>CAVMBV010000011.1:0-600000 GCA_963678735.1 Metschnikowia agaves | reverse complement strand
TGTAAGTCCAATACCGCACTGGAAAAATGATGGAACAACATAACAGGCAAACATCAGGGTTAAGTTCTGTTGCTCTAGAAAAGAAACAAGATCGCCTAGAAATTACGCACGTGACGCGACACGTACTTGTTATTGCGATCACTACGTGACATTCTCTCGCCTGAAGCAATCAAAATGCCCTACAACAGAGGCCAGGGGAAGCGGGCAGCACCGGAAACGGATACGAAATTGGTTTTGGAGTTGGATAAGAAGAAGCAAGTGTGTGTTCGCCAATTCAATGGTGTCAACTTGGTCGACATCCGAGAGTTTTACATAGACAAAGACACACAGGAGAAGAAACCAGGCAAGAAAGGAATTTCTTTGACAGAGGAAGTATGGACGAAGTTGATGGAGTCGCTGGATGAGATCAACAATGTTTTGCTGGCTTTGAATGGAAAAAAGAGAAAGACGCAACCTCAAAACGATGCCAGCACAGCAGATGGCCACAAGGAGACAGCTGGTCAGGAAACCAGAAAGGAGAAGGAACCAATTGTTGGGAAGGTGATAGTTGAAGCTTCTGATTCTGAGCTGTAGCGTGAGAAACAGGCTTGCGCCATGATTGGTAGTATGAAAGAGGCGGTAGTAAGTGGTGTGTGGTATGTAGTGAAGTCAAATTTTGAATCACAGTAATTTCGAAGGCTCCTCTTAGCTCTTTTTATGTTTATTGCTGGCTTGTTCAAGTCGTTTATTGGAAGAGACTGAACAATTGTTATATAATATGAGGAATACCGCTGTATGTTCCCCGACTGATACTCTAACGACTTCTACTCTCCATGTCCTGCAATGCAAAGCAACAAGCGGTGCCTGCGCGGATAGTTGTCACACGAGTTTAACTCCCGCACAGTCTGCACGGCGACGCTTACCGTTTCAAGTTAATTGATAAGAGGAAACAAATGTACTTAAGATTCCGGGTGTCTCCAAAGCGAGCTTTGCTGACGCCTTAGTTCATATTGTCGCATGCAATGTTCATTAAATTAGATTTTCTAGATTCCATGATCAGCAAGGCATTCATCAAATAGCATCACGTGCGGCAGTTCTGTTCAGTACTGCCTAACACTCCAATTGAAAAATGCAACAGACCAAGATTGCTGCGTAAGAAGCGTGTGCACTTTTTTCTCTTGTGTTCTTCTTTTTTGAATTTTATTCCCTAGCATCAAAGGTCGTTATTAGGAGCATTTGAACTGACGCTCACGTGGAACTTATTATACGCTTTATTGAACCACAATCGTTAAGGTAATCCTCTTGCGCAATTCCGCCTCTACTACACCTCGCACAGATCAATTGTTGAAACTCCAATGGCCAAGAAGTCCCGGACTCGCAACAGAAAGAAGACACATAGAAAGTCCGCAACACGGGCTTCGCACAGTGACCAGCATGCCAACTCAAACGTCAGAGCTCGACATGACTCCTATCGAGCTAGTACAGGCGCTGCCCAGGATGTGCCCGCAAGTTATTCAGGAAGACATAGCTACATTCAAGAAATCGACCAGCAGCGGCTGGGCAGCGTGCGAATGCCGTTGACAAATCGCAATCTCCAGACCTTGCGTGAGCAAAGTGACGTGAACCGGCGTAATGGTAACTTTGCTCTTGCGGTTGACATGGATCTCTACAATAGAGAGCATCAGTTCAGGGATTCATTCGGCAGGCTGCCAGAGGATACTGATAGAATTAGCTTGTACAGTGGTGACCCCGCCGCCCTTCTGCTTGAGTTTGGCCAGCTGAACCCCTCGCTGGACCATCTGAGCGACTCTACATCTTTGGATGACGTGTGCTTTCCAGACTATTATGATGGGCTTCGAAACCACGGAGCAAATGACAGAAGTCATGTTTGGCCCGATCTCCTGGTGCTTACGGATTTTATTATGGACGAACAAGCAGACTTGAAAGAATCCATGGAAGATACTCCAGGAGAGGTCAATTTCCAGTTTCCCATTGCCCGTAAAGTTTCGCTGGGTCATCTCAAGCTGGGTTTGGCAACGCAGACAGAGCCTGGACCACGACCCAGCAAAGCAGCAGCAACATTACCGGCAACAAGGGAAGTCGATGACGTGCTGCCAACAACCGAGGACACTCCGCTAATGAATCTGATTCAGGTTGATGAGACCGCCCTGATGCAGCTGGACTCTCTGTCTCTTCGAGTGCGGCCCAAGGCCATACAACCATGGGAGAAGTCGCAGGAGCTTCCGCCAATTCTACAGAACTCAGGTGCTAGGAAACTGGACCCTGCGTACCGTTTTACGTATTTCCGTGAAGATATTGAAACTACGGTACACTCACCTACACTCTCGGGGCTTGTATCCGACACAAATAATCCTAATATGACCAGTGAGCAGGTCACCAACAAGTTGCAATTCATGTTCCCGCCTTCGGATGAGCCAATAACTCGTCGAGGCTCTGTGGAATCCGCTGCTGCCAGTACAGATGCGCCTGTGGCATACACCCCTTCTGCTGCTGGAAGTGGTGTTATGCTGACTCTGCATTCGCGTAATGTATCACAAAAGGCAGACTCGCCTATGCCACAATCCATGAATGAAATTTTGCCCTTGACAGCAACAAACTCGGGTGCTGCCGAAAAGCACCAGGCGCCATTCTGGCTAGATATCACAGATCCGCTGGAGGAAGAGATGAAGGTTATTTCCAAGACATTTGGCCTTCATCCCTTAACGACAGAAGATATTTTTCTTGGTGAGACACGCGAGAAGGTGGATATGTTCCGCCTGTATTACTTTGTATGCTTTACTTCATTTGACATTGTATATGAGCGCCGCAAACAACGCGCTATGGAGCATGAGAAAAAGCTGAATAAGATGATGGAATACGATCTGCAACCGTGGCCCCACTCACAAAAAAGTACTGGCGTTTGGAAGAAATTGAGACGTATTTTTGGTGATCGAGTGGCATTTGGTAGCCGCAGCTCCGGAAAGTTGTCTAAAAGTCTGACATCATTAGCTTCTCGTACACAACACGTCCGTACGGGAGAGTTGTGCCCCTTGAATATGTACATGATTGTGTTTAATACTGGGGTGTTGACTTTTCATTTCAACGCCACACCGCATCCGATCAATGTTAGAAGGCGTATGCGCATGCTCAAAGATCACCTTAATGTTTCGTCTGACTGGTTGTGCTATGCTTTAATTGATGATATCACAGATTCATTTGCTCCTATGATTGACAGTATAGAGCAGGAAGTTTATCTGATTGAGGATCTGATTATGAAGCTCCATTCAAGTGATTTTGACTCCTCAGACTCGGAGGATAACGAGTCTGATAGTGAGCCTGAGCAGCACAAGGCATTACATCACATGCGACACGCAAACGATGTGTTCTACCGCCGGCAGCGGTCCAAATCTGTGGTCGAACCTCCAGGCACTCTGCAATTTCTCAGTAAACGGGGCAAACGAGGGTCGGGTGCAGATTACCTATCACTCAAGTCGGGCAGAAGCTCACACAGCAGGTCTTCGTATACTTCGAGCAGCAAGTCGACGCTGTCGAAAATTGTGGCTTGGAGACGCAAGGGTGATATGTTGCGGCGGATTGGTGAATGCAGAAAAAGGGTCATGTCTGTGATGCGTCTTTTGAGCACTAAGCCGGACGTGATCAAGGGCTTCAGCAAACGCTTCAATGACAGCGACAGTGTGATATCCACCTCACAGGGCACGTTGAAGAAAGGGCGTAATGGACAGACTCTGCGGCAGGAGATTTTGATGTATTTTGGTGACATCCAGGACCACATAATGACGATGATCCAGTCGTTGAATCACTATGAGAAGCTTTTAGCAAGAAGCCACTCGAACTACTTGGCTCAGATCAATATTGACATGACCAAGGTCAACAACGACACGAACGACATCTTGGGCAAGGTCACAATTCTCGGAACGATCGTATTGCCAATTAACGTTGTGACTGGACTATGGGGAATGAACTGTATTGTACCAGGACAGGACCACGAGGGCTTGGTGTGGTTCTATGGAATTTTGGTTGGCATCACCATGTTTAGTGTGGCGTCGTATATTTACGCAAGAAAAGTCACTGGTCTCTAGAAACTAGAAGACATAGCTTGTTGGCCAAATATGGGAACTACTCATCTAATCATAAATGTAACTGTAGCGATTACACTGCGCGTGCACCGCATGCAACGATGAGGATGCATCGCCAAAGCATGCAACGGTTTCGGTGCTTGTGTCGCAGGCCATGCAGCTTTGAGGCAGTGCAAGACAACTGGCACATAGCGGCAAAACCAGAAAAAAGCAAGGGTCCCTTCGAAGCGTCGAGTCGCGCACGCTCTGAACTCCATATCCGCGCACGAAGGGCCAGCAGATCGGGGCGCCATCCCATCAGTTGTATCTGCCTCTGGTCGTCGGCAAATAACGCAGGATAAAGAAGAATAACATACCACATCATGAGCATCCAGATGTCAATTGTGTTCGGAGTGCTCGTCACTCAAATGGCCGTGGTGGCGTTCTTGCTCTTACCCTTGCCACACCTGTTTCGAGTCCAGATAGTGAAGGCGTGGGTAAGCTTGAGGCAAAGTACAAATTATAAGGTTGGTGTGATGTTCTCGTTCGTTCTAATGTTGCTTCAGTTCATCGACTCTTTGCAGAAGATCCTGAAGTTTTCTCGTGTACCAAATCCTTACTATGCCCAGCACGCAGGTGGTGCCTTGCTGTCAGACCAATTGGCATCCAAGTTCTACGCCCAGCGCAACCTCTACATCAGCGGGGCCGTCCTTTTCTTGTCGATGCTGATCAACACTATTCTTTCCATTTTGAGCAAGCTAACTGCCAAGGAAAACCTCTACCGTGCTGCTGTTTCGGACGAAGATTGCAGCAAGGAGGTGTCGGACTTGAAGGAGGCCATCAAGAAGCGTGAAGTAGAGATTGTGGCCATGAAGAAGCAAATCAGTGGCATCCAAAAGGCGTACGACTCTTTGAACGAGTCACCTGTGCGACTGAAAGATGACTAGACTACGTGTTGTCCAAATCCCGGGTGTGCTCTGTATTTCATGACGTCACTTATGGAGGTTTTTGGCGTATGGTTGAAGTGAATGTAGATCAATCAGGATCAGGGCTGGTTAATGCTGACTTTGCTTTGTATCACAATATGAAGATGATAGTTTTTATCCTGAATCTGCGTAGTCAAGGCTAGGCAACTTTCAATCATTATGTTTGCAGCATTTCCTACCGTTTTTCGGAGCCGGTACTCCCTAGAAAACGCGCAGTTCTTTACCTTCATCTGCATGAAGGTGTAAAGTGCTTTAGCTTTTGTTAATGTTGACACATTTCTGCCGTAACGAACTCTGCTCAGTTAATCTCAAGGGCTTGGTCAAAACCTAATATGTAAAATGCAAGGCGCACACATGTTAAAGTGCGCGCATGTATCATGTACTGTTGCGCGGCTTGGTTAGACTGTAAATGCAATGACAGTGACATGACTGTGCTCACGACTTTGCAGCCAAACTTATAGGCTACGTTCCTTCTGATTTACAACGCTAAATACGAAACTATTTCTTTTCTTTTTCTTGAGGCGAACAATTTATCTATAGTACACTATTCGTACAGCCCAACTCACTTGTTGTCAGAATCTTTCTTGTCCTTGAGACCTGGCGAACCCACCTGAGGGTGAGTCATACCCGTTTGAGGTTGTTGGGACTGGTCATAGCCCTTTTGGGCCTGATTTTGACCTTGTGGAGCTTGCAGGTACCCACCATACGATGAGTACATTGGAGCCTGACCATATGACGAATAATTGGAAGAAGTTGCTCCATTTCCAGAGGCAGTAGAAGCACCCTGGTTCTGGGAATAGTATTGGTTATAGTAAGATGGCTGTGAGTACCCGTAAAGCTGTTGCTGAGCAGCTATCTGCTGCTGGTGAGGTGCGCTAGCCGAGCCTGACCCATCACTCAAACCACTATTAGTACCAGACGCATTTTGAAGGTACTGCGCTGGGTATTGTTGGTAGTAACCGGCACTTGTGTTAGTCATTCCAGAGCCAGAGCCACTTGGGTAAGAGCTAGAAGCAGCAATAGGTGTCTTGACAGCGGCAGGGGCAGTTACGGAACTCGAAGTCTGGGAGTTTGGAGTGACACCAGTTTGAATGACTCTCTTTATATCACGAACAAACAATGGATACAATAAATCGACAATGCCTTCACGCTGAGCCATAGCGAGAGCTCTCTCAAATGGGATCCATACTCCCTTCAAGTGCATTGATCCAATTTTCACGACATGACGTATCTTCTCCAGCTTCAAGATACCATCACGGCGGCCACGGGTCATCTGGGCAACATTCAAGAGCTTGGTACCATTGATCATGTTGTTGTCAGCACGGCGAACCACACTCACATTGTTTGCGTCCACTTGATAGCACAAAGTCTTCTCATCCTCCCACATTGTAGTAGTCACACGAGGACGGATACCGGGAGGCTGATATTGACCTACAGTGGAGTTGGTAGCCAAGCCTAATCCGTCAACCAGGCCAGAACCCTTCGGATTCGAAATGCTTGAAGATTGAGCAGTGGACGCGGCAGAAGAGCCTGGTGCTCCTGTTTGCGAGGGAGCTGTTCCCAGCGAAGAGGTAGGGGCTGGTGTTTGTCCACCTTGTTGGCCAGGTGCGGCATAAAGCAGCGACAGCGGAACCGAAGTACCAGCACTACCCGCACCTCCAGAAGCCTGTGGAACTTGTTGATACATCGCATATTGAGCATATGGGCCCAGTGTTGCTGATGACCCATAACCAGGGTAGTGCACACCGTAGTCGCCTTGATGCTGGGATTGCTGAGACAGCTGGTGCGTTTGGGGCTGTTGCGATTGCTGGTGATATTGCGAGTACTGTGCCTGCTGTGGCGACTGTTGGCTCTGAATGGGCTGCTGCCCAGGTTGCACTGCCTGTTGGTTGTTCACCATGTAATATTGGCCATAGGGCTGTTGAGCGTACTGCGCAGATTGGCCCTGCAATTGTTGCTGGCTTAGAGGCTGTTGGCCAGCAGCCTGCGATTGAGGTTGCGATTGGCCCGATTGCGGTTGGCTACCGTTCATGTACTGATGGTAGGGATAGTGTTCCAGTCCGTAGTAGGAATTTGGAAACTGCGAATACTGCTGGGTTGACATTTCAGGATGACGGCGACGGGAATAAATGGTTCAGTCAAAATAAATGTTGACTGTCAGATGAGATAGCTGATTCTGCTTGTGTGTGTTTTTTGTTGTTTTTTTGTTTTTTTTGTTTGGGTTGTTTTCGTTTTGTATCCTTTTTGTGATTGGCGGCTATTCTGGTATCTGCGGCTGTAAAAAGGCAGTCGACAACCAAGTAAAAAAGCTTACAAATCAACAGAGGACTTGCTGAGCCAAAGAAAAGTAGGCGGAAGTGACTCGGTGGACACAAACAAGTGTGTTGGCGAAGTGGGAATGCTTTGAAGCGGTGTCAACGGAAAGAAACGTATACTTTGTAGCGGCAGACACAAAGTAAACAAATTTTTCGAGTACGTTTGTTTATGAAGGCTGAAACGGGTCACGGGACTTGCAAACAAGGCACAAGGACAGATTGGCAAACTGACACAGCACTGGTAAGTATTGGCAGATAAGAATCTCTAGACAGGGAGGTGAAGATCAAACAAAGGTTGTTTAAACTGCAACAAAAAGAGGGTCGTGAAAGAAACTAAGTACAAAAGAAAAGCCGAGCGCACTGGCATTGCGTATGCTGAAGGAGGCACATGAAGTGCACGCATGTGGCAGTTGCAGGAGTCGAATTCTACATAACCATATGCACGCTAACTGTCATTCACGCATTGCAATTGGTCAGAGCTACGGCCTTCGCGGAATAATCTTGAACGGGCAATCGTTCCCGCCATCGAGGCAAACCTGTTGGCAGCACTTCTTGAGCCGAGCCGAGGCTCGAGGATCCTAAAGCGGTTTCTTTTTGTGAGCGAGAGCATGTATAAACATGTGGTGAAAGTGCTCTCAGAGTTATGCAGAAAAGTTCAAATTACCTTAGTGAAACGGCGCACTGTGCTAGTCACAGACATTTGCGTTTTCTGCACCCAGGTCCTGAGATGTGGTGCAATGTATCACGAATTGGAGCTCAGCCTGGCTATACAGGAATAGGAGTTCACACTAAACGTACACGTCCTTCGAATACTAGAGAGTGCACAATATGTGCATAGCACAGGCTGTCGCGGTTGTGCTAGATCTCAGCTTAGTTTGGCCTCAGATAGAGTGTGGTGAAGAGAAGTTGTTAGAGGGTCTACGTTGATACCCGCTAAGAACCTCGTTCGTTGAGAACGCGGCGACAAGCTACGGACTGCAGATACGCGCATGAGCTTGCATTTAGCATTTGCCTTTCACGCTAGACGAATGAGTGGCGCTAATAATCTATTTCACTCTATATTGTGATAAGTTATGATGCGTTGCGGAAGAAGGGAGCTCTTCTGTACATGGTGAGTGGGTCATTCAAGAAGCCGAAGTATGTTTGAGTCGTTCAACCAACTTAGCCCAAGTCCGTGGCCAGCCACAATTACGCGGCACAGATATAGGGCAAGCATAAGACTTTGGCGAGAAAAGCGACCGCAAGCCTCCTCCAAGAATAAGTACGCAACATGGGGCTATTTTGAGACCCGTTTCGGCCTGGAACTAACAGAAAACGCCTTTAAGCATGCTGTGGCCATGACAACGACCATATAAACACATATGCCGACCAAAGCGCTCAAGATCTTTCGCGAAGCACAGTACATGAACAGACATCTCCGGTGCGCACGCTCTATCTGCTCGAACATTTGAACCGTAACACGTCGCAACAGCTCCTGTTTTTGAGCCGTTTACCAAGAGAACAAGCCGTTGTCGGTAGATTTTGACACCGATTAATGCTACCTGCTGATGGCGTTTTCAGCGGCGTAGGTCCAGCGATGTGATGATCGGCCTGCTGCAGAACGGTGATCGCTTCGGAGAAGCCACATTCGCGTAGTGCAACGACCGCTATGTAGTTTGATAGTGGCCAAGTATCTTGCTTCTTGGACCTGCTTTCTTGGTTTCCAAAGACTCTTATACTAGGCTGCAATTGTCTGAATCTAGACTGCCTCCTGGACTTGGCCACGGTACAAATCTTTGATCACATACCCGTCTCTGATTGTCGCCTGAACAACACCTTGCACATTCTCGGGAAAAACCCGGCCGTACCATGTAACGGGTACTCTCGAGGTATCGGCCGGGAAGTAGAGCACATTGCCAGCATATGCGTGGCCGCCAATGTGCGAAATCAAGCCGACGTCAACACGTTCTGTTAGGTGTTCCCGCTCCAAAACACGGAGGAACTCGGCTTGGAGCATCGGGGCCAAGACACCGCACCGCATATCTCTTTTCGTGTGGCCACATATCAATACCAAGTCCTTATCAAGTTTGCTCTCAGTAAAAATCCCAGAGTGGGCTACGCGGCCCTTCGACCTGACCTCTGCGGCCGCAAAAGGGTTATAAACCTGCCGGGGTGCTTCGTCCGGGAGAAGATAATGTTCCATGAATTGTTGGACATGGTCCTTCAGGAATCTCACTTCCACATTGTCGGGATATACTCGCACTCGGTGGTCCGGTTCTTGCGAAATGGATCGATGCGCTATCAGAGCATTCGAGAGAATAACTGGATGCAACGGGCTCAACACTTTTCTCTTCAAAGCTTCGAAGTCTGCAGCCAAGGACCCGGCGACGAGATTGATCTTGGATGCCATATCGTTGAAGTTCGCCACGCCATGCAGCATGACTAGGACATGTTTCCAAGGAATGGAGCTTGTGCCATTCAAGTTGTGGTCAAAGTTGATCTGTTTGTCTGGAGGAAACTCTGGAATCTTGCAGTGAGTGCAGCCTGTGTCGTAGATTGGTTTGGGACAAGACTCGATGAATCTCGTGGAGTACGTTCTTAGCGATCTCCAAACCATGGTCTTTTGCGGGGAACAAAACTGTCTTCAAAAGCTATGCGCATTGATGAGGTTTTACCTCTTGCGGTGCCAGAAGTTTGATAGAATCACACCGCGTCCTTCATAAGCATAAGAAGCCTTCGGTGCTTTCGCCTAGTTTGGTGGTTCCCGCTCCCTGCGCTCCGCGCTTTTCCTGTTTGCCGCGGTGGCTTTCTTAGAGTGCAAGTGCTCATACGCGTGGTTATGGAGTCTGCGAGTATGTGCATGTCTGTCGTCTAGCATGGAGGACGCATAGAGCCATCATCGCGCGGGAAGTACCTGCTTCTATCTCTTCTAGAACAAGCACGTACTCGAGTTATTCCTCGCTCTCTTCTGTACTTCCGCGTCGTCCAGGGATTGGCCAATTGTGCCTCAGGAGTGCTTCTGTGTTACTCACTGTCTTGACCATCTCTGTCTCTGAAGAAATCTCTGCCCGTTGTGCGGCGCATCACTGGCGATGGTGAGATCCGTCTAAATAGGCAATCACATCTCTCACTGAAGTCGCTCGTGTATGCGGAACCGTATCACCCAAGAATGCATGTCAAAATTACGAACATTCATTTGGTGTTCCAGGACTCGCCAGCTTAGTTGCGTTATAAACAGTAATCTGTAATGAGCCAAACCAATTGGGCTTGGTTGGCGCCACATCGAACCCATAGCCTTGCGAATGAGTCCTTAGGTCCTTCGCAGCCTAAGAGCTTAGGTCGAAGCGACAAGCTTAATACAAATAGAGGTATATTTCAATGTTAATGACTAAAGGTGAAGAAGCGAGGGGGAAGGAGTCAAATAAATAGAAAGAAGCTCTAAAGTGAGCTCGTGCGCTGGAAGCTTCCAATTACAAAAGATATAGACCACCGTCATATCCACTGACTCAACTTTAGATGGGTGTAGCTGTATTTCCCCCCGCTTCTTGTGTTTCGTCACTGACAAAATCCTTCTTGAGAGTCCATCCCTTTTCGAGGGTATTCCACTCTGCCGCTTCACGTAGCAAGGACCTCACCATGATCATATCCTTTTCATTTTTCATATCAAGCGACTTCGGGAGGCTTTGGAGGATTGCATTAGATTTACTGAATCCATTTGGTTGCAGAGACAAGTAATCAATTAAATGCTTCAAGAGACCTTTCTTGTCCTGAACTGGGCCATTGAGTGAAGTGTCAGTTGTCTTATTTCTGAACGGAGAAAAACTGGGCTTTCCAGATACTGCCTTCCCGCGACGGAACTCGTGCAAAATCGAAGCAGAAGATAGCGGATTCTCTACACCGGCAGGCTCCGGGGTCTCTGTGGTATTTCCTTTGATGACTTTTGGCTTTTTTACTGGACCAAAGCGGCCAGCAGCTCCAAAACGGCCTGTCCAAGTTGGAACACCAACCTTCACTTTCCTTGTCAACATTCGAGACTTCTTGAGTGCTTCAGCGGCTTCCTTGGCCACTCTGCTCGCCTCTCGTTCGACTATACTCGTTTCGTGTCGTGACGAGTCAACAACATCGTCGTGCTTGAGTGTACTGTGCACCACACCGGCATTGGAAAATATCCCTTCCATGATTCTATCCTCATCTTTTTCTTCTTGTTTTACTTCATTGTCATCTTCATCCATAAACTTGTCAAGCTTAGAAACACCCATGATACTTGCTACTTGGTAAAAGTCATCGTCATTTGTGTGGCCTTTTTTCAGTAACCTCATCGATTTTCTTTCCCTTGCTCCGCCAAACGTTTGTTCACTTCCATCAAACATATCACCCGTTTCAGTGCCTTTCTCGTCAGGGTCTCCTAACGTGAATAAATCATGAAGATCGTTTAGCTTGAAAAATCGCCTTTGTTTGGGGTCTTTCAATATCTTGTTTGTCAAAAATGTCTTGAATATTTGCCGATGGTATATTTTCTCTTCAATGGTTCCTGCTGTCATGAGCCTGTAAATTGTAATGTCTTTTTTCTGGCCCAATCTCCACGCTCTTTCTCGAGCTTGAATATCCGTAGACGGATTCCAATCCGGATCAAAAATAATCACTCTATCTGCCCCTGTGAGGTTTACCCCCAAGCCTCCGACTTTTGTTGTTAGAAGAAACACGTGGTATCGAGGATTATTGTTGAATGAGTCGACCAAGTCTTGTCTTCGTGCAATTGGTGTTGAACCATCCATTCTGAGATATTCAAACGGCTTCCTAGACTCTGTTTGCGTTGTCACATCTGTTGGGTCGGAAGGGTTAAGCTGCGCTAGATTTGCAACAAACTTTTCTAGAATATCCAACATCTGTTTAGTCTGACAAAACAATAGAGTGCGATGCCCTTGACTTTTCCAGAGTTGTAGCAAATTCTTCAACACCAACATCTTGCCCGATTTTGCAGGATTTCCATAATTATATGCTTTTTTCTTCATTAGCATCTCACGATCAACCAAATCGGGGTGATTACATATTTTTCGTAGCATATCGACGCCCATTAAAACATTACGACGTCCTTTCAAAATTGCATTCACATCTTCACCTCCAAGAAATTTTTCGTACATGTCCTGCTGGAATTGAGTCAACTTCACAAACAACACCATCTCGTTCTTCTTCGGCAAGTCTTGAGCTACATCTACCTTGAGTCTTCGGAGAAGATACGGTGAAATGAGGTCTCGAAGAATGACAGCACATTGGTATCCAGTTTGTACTTGTACATTCGAAGCATTGGCATACCCACCCATGTTTATTGGGACAGCAAACTGTTGCTCGAACACAGGTAGCGTTCCCAATCGACCAGGAAAGACAAAATCGAAAAGAGACCACAATTCGATCAAGTTGTTTTGAATAGGCGTTCCGGAAAGAATTATTCGGTTATGTGTCTTTACTCGCTTGCACGTAAGAGATATTTCCGAGTTTGGGTTTCGGATCTTGTGCCCTTCGTCCAACACAGCGTAACCCCATTCATGAGGGAGAAGGTGCTTCGAGTATATGCGAAGCCCAACATATGTTGTAATCAAAACATGCCCATGGCGCATAACTCGATCCACTACTTCTTTAGCATTTATTTGATTGTTTGCCATCCGTTTTGAAAGCTGGTCCAGGGTTTCACCACTCAATATTTCTTCCTCTAAATGACTTTCTAATTGCTCTTCGGATTTAATCGAGCTTTTTGACATGCCTGAACCAATACTATGAAGAATTACACAACGTAGTGGTGGCCACCAAGTATGAAATTCATTAACCCATTGGTTCATCACAGTCGCGGGCACCACTAGCAAAACTGGTTTATCTAGAAGGCCCGAATGATGCAATCCAGCTATAAAAGCAATCACCTGGATGGTTTTCCCAAGTCCCATCTCATCTCCAATAATTCCTCCAGTCTTCTGGCTG
Source organism: Metschnikowia agaves (assembly GCA_963678735.1). Lineage (NCBI taxonomy): Eukaryota > Fungi > Ascomycota > Pichiomycetes > Serinales > Metschnikowiaceae > Metschnikowia > Metschnikowia agaves. The sequence goes on along the minus strand of CAVMBV010000011.1, from coordinate 586,695 downwards.
TAAAGTTCCCAGAGCCATTGAACACATGTCTTTTGATAGTCAAATAACGAAGGGAATATATCACCAGGCAATCGAAACAGCTCGTTGAGAGCAGCATCAGGAATTGTTGGGTGAGGAAGGAGCCACTCATCAGCAGGCTCCTCTTCGTTATCAGCTGTCTCCATGCCATTTGCTTGTGCAGCCTGTACTCGGAGGTTTGCTCTGTTTCTTGTCCAGTTTTTAAGACGTTCTTGGTACACATTCTCGTCCCCATCGTCCACATTTCTCGTCACTGAAAAAGTTCCGGTATCATCCGAAAGTATCTCATCATCACTCTCCCCTGCACTTGAGACATTAGCACTGTTACTATCAATGGGCGATGATGAATTATTGTAGCTACTTTCGTCGGAGTCTGAAGCGATGTTCATGTCTTTCTGTGGTCCCATCTCATCTCTATCTATCTCGTTTTTGACTTGTCCTTCCTCGTTTCCTCTATCTATAGTTGGTTTTTTTGTATTATGTTTGTTGCCTGTATCGTCATCAACCGGATCAGCTTGGAGAAATCCAGGGGCCCGAAGATTCGTAGAGGACTGCTTTGGAACTGTGTCCGACAGAAAACCACTCACGGATCCAAATGCTGTAATCTTTCCTGTCCGGATCAAAAAGTCCTTTTCAGATTCCCCAGCCATGGCCTGAGAAACCCCGCTCCTGAGTTGCTCCCGATTGCTCTCCAATCGTGCCTGGATATCTTTCACATCCTGGAGTAGCGGCTCTAGCTCGTTTTCTTGGAACCAACTGATTTCATCTCTGAGTTGTTTGCGCAGTGATAGCTTAGTTCGCGGATTGTTCAAACGGCTTTCTAGCGCTTGGATTTTGCGCCTAGCCTTATCTAATTCCTGAGTGGTCTTCTGTAGTCGCTTTTCTTCAAGCTCTGACTCTTTTGTGATGAGCGCCTTGTTTGCTTTCTGTGTGATGGATGACTCGAGCTCATCTTGATCGACGAGCCTGACATCAAAACTGTCAGCTGGATTTTCCATAGGTATCGAAGGAAGACGGGCTTGCTTTTTAAAATGACTTTGCAATAGTGTTGGGTCACGTGCATTATCAGGCTGCGGAGAGGTCTTCCGAAGTTGCAGTGAGCCGTGAAAGTTGAGCAAGCAAAATAGGCTGATAGAGGTTTTCGGGCCAAGAAAGCATCACTACGCGGAGCCTACGCTAATCAAAAATGTGTTAGTTCTTGCGATTGTGGATTGTGTGACGTTCAAAGCGGGCATGATTTTTTGCCAGCCTCAACACCTTATGCAGATGGGTCCAATTTATGTCGAGCTTTCGATGTCACGGGCATAGTTGTAAGTTAGGTGAAAAACCAAACAAACGGCTTTTTCCACCAAGTGGCAGCCACTATATTTTCCTTCTTTTCTTGTTCCTCGAGCTTTATAATGTCGGCATTGTAAATGGTGCGTCCGGTGTATATATCAATGTCTTCTGTTTTGATGAATAAGTTTCTCCATGTTTTGGTGAGGGTTTTGTGACCCACGTACAACGTAAGGGTGAAAGGAACGGCAGTATAATTTTGGAAAAAATTCTCGACGTTTGGGTTAGCGTCAGGAAACAACGCTACCCAAAACTGGCCAATTAGAATTAAGAAATTGACAATAATTGAATAGTAAGACCCCCATGTTCCAGTGTACGACACAAATCCCAAAGTCTTTAGGGAGACATTATTGTGCCTCAATGCCGCTCTCCATCGAAGATGGCACAAGCAGAGGCCTGACCATATATACACTAGCGACAACGCCACGATGGATAGCAACCAGTTGAATACCACGTCTTGCTGCTCATATGTCGCTATAAAAGAAAAGCAGCTGACAATAACACTGACAATCCAAGCTCGGAGCGGTCTACCGGCGTTATCGGTATAGTCAAACCATTTTGGAGCGTACCCCTGTTGGGCCAAAGAACGTAGTAATCTGGCTGACGAGTACATCGACGCTGTTGCAACAGATAGGACGGAATTGAGTATAACAGCATTGATGATATGTGGCACTACCTTCACTCCATGCATCGAAGCAGCGAGGACATATGGAGAAGCACTGGTTGAAGAAGCACCCGCACCTAAAAGCCGGGGAGAGTCATATGGCACAAGCAAACCAACCAAAGTCAAGGAGCCCAAATAGAAGAACACTATTCGAACAAACACTAGTCTGATGGCTACAGGTAAAGCTGTTCGAGGATTGCGGACCTCGCTAACAGAAAGTGCCAAAAATTCAGTCCCACCCATCGAGAACGACGCAGTGGAGAAACACATAACCAAGCCCTTGAAGCCCGTGAAACACCCAGGGTGGTGCCAATACTTCCCTCCAATAAATCCGCTTTGCGAAGCACCCAAATCGATGCAAATTCCCATGAACACAAAACCAGTCAACATGAGTAATTTGATGGAGTTCATGAGAAACTCTGCCTCGGCATATCCACGTACGCCGAAAAAGTTTATGCAGCACACGGCTACAATGAATATTGCCACAAAGATGTCCGAGTCGATAGAAGTGTTCCAGTATTTTATTGTCATGGCAGCCGTGACCAACTCGAGCGAGATCGCTGTAGTCCACTGAATGTAGTAATTCCACCCAAATGCAAAGGCTACCGACTCGTCAAGAAATTTACGATACCATTCGTTAAATCCTCCTTGCAAGTCCGCATATGCCACAGTCAACTCTCCAACAGCGTTCATGGTGCAAATGCACATTAGTCCCACCAAGCCGTACGCTATTAGGATCGCTAACGGCCCTCCCACGCGAAGCTTGTCTGCGGCCCCAACCAAAAGCCCGGTTCCCAAACCACTGCTGAGGGCAATTACCGACAAGTGAGAAAGCTTTAGGTAACGGGGCTGTGAGTCATGGTCTGGTCTTCTTTTGAACGACTGCCAAAACTTGCTCATTCGCCGAGATTCTTGCGACGAGGCCTCAAGCTCTGCAACATAGAGCTGCGAACTGGCAGAATGGCTCTTTTTCGCCTCTTGCTCCATGTTTGCAGAAAATAAAAGAACGGCAAACTTGTTGAGGCTCTTTCTTCTTTTGAGAGTTTTTTTTTTATTCTTTTTTCTGTTGTCTCTAATGTTACGCACTTCTGTTTTTGCTGCGGCAATGCATGCCTTAGCGATTTTGCAATTCTAAGCCGCGATGATCTGCGCCGTGCGAGATGTGGGGATGTTTTGATCGGACCACTTCTAGCCCGTTTGGGACTCAGTAGAATTTCCCATTGAAATTAGCCTGGCTATGGTGCTCTCAATGTTTCAACAGATTCAGTCTACGAAAAGGGTACACAGATGGATCTTTTTCTTCCACTAGATTATTAAATAGATAGACATCAAATTCATAACGACGATGGCAAGTGTGGAACACTTGTAAGTCCAGCCCCACGGCAAAGCAAGCTCACTAATCAAGCCTTCTTGGCCTGCAAGTCAGGCAAGGAGAGCGCCTTGACAACAATGTACGAGTTCTGGCTGTTGGAGATACCAGCGTATGCGTTATACCAAGCAACAAAGGCAGTCAAGAGACCAAATACACCACCAGCCTTTTTCACGGAAGTCTTTGCAGTGAACTCCGCAATTGCCAACAACAAGAAAGTGATACTCAAAAAGAAGAAAAGTAAGAAAAATGCAAGCGTAGACTTCAACGTCATAACACACAAAAAGAAGGTGAAAATAAACCACCCCACTAGAAATATTCCTAGCGCATACTCCAACTCCGTTGTATCATCTCCATATGCCGAAACAATACCAAAGGAGTCGACTTGAATGGCAGCCCAGGAGCACCAGAAGCCGGCGTAAGATGACAAAGCCACTGCACCAAAAGTGTTTCCACAGCCCAACTCAAACATACCAGCGACAAACTGAGCAGCACCTCCGTAAAAAAACGCCAATCCCACCACGATGTTTGCTGTGGTCACACCGCGGGCCTCGACGTTGACCAAAGACAACACGAACGTGGTCAACGCAAAAGCAGACAACCCTAGAGGAGCAGGATTAGCCAAGTCGTTCTGAGCAATTGGTGCACCACCAGCATTCATGGTACCACCGAAGGCAGCGGCGAAATCGCTCTTCAAGTAACGCTCATCACCAAAGTGGATGAAGTCGTCATCGTGCTTAACTCTGGATATTTTGTTTGGGGCGCCGTCGTTGCGGTTGGTCAAGTGGGTGGCTGGTTCTTGGGCCTCTAAATCAGACATGTTTGCGGGACAGGTTTTTATTTTTTTTTTTGGTCCTTAAAAGAATAGACACGGAAAGTAAAGCTAGGTGAACCTGAATGAACAGAAACAAGAAACTCCGGAAGGCAAGAAGCTAACAAATAAATAAGCAGAAAGAACCGGAGAGATTTGCTTGGCTTAAAATACAGTGGGAGTTGTGGGGCATTCTTTTTATATAAAACGCATCACGGACATTGTACAGCGCCAGCTGCAATGTGGGGTCCGGTAAAGCAGCAGACTACAGATAGGCCGTTTGTGCACGGCAAGACAAGCGCGGGTCACGTGCAAAGCGCGTGGTTTTGTGTCTTTCTTGGGAAGAAAGCGGTGGGCCATGCGCGAAATGCCGTGCCGAGGGCTGATGAATATGGCAGAAAAGGGCAATGAGCTCGTGTGTTTTCTTTCCAAAAGAGCATGAAAGGCGTCAGAAATGCCAGCAGCACGGTCGCCGATGTATTCCGGGGTGAAGTTCCGGTTTTTACGCAACAAAACCCTCTATTGCCTATAGAATTGCCCTCCGGAGGTGACATTGCACTCCGAGCCGTCCAACCCAAGATCCGGCATCCAGCAAATTTGTGGGGTTGTTCTTTCGTCTAGCGGTGCAGGAATACCCTCTCGGACTTTGTCACATTTAAGCTATTGTGAGAAGGTCGGCCCACAAACCCACAACTTCCCTCTGGCCGCGCTCGCTGGGCCCGCACGTTTCGGTTGCTACACCGCTGAGAGGAGAAAACTTACGGGACAGGACCGAAAGCGGATTCGGTTGTGTTGGGTGGGGCTCGGCGCTTGGCGATCCTGCAATTTCTGGTGAGGTTGGGCAAGACACTCACTGATGGCTCTTGCTGGAACTTGCTGGCTCGGGTGCGGCTTGCTGGAACTAGCGGGCTCGGGTGCGGGTGTTATTGTGGTTTAGTGCTCGTGAAGCGAGTGGGGCTGACAAGAAAAATAGCCTATTATTAAACAATCAGAAATTGCACGACAGAGACAAAGCAAGATGCTCCACCGAATGTGAAACGGGTACAAAGACCGAACGTGAAACGGGCACAAAGACCCAATGGGAAAGCCGGGAAAAACTGCTTACCTTTCAACAGCGGTGCCTCGTAAATGTACTTACCAAACTAGACTAGGCTTAGACGATCGCTGAGCGGAATCCACTCTGCGCCCTAGCCCTACTCTTCGTATCACCTGATACTTGGCTCGTGAGGGGCACAGTCTTCTTGACCGTGCACCTGTTGCTTCTACGCACGATCGTCCGAGTCTCTGATCTTCCTGGCCACGGCAAAGGCTTGTGTTTGTTTGAAGTACCTTTGCACCAACCATTCCATTAGCCAAACCGGTGCCAACCACCGCAACAAGTGCAACACATACCCGTCGTAGCCTGCGTATATGTTGAAGCCGTAGTTCTTATAGTCGAGGGCCTTACGTAACACGTTTTTGGCGTATCTGGAGGGCGCCCAGCTTCGCTTTGTTCTGCTCATCTCCGAGCTTGCCTGGAAACTTGCGTAACTCTCGTCGGTATCGAAGTATTTCCTGAGATTGGGCAAGGAAAGGCTATCAGCAATTGCGGTGTTCACTCCTCCCGTGATCACGCTGTGGACTTTGACACCTAATGGTTGCATTTCGCCCCGCAAACACAAGGCGTAGTGGTCGATGGCAGCTTTGGTGGTGCAATATGTGCTTGCCCATGATAGAGGTACTTTGCCAGCCACCGACGAAGTGAACAAGATTGTTCCCCGGGCATTGATGACCATCTGGCTGAAGTACTTAGTCATGAGCATGTGGCCCAACACGTTGACGTCGAATATCTTTTTCAATTTATCGTCGTCAATATCAATGGCGGGTCCCCCGATGGATATTCCGGCGTTGTTGTAGAGAACGTCGAGGTGGTCGCCTGTGATTTGTTTGACCTTGGCCTGGGCATTCCTGATTTGAGAGACATCGCTGATATCACACTCGATTGGGATAAGGCCCAACTCGCTCTCCAAGTCCTTCAAGCTTGCAATATCAAATCCTGGGGATATCCCGATTACGGTGTATCCTCTGTTGTGGAACTGTTCAGAGAGAGCACGGCCGATCCCGGTTCCTGCCCCGGTAATAAGAGCGTACTTGACCATTTTTTTTTCTTTGTACCTTTTTTGAAATTTTCGAGTGAGTCTGTGACATTTGGGGTTTTCAGCGACTTTCGATCTCTTATAGTATAGTCTTTCAATGCATGTGACGAGTAGTTAGCATGCTCTCGGCTGCGAAATGCGGGGTCTATTTGTTCTTCAAGAAAGCCCTAGACAAAACAGAGTGCAATTACCGAAGACGAGATAAGAAAAGGCACTAATGACATTGCCGTGTGCCAGATTCTTCTGGTTTTGGGGAGACGTAGGCGACATAGTCACGGTCTGACGGTCTCGGTCTAGAACATCCCGTCAAGTCGGTCGGTTATCTAAACTTAGCTGAACATTGCGCATTTTTATCTGCTTTGTGGTGCTCATTTTTGCTTTCCTTTCTCTCTGGAGAGAAAATAATAATATATGTATTAACATAAATCTATATATCTATATATTTATATATTTATATATTTACATATTTATTTCTTTACTTATTTATATATTTACATTTTTATTTCTTTATATATTTATATATTTACATATTTATTTCTTTACTTATTTATATATTTACATATTTATTTCTTTACTTATTTATATATTTACATATTTATTTATTTATTTCTTTACTTATTTATTTCTTTACTAATTTATATATTTACTTATTTATTTATTTACATATTTATATATTTATCTATTATTTATTTACTTATTTATTTCTTTACTTATTTATATACTTAAACCCTAGTCTCCATGTGGCTGCGAACTTCATGGCAGGACTACAGGTGCAAGACGCATTTAGGAAACCAAAGGTGCTGTGAACTGATTATCGAAGTTGTACGTTTCATTCAACCCAAGCCCAGAAGCTGTTTCTGAACGGACAAGAAGCACGAGCCTTGGAAAAAGCTTTTTCCGCTGGCACCGCCGTGGCAAGCTGCTGCCCACGTTACGCGTAAGATTCAAGCTTGGCTAGCCGCAAACTTATCACCAGCGGAACTACACTGAGAGTGAATGATTTCCAATGTTGCCCGTTTTCAGTTCGACCCTGCCGTCCTTCGTTCTACGTCGCCAGTTTTCGAAGAATTGCGCACGTCATTTTTCCTATTTGGGGTCTTTCGTAAACAGTCCCCGGCATCCATCTCCATATCGCGGATTCACCATTCGGCTCTGTTTTGTATATCCATCCGCTTTGAGCCAAAGTTGCTTTCGTTCACCGGCCCTCGCCTCTTCTTCCTCTTATCCCTCTTCCTCTAACGTTCACGCTCAACACGGTTTTGCAGGCCCAATGGCGTTTTTCCACTCTCCCCGCAAGCACGACACCCACGTGTCGGATATCTCTCAGTCGTTGGAAAATGTATCGTTCCAATCCAACCTAATGGATATAGATACATCGTACAAACTGACTCCAAGGAAGCAGCCTCATGATAAGGAGAACATTACCCCTTCCAACTCGCCCACCAAGCTGGTGCTCCATGTTTCCCCGTACCAGAAAAAAAACCAGCCATTCACGCCACAAACCCAGAATATCAAGCTCCACAATAACATATCCCAGCTCCAGCCACCAAATGCCTTGTTGCCCTCCGACTTTCACACCAAGGCCAATACTGCAAAGACAAAACGTCTCACATCGGTTGCCCAGCTCTTTTTCTTGGACTACTACTGCGATATGTTCGACTATGTCATTCTGAGACACGAACGCAGCAAACTAGTGGAGCAAAAATTGACCACCGATCCACAGTACGCCAGCAACCCCAAAAGACAGCAGATGGAATGGAAGAACTACATCGGCCGTGAGCGGGCGCTTTTGCGCAAGAGAAGACTCAAGCCAAAACACCGGGATTTCGAGATGATAACTCAGGTAGGCCAGGGTGGCTATGGACAGGTGTTTCTTGCACGTAAGAAAGACACTCGTGAGGTGTGTGCCTTGAAAATCTTGAACAAGAAACTATTACTTAAGCTCGATGAGACCAGGCACGTATTGACGGAGAGAGACATCTTGACAAACACGAGATCCGAATGGCTCGTCAAGCTTTTGTACGCATTTCAAGACCCACAGAAGGTGTATTTGGCCATGGAATTCGTACCCGGTGGAGACTTCCGGACCCTTCTTAACAATACAGGCTACTTGGTTCCGCAACACGCACGTTTTTACATAGCTGAAATGTTCGTGGCGGTGAATTCCTTGCATGACTTGGGTTTCACCCATCGCGACTTGAAGCCAGAGAACTTCTTGATTGACTCCAAAGGCCATATTAAATTGACTGATTTTGGCTTGGCTGCCGGAACTGTTTCCAAGGAACGGATTGAGTCAATGAGAGTTAAGTTGGCCAATTTGCAAGACCTTGATAACTACCAAGCCCCATCAAAGTTGATGTCTGAACGGCAAATGCTCTTCAAACAGTCTCAAGGACATCACAACCTTGCAAACTCTATAGTCGGCTCCCCCGACTATATGGCTCTTGAAGTATTGGAGGGAAAGAACTACAATTACACAATCGATTACTGGTCGTTAGGATGTATGCTTTTCGAAGCTCTATGTGGTTATCCTCCTTTCAGTGGCTCCAAGCAGGACGAGACTTACTATAACTTGAAGAATTGGAAAACAGCATTGAGAAGACCACAGACAAGGGATGGCCGGTTCGTGTTTAGTGACCGTACCTGGCAATTGATTATTCGGCTAATTGCATCCCCCTCAAACAGATTGCGTGATTTCAAGCAGGTACAAGCCCAACCGTACTTCTCTGATTACGATGATTGGGATCATTTCCGAAGCCGTACCCCTCCCTTCACACCGCAGTTGGACAATGAAGAGGATGCAGGGTACTTCGACGACTTTGAGGACGAAAAGAGTATGATGAAATACAAGGATGTGTTTGCCAGACAGGAGCAGAACGAAACACTTTTGGAAAACTCCCAAAACACAAACCATAGAGCCATAAACAACAACTTCATTGGGTTCACATTCAAGCATAAGTCCAACCCCAACAACAAATTTCAAAACGGCGAAATAAACTTGTTAGGTGGTGGAGGCGGATCTATGCGCAGACAGCCTTTCGGAGGTAATGTATTGGACCCTTTGGCTACGCTTTATTGAGTTTCAGGGTGCTTTCTTGGGATGGAATTTTTATACTTTGCTACTTACACGAAGTTATGTAACAGGTTTTTGACACCTTCACTTGAGTGTAGACAAATGCTATGCCCATATGAAATCATTGTGCACCTTATCTTCAATGAATGGTCTCTGGATCAGATTGTGGATCTCTTCACAATACTTGCTAGCCTCCTCTACAACCTCAAACAATGTTTCATCAGTAAAAGTACCGCTGCTCTCCACCAAAAGGATCTTGCTGGGTTTCTTTTCTCGTATGTCAAAGCAAACAACGTGCTGGCTTTGGGACCCCTGAAGCGCATTCAAAGAAGGGTTCATGCAAAAGCTGTTGCTTGAGTCTGCGGCGAGAGATACTGCGGCAAACGAGTTGTAAAGGGCCACATTGGCATCAATGAGCGCATAGTAACAACAGTTGATGGCTGCACTTAGCTCATTTGATGCGTAGTGGCTGGCCAACTTGAATGCCTCTTCTGAAGATGCAACTACCCCCTCCGAATCAGCGTCGGTTACGAGAAACTGCACGACTATTTGTATAAGCTGGCGGGGATACTTGTGCCGGATAATCACCAGTTGAAGAACGCTCCGCAAAAAATCCTGTAAGACTTTCTCTCGCGCGGTCGACAAGCCTTTGCTGGGACGCACGACTATCTCTAGACTAGCCTCAGTGGGTAACTCCTGCCTGACTTTCGGCTCAATCGGACCCGTCACCGATACAATTACCGTGGTACTGCCTGCGGTGAGTCGTGCTGAGCCATCAACTTGAGCAAGCCCACCAGGGGCAACTGAAAAAGCGTCACTCATGTAAAATAGACACGGGCTTCAATAACAGATGCAGAGTTCTTCTTCCAGAAGAAGTTTTTTTGTGTTCAGTTCTTTCCTGTTCAGAGCCTCACTGTATGAGATTGAGCGAAGCAGTGATGAGAAGACAAATTGGTGTTGCACGTGACCAAAGACCATTCGAACTTCTGCTCATCTCCGGTATGTTGGCGCAATGCAAGCGGCAACAGGGCGTCGGACACTCTGATGGATTACGAAAATGCGTTGAACGATGACTTTGGCAGCGACTCGGAAACCTCCGAAGTCAATGTGGACGAACGTTCGGGTCTGGATTCCAACTTGTCGAGTAGGGCTGTTAGCCGTGGCCATGCAGGAGCTTTTCCCCACGAAACAACACAGGCTCCAAGAAATCTTCGTGAGCTACTTGCCCAGAATAATTCCGTCAGCGTCGCAGACCGCCTAGTGCAGCTTGATGCATTGAAGACCGTGGATGCTCGAAAGCTTTCCCAAGTGCTACCCCTTGTGCCTCAGATCCGTGTCGAGATAGCCAGGTATGACGATACACTCACCATTGATTACATGGAATTAATTTCCAGTATTAGTCAGCAGAGCCACTCGGAAGAATATCTATTTCTTTCGGATTTAAGCAGGCTTTCTGTTATCATAAACGAAGAGATTGCCATGATGAAACGCTACGTTTCTATTCACTACAAAGTGGTGTTTTCTGAACTAGAGACCATTGTGGTAAGTCCTGTTGATTATTGCAAGGTGGTGCTTGAGATAGGTCAGGAACTTATTTCAATCAGGGCACATGAGGAGCAACTTAGGAAGATTGTCTCACTGGAAAAGGTCTTGACAATTGTTATGGCAGCACTCCAACTGTTTTCGCTGTCGTTTGAACTCAGCAATCTGGACTTGGACAATATTTTCGCTGCTTGCCGAGCTTGCATTGAGCTTCAGTTGTTTTTACTGGAAGTATCTGAATTTGTGGCCAGTAAACTTTCCAAGTTTGCACCCAATGTTGCTGCAATTATTGGACCCGTGGCTACCTCGCAACTTCTCATCAGCACAGGTTCGTTGAGCCAGCTTGCGCAAACACCTTCCTGTAATCTACCGTCGTTCGGTGTACGGGACTTGCTGTCGCACCAAAGGTCATCATCTGGGATGGTGAGGGCACCAGGGTATCTCTATCATTGTCCATTGGTGACGGGCCTCCCACCGGAGATTATCAAGCAAGTATTACGCATTATATCTGGAAAGGTGGTATTGGCGGCAAGAATTGACCTCTCGAAGAGCTCTATGGATGGGTCAATGGGACAAAAATACCGTCTTGATGTTGAGGAGAAGATCAACTTGCTTCTAACGCCTCCAGAACTCACCGCTACTAAGGCGTTGCCTGTGCCCAAGGAGCAGAAATCCAAGAAGCGAGCCGGTCGAAGGTTCCGCAAAATGAAGGAGCGGTTTCAAATGTCGGAGCTTCGTAAGGCTCAAAACAAAATGCTGTTCGGTAAAGAGGAGGCGCATATGATAGATGGATTTGGCGAGGAGATCGGCTTGGGCTTGAGTAAGTCCATGGAAGGAATCCAAGTTAATCGAAACACGGATGCTCGTATGTCTAAAGCTATGATCAGCAGATTGCATCAGCAGAAAGAGAGAGAAACATTCGATACAATAGTGTTATCCTCAGCTGGCAATAAGCGACCCATTGAGTCAGCCGATCCAGGTCACGAATGGGGCACGATGAAGCGACAAAAAGTTAAAAGTGATGATACGACTACTTGAAAATGCGGCTCAACGAGAATTAAGGAGAATCACAAGTATCAAATAATGCACAATGGACGACACCCATCAAGTCTGGGTCAACGACGTGCGCACTACAAACATAGTTGATAGAGATATCAGGCTTAGAGTACACTACATAAATAAACAGGAAGAGTTTAGTCTGAAAGCACTCTACCGCAGTTATACAATGGATCGCGTATAATTGACTTTGCTTGTTTGTTTTCTTTTCCGTTCTCTTTTTTTTTTCGTATATTTCTCGTCTATTGCCTCAGCATATTCCAGGCATTTGACTCATGAGTGTTTTGGTGTACTGATGTTGCGAGCATTACTCATAAATTTTTTCGTCTCCGTTGTGTCTCTCTATGGTCTTTAGAAGACTGTTCTTTGCAACTCCCACAGCCGCTCGATTGGTACCAATTCGCCCATTTGCTTACAGAATGTCTGCTGCAGAAGAAAGCAAAACTGCTGCACCTGCTGCACCTGCTGTCGGCGGCACAGAAAAGAAAGAAAAGACCGCTAAGGAAATAGAGGCAGAGAGAAAAAAGGCTGAGAAGATGGCCAAGTTTTTGGCTAAAAAGAAAAAGCAAGAAGAAGAGGCCAAGAAGAAGCAGTCTACTGAAAAAAAACCTAAGAAAGAAAAGAAGGCAGCCGAGCCGATTCCTGAATGGACCGACAAGACTAATCCTGGCGAAAAGAAGGCAATGGCTTCCTTGGATGATGCTGCCTTCAAGGCTTACAACCCAAAGAACGTCGAAAGCTCGTGGTACGCATGGTGGGAACAGCAGAAGTACTTTGAGCCTAAGTTGGACGATGGAAAGATTAAAAAAGAAGGCGCCTTTACAATTGTAGCTCCTCCTCCCAACGTCACAGGTGCGTTGCACATCGGCCATGCATTGACGTTTGCCATTCAAGACAGTTTGATTCGTCACAACAGAATGAGAGGAAAAACTACTATGTATCTACCAGGATTTGATCACGCTGGAATTTCTACGCAATCTGTTGTTGAAAAGCAGATCTGGAAGACAGAGAAGAAAACCAGGCATGACTACGGAAGAGAGAAGTTTGTGGAGAAGGTTTGGGAATGGAAAGAGCACTACCACAAGAGTATCAAGAACCAAGTCAAAAGGTTAGGTGCTTCGTTTGACTGGTCGAGAGAGGCTTTCACTTTGAATCCTGACTTGTCTGCAGCTGTTGCCGAGGCGTTTGTTAGGTTGCATGAGGATGGTACAATCTACAGAGCTTCTAGGTTGGTTAATTGGTCCACTAAAATGAACACCGCCATTTCGAACTTGGAGGTAGATAACAAAAACATAACTGGCAGAACGCTATTGGCTGTTCCGGATTATGATGACAAAATCGAATTTGGTGTCTTGACATCGTACTCTTACAAGGTGGTAGGATCTGACGAAACAATCACTGTTGCAACAACAAGACCAGAAACATTATTTGGAGATACTGGAGTTGCAGTGCATCCCGACGACTCTCGTTACAAGCACTTGCACGGTAAGTTTGTGCAACATCCCTTCTTGGACCGTCAGATTCCCATTGTGACCGACTCAGAGGCCGTCGACATGAATTTTGGTACTGGTGCAGTGAAAATTACACCTGCTCATGACCAAAACGATTACAACACTGGTAAAAGACACAACTTGGAGTTTGTAAACATCTTGACTGATAACGGTCTTTTGAACGATAACTGTGGCCCAGAGTGGAAAGGCATGAAGAGATTCGATGCCAGAGCAAAGGTTATTGAGAAGTTGAAGGATTTGGGTTTGTACGTTGATCAAAAAGACAACGAAATGACTATACCTCTTTGCTCCAGATCTGGAGATGTCATTGAGCCATTGTTGAAGCCTCAATGGTGGGTGAAACAGGATGAAATGGCCAAGGAAGCTATCAAGGCCGTGAAGAGTGGAGAAATCACAATTTCTCCAAAGACCTCCGAAAAGGAATACTTTCATTGGATGGAAAATATCCAAGATTGGTGTATCTCTAGACAGTTGTGGTGGGGCCATAGGTGTCCTGTTTATTTCGTCGTTGTGGAGGGAGAGGACAATGACCGTTTAGACAATAATTATTGGGTTGCTGGAAGAAGCTATGAGGAGGCGTTGGAGAAAGCTAAACAAAAATTTTCCAATGTTAAGTTCACTTTGGAACAGGATGAAGATGTGTTAGATACATGGTTCTCCTCCGGTTTGTGGCCCATTTCCACTTTAGGATGGCCCAATAACACTGAAGACCTCAAGCTTTACGCACCCGTGTCGATGTTGGAGACAGGTTGGGACATTTTGTTCTTCTGGGTTTCCCGTATGATCTTGTTGACTTTGAAGTTGACAGGTAAGGTTCCTTTCAAGGAAGTTTTCTGTCACTCTTTGGTCAGAGATGCACAGGGAAGAAAGATGTCTAAATCCTTGGGTAACGTGATTGATCCCTTGGATGTCATTACCGGTATCTCCTTAGAAGGATTACATGAAAAATTAAAGTACGGAAACTTAGATCCCAAGGAGATCGAGAAGGCAACAGCAGGTCAAAATCAATCATACCCTAATGGTATCCCTGAATGTGGAACCGATGCTCTAAGATTTGCTTTGTGTGCTTACACCACGGGAGGCAGAGATATTAACTTGGATATATTGAGAGTCGAGGGGTACAGGAAATTCTGTAACAAAATATATCAAGCGACTAAGTTTGTTTTAGGAAGATTGGGTAGTGACTACGTACCTCCTGCTACATCAGCTAAGACAGGTAACGAGAGCTTGGTGGAAAAATGGATCTTACATAAACTTTCCTTGGCATCGAAGGAGGTCAATGAACACTTGGACAAGAGAGAGTTTTCCGAGGCTACTTCAGCTGTATACAACTTCTGGTACGACTTGTGTGATGTTTACATTGAGAACTCGAAGACATTGATCCAAGAAGGGACAGCAGAACAGAAGGAATCAGCTCAAGCCACTTTGTACACATGTATCGATGGAGCCTTAAGATTGATTCACCCATTCATGCCTTTTGTCACTGAGGAGATGTGGCAGAGATTGCCTCGCAGAGCAGGTGACAAGACCCCATCTATCACGGTTGCGCAATATCCGGAGTACGAGAAGGATTTCGACGACCTAAAGTCTTTAGAAGCATACGAATTGGTTTTGGATATTACCAAGGGCGCTAGATCATTGTTGTCACAGTATAACATCTTGAAGAATGGCCAAATTTATGTTGAGACCATCGATGAAACTGTCAGAGAAATTTGCAAAGACCAGCAAGACTCCATCGTATCTTTGATCAAGGGAGTTGAGAAAATTGACATTCTTGACGCAGGCGCTACCGTTCCTAGTGGATGCGCATTGAATGGTGTCAGTGCCACTACCACTGTGCATGTATTGGTGAAAGGACAGATTGACTTAGATGCAGAAATAGAGAAGGTCAACAAGAAGTTGAGCAGGGCCAAAGAGTTGCAGAGCAAGTTGGTAGACTCTATGAACAAGTTTACCGATAAAACAAAGCCAGAGGCCAGAGAGACCGCCCAGAAGAGAGCAGAAAACTTCCAGGCCGAAGTTGAAGGTTACACGCAAACCATAGCAGTGTTGGAGAAATTGAAGCTCTGAGTGATGTAAGTCGACGTTACCTCGAGCCTGAACAATATGCCGGCGTGCCCGCGGTACAGAAAATACATTTCCGCGGACATCTAGCTGCAGTAACTGCTGCCAAACTCTACTTTGAATGAAGTTTCCAGAAACCATACTTCCTTTCTGCATGGTGGCGTCAGCGTTCACTGTATAGAGATATTGACCACATTGACCCTTCATGTTTTCCACGCACGACCCTCTAATCATTATAAATAGCGGAACATCCCCTGTAACATTTCCTACGTAGTTAAAACACAAAGTATATAAACATGGACTTCAACAACTTGATAAATAAAGGTAAGCAGGCTCTCGCCGGGGATGATGGAAAGATCGACTACAAGGATCTCGGTGAGGATGCTCAAGACGCTTACAAGACCTACAACTCTACAGAAGGCTCATACCAGGATAAGGCCAAGGCTGTTTACGCTGGTTATCAGAAAGACCAAGAGGAAGACAGAAAGAAGGCGTCAGATAGTTCAGAGAAGAAGTAGACTTTTCTTCGGTTGATAAATACGTTTATTTTTAGCAATGAATGCTGATGCCTACTTACATTTGTAGAATTTGGAGGCTTTTCCTGCTATCGTAGATAATTGCGGGGGACAAGGTGAACCTGGTAATACAGTTTGCCGAAAAGATTGTTTGGGCCATTCTGCAGGAAACCTGCAATTGGCGGGCATGGAAATTAAATGTAAATGCAATTTCGAAGGGAGGGGGCACGCATACGCGGCCATTCAAAGATGTTCTGCATCTGTACCTCCCATACATCTCTCCACCTTATCAGAAAATAAGCTGCAATTGAACTATCGAGTAGATTTATATAACATAGAATAAAGAGTGAGAATTGGAGCAAAACTATAAATCGAGCGGCTCTTGCTAATTCTTGTGTTAATATATTTAAATGTTTCGAGTTTGTTTGTCTGTTTGTATTTATTTTATTTTTTTTATTTCAATTTAGATTTCATTTTTTCTTAGCTGGCATTTAGAAGCTGGACACGTCTTAGTTGAGAAAAGTGAAAACTCTGACAGGTCACAACAACAGTTATAAAAAAATTTACGCGTAATTAACCAGTGCAAAAGATTCTAACTTTTAAAAAACCGGGGTTCACCATCAGCATGGGGGAGACCGCCATGATTCAAGAATAAATATTTTCCTGATTGGTGTTTAAATTGGCTCACGGTCAACGTCTGTCTTCAATGTATAGAAGCGCGCTCGTGGTTCGCGTTTTAATTCAAAGACCAAATCGCTTTTAAGTGGCTGTTCTCTATGGACTACAAAGCGCTACTGGCACAATTTTCTGCCATTGATACGGTACTAAGCTTACACTACGCATCAAGTACCACCGTACCACGCATTCATGATCTTTGTGCGAAGGCCACCCGTCTTTGTAACAGGAGAATCGATGCTACTACGTTCGAGCATATCCTCGGCTACGACCCTGATGCTTTTCAAATCGTTCATTTTGGTGCCAACTCCTATGACTATGGGGTATGTGTTCCAGCGAATACTACACCTATGCAGTTTAGTACCTTACTTCCAGGCCGACGCAAAGCTTTCGAAGCCAGATTGGTAACCCCTTCTTCACCGGTGAAGCTCTCCTCCGTTGCGAAGCGCCAAATTTCGGAAAACCCTGCTTTAACGAGTCCAGAGAGGAACTCTCGGGCCTCACTAATATCTATGAAGGATAAAAGTAAAAGCTCAGCATCAAGTCCTTTGAAGGTGACTAAGAACGCTTTCAAGAATCTGCATCCTCGATTCTCCCTCAAAGAGAAACCTCCATCTAAGGATGGTATGTCGGTTTTAGAACGTATCAAGCTCAAGGAAAAACAAAGAAAGGCAATTCTGGAGGAAGATCAGTTAGCGCAGAGCTATTCCTGTTACATCACAGACAAATTGTCTGCTGTTTATGACATCCTATACGAGCTCACTGCACCGTTCAACAATGCACCTGGCTCCTTCAAAAGCTTTGCTCTACCCAAAGTAATCGCTATAATTCAAGGCTCCATCACATATTCCATGTCTGAGCAGGAAGTCAAGGATACCATCCTTCGACTTGAAACTTTCTTGCCGAATAAAATACAAACTTTGCATAAAGGTCTGGTTTGTGCTCTAAAGGTTTTTCCGTTAGACAGAGACCATGATCGCCCTCTTCTTATGACTAACTAAACATCAAATAAAAATGTTATGGAATTCTACAGCACCATATCTCACTAAACTTTCTTTAAATAGAGATTACGAAGAGTCTATCATGAAACGCTACACACTCATCTATAGGCAGCACCTGACTTCTTATCACCAATTTGGCTCTAATTTCTTTCGGCTATATCAGCAGCACCAGAGTTCATAAAGAAATGCTTCAATACAACTTCAATGGCCCAAGTAGCTCCTAAGTCTACAAGGATACTTCCTGTCAATTTGACCTTGAACTCTTGGGACATAGGGACAAATTGCATAGCCTCGTTCACCTCAGGCATAAACTCAGTAGAGCCTATGAGAGCCAAACCTGCTACTCCCAAGAGACCGTAATACATTCCCTTGTTGTCTCTGATTCCTTCCTTGAAGGGCAAGCCAATGTAATTAACTGCGAATGTTGAAACTTGTTGCGCCAATTGAAGCAAAAACATTCCAGTGTTCAATAAGGAGGGGGTGAATGTTTTTTCCAAATCAACTTGAGCTTCTCTTGGTTCCAAAATGTAAATCTCACGTGTAATATAAATTAAAGTGATGATATGGACCGCAAACTGTCCCAAAATCGAGCCCATAATGTATATGTTGAAGATTCCGTTCAGGGGTCTTTCTTTGCTCAATTTATTGAGTGGTTTACCACGAGAAATGGAAAAGAAACAAACCGATAACAAAATTCCCGACACAGTAGACTGGCCGTCTCCGAATTTGATTCCAGCCAAGTATAACACAGACAATGAGTAAGCCGAAATTAAACAGTTCAAAGCCAAAATTTTGTACATTTGAATTGTCGACACAAGAGCACAACGACCTTGGCGAATAATATTAGTGACTGCAGACACATTGGCCAACTTGGAAGTGAATGGGGCAGCAACAGACGCGTCACCCAATTTTAATTTAGGCACTTCATCCTCATCTTCACCGGTGTCAAATGAAGACATAAGATTATTTGCAATGTCGGCAGCAGAAATTGGCTTTCCAGTTTCATCTTTGATGAACTCAATTGGAAGAGTTCCATTCTTTTTGGCAGCCTCAACGCTTTGCACGATTTCTGGAGTTATCTCAGTACCACGTTTCTCCAAAGCAGATAAATAATGCGGATTGTATGTTCCTGGAGGGTACAAATGAGCAATAGCTGCAGGGACAGGAGGAGGGGGTCTCAGCCAATTAGCCATGAGTTGAGCTTGCTTGTAGTATATAGACTTCATAGTTTCCATTTTTCTATTTTCGGCAATCTTTCTCATTCCTTCTTCAGTACCATTCAACAAAGCCACACCGATGTGAGCTTGTTTCAAAGCGCCAACATCATTTGTTCCGTCACCACACATCAAAGTGCTGTAACCAGAATTCTTGAGAGAAGTCAAAATGAATTCCTTTTGAGTAGGGGAAACTCTGGCATAAACCCAAGTATGCTTCAATAAATCCATGACTTGAGGATGTTCAGATAAATGACTCAATGCATGACCAGTGATACAGATATCATATTTTTCAAACAAAGTAAGATCGATAGCATCACTGCTTCTAAAGGGAATGATGGTCGTTTCGCTTACATTTCTCCAAACTAAGTTTTGATCTTCATCGACTTCATGATGTGCCTCAGGAGCATCCAAAATTAAAGTTTCTTTAGTAGTAATCGCAACTTCCTTAGCAACATGGCAGGCGGTAAGTGGGTTATCACCAGTAATCATAACACAGCGATGAGAGGATTCGTTCAACATTTCAATGGTTTCGATAGCGTCATCTTTCAATGGACAATGGAAAACAATGAAACCTGCAAAAGTTAATTTAGACTCGACATCCTTTCTATCAATTTTGACAACGTTAACACTTGTATCCAAGTACTTGTAAGCAAGCGCCAAAACACGCGAACCTGCTCTGGTAAAAGACTTGTAGCACTCCTCATAATTACTTGGTACATCGATCAACATGCCACGAATAGTCTCGGGCGCACCTTTAACACCAACAAAGTTTTTATTCTGCAAAGTGTTGATAGAAGTGATAGCAGCTGATCTTTTCAAACTTGAAGAAAATTGGAAACGACGTAATATTTTGATCTTCTCTGTCTTCGCACCCTTCGGTCTCTCAACTGTATCCTTATAGCCAACAGTCCAGTTTGCAGCTTTCAAAGTAGCTTGTTCCATTGGGTCTCCAACCACATCACCGTCATCCAATTTAACCAAGGCATGGGCCGAGCCCAAAACATAAGATGTAGTAGGAGAAACTTCTTCACATGTGTAAAGGTGATTAGTGTCGTCGTCCTTCAAACCAGCTAAACCTTCGAAAACTAAATCTTCAGCAGTCAAAGTACCAGTTTTGTCGAAGCAACAAACATCAATCCTTCCAGCAAGAGGAATGCGGAAAGGTTCTGTACAATAAATGAAGAATTTTTGTAAAGCAGACAAAGATGAATTCACAGCTAAAGTTAACTCCATTGGCAATTCAGGAGGAACCACAGATGTAATCACAATGATACAGTCCAAGATCAATTTGGATTGAATTCTTCCCATCCTAGTACCTTCAACCCAAACGTACCAGGAGGCAGCAATGGCAAACACCAACAAGAAAAGAATAAACAAAAAGGCTTCCTTGTTGTCCACAGACACTCTTTCACTAGAAAATATCATCATTCTGACTAAAGAACCTTGCGAAGTCTCGAAACCGGTCTTACAAACATAAGCCAAAGCACCATTATCAGGAGCGACAGGAATCACAGGATCCTGTGGGGAAGTTACCTGTAAAGCCATCGTGCCTCCGTGCAAAAGCGAATTCTTGTCCAAGCCATCGGGCTGCAAAAATTCATCACCTGGTCTCAATTTAATAGATTCCTTCAACAATGGAGTCGACTCACCAGACAACATCGCTTCATTGACAATAGCAGTTCCATCCAAGAGTAACAAGTCACAAGGTATGGCACTTTCGTCGCTGGTTCTGGTTACAGAAACAATGTCGCCAGGTAACAACTGGTCAGTTTGCAATTGAACCCATTGAGAATCCCTGTAAACGTAGATCATAAATGGTTTGATACCCATGCTCCGGAACTCATTCATGGTTGTTCTCCTCTGAAAAACAGTAGTCATTTCAAAAGAGACCAACATGAACAAGGAAAAGAGGGAGTAGTACCATTGTTCATCCATCAACCACAAAGCCACACAGAAAATCTGAAACACGAAGAAAGGAGCAACAGCGTGCTCCTTGAACAATTCCATAAAGGTGGGAACAGGGATATCAAATTTGTTCAAACCAAAATTTCTAAGCATTTTGTCCAAATTGCCTGATAACCCAGTGTGGTTTTGGAAATAAGATAACTTGGGCAACTCGTCAATTTTGAATTCGGGAGGCGCAAACTTGCCGGTGGAGTCGTGAAGCAAATGACGTCTCTTCTGGTACAAGAAGGAAATCTGCTTTTCACCATCATGGAAAATTTCCCTTTGAATTGGACAAATCTCTCCAACTCCCGAGTTGGGCGCTGGCACGATCTTGATGTGGGAGGCCTCGTTAATGCTGGATACCGGTTCATAGTTGAATTTTCCATTAACATCAAGGTTCCAATGGGGCATCAACCAAAGTAACATGTTTATGGAAATAATCGTCATCAAATACACAAAAGTCCACTCAGGGCCTCCGATATAGGTGTCATAGTAATTCACGTAGATCTGCAAGAAAACTGGGTAAATGACTCCAAACGGCCATATATACAACCTTGCAAACAAGGGCCTGGGCCGCAACAAGTCGGCTTCCTGGATGGCAGGATTGTTGACTAGGCCTGTCATGGTGAATCTTTCGATAAAGGAAGATTTATGACGGTTCTCACTAGGATTTGCTAGCCAGGTGTTCTCAGCGACGGAGAAATCAGGTGCCAGATGGACGCAGTCGGTCGCCGAAGGCACGGCACACCCGTACACCCACGATATTCGATGGCTTTCCATGGCTCGTTATCATGGCGAGGAAGACGCGCGCTCAAGCCGCACACCGAGCTACTGTTGGTTACCAGTTTGGTGCTTTGGGAGAATCAAACGTCAGTAATTTATTACACAGCGGAATCGGAAGGGTGGGGAAGGGGGGAGAGCATTTGAGCCATGAATATGGCCGCAGAACTGGCCTGAGAATAAAAATCAATCGTGTAGTCAGGTGATTTACGCCTATTTGGGAACCGTCGGAAACTAAGTAGAGAGCTTTAAAGTTAACATAATCAAAATAGAAAAAGACCAAAGAAAAAAGAAAAAAGAAAAAAGAAAGCAAATTTTCAACCCAGGCATGCTGCAACCAACTATCATTCATATCAACAGCCCTGATGATTTCAAGCCGCAAGAACACTGCCTACTAAAGATGCCTCTAAGCTGCCGTGTAACCTATTCACCAGGAACGAAAGGCCCGTTAGTGTGGGTTTGAGCTGAAATTACAACTTCGGTACTACCAAGAAGGTTGGGATTATTGCAACGGAAATCAGTTTTGTTTGTAATGGACCGAAGAAATTTGCTGCCGGTGTGCAGCCTGCAAACACCACTTCATCAGGGCAGATTGCTCTGGAACGAATGATCAAGATATCTCACATTCGACGAGTTTCGGCAACGGATTTGTTAACTTCGTAAGTAAACAGTCATTAAACTGTAATGATGTTTCCTCCAGAATGATGAGCGATGGCTTCGAAATGGAGAATGCTTTAGGACTTATCCAAGGTCAAGCACTACCCTACAGGCGGATTCGAAGCTTATTGTGAACAATGCTTCTTTTCTGCTAGAATTATCCAATAACAGAGAACTTGGAAAAAGACCAATTTGAGCAGCATTATTCAAATCTCGTCTCGAAGAAGTGTGAATACTAGAGATCTTTCTGAAAGAAGTTCCACTCAACAACAACCGCATTAGCTTTTGCTTGAGCTTTACGTAAAATTCATTACTGAATTAACATAGTACTTCAAATGTATGCCGAAAATCTAACACACTTTTCGAGCTAATTCTATTGATTTAATTTTTCCAGCGCCCTTGTAATGTGCTCACCTTGTTGTGGTCAGGGAATTCTCAGAGTCAAAAATGCCTAAGCAAATTTACGACAGTATTTTGAATATGGCCATTTCGAAAACCTAGTCCAGCACGAATTTATAAAAACCCTAGACAAAAGAACTCATGAAAAACCTCAAGGCTGCTTCCAGTGACAGGGATCCTTTTATTTATTTTAATTGAATCTATGAACTTTCCTTTTGAGTGTCCTGCATAGTCTACTTGGTCAACATTTTGCACCCATTGCTGCAACCGCACTCGGAGTATCTCACATCGGACATTTTGCATCCACGATTAAACAAGACCCGTAGCACAAATACTGTTGAACAAAGCGCCTTCTAGAAAACAGTTTACTGCAAGACTCTGCTGGCAGCAAAAAGATAGAAGCTCGTGCCTGAATTTTAGAGCAGCTTACTCAGAAAGAAGCTATAACTGAGGAGCGCCTTTAAATCTGTCTTCTTAAAACAGGGGTCTATAAGATATTTTGGTTCAAGACTGAACGAAATCTGACTTGAATGAAACAAAAGAATAAAAAAAATAAAAAAAAACCTTTGAGGGTGAAAAGAGGCAATAACGAGGAAAAAAGTATTCACTGAGGAGTTCCCTTTGTTTTGTGCACTGTCAGTATATAATACGCAGCTCACATCTAGTCAAATTTTTTTGTACTTACTACACCTTTATTTCGATTTGAATTGAAAACAGATTCATACAACTCTCAAAAGATAACTATTAGGTTACAAGATAAGATAAAACAAAGAAAAATAGTAAAAAAACATAAAAACAACTGAAAAATGGTCTCTACACAAACATTTTTCCCGTCCACCTGTGCCAGCAGGGCATCACGGACGACCAAAGGCTTGAAGACAGCAACAACCACTTTCAAATCTCTCGATTTTCAGAAAAACACTCCTCGTAGAAATAAGCCTCAAAAGGTTTCTGAAAGGGTCACAGAACCTGGTTGTTCTTCACCCTTTAACACCGGCAATTTGGTATCACAAACAGAGCCAAGATCATTTTGGAAGAATGGATCTCCCGGTGCTGCAAATGAGAAAACAAAAATTAACCAAGAAGAAAGAACAACTACGGGTCTTTTGAAAACAATTAGGCAGGTAAAGTCGAAGAGTTTCGGGGTCTGGAAAAAATTGCTTTCCAAGTTTCTGGCAAAACTTAAAACCGGTAATAAGGTTTGCCTTGAACGTACAGACGCAGAAAAAATTCCCCTCATTGACCAAACATGTCTTTACTGCAATCGTAAAAGGTACCCAATTGACTATAACGAGTGCTGTCCATCTTGTAAGTACCGGTTTGAACTCAAAAGAGCAGGATTGTCCCGCAAAGCTCAAGTGGGCCGTTTGTTCGTCTATCGGTGCACCAAATTTCGCAGGAACTTGGTAAAAGATAACGATGAGGCAAATCGTAAACTTATTGCAAGACGGCACGCTTATGAAAAGAGTTTCTTTTGTAAAGATACTCAGAATTTGTATTCAGAAGAAGCTTCTCGTTATAGTATCCAGAGTTTTGAACCTAGCACCATTTCTTTTGTCCCCCGAAGAGTTGTTCCAATAAGATCGAGCTCAACCACGCAAAAGTATCCTGGTTTGAAGTGCAATGATACACCAAACTTGTTAATTGATGCATTCATTCAAAGTCTTCCCAAACGTGAAAGAAAGCTCTCTAGTAAGTCTTCGATTCTTAGAAAAACAACTGTCCCCAAACCCTCCCAAGTTGTCATTCAAAAGAAGAAAAGACAGTTAGAGAGACGGATTGATTACCGTGGAAGAGATCCCGAGCCAACAAACGAAGTATTTCATTTGTACACGCTGAACCAACAGATTGGGGAAGAAACATCATGTCCGCAAGATATACCATATTCGCAATCAGCTACCATTTTTGATTTCCAAATCTCTACTTTCCTGACTATTAGCAAAGACCAAGAAGATAGCAACTCAATAACCAACACACCTATAACTTTGGAAAAGAAGTTGGGCCAAGTTTGTACTGCTGTATCCACTGTGTCGAATGAAATTAATTCAATAGATACAACCGAGGAGCAAAAACAATGTGCCAGACTGGACAAGACAGATACAAGTACAAAATGTGAGAATTTGTATCCCAAAAATCCTGAACAATCAAAGGAGGAAAAGTTAGAAAATTTGGAACAGTGTAAAGACAATACTGACAAGTTCCTTTGTGAGGATGGGCATTCTGAAGAAGTCCAAGCCGCTAACACTCAACAAGAGAAGTTCGTGGTAGAGGAAGCTAAGAACTTACAACTTGATAGTAGAGGTTCTTTATTGGAATCGGAAGAGAACAAAAAGTTGACCGATAAACACTTCGTAGAGGAAGAAGATCTTATCATACTACCTGAACCAATTAAAGAGTCTGAAATTTCGTTGTCAGCACAAACACAAAAGTTAGATCTGAGCGAAATAAACTTTACTGAAGCAAATTTAGTTGAACTAACCCAGGACATTGATGAACCCAATCACTCTAGCTTCAATGTGAACAAGTGCAATGACGAGAAAGCTGGCTCCGAGTGTTATGGAATCCTTAACTCTGACAGTATGGATCCAAATGGGCCAGAGTCTAATATCACCTTGGTGACCAAAGAGGACGAAGAGCTTTCTCCACAAGTTGAGAACTCTGCTATGACAGAAATTCCTGCTTCAAACCCGGTTGTACTCTCTGCTCCTGTCGAAGACAAAAGCACAGACATTAACGATGAATGTTTCCAAAAAGAGAGTATCACCAAATTATGCCCCAAGGAGATATTATCAGACATTGAAAACGAATGTTCAAAAGATATCAAAAACGAGTCATCATCTACAACTTTTCCTATCCCATTGAAACTTGCAGAGAAATGCCAGAAGGCTAGGGGCACAACTTCTGAGAAACAGACTTGTAAAGAAGTCCACAGGGATGATGAAGCCGAAAGCAATTCATCAAAATTTTTGAAGCAGTTCAAAATATTAGCATTGATTACAGAGAAAAAGAATGCTCAATGCAAGGATGTTGAAGAAAAATCTGAGTCTATAGTATCGCTGGATCATGATAATTCATCTTGCGAAACAACTGTCAATCTGCCACATACTGTGTTGCAATACAAACTGAAAATAGCACTGTCCCCATTGGAAGAAGTATCCATAGAAGGAGTTGAGGAAGACAAACCCGCAATAATTCGTTGTGTTTCAAATTCTGTTGAAGACCTGGAAAATCTGAGCTTGGGTGGAGACAATATCGCTGATGCTTATACTAATACTCCAACACAAGTAGAAGCTGTTTCTGACGACGAAATTCTATCTGTTATAAACGAGTCGGAACTCTTTGCTTTGGAGCCATGTTTTAATGAGTTACCTCCAACTCCCACTAAGATCATTGAAAAGGCTGCTAAACGCAAAGTACTAGACTTCGAAAAATTCAAAATAAAAGTGATGCAGACTGAAATTGCCTTAGAAAGAGAAGAATTTGCCGCAAAAAGCAAAGAGTTGGAAACCTCCCTTGTTTTCACACAAGAATGTACACAGCAATTTGACGAGGATCAATCAAAAGAAGCCACTTTAAGCGATTTCGAGAATGGTATCAAGGTTAAGGATGCTGAAGACGCTGAAATAATAGAAGACATTAAAGATTCCAAAGATAGTCAGAAGTGCCTTGTCTCTGCATGTCAAGATAAAGGATCCATATCCCAGTGTGATCAAATGCAAAAACCAGAAGGCACTTTGTGGCAACTCATTTTCATGGAGCAAGTTCATGAAAATGAGTCACTTTTGGAAGATTTTAAGGTCGAGAAGTATTTCACATCTATTTCTAATATGTCCAAGAACATACCAAAGTCTCAAAATCTCATAGGCTCCGCCAACAACGAAGAAGAATCAGCATTTATTTGTTCTTCTGGCACAGCTGCAGTTACTTTTAACAACAAGTTAAATGATGAGGTCATTCAACATATCACTGAATTCGATTTTGAAGATGCGCCAAAAGTCATCAAACCTTACTCACCTGGAAAGAAGGCTTCCGGCAAAAGCATCTTAAAGTGGAAGAAAAATGAGACATTTCAGTTTATTTTAGCACCCAGAAGATTCCAATTGCCAACTACTAAAGACGAGCGTAGAATGTTGGAGGAAAAGCTTTGGGGACTAGTCGAAACTTTAAGGGATTCATTCGCTGAACTCAAAGGCAAGTATGACTTGGCTGAACTTGGAGAGATTCTTGACCAGTTTGCTGTAGTCTTTGAATTCTCACGGGCAAACTATGCTAACTTCATAACGAACGAAGTTGTGAATTATATCAACTGGATGGAGGAAATTCGCCATTATGAGCTTGATGTTTTAGGGCTAGTGAAAGGTATTGCTCACCAATATTCCATACTTCTCCACTCAATTCAGGATAGCGACAAGTCCCAAAATTCGATCGACGAAATTGAAAGGCACATAATGAACATCATTACTTCGCTCACCAATGCAACAATTATTATCAGCGAAATTCAAGACAGCATATTTCTTATGCGTCAGGGGTTTCAGGAGTATACCAGTGGCTTGACTGCTTATGCCATTACAACCAAGATGACTCGTTTCGAGGTTTTGGATTTATACCAGAATCTCTGTGAAGTTCACCTAAACCCTTCAACAGACAAAAACCAAATTGCAAGTTATACAGGTCATGATAGGTACATGAAAGATAACAAGTTCTTGCTTGAAAAGGGTGACTTGGACTATGAATTGGTATTCGGTGAGAGATTAGATGAATTGCAGGCAGCACACGATTCCCTTAAAATCGCAAAAGAAGACCTCGAATTAAACACTAAGACCATTCTAATGAACCTAGTCAATTATAAAAACGACAGAGAGAGGCAAGAGTAAACAGACACTTGATCTCATGCAGCGAAAGAGAAAGCACATGCAAGCCAACCGGAAACATTAGAAATACAACAGGATTAGAAATCGATCTTGTTTTGGGGTAGTTGTGTTCTGCAATTATCGCACATTTAGAAAGACACCCAACAGTAAACGGTTTTTAAATAGCAGTACGCAAGGACTAAACCGAGAGTCTTGCATTAATATATGATATTTATTTGAAAAAGCAGGGCGACTGTCTAAAATTAATGCATAACTTTCACCGAGCACGCTAAGTATATTCTCGTCGCGGCAAGTTTACCCATGATGGATGTGCGCTCGCGATAAGCCGGATATGCCTTGGAGCTTAAAGTTCACATAGTACAACATTTGAAAAAGCTTCAACTAGGCCAAACTCCAAAAAGATTCTTTTTATAGAAGTGCCTTTATTTACTAAATGCCGTCGCTGGCACCAAACTTAGTCGTTGACTTTCGTATTCCAGATGAAAACGCCCTTAAGTCCTTTGTCGATGCGTCGCCATGGCTTTCTTCCCAACCATCCTTGCTTCAAAACTTGATATCCAACTACTCGAAGGAATCTCCCGTTTTTCTTGATATTGCCCAGTTATTAGAAGAACTACATTTGTCAAACTACCACGAGCCAGCTGCTGAACGCCGCGCAGCTTCTCCAGAAAGAACCATGGACACTGAGGTTGCAAATGGCCTGGACGGTGTACCTGCGACAGAAGGTAAATCCACGAGTGACCAGGAGATGGAGCTGTCTCAAGCGAACGAAAAATTCCATGTTTATGGCTGCCAAAATCCTCATATGGGACCAAGTCTTGTAGGTGATGGTGATCAGCTTCAGCAGAAAAGCCAGCTGAATGTAAACACCAATTCAAGAGATGTTAATATTGGCATAAGCCCGGAGAAGGTCAAAAATGGCCACAGGCGCAGGTCGTCTGACTTGATCTTCAAGAGTAAGCTCGATCCACTACGCCAAGCCTCATTGATAACGCCTGCGGAGACCGCAATATCTGATGTAAATGTGTCGACCAAGGTTACCAGGCTTGCGCAGGAAGGTTATGTTCCGATCTTCCCAAAACGAAAAGCTGCTTTAATCAAGTATTTCAGGTTTAATGCAGCAGCTTCGCCGTCGAACAAGTACGCTAGACAAGCTGCGAGTAAGATTGAGACCTCAGTGAACAATCTTACCAAAACCGATGCCAAGAAGGAAGATATACGACATGAGCTAAGTCCAGTAAAATTGAGACTGGGCCTTAATAATGCTACCGCCAAAGCTACGAGGCGAACTTCATTTGTGGGACAGAATCTTCCACTATATATCCAAGAGCAACTCGATAGGCACGTTTCCAATCCACCACCAGAAAACAAAATTGAACGTATATCTTCGCTTAAAACTTCAACGCCTGCGAATCAACCTCTGGTATTCAGCACGAATGCTAATGTGGTTCAAACTTCTACAGTGGACATTTCACACTCAGGGCCTAGTTCTGAGTTCAATTCGGTGTCTGAATCGGTTTCCCAAGCGTCAAGATCTCAGAACCTAAAAAATCAGAGATTGAAAAACGTAGCAGTTAATTCCCTGTCATTTTATTTTCATAATGATTCTTCGGAAATCGATACCAACGCTTTAATAAGCAACAATGATTCTGCCATCTCAGAAAGAGACAAGGAATACGTTCTGCCTAGTCTGTTCACACGCTCTCTTGACGTATCAGATAGCAGTTATTATAAAAATAAAGGCGGAAGACAGAGCAAATATAGCTTAGGAACGCCTCGTTTACCTAAGAGAGGGGAATCAACTTACGAAGAAGAAGAAGAAGATGATGATGACGTGTATGATAATTATGATGATGAGGAAGACGAGGACAACGCTGATTTCGATGATGACGAAATCAAGTTATACCGTGAAGATGGGCTCCAGCATATTACCGACAAGTAATGCCTTCTAGAAGGCTAAGCTATTTAGGATTCAAAGCGGTAGAATCATTCTGCTAGAATGTTTCTGCGGCTAGTCGACTGGCTGAAATGGCATATTCGTAGACAGCTATTGAAACAGCACTAGTTGGGGCAGTTTTCAAGAGACTCATGCCAAACCCGCGGTAAAAATTCCCTATGCCATGCTGTTGCCAGTGCAAGCGAAACATGTGGAGGGCACGAGTCTTCGAAGTTACTTGTATTCGTTTACGAATTGTGTCCAATGGAAACGTGAGTGCTTTTGCTGTGAAACCAGCCGTGAATCCACAGATGGCTTCTATTCCCCAAACCTTGTGTCTGGTGTACTCACTGAAGTTTTCAGCTGCTCTTCTCGCTAGAGAGTATGACCAGAAAAAGAGCCCCGAGTTGGCGACAACAGAAACGGTAGAAGTAGTTATTCCTGCGTAAAATCCCACGATGCCCTTCTTTGAATAAATACTTTTACATGTTGCTCGCATCGAAAGAAACCCTTTCTCCAGGTGTGCCGCAAGACGGGTCCTCAACAAATCAAATGGATAAGTTAACACAGTGCTCACTAAGCCAGTGCCACTTCCCACTAGAAGCAGATGTATCAGCTGACCCAACTTGGTCCCCAGTCGGTTTTGTAGGTCGGCAAATGACTTGTTCAAAATAGAATATGTTGTGAATTGTGAGGCACCGTATAAGATGTAAAGCAACTCCGCAGGAACGTTACCTTTCCAAAAGGCCGAGATACCTTCTTTTCGTAACAACTCTTTTACTATTTCGGTACCTGTCTTATGCTCCGCTTGCAACAGCAGGAGTTGAAAGCGTATTTTCACTGTGTCTAACGGCGCTGTCACTGCTCTATTGAAGTTAGTTTGCGAAACCAAACCCAACACATGGAACTTAAACATACCTGGCAACTGCTCCCGAGATCGAGCCAGCAACAAGCGATTCAAATGGCGAGACATTCGAGCCTCTTCGGAGATGGTCTTCCCGTTCTGAGCCAATTGACATAGAGGTTAACTTCTTCAGACTTCAGACTTGTATCGAGATGCGTAGATCTACATTGCCGTGCAGTACTTATTTAACGAGTTTGACGAAGATAAACTCACCTTGGAGTAACAACATAGACTGTCTTTCTATAAGTCCGGACTAAATGCAATTACTAGAACGTGTTCAACAGCCCGATGATCACGTTGAATGCTCATTTAGATCAGCAAGTAGTCTTTTCTGTACCAATTGGAGCCTAAGTCTTATCGCCTATATGCAGTACCGATAATGTACGCATCTTTCCTCTGAAGGATCCATGTATCTTTCTTCCAGTGTTCGTGAAGATGTCATGGCTCCCATTTCCAAATTGGATTCTATTGCAGAGGCAAAGCTTCGATCGGGTACTATCATAGACTCTGTTCAGACCGTCATTCGAGGACTAATTAGTAATGCTGTGGATTCCGGCGCGACAAGTATTATCTTAAAAATTGATTTGCAATCCTTGAGTGTGTGTGTTAAAGATAATGGCTTAGGGATCGATCCATCAATGATGAAGTACATTGGAAGACGTTATTATACATCCAAAGGACGGGGCAGCAATGAATTGGAGCCACTGTTGTACCACCAAGGTGAGACACTTAATTCAATTTCCCTAGTGAGCTCTAAACTTGCAATGATGTCTAGTTCAAACGGAGCTATCAGCTCGAAAATATTTTCCAGCAAGCCCTCGCCCAAGTTAATGGGCGTTCTTATATCTTTTTTTGATGAGTCATCGCCCAAACAAGGTACTATGGTGATAGCCAGTAGATTATTTCATACAATGCCGGTCAGGTTGAAGTATATTCGGGCAATGTTAAGCGAAGATCTTATAATTAGAGAAGTGAAAAATATCATATTTGAAACTTCTGTGGCAGGAAAATCCATATCTTTTCTTGCGATGTTCTTGACTAAGGGAAGTTTCACAACCTTTTTGAAGGCAGAGAGTTCACCTTCTGCTCTATCTCAATATTCTTCTTTGTACGGTCTACATGAGCTGAAATTCTTTAGCATATCTGGTGAAAGAAAAACAATATCAATGGAGGGTTTTTTCTACCCATATTCCTTGCTGAAGAGTCCCTCGTGTTTTGTTTTTTATAATAAAACTCCCATGACGCTCTCAGCAAAGGAACTCACAACTATTCGGTCGCTATTGAACTCCGCAGGTTACCGAACAAGGAAACAAAGTACTGTTGCTAGATCGATATGCTACACTAGTTTGTTTTGCATAATGCTTACTGACAGATCGCAAAGAATCTTTCTTCCGGATCTGCAACGATCCCTACAAAGCATTTGGAGTGATATTGTTGCTCTTCTCAAACAAAGCCTTGCAATAGAATTACCTGCTAAACATTCGCAACTCAAAACCCAACACGAATCAACGAAACAAAATGGTGAGGGGCCTGTCATAAAGTTACAATTAGGAAACTGTTTGGATGCTCCGGTCAGCCTGTCAATATCAATACAGGATCTATATGAGGGGAACTTTAGAGTAGTTTCCCAAATTGACTGTCTGTTTATCGTCATCTGTGTCAAGAATACATTGTTTGCAGTTGATCAGCATGCTTGTGATGAGCGAATAGTGGTGGAAACACTCTTTAAAGAATTTTTAGCTGACGTTGCCAATCCCGCTTGTGACTTGCGACTCAAGTGTGATCCTGAGATTTCGTTTCCTCTTGAAAATGGCGAGGTATCCCTTTTCAATAACACTTTGGCATTCTTGAGACCCTTTGGTATTGACCTCTTTGTAACGCACAACTCGTGCACCATCACGCATCTTCCTCGGTATATTTACAAACTCTCAGAGCCCATTTCGTTGAAGGAATGCATTCTTCAGCATATTCATAAAGTTCAAGAAAATTCTAAGAGACCAACGACAGTCAATTCTGATGATTGGTTTAGTCGTTTGATTTCAGTTCCTCAAATCATCATAGAAGCAATTAACTCATTGGCCTGTCGACTGAGTATCAAATTTGGGCAAATTCTAACTATTGAAGAAATGTATTACCTCATTTCTAATCTTGTGAACTGTCAACTTCCTTTTCAATGCGCACATGGTCGACCGACTATTCAGCCTATGTCAGAGCTTGGATCGATCCAAACTTTTAATTTAGACTATGAAATATGAAATAAGGATCCCATGTAATATTTTATCCTACCAACTAATAGTTTGGCTATACTTAAGGGTTACTGTAAGATGCTAGTCAGATTTGGGGGTCGAACTTGGAAATGGCTTGGGCATATGTTGGTGAACAAGACTGTATCCCTAGCAGCTACTTTAATGAACCTTTTCGTTTATTTGCAATATACATATATTCAATTCCAGACGAAAATTGAGGGGGAAATGAAAGATTCCTAATTCCGTAACAAGTCCCTCTTGTATTCCCTGCACACAACGGGCCAGTGTAGGACGATGGGTATCTCACTACATAAAAGCAAGTTCACTACTTCATTTTGAGGAACAAGAATGTCCCACTCCTCTGTTTCGGAGCATTTTTATACCGGAGATGACTCTATTATGGCAGAAATGAACGAGACACTTGAGTCTGCAATTTTTCCTTTGAAGAAACTCCCAACGCAAAGTGTAAATGAGGTCAGAAATAACATTTCGCTACATCAAGCGAACATACCTGTGAATAAAATCGATTCAAAAGTACAACTAATACCAGTGTCAAACTCGAATATTACTGGTGCTTTCAAGCCATTGAGTGATTCACATTACAAGGTTGGACAGCAGTTCTCAAAACAAAATACTGATCAAAACGATTTGTTCAAAAGAGGTGACAACAATTCTGTTTCGGACGAAATGTTTTACTATCGATCAGGAACTTCAAATGGGGCAACTCTATCTAAAGATTTCTTCCCTCCAGTCTTACCTCATAAAGTCAAGAATCCAATTATTGCATATGATGGAGAGCAGATGCGAAACCTTGGTAAAACTTCAACAGAATTTGACGAACTAGACGACTCAGAAGATTACTCGAATACACCAACAGGCGAATGGATGAGCCCCGTGGTAAAAGCTGCACTCCAAAGACAAGTAAATAAAGAACAACAATTTCAAGTTATGTGGAAGAACTTGGCATATCTTTTCGCTTGTCATATGGGATTTCTCTTGATTGACCAAGGGTTCAAATTGTACTGGCTTTTGTTTTATGATATGAACGAAATGTATAAAAACCCTGCTTGGTCAAATCTCTCTTCGCAGTGGTATGTTCAGCAAGTTTGTTTATCCTTTTCAAAGTTGTATTCTTATTTGCGTCATGTGCGTTGGCTCTTTGTTTTGGTGGTCATTTACCATGCCGTGAAGTTGGCGTGGCCCCAGGATCAATGCTATGATCTTCCTTTGACCGCAAAGCAACGTGTATTGATCGGCCTTCGTCCATTGTCTCCAAATGAAGCAACAGACGACTATAATTATGCAGGCTTGATTGCAAAGCAAAGGTTCGAAAAATCAACTGATGAGCCTCTTAAAGTTCCCAAATATACGAAGACAAATGAGTTTGTTGGGTATCTTCGTCGCACTGGTAAAGAACGGGTGAATGAGGAAGCTGCCATTGCTTTGCAAGATGTCATACCTCAACGAAGGCTCTTACACTCTGGACCACAACGCAACGCAGAGTTTGGTATTCGATAGTCTTCTTTCTCTTGCTATGAAGACAGTTCTGCTTTCCTCTACTATCTGAGAGGTTATGAAAAAGTTGAGTTCAAGAAGCAAAATTCATGCGTGGTTCATTATAAAGGAAAGGTATCTCTCTAGGTGTAATGCAAGTGAAACAAGAGTCAAGTAAGACTAGAGAACTATATGATCAAAATTAAAGGCTGGACCAAACACATGTTTCCAGTATGAAGCTTGAATAACACATGTCAAGGTCTGAGTTCATTTTCTTACCTTTTAGAGCCAGAACTCTCAAGGATGTCGAAAGGTGCTATAAAAAATATGCTAGTACTGCATCACCAGAACAGAATATCCTAAGTTAAGTTTATATGACAGCTGACCCCAGGATCGCGTTGTCCAGGAGCATATATCAGCGTTGTGACTTATCTTTCCAAGTAGAGGAGGAAATATTATTAAAGCGATGAGGGCCTTTCTAAGTATCAAAGATAAGATGATTCAGTCGTTTATAAATGGCATCACTGTTCTTGGACAAGGAAATCACAACATTCAACAGAGCCCAATTGAGATTCCAAAAAAAAAAAAAAGAAAATCTGATAACGAATTTATGAGCATGCCTCCATTTGAAGCAGATAAGATCATCTGGGATGCTAGCGCTTTTCGACATAGTAAAACATTTGCGAGATCAATTATTTATCCGGAAGACTTTGGCTCAGATCATTTCCTGACCCTCAATTTGGTAACGCATAAAAGAACACCACTTGTGAAATGACTCCAATTGGAAAATCATAACAACCAAAACCAACTATACACCCTCAGCTTCGCAATAATGATCCCGGGAACCCAAATGATTAAGGATTTTGAGGCCAAAATCAATATAGGAAGGGTGTAATTTCAGCTGATCTGAGGACCCTTACATATCTTCATATCTACCTTAGATGCAAATGATTCTCCTCATCTCGGAAAAAGAGTTCCTTACAGAGTATATCCGTAGGATCTGAAGGAGCTGTTGAGCAAAGATGTCGTAACGAAGTAAAGAATGAACAACGATGTCTGAATGAAGTAAAGAATGAAACTATCCCTTCGGAATTCCTCGAATGTGAAGAATATAAAAGACAATCTTGAACCCTCCCCATTTCAGAGATCAAGTAACACCGGTCACAAGTATCCATATTGACTAATACAGGAACAAATAACGTCTCTGATCCACGTTACTTCCTAAGTTTATCTAAAGGTATATTTTTCTACTAATAATTGATTAACTGTATGACACTCTCTGTTGATCCGTAACATGAAGGTCATATTTAGCCATGATAACAGGACAACATTTGGTAGTGCAGTTGAAGACATTTAAGCCATAGTTGCATGGATAACTAAATATGATCAGGAGGGTAGTAATATGCTGATCCAGGGATATTGAAACATAATTGGGCTTAACATAGTGGCTAGTAAGCTCTAGAGAAAGCTTACAAATCTATACAGTTAAGCTTTGGGAGAAAATAAGAAGCTTCTCCTGAGCAGTACTAAAAAAGCAATTTCCTGTATCTCAAGAACTTAATAATGCTACATCAAATAGAGGGTGTATTGAAATAAGCAGCTAGTACGAAAAGTCAGATCAAGAACGATCACATGGCAGTCGAGGATTGTGCCCGATACGTGCGGTTTGGTGAGCACCCGAGCCCTTACTATGCAGTGGCTCCTCGCACATGATAGTATCGATTTTGTGGGGTAGTTTGCACCATGGCTATTCACCATTTTTAAGAGAAGTAGTCTCCTATTTTCAGATTGCTGAAGGTTCAGAACCTATTCAGATTAAAAACTCAAGTCCCAAATCCCTTTGGATGTAAATTAAATCCTAGTCATCAGATTTTTCTAACAAGGGAAGTTCAGAATAGATCATAGAGAATCTAGCTGACTATTGGGGAAAAGCTACGCGTCCTCTTCGGTGTGCCATTTGAACGTAGGGGAGAATGACCAGATTCGGAGGCGCAGGAAATGAGCCTCCAGAGGACCCCATCGACTTTGAAAGCGCCACTGCAGTAATAAAACTCGATGACGAAACTTGGGAAGGTGTCAGGCCACTCCGACTTCCTATTTTAGGAGCTCGTGGAGTATACGGCGGACATACTTGTTCGCAAACTCTCTTAGTGGCTATTGACTCTGCTCCGGGTTACGTTCCACACTCGTTCCATTCTCATTTCATCAAAGCTGGAGACCCCAAGACGAAAAGTCTTTATAAGGTTAGGAGATTCAACGACGGAGAAACCTTTTGCCAGCGTCATATTCTTGTCTACCAAAACAATAAAATTTCTTATACAGCTATGTGCTCGTTGGTCAAGAAGGGGGCTATGAAAAGTGCAATTGCGAAGGGTGAGCTTTCTGGAGAGGATTACGTTCATAAAAAACCGGACCTAACATCAAAGTATAAAGATCCTTCCAAGCTTCACAAAACTTATCATACAGACTTCATAGTAAATGCTTACTCAGATGAGTTTTTGAATTATGAACTTTGTCCACAGGAGCGTGATCTTCTCCCAAGCGAAAGGTGGATCTCACTCTGGAGCAAGTTTCATCAGCCTCAAAAGCACAAGATGGACGAACCTAAGTTCAACTATGTGGCGTTAGCGCATCTCTCGGATGCAGCCGTTCTTACAACATTGGCTCGTGCTCTCCACTTGGACTGGAATCCTTCAGTAGACAATCCCTATGAGGAGTTTGATGAGGACAAAGATGCACGATTTCTTACTAACATTACACTCAATGCTTTGCATATTCATCATTATACAGCGATGTCACTCGACCACCATATCTATTTTCATTCGGATGATTTCGAAAGCTTTAATGTTGTTGAAGACTGGCTCGCTCTAACTTATCAATTTCAAATTTCCAAGAACAATCGTACTTTAGTCCGAGGACATTTTTTTGATAAGAACGAGAAGTGTGTAGCAACATTTTACCAGGAGGGTTTGACATATATGAAGCCCGGAGTGCCTGGAGTGTCGGGAAAGAAGTTTTCCAAATTTTAGATTGGCTTGGTGAAATTTATACTTTGCATACAAGGCATAATTAAGTAATGCTAACAAAGGTTCACATCGTAATTTTTATCACCGAATTAGACTCATCTACATTTTTGTAATTGATTTTATCTCTGCACCGCATAACCTTCTTTTGTTCTTTTTTGATGTTTACCAATGATTTTAAAACTCATCTAGTTATAAAGCTCACTCCACCGCGGCTTTAACTTTTGTCCCATATGCCTCAGCCGTTTATCCAGTCTTCGCGCGGTGTTGCTTCCTCGGTTATCGCCCTTCCCGCGGCCCTTCGCATCAAGCGAGCACGATGTACTCTCCAGTTTGTAATAAATTTATCATTAATACAGAACAGCTTGCACTCCCTTTTTGCTTTCGACCTTGTATCTTTTGGTCCTTCCTCAATCTAGAAAAACTTCATTATTAACCAAAAGAAAACTCACCATCAGCGTTTTGACCAAAACTTCACCAATTTCGTTCTCCAAA
This sequence comes from Metschnikowia agaves, assembly GCA_963678735.1. Lineage (NCBI taxonomy): Eukaryota > Fungi > Ascomycota > Pichiomycetes > Serinales > Metschnikowiaceae > Metschnikowia > Metschnikowia agaves. Next base: position 548,957 of record CAVMBV010000011.1, on the reverse strand, counting down.
ACTATACCATCAGATATATAATTCCCGATTAATGAGCGTTTGGGAAAGTTTCGATCGTTCCACAAAATGCAAAATGGAAGAAAAATTCTCCTTAACAAGAAAGTCCGACACTGAGTTTGTGGGCAATCATCCGTTAGAGAATTTCAGGGAGGGTGCACGTGGAGTCTATGGGGGAGAACTTATCGCCCAGAGTTTAAGAGCAGCCTGGGATTCGATAGAAGACCCAGAATTTCAAATCCAGTCATTGCATTCGTATTTCTTGAAGGCCGGTCTGACTGAATCACCTATGCGGTACACGGTGACTACCATGTCGTACGGGCGCAATTATTGCAGTAAGGACGTGAAGTGTTATCAGACACACAACAACCAACTCTGCTTCGCAATGATGGCATCGTTTACCAGAAATAATAACATTCAGCAAAGAAAAGCCGACTTTGCCCAGCTAGCAGATGACAAGAAGAATCACCCAAGAACAAAAGTCCCTTTTGAATTCCTGAGATCTCCTCATTATACCTTCGATAAGTACGCGCAGGAATTGGATTCTATGTCCAAAATAGAGCATACCAATGGAAATTTGGCCCATGTCATTCCCCCGGAAACATGGAGAAAAAATAAGAAAAAGCAAGAAGCCGAGCCCAGTTCAAGAGTCTTTGGCCTCTTCTTCAAGGTCAATGACAATCCTAGTAAAGCCAAGGATCCCGTGAAGACAAAAATGATAGACTTTGCATTTGCCTCTGATTCGTTTTACTTAAGTACCGTAACCAGAGCAGTTTTGCCCCTGCTAGATTACAAGAATGACATGTTTTTCCGGGTTTCATTAGACCATTCCATCCACTTCCATGACACAAACTTCGATCCTACCGAATGGATGTATTTGGATTACAAGTTTCTAAGATTGAGCAATGACCGAGTTTTGGTGACTAGTCAGTATTTCACCATGGATAAGAGGTTGGTAGCCACAGTTCTGCAGGAAGCCATGTGCTTGTTCCCGTTGACACTCATAGAAAATAATCGGTATGGTTCTTATAAGCTCTGATATGATCCATAACAAGTCTATCGGATCAAAGTATAGCCTTAATAAAGATACGACTCTAGTAATTGCAACAAATAGACTCGCTTAAGTCCGAAAGCGCAGGGGCTAGTTGGGGCGCAATGCTCTTATGCTAAATGCGGCGTAAAGTACTTCCAGAGCCATCAAAAAATCAGAGGCAAATACAAGCTCACCAACATGTGAATTTGCAGGCTTGCATGTCATTGTGGGGACTGAAGGAGAAGTACGTGGCAAGCATACATGAGAAAGTGCGCTAAATGTGCAAGTTTACGCGAAGTGGCAAGGAAAGAAGGAATGCAACAAAATAATGAGGGCCGCCACGCTTAAGACAATTTCAGCTGAGCACGCGGGAGTTCGGGGAAACCTGATCCTATAAGTAGCACCATGCCTAGAACGAAATTCCGACGCAGCAAACCTACGCTTGTCAATCGGAATGCCCCTCAAATTTTGCTTCAAGTAAGGCCCGCTTGTCAAATCCCTTGTATCTTTTTGAGAAAGATTACTGACTTAATACATGGACCGGCTCATGTTTTTCCGTTAATGAACTGGAGATAAGTCTCTTTCAAGGTCGTAAAATGATGCGCAATCTTAAAATACAACGGAACAATCTCAAGGCCACATACATGGCCTGCCCTTCTTTTGAGTACATGTTCCATTAACTAAAACTTCATTCTCGTATTACGATTTCTTCACTCTCGTTATTTGATCTTTTTAATCTACCTGCTTTCTTCCAAACGCCAATTATCTTTTTTTTTCTCGGGATCTGTTTTTTTTTTTTTTTACTCGTTTTGGTTCCTTTCCGGTTAGAGCATCCTCGGGTCCGACGCCTAACACCCTAAACTGAAAGCCTCCTACACCGTACCTACATCTGGGCTAAACTAACCCCACCATGATATAAGTACGAAATAACCGAACGTCAGTTCCGGATATGCTTCTCAACTTTTTATTATTTGGTGAAATTTTGCACGTTTTTCCAACTCTTTGATTTAGCTCATATTAAATCGTTGCCTTTTTTTTTCTTCTCGCTCCATTTCCAAACGTCCAATGACAGACACCATTGATTTCCAAGAGCGCTTCGATATCAAGCAGACTGGACCACATAGCTATATCGGGAAACACCCGCTCACTAAAGCGCTTTCTTCAGCAAAAGGCGTCTACGGTGGTAACATCGTGGCCCAATCCATCTTGGTGGCCATTCGAAGCTCTCCTAAACACTTTACACCAAACTCTGTGCATTCATATTTCGCTAAGGTAGTCAGCGGAGAACAACCTATTGAGTGGGAGGTGGATAATATCTCTGACGGCAACAATTTCTGTGGCAGATCGATTCGTGGCTTGCAGGATGGAGATGTCAAATTTGTTGCAACCGTGTCACTTGCCCGCAAGAACTCCATGAAAAAGGCTGAAAAAGTGTACGAGGAGTACGTAGAAAAGCAGCGCCAGAAGGAAGAAGAGAGAAAGAAGGCTGGGGCAGGTGCTGAAGATGATGATGATGATGATGACGATGATGAGCCAGTCATTGACAAACCATTCCAATTCCAGACTCCTTATCCAGACTGGTTGAAGAATGCCGACCTTGATGCTATCAAGACTGATCACAGGACGTCCCTGAGACGGATCTACCACAAGATCCCAGAGAAACTAGTCACTTTAAAGGGTACCGAGTGGGAGGATGATCTCCCTGTCTCGGACAGAAGGTTGTCCTGGTTTGTTCGCTTGGGACTCGGCGATGTAAAGATCACTGATCCAGCCTTCCAGTTTGTGGCGCTTGCCGTTCTATCCGATTCCATGTTCCTGACTAGATTGGCACGCGCTCTACGCATCCGTAATGTGGACTTGGCTCTTTACGCACATTACTTCTCGATTTCTGTCGATCATGCGATTTACTTCCACGATACAGATTTTGATGCAAGCGAATGGATGGGGTTTTCATTCAAAGCTTCTCGCTATGCCAGTGGAAGATTTTTAATTGAGGGTCAGATGTATAACCAGGCCCAGCAGCATGTTGCCTCGTGTGTTCAAGAAGGTCTTGCTCATTTCAACGGGGTTGAGAAGGATGCCAAGCTCTAAAAGAACCCAATATGTTCTTGCCTGAAGGATTTTGTTCTGGCTGCACGCATGTCAACGTAGGGGCTAACTGCAACTGCCTGTATCTGTTCGGTTGAGAATCGATATTCTCTTTGCTCGGTGAACTAGTCAGACTAAGCTGCGGAAAATTCATAGTAACTCGTGATTGACTTATATGTACTCATCTGTTGTCATTTTTGGTTATATATACGTTGTATTTTTGATTTTTCTCTTTTTCTCTTTTCAGGCCCTGGGGGGTTTTTTTTGTGTTTTTTTTGTGTTTTTCTTTTTGCTAGTTTCTTCATTTTATATCAAGTTTAGAACCCACACCGATGTAGCGCAGAGTGCGGTTGATAGCCCATTATACGTACACTCCAAAATTAACGAACACCTTCGACTTTCTGCCTCTAGAATTCAATTTGTGGAACACGCTCAAATGCATAGCAACGATGTGCCAGAATTGGGTACACATATGAAAAATGCTAATCTTGATAATTTGTTGAGTACATTAAGCTATATCTACAGTGAAAAAAACATACTAGCCATCTCACGAGAAACCTCGAGGTTGTTGAACTACTTGACACCATTTCTGCATCTCAAGGAGGCAGGCAAAATCCGTGGCTCGATATGGCTCGACGAGGCTCCCTCTGCGGAAGATTTTGCTTCTTTAATCGAAAATTACAACTCCATCATTGTAATCATAACTAATGATGAAACTGGCCTACAGCACCTAAAGCAATTTTGGACTTTAGTTCAACACAGGAGACAATTGAAGATTAATCTTGTGGTTAAAGACTTGTCACGATCGTTTTATTATCAACTTTTGTCCGAAGTGTTTCTCGAGAGTAACGACAATCTACTCACTAAGTGCATAGACACTGAGCTAAAATCTCACGTTATCAGGATATCCGCCACTTGCCGTCTATTGTCCTGGACCACCTATCCGGTCTTGATGGAAGATTTTGTTTTATCAACCAATATGTCGTATGGTGGTCTCACCAGTTATTTCAGGAATCCTGTTGAATTAGTATCAGATCTCTCTGAAGCACTCGTACAGATCATCAAAAGTTCGGTCACAAGAAAAGACACCATAAAATTGAAGAATGTCTATGCGAAAGGTGACCATTCTGGTTTGTTTTGCAAAATCTTTCTCAATGAGAGATTGCCGGAATATTTCTCATCAGAATTCACTGCTAATGAGCAAGATTTCTATATTAATAAGCTATCGGGAAATACGGATTTGGTCATTCTTGAACGAAACTTAGACTATTTCCCTCTTCTACTAAGTAATATGAGCTACGCGGGAATTCTTGATGATTTGTTTGGCATTGAAGATGAACTCAATAACACCTTATCAACGAAAGAGAAACTAGATGACGAGTTTTTTCAGAATGTGAAGCACCTCAATTTTGCAGCCATAGGAGTTAAACTTAACAAGCTTGCAAGATTTATTCAACAGGAGTTTGATAACAAAGATAAGCTTAATGATTTACAAGAAATGAGGGAGTTAGTTAATAAGCTTGGAAGCCTAACGACCAAACAGGAAGTTGTCAGAAAGCACACGGCCCTTAGTGAACTGGTCCTCGATTTTATCAAGACTGATTTGAATGGTGAATCCAAATATAACATGCGTGAAAAATGGTTGGGAATCCAGAATGAAATATTTGATTTGGACTACAAGCAACAGCTTAAAGGATTGCATGGGTTGATTTCGGATTGTTCTTCATCCCAGATTATTTTGAGTATGATCACTCTTATTTCACTCACCAATGATGGTATTCGTCAGAAAGATTTGGACGATATTGAGATCAGTGTCTTGACTAACTTTGGTCTTCAAACTCTGTTGGCATTGAGAAGTCTATTGAATTTGAAGATCATAAGAGTCAATACGAAAGGAAATGATTTTTTTGCAACGTTCACATTTGGAAAGAGTGAAATTGAAACCACCACCACCTCTACTGCTTCAGCTTCTGCCAGGCTAGAAGACGCAGAGGAAAAAGGATACGATGATTTTGTGGCTGTCGGCGTCAATGGGGGGCAGGATGTCTACAAAAGCACATACACTTTGATCAGCAAATTCTGGAATTTACATCCGGTAGATGAAGAAGAACCTGAAAATCTATATATTGACTCGGTCAATGACTATCCAAATCCGTCATTTGCTTTGCCTTCATCGACTGTGCCGCTACTTCCTAGAATTGTTGAGTCTCTTTACTTTAGAGATTTTCTCAAATATAAACCTGTCAACAATATATCTCGGCGGCCAAACTGGAACAACCTAAATTTGGACACAATGTTTAAGGGGCAGACAATTGACAGAAATCTTTGCGATACTCTGGAGAAGAGAAACCTTTTGAAGAACGCGAGTACCAGACAGGAATATCTAATAGTAGTTCTTTTGGGTGGGATAACTCGGAGCGAAATTAGTGTTTTCAAGTATTTGCAGGGCAGACTAAAGAACAAGAAGATATACGTGTTAACTACTGGAATAGTTAACAACAAAAAGTTTCTTCAGGCAATGGATTGAGATTCTAGGAACCACGATAAGAAGATTGTTAGGGCCAGTAAAATGTACGCAATAGTAGCTACTACATAAAACTCAAAATATCATGTATTGAACGAGTATGCAAAGGAGAAACGACAACGAACCAGCGCATTATACTGAGTCCTCCGCTTCTTTCTCAGCTTTCAATTTGGCGTAGAAAGCATCTCTCTTTTGGATGATGGGCTTATGCTCGAATTGCCAGTAAAGTCCGGCCAAAACAAAGCCAACACCAAAACCGATGGAAATATCGGTGATAATCTTTTTCTTTAACATGCCAGTGATAGGAGCGACAGCCATTATGGATACTTTTTCTTGAACAAGTAGTAGAGTAGGAAGGTGAACGGGTAGTTTTCGTTCGCTGGGGTTTGTACAGGTACAGTGAGACGATTTTTCTATAGCTGGAGCCAATGAAAGCGCGTGAAATGTTAGACCACAATTACTGCTAGGGCGGTACTGATTTTCCCCTTCCTAGAGGGCCAGGAAAAAAATCAACAGATATCATCCAAAGTAACTCAGTACTACAATACAAATATGATTTCCAGAGTCGGCTTGAGAGCCCCAAGAGCAACTAGGTCTTTCAAAACTTCTGCAGTTGTCAGAGACCCAATTTTCGGGTCTCCTAAGTCTGGTGTCTACTCCAATTTACCATTCAAGGTTAAAGGCACCAAGATCCCCTTCCAAATTTCATTCTACGGTATTTTTGGCTTTTTCTTCGCTTTCCCATTCTTGAGCAGCTGGTGGTCCTTGAAAAAGAGTGGTAGCTTGGACTAAGCGTCTATTGTGCATAAATAAATGACATATCGTTGAGTACAAAAATGTAGCTACGTTCAATTGAAAGATGTCTCTCCATGAATTCGAGACCAAATAGGAAGAACTGTTTTACGAGGGATTTTCTCAGTTTTGTTCTACTCAATTGGCTCAGAAATTCTCTAACTTTGTCTTTAAACGTGCAATACCTTTTGCACAAATGCAGTTTTCACGACTACACATCGAAGTGAACTCTCTTCACAACCCTATCCTCGCCACTACTGGGTCTTTTCATGCTTGATTTTCCATAAAAACCTCCTGAATTCAGACTTGAAGGCGGACTGTGTTTTGTTTCGGATTCGTTGAGTGTCAATTCAGGATCATAGCCATCACCATCATCATCTAAGGAAGCTATTGGCAGAGAGAGAGGCTCATGAGTTTTGAGCCCGTCTGAGCTAGTCATCCCCAAAGAGTCAATATTCAAGCCTAAGCTATTGGCCAAATTTTCGGATGGCCTTACATTTTGGCCATCAAAAATTGGTATGGGTTTAGCTGTTTGCGCTTGCGAAAACATAGAGCTCGTTATTATTTGTTCTTTTCCCCAGTTTCTTGCCATCTCATAGAATTTAGAATCTTGCGGCTCTACTAAAATCTCCAAAATACTCAAATCTTTTGGTTTAAAATCAAACTCCGGAGTCTTCTCCTCGTCTGTAACAGCCCCTAGAACTGAAGGGGGCTGTATAACGTCTTTGATAAGCTCTTGTTGCTCTCGGCTTTGAGAATCCAAAGATTTGCGGATCTTCTGAAGGTCCAAAAAGTATTTTTCTTTGTTAGCTTCAAACTCTTCTTTGTGTTGCGTCATTGCCATCTCACTAATTGAGTTGATCTCCAAAATTGAGTTATTTCGGGCCAGTCGCCAAGTTTGAAATTTCACCAGTTGTGCTTTAGACGGTTGTTTTTGAACGACAAAATTATCGAGATCTTCATCCATGGCAATAATATACTGAAGAAGATAATTTCCCTCTCGTAATACGAAATCTCGAGTGACTCCGCTTGCTCCCTGCGCAATTGAATTATTGAGTGAAGTAGCCTTAATGATGAATTTTTCAATTTTTTGTAGTACTTCCTGAGGAAATAAGTCAAGGCCTGCATTAGTCTTGCCAGTCACCCAAGTTTTAAACAAGTTGATTAAGTTTTGTCTTGTCATAGTGTCATCCACGATCGAATAGGATTCAGTAAAATTCTTGTAAAGGTTCCCTGTGAACATCAAGTTATATGGATTTCCGATGTTTTTTATAATCGAATCCATCAAGTAGAACGAGTATAGTTTGTATTTCGGGAGTATCTTACTAATTCTTTCTTCAATTAGTTGTACAATTTCTTGGGCATGATCGACATATTTTTCGGCCAATCCTGTGAGTTCAACTATCAATGCTCGAGAATTAAGAACCAACGACGCTAGTAGATGTTGGAAGTATTCAGCACTGAATGTCTCTTCCGTCAGCAGTCCTTCACATAAATCGTTGGGGATTGCGGACATTTACAAATTATTTGGGGAATATGATGATAATGGCTTCTGGTAACCTCGGGCTAAAAACTACGAGCTGAGCTAACAGCTTTTGAAGCAAAAGAAGTAAACAATAATAAAAAAGATCAATCAATAAGGATTCAAACAAGCAAGGACAAGCGTGAGATTAAGCTGGGTAAATCTCAAACTCACAGCCAATAGTGAGCTGAAAAATTAGTAAATAACACTTGGAAACAAACCTGATGGCTATGAGCCACTACTTTTCTTTTCACTTTTAAGCTCTGCTGTTCACCAGCTAGTGTGGTTGTTTAGGTGCAGTCTTTTGCTCGCAACCTGAACGAAAACTGAGGACGATAGTGTCGTACGTACAGTACTGCTATGAAGGTTTAGCTGTAGTATGATTAGTTTGGTATAGTAATTACACAAATGATTGGCTAATTCAAGCACCACTTGTTGAATTTTTTATCATTCATTTGATCTTTTTTTTGGTCTTTTTTTTCCTTTCCTAATCTTTCGATGGCACACGAATCCTCCAGGGCCGAAAGTTAGTCATTGCAACTCCGTTACCGGCGCGCGGTGGTCGATACGCCGGCAAATTTCGATTCGACAGAGCTGGTAGAAGAAATTTCCTCCTATAGATCTTGAAACTACAACTTTGTACTGACAAAAAATGTTAAGAGCTAATATACCTTCAATAGTACGTCGATTCTCTTCCACGACATCTGCATCTAGCAAAATTAAGGTCAAGAATCCGATTGTCGAAATGGATGGAGATGAAATGACTAGAATTATTTGGGCTAGAATCAAGGATAAATTGATCAATCCATATTTGGATGTTGACTTGAAGTACTATGACTTGGGAATTGAAGCTAGAGATAAAACTGATGATCAAATCACCATTGATGCTGCAAATGCTATAAAAGAGTATGGTGTCGGTGTAAAATGTGCTACGATCACACCAGACGAGGGCCGTGTCGCTGAATTCAAATTGAAAAAGATGTGGTTGTCTCCAAATGGAACTATTAGAAATATCTTGGGTGGTACCGTGTTCAGGGAATCTATAATTATCCCTAGGATTCCAAGACTAGTTCCAGGATGGGAGAAACCCATTGTTATTGGTAGACATGCTCACGGTGACCAGTATAAAGCAACTGACTTGGTGATAGAGAAGCCTGGCAAGTTGGAAGTTGTTTTTACTCCAAACAATGGTGGCAAAGTTATTTCTAAAACTGTTTATGACTACAAGGGTTCTGGAGTTGGCTTAGCAATGTATAATACAGATGAGTCTATCAGAGGGTTTGCTCACTCGTCTTTCAAAATGGCTTTGTCAAAGTCTTTGCCATTGTATTTGTCCACCAAGAACACCATTTTGAAAAAATACGATGGCCGCTTTAAGGACATTTTCCAGGAAATTTACGAGAACGAGTATGCTTCTCAGTTCGAACAAAAAGGATTGTGGTATGAGCATCGTTTAATTGATGACATGGTTGCACAGATGATCAAGTCGAAAGGAGGCTTCGTCATGGCTTTGAAAAACTATGACGGTGATGTGCAATCCGATATAGTAGCTCAAGGATTTGGTTCTTTGGGACTCATGACTTCCGCATTGATGACGCCTGATGGAAAAGCATACGAGTCTGAGGCTGCACATGGAACTGTAACAAGACACTTCAGACAACACCAACAGGGAAAAGAAACTTCAACTAACTCAATCGCATCTATTTATGCTTGGACCAGGGGAATTGCTCAGAGAGGTACCTTGGATGGGACACAAGATGTTGTCGACTTTGCCAACAGCTTAGAGCATGCAACTATTTCCACTGTCCAAGAGGACGGCATCATGACCAAAGACTTGGCTTTAGCTTGCGGCAAAACTAATCGTGATTCTTATGTGACTACTACAGAATTTTTGGATGCGGTTGCTGATAAACTAAAAAATTCGTTGAAACACTAAATGTAGTTTAGGTTAGTTTGGTGGCACTGAAGAAATAAAATTATGTTGCGTGAGGATTTGTAAATATCGTTGGCCGATCGATTGAGGAGCAAAATAAGGCAAAGATTCTAGATTAATTGACTTGTTTAATATCAAGGATTCATTTCATGCCTTTGGTTTGAATAGTTGATACTGGTGGGAAGGGCTAGTGGTTCAAATTTGCAACTATCGGGTCAGTTGATTACTTTTTGTGGAGTTTTTTGGGACAAACTCAGAATGGTTAAAGTTGCAATGTGGAGAATTATACTAATCCTGACTTTCGCTGAGGAAGAAACCTATATAAATGAAAAAAGGAATAAAACTCTTCAGACATGCTCATGCAGCCACGAATTTCAAGTTTACGGCTTCCCTGTGGTGACAAATTCCAACACAAATTAACTTCGAAATATATGCGTTTACACATCTTCTTTCATACCTTTTTTTTGTATAGCAAGCCATATCATTTGATTATTAAGATGGAGTTTCTCCATACATATTATTTTGAGAGGAGATGAAACTAAAAGCATAGGTATCGTAATGTTCCTCTTGAATTATTTGAAGTGCGATCACCAGGTCAAGTTTGAAGCATGATCACTATCACCTGGGTTTTGGGATGAATCATAGAACTTCCCGATGCATAGTCTTATTGAGATTTAATCTGAGCAGTGCATGTTCTCAACTTTTACTAGACAATAGTGGCTGCTCATGGTGCAGATGGTACACATAGACTTGCATGAATTCACATTAAAAATGACGTATGCCACGAAAGATAATCACACATCTCGTTCAACATATCCGGAGATCTATTTACCGTAACCTATTGGAAGGCTTAGATGCTGCCATATCTCATATGCGAAAAACAAAGTTGTTGTGCTAAGTCGACCGTGGTGATTCCGTCTTCTCTTCGACTAACCTCGATCATAGCTATATGTAGGTGGTTGATCTTCTGAGCCACGAGAATTGGTGTTTAATCCGCCTAACTCAATCAGATAAAAAATAAAAAAAGAAAAAAGACGAAAGCACTAAAAAAATTAAAAATAGAAGCTGTATAGCCAAAAAAAAAAAAAAAAAAAAAAAAAAAGAAAAGAACAGATTCAAGACTAGAAGAAAAATTCTATGTAAATGGCTATAATAAGGAGTCCTTCGAAATTTCGCGTGCACATAACCTATGCATATGTTAGATTTTTCCATTGTTCAAGTACGCTTTCTAAGTTTGAGGAGCTCCCCAACCGGATAAATCGTGCACAATAAACATTATTTTTAGCCCATTTGGTGTTTCAAAGGCTTTTTGAACCGAAAGTCGTTTTTAAAGACTTGCCATTTCTGTCAAAGTATTGCATACGTTTCTGTTGTGCGTGAATCTGAAAGCATTTTTCGGAGAAATGAAGTAGTTCAACGCATTTTTGTTTTCTTGCACATTTGTTACTGGCTAATCTTACCACAATTGCACGATCTAGACTACGAAAGCTGGTCAGTTGCTTCAGCCAAGGTAATTAAGATGAAAGCTGTTCTTCAGTCAATGGATAAATACCGTTGCATATTTTGATCAAAAAATAAAGTAATATCCTTTTGTTTCTATTCTACTTGGCCCTGCACTATTCAATTCTTTGTAACTAAAAGATTACCTAGTTTAAGGCGCTACACAAAATTTTTTCAAAAATCCATTTTACACATAACTAAAGGGGAAGCAATGTCTCTTGGGGGTACTCTCAGAACATCTCTTGCTGAAAGCGTAGAGAGCTCCGACGAGTCGCAATATCCAACTCAACGTTTTGCTTTTTATCATCAGCCATTAAATTATTTTGTACCTTCGATTTTCCATGATAATGTTACACAGTTATCACAGAGCTCACAGTCGTCCTTACTCCAACGTCTGTTGAGCTTTCCGACGCCCCAATATCAAGTTGCAAACTCTGCGGGTACATCTAGCCGCTTTAAGCTCATAGAGGAACATCCTCATAAGAGAAAGAAAATTAAGAGACAGTCTTCAAGTCGTTCCAAAAGTTTCTGTGCAAAATTCATTGTGCAAAATCAGGCGAATAAACCACAGACAATAATCAACTATCCGGTGCACGAATTAGAGTATAATCACAAGAATTTTCCGCCAGAAATCATCCACGTTTTGAAGTCCCAGATTTATCCATCAATTTCAACTAAGAAGTATAGTGCCCCTGTTATTGAAGAAGGTCGAAGCAGCTTATCAGTTTACGAATATCCAATAGGAGATCATTGGATTATTTGGGATAGAGAGACTGGTGTTGTCCACTTAACTGGACTTTGGAGAGCAGCAATTCAGGAAAGTGAAGTTGGAACTGAAATCAAACCCTCTGTACATATCAGGCCAAATGCGAAGGCAGATATTGTGAAATTGTTAGAGTCAACACCGCAGGCATTGCACTCCGGGATCAAGCGAGTACGTGGTGGTTTCTTGAGGATCCAAGGAACGTGGGTTCCACATAAATTCTGCAAAAGGTTGGCAAGGCACTTTTGTTATTATATAAGATACAAATTAGTTCCGATCTTTGGACCCGATTTTCCTGATCTGTGCATCTTACCCTCTGACGAAGGATTTGGACAACTTTGCTATCATATTTCTAAAAAAGAATCCCTCCCACCTGATACAATGACCGGTCTTCCGACAAGTGGATCACATATATTAGAATCATTGCCTCGAGTTTCTCCAAAATTGCAAATTTCAGAAGCAGACAAACATAACAGACAGTCATTTCTGTACAACTATGGACCATTCTTGTCTAGCTCTCAACTACCTCATGTGAGCCAAGACTATCAAACCCGCCCTCCAATTAATCCTTCAAGTTCGGTGTTGCCTTCATTGGCTTGTTCGCTCGATGAAAGTCGCTTTTTTGGAGAAAATGACAACAGTACAGAGCAAAGGAAATTTAATCTTCCTCCCCCGACTTCTTTTACACAATTAAATGAAGCACTGTCAATACCAAAAGTCGAAACCAATTCTATGGCTGAAATTTGGAACGCTTCCAACTGTTTGCACTCACTTCGTAAACGCAATAATGTTCTGCCTGCAAGCAGCACAACAAAGATGAAAATAGGAAATCTTTTGAGCTGAAAGCACAATTTGTGGCCATGTAATATTTTTATTTTCTTTTAACATCAATTTTTCGGTTGGGGATTATATATTCTAAATTTTTTAAAGAGTACAGAGAGTGTAGGTTTCAAGAATAAAATTTCGTTTTGTTATTCAATTGATTGCTTCTCTAAGAAATGTGTACACCAATAATTCTCATCTATATCAAATACATGTGTGTATTGACTCCTTGTCAGCTGAAATGAAGCGTTTATGAACCAAATTGACTAAGTGCTCAAAATTTGAGTGTTCAAGAAGCTAAGTGATTAAGCATATTTACTCGACGTTTGTCCGTCTTGGAGAACGCTACATTACCTACCATTTCCAGGCGAATAGTTGTTTCCTTAAAGTTCAGTTAAAGGCGAATATACATATATTAGTGAAAACAGGTTGTTCCTACATCCAATTATTGTCACTTGTTAAAAGTCCTCTATCTATTTGGGGGGTATTTGAATTGTAGTGACCTGCATCTTCTCGTGGCTATCAACTTCACAGTGTAAAATTCCATACGCACCCGAAATACCAAGTACGTTCCACCAAATCGCGCCAATTCTTCGGCATTTACCAGATACAAAGGAGACTTTCAAAACATTCTGCTTACTTGAGCAGATTGACTACGAGGTCGAATCAATAAGCCAGATATGGACTTTGTCGCTTATGAAGCATTTTCTGAAATCGATGCTTTACCATCACCACAACCATCTCTTTCGTTGCCTCTAAAGTCTAACATTGAGAATATAAGTGCAAAACTCTCAAACTTTAAAGACTTTAAGAGCTTATTGAATAGACCATCAGCCCAAGATGGTTCTGGCGATGAGAAAGGCTCCCGTTTGGCTGAGAAATACGCCAATCTTTCCCTTCAACTGTTGAAGGATTCATCAAACGCTGACCCCACATCTAAAAGCGATTCTTTTCAAGAGAACAGGAACAGAAGCGATGCATTATCTGTTAGATTAGGTAAAGCTCTTAATCCCACCTTGACCGACGCGCAAGTCAGGGATTTATTTTCCGGTCTTGAGATAAAACTGGTGAATATTGAATCTCTATTAGACCCCGACGTTGACGGCTCCATGGCCAGAAAACAACTTCGTGGGGATGTGGAGGCGGATTTAGTTAAGAGTTATTCTACATACTTGACAGATTTTGCCAAACCAATTAAAGCCCTAATCACTTTGGGAGACCATTTAGCTTCCTTGGAAACTTTGATAGGTGGTACAATCGAAACATTATCTATAGATCTCGAATGTACTTCGGATTTGAGGAGTGAGGTTTCAAGATTGACTGCTCAAAAAGACACACTTCATATGAAGAAAGCTTTACTCCTGAGTTTTCGCCAACAATTTAGTTTGAACGAATATGACCAGTTTCTCTTGGAATCGAATGATATCAGTAAAGACTTTTTTGCTGCTCTCAACAGAGCGGAGCAAATTGTTCAGTCATGCCTGATACTCCTAGCACTTGATAACCCAGAATTGGGAAAGAGAATCATGGCAAAGAATAATGAGCTTATCAACAAGGCTAATGAAAAAGTCTTGTCATTTTGCAAAAAGTCCTTATCAAATATGTATCTGCTTTATGACCCGAAAAGACTATCTACTTTGCATTTATGTTTCTCTCATTTGAAAGAAAGGCCTAGTCAACTCGAATTGATAACAAACTCATTTGTGGAATCTCGCTCTGCTGCTCTAATTGAAGAATTTAATTTACAGGCAAGTGGAAGTGGTGCTTCTGAAAACGGGTTTAGGGATTCGAGACCCGTGTATTACTCATCTCATGATCCGGTCCGGTTTGTGACTGATTTATTGGCATATGTTCACTCGTTAGCAGCCAATGAATCAGAAATAGTTTCGGGAATATTGGAGAGCAAACAAGAAACGACCAATACCACCAACCAAGTTGTAAAGAAGATTTTAGCCTCTTTGTCAAAGCCACTTAAAGCTCAAATTGATCAAGTTGTATCTTTAGAACTGAAGATGAATGTACTTTATCAAATCTACAGTCATTTAGAATTGTATCTCGTCATGTTTATAAAGATAGGAGATGCGGAAAAGATATCAAATACTTTAGAAGAGTGTTCAATAATGATAAGAGAGAAGATGGATTACCTATTGAAAAATAGACTTGCCGCTATCAGGGATTCGAACCTGGCCAAGATTGACCTTTCAAGTGATTTGCAACCTCCTGAGTGGATCATTGATTACTATTCTGATATTCTTCCTATATTGGACTCTATGTCCACCCAAACAGCATTCGGTTTGCCGGAAGACGAAAATTGTCAATTTTTAGAGCTTATAGTGGACAAACCAATCGATATATTCGAAGAGCATTTGATACTGATGTCCAACAGCTTTTCAAAAAGGGACATTGCATTATTCAAACTCAATTTTTTGGACTTGGTTGTATCAAAGATTATTCCAATCAGCTTACTCGGTGATAAAATGCTTAATCTTAACCTAGTGATCGCTGGAATCTTGGATGATGTTAAAGAAATTCAATTTCAAGCATTACTTTCGGATTGCAATTTTACTGACTACTACAATATTATGAATATGATATGTCCTGTGAACGAGGACTTCGTTGAGACTTCGCTCTATGCCCCTATTTTGGAAAACAAGCTTTTCACGAAGGATCAGATTATCCAAGTCAATGATATGATTCAGGCAACTTTACCTACTGCTCTTCTAGAAATCCAACTGAGTCTTATGAAGCTCAACAATCCGATAATGGTCAACGACATTATTACCGAGTTTTCTGTGCGATTTATTAAGTTTTACAAATTATTCGCTTCTGTTGTTGAGGAGTACTTGGGTGAGGCCTTACTCACTTGGTCCGATCTTGAAATATCTACTCTACTTGGAGTAGAACTTGCATACACTCATGAGTCGTCATCTCCTTTAAATCGTGAATAGATTACATATTTGCGTGGTTGTTTTCAAAGAATAAATATAAATTCCAACTTTTTTCTTTGCGTCTTTGATGTACTCCTATGCTGTTTTATTTGGCTCTTCAGTTTTCTGAAGCTCTTATAGGTTTTTTCCCCCTTCCATAGCCATCTTTTCGGTAGTAGTCCATAGGATAGAATTCTTCTACCCATGTGTCATTGTTCGTGATAACCATCGCCTCATATGGTGTAAGGAGCGGTTTCTCAAAAGCATAACCCCAATCAATCGACAATCTGGGACAAGCTACTTGAACAAAAGCATCAATATCATCAAACATTGCAAGTTTTTGTGGAAATATTTCACTTAATATAATCTTCACCACAGTCACACCCAAATTTTTGAATCCCTTTTCGAGTCTGTCGAGCGTCTCAGGATTTCCTTGCCTCCCCAAAGCACCTAGAATGAGACCAACCTTTTTGGCACTTTTGGCAGCATTCATTGCGTCCTGTCTCACGTCAATCATCTGTTTATGATCATAGTACTCCCTGGTAAACTTTCTTGAATATGGATCATAACGATATGCTGGGATATTTGGATTATGAATCATAGCACTTTCCAAATGGAAACGGCCATCCCCTATGTAAATCATAGCTGATATGTTCTGATCGAGCCTTGCCGAAGTGCATCCAAGCACTTCACCTTTAGATAGCGGCATTGTTTGAGGAGCTATTATGTACATAGGTTTATCGACATCATTCCCTAATTTTTCACCAATGCTGTGTATTGTAGGGTTGAACTGAATAGTACCAAAGCAAGCCAAATGGTCTCCCCTTAAAAAGTTCTTTTTGATGGTATTAATCAAATGCGTCTCATCAACGTTTATAGTGACAAAAACGTACAATACCTTAATCTTCGTAACATCAATGGGAACTAAACACAGGTGAGCGTAATGAATAATTAGATCACAACCAAGAGATATAGCAGTATAATCATCAATACAGCATGCGCCATATGAGACATCACCCATAATCACGGTTTCTACTTCGCAAAACTGCTCAAGAATATCAGAAATTATCATCGAGTATATGAGTAAACCCTCAGGCATTTGAAGCGCAACCCGTGAAGATTTGTGCTTGCGTATGTTCCAGACACACTTATGAATCTCAAAATTGTAATTCGAGGGAAGAAGTTTGATTGCGTCATTGAGAGCATCGTCGTTCAAGATCTCTCTAGGGATTTGGTTGAATGCTCTACCGACATGGCGTTGAGATCGAACAAGAGACCCCGAAGCTTCTCTTCCACAAATCCTCCCGACAAATTTTCTTCTGGGTTTCTGTGATACTGCTTCCATAACCAATCAGAGAAGAAAAAATACTGTGTAGCTTTACGACACTCGAGTATAATGACGTTCCAGTTGATTGATCGAGACTCCAGAGTTAATTCTAACATCTCATCGCACTGTACCGAATCTTATACAGGTCAATGAGATTAAACAACTTCATCTAAAGTCTTAATTCAAAATAATCCCTGAAGGCAGATACCTCAGTCAAAGACCTGAGCTCAAAAGTCTAAATACTATTTCACTCATGATAACGCCTCATTTCATAGTATCACAAAATGACGAATTCCTATTTATCTCAGTGAAAATTGCCCATGTGCGATTCTCGGCAAAATCTATCGAAATGATCGTAGACTCCGATGTTTTTATCTTTTCGCTTTCGCCATATTATCTTCGACTTAGATTTCCGTATCTGGTGGTGGATGATGAGCGTGCATCGGCAAAGTATGACCTGAAAAGCAATTGTGTTGAAATCAAACTCCCGAAAGACGTGAAAGGTCAGTTCTTCCCTGACTTAGATCTTTCTGCCAAATTGTTGGCAAGGAAGGATGAATTATCGAAAAGCAAATCAGAAAAACCTCTCATCGAAGAATTGGATGTTGTGAATGTCATATCCGATGATTCCCAGAACACAAAGCCCGAGGAACTTCCAAAAGAAGGTGAAGCTCTCAACTGGGAGATTTCACAGAGTCTTTCTGAAGAACATGGCAGTGATTCAGTTGCATACGGATTTAACAATGCCTATACACAAATAATAGGTTTGTCTGTTGTCAATGGTAATGATATAAATGAATTAGGTGATCCTGAATCTTGTCCAGAAACTGACAGAATAATTGAGCGCTTGATAAAGGAAAACATCAAATTCGATCCGGAGTATTATGCGGCTGACTACATTATGGAGAAGCATCCAAACATTGATGATGACAAAACATTTAGTCACCTTCTATCTTGGAACTCGCCTACCACAACAAAGTTTTTGTCATGGTATAGAAAGCAACAGGAAGCGAGTGAGTGTGAAAGAGAATCATATATCCTTGTTAATTTTACTGAAGAAGAACAAGAAAAAATGCTTAATCTCCCGAGAAAAACTTACTTAGTCGATCCTTTGTACAAGCCGCAATTGTATGTTTTGTTGCTTACTCTTCTTTTTGCATACCAATTCGACCTTCGAGAAAATGAAGGAGACCACACTGTGGAAAGCGTTTGGACTATAGGTAAGCTAATCGCTCAGTTTTCTTATCTAGATTCCAAACTCCAGATTACGGGTGATAACGAACTGAATTATTTGAAAGCTGCAATTGTTACTGGAATGAGACGCTCTCTCTGCTATCCTTACCATCGAAATTATGCCCTTTCTTTGAAAGCCTGGACTGATGTATACTATTGTCTACGTGGAGGTAAAAGATTTATACTCAAGTGCCTTTTAGATTTAAGAGAACTTTTTCGGTTCCATGATATTTACTATGTATACGATAAAATTTGGCTAGAAGATATGTGTCTGTGGTTTCTTAGTAACCAAGTTTCAGAGAATGACACTAGGCGTCTCGCACATGATTTCAAATTGGAGTTAGACAAATTAAGGCGTTCAGACATCACTTTTGAGAAAGCTGATGAACTGCTGGAAGAGGAAGACATGGTTGTTTTAGACATTGAAGAGATTGAGATGATGGCTGATGAATCTTATAATGCAAATGAAACCATATAGTAATTATATATAAATTGTCAATCATTTCATAATCAATCTTGATCCATTTGATTACAACTCAGAATGATAATAATCAATGTGAGTATAGTACATCAAAACTTCAAGTTAAGTACATTTAACTTCCCCTTCAGTACCGTGTATTGGGCGTCCTCCTATTCTGCCACCTCTCCCTTCAGTTCATTTGTATCGCTTAACTCCATAGAAACGTCTCCCTCGTGCAGTTCTTGTTTGCTTTTCCTATCGAATTGCTGTTTTTGCGATAAACTGGTCAAGTTCTCGTCATGTGGAAGATCAATTGACATGTTGGAGGATTTGTGTCGCTTGTGACCAAAACCAAACGTTTGGGAGCCTTGGTTGTTGGTTTCAGGTTTCTCGATATTTTTCTCATCTGTATGATCGGGCTTCCAGTGCTGAAATTGTATGACATGTTGAAAAGATGTCATCGATTCTTGTGAAGGAATTTGGCTATTTTTGGTTTGCTTGTGAAGTGGTTGGGCAGGTGAAGGGCGAACCTGAATCATGGATGTACCTCCTAGTGGTGAGTGAAGTGTCGCTGCATTATTCAAACCTGTTTGGCTCTTTTGTCTGCCATGAGTTCGCTCTCCTTGCTTTAGATCCGGTCCACGCATACTGCTCGAAACGCTTTCTGTGGGCATAGAATAATGCCGCTGATGCTGGGGAATAGTCCTATGTGTTGGCCGAACTGGAGTAAGTGGATTCGCTAGGTTGGCGACTGCGGCTGCACCAAGCTTGGCTGGGGATCTTGGACGTCTATTAAATGTGCCAGGGGAAGGTTGGCTGAATTGTGGGGTTCCACCAAATCTGAAATTCAACGGATGACTAGAACTGGCATTTAGTGCGTACTCGTAATCTTGTGCACTTTGAAGAGGAGAAGTATTCACGTGGGACAAACTCTGAGGAGGCAAAACGGTATTATCAGAGATGGCACTTTGGTTCAACTCGCCTGAGTCAGGTCTTCTAGAATGGATATTTGATTGCGTTTGCGTAAAACTCCGATAAGCAGAATCGGGCATGGTTCCAATGCACATGAATGGAAGATGATGAGGTGAAACTCCGTTTTTCGTTGCAAGCTCAATGATAGCCAAGTTCTTGGACGCGATTTCAGAATTGATTTGTGCTTGCTTCGTTTTTTCTTGTTCGGCACGCACTCTCAAGGCTTCTTCAAACAAAGAACTGGACATTGGGTAGTTCTGAGCTTCTGGAAAAAATGCATGAACTAGACGGTTTGGAACATTGTTTGGTTTATCCACTGTTTCTGCGAAAGATAATTTGGTAGGGGATTCTTTATCGCCAACCGATGGATTTTTCTCGATATGGGTACTTGCGCATCGCCATCGGTCAGAAGACTTACTTTCAGTTTGCATCTTAAAGTCGGAGACCGCAGTTACGTCTGACAGCCTTGGAAATACATGTAAATTCGGAAGAGGTTGCTCACTCTTTGGTCGCGGGATCATCGGAAGAGGATCTTCAGATGTCTGCAAGTTATCTATTAAGGAATGGACACTCATTGATCTCATGACGAAGCTTTCATGCGGTATAAAGTATCAGTCCAGGAATTTAAGTGTAAAGTCTCGTTATAAACGGGATGGTATCAGTTAGGTTTCCTTTTCAAGGGTAATTTAGAATATAATCAAGTGAACTTCTGGGAAGACCGAAATGCGTCCGTGAAAGACTTAGAATCTCAACAAGGAGTAAATTGTCTGTAAAGATTACCTGAAGACTACAGTCTTCAAATTTTGACCTGTTCCAAAGTGACACCCGAGAAATTTATCGTTATTTCTCCAGATAAATTATTAATGGACGAATGTGGTGACACAAGAGCTCAACTACAAGAGAACTCGTTATAGTAATGCATAGGGAGAGTCGCGTTTTGATTTAAAGCCAATGCAGTAAATCTCATATGTACTTCGAAATATACTGCATAGTGCTTCCACTATAGACGAACAGTGTACCAAGTAAATGTCCTTTCTGAGATCGGAAGGAAAGTCCTAGGAAATCGCAGAAAATATGTACACAAATTGATCATTAACAAGCATTCTTTCGTCATCATACTTTGGTTAGATGTTTCAGCGCTTGTTCCAATATTTATGTGCATATCGCATTTTCGAAAAAAGTAATCCGGAAAATGCATAACTAGTGCAGAACAATGTCGACCATTGAATTTATCGCCATTATTTGCTATGGGTTATTTTTGTTTGAAATAAGTTTACTGAGATCTTGAATAGTGAAAATGGAAATAAGCTTCATAATTAGGTAACAGCAAGGTTACACGCAAAAACTAGAGGCACTTACCTGCATCTGTAGCCTTTTCAAAATGATTCTACCTTCAATACAATGTGTCCATCATGCTTCCTTAAATCTTCCATATGTTTGCGGAAATCGTTTCTCCAGTCTAAAATTTTGTCAATTTTCATGCGCAATTCACCACTTTTCACTAGCTGATATGCTTCCTCCACCCACTCTTTCTTGATCTGCAAGTCAAACTTTTCATAGTAATTGTAACCCCCTACAAACTTATTAGCAAGTCCTTGTGACCAGCTCAGAGCCCAAGGGTCAAATGCTGCCCCTTTATATGTCACTAGTTTATCTACCAGATAGGATGGCTCCGATAAATCAAAGTTGCAGAACGACACTAAGGATGAGCCAGCTGATTTAGGCTTTAGCAACTTCAAAAACAATGGTTCCTTCACTTTCCCGAACAATGAGCTGGGCCTAACACTTGGGGCTAACCTCTGTTTGAAAGGGAAATTCACATCATCGAATTTTAACACATTAATAGATTTTTGAAACATTTTTTTGCAGCCAATGATGTCTATGAAAAGATCTAATTTGGCACTGTTAATGTTCTTTTTGTCAATTTTTTCAGAAAGGGGAATAATCTTCAACATGCTTTCAAAAATTTCTGTAGCGAAGTAAGCTACCTTTTTGTAGTTTATGGGCAATTCTTCACCAGGTAAAACAAGGTCTTCGTTAACCATGTCAAACGATACAACATTGAAGTTTCTTGAGCCCCCACTTCCTATATTGCATGCAAAAGATTCCATTTCCAAAAAGTTCTTTTCCAATACTACCAGCGTAACATTTAAATTGGGAACATGATGATAAGCGCTTGACGCAAGTGTTTGGAGCAAAGTAAACCCCAAAGATGTGTCTGCACCGTTGATGAGAATATTTGCAGACCCTTCGCGACGGATCATCTTCTCTATCACACTTAATGCTTGCTTGGCTCGGCAGTATTCAGATCCAAAAACCGAAAATTTTGCCATTGGTGTGAGTTTCAGCTCGATTTTAAATGAATCTTTCTTAGGTTTTTGGCCAGATGCCTTGACTGGCGATACTTCAAGAGATGTACTGTCATCATTACCATCTTTTTTAGTCGAATGGTTATCCTCTTCTGTTACGTCATCCTCAACTGCGAATTTGGAAGACGCAGTAGGAGACAATTCGACATCGACATTTCCCATTTCTTCTAAGTCCTGATCAGAAATCGTGAGAAGGATATCACTCGGATTTATAATCACACAAGTCTGTAAAGAACCTTTTTTTTCGTCAGGATTGGTAACCCCAAACACCTTCGTGCCCTTCTTCAACTCCACGTTCTCTAGGTTGTTCCTTCCCAATCCTACTATTACACCCACAAAATTGTATCCAATCCCTATTCTCTCATTCGAAAAATTAAAAGCATACTTTCGGAGCTTTGTCATATCTAATGATGAGAGTGACCCATATTTGACCTCGACCAAAATTCTATCCGGCCTTATTGGAAGGGCAACTTCGTGATAATTAAAGTTAAGAACGGTGTTTTTGTTCACTACTGAAATTTCTTTCACAGCACGGCTTGGAAGGTCAGGTAAATCATCTAGACTCACTGCTCTATTTGTCTTTTTTATCGGCTTGGGCGGAATACTAGATAGAGGTTTCGGGGCATCTCCTCGGTGTTCAAGATATGAGAGCTCCGGTGGTACTTTCCAGAATGGACTGCTTTTAAGGTTATTTTCCAGCTGTTGTCGAATCTTCTTATGGTGCTCATTCAAATCATCAACTGGTACGGGAGCGAATCCGACCAGTTTCCTCGGTGCTTTTTTGATCACTGGTTCGTCCTTCATACACTCTGTTGAATGATGGTCATCCAATACATCGTCCCCTTTCATCAAATGGAGCGAAAGTGAATCCTCTCTTTGCGTAGCTGATTCATCGTCAGCACGTGTCTTGTTTTCTTCAATTGAAATGTCTGGCATTATGATGAAAGTTGCATGTAGTAGTTACTGGCTTTAATTTGCGAAGCCTGTTGGTTCGTCTGGCATATGGATCTCGATCCCGTTGGATCCGAGATGAGCTATTTGCCTCTCATTGCAATACTTAGGTTCCCATAAACGTCATGTTCGGATTCGAAATACACTTCTTCAAATCTCCGGCTAGCCTGTAACGTGGCACTTTTGATGTCTAGGATACACCCATGCTGCTACCAAATTGACTTACGTTATGACTACTGCGTCCGCGCGTTGATTATCTTGACTACGCTACGCACTCATAATATTGCGAAGCAACTTGTTCCTATCCTTACTGCTTGTTGGGGCTCCGAATTAGCCTTCAAGATGATTGCTTTTATCGTGTGCTATCTAACTGCACTAGCGGTGTCCCTAATATTTCTTCAATATCATATAAACCTTTTGCGGTACCCGCTTTACTATTCAATTCCTTTAATATTGGCCGTGTACATGCCATTATCTGTCACTATACTCTTACCAATTGACTATGTGACACACAACTCTGGATCTATATTGGGCTTTTCAATTTCAGATCAATCAACTCTTTTGATGTGGAAGGCAACCTATTGGTCCACTTTTATTCTTACTTGGCTTTTTTTGCCTGTACTCCAAGAATTCTATAGTGTTGGAAGCCATCTGACCCTAACTAGACTTCATGTCTCTTTGAAAAAAAATTTGAAGTTTCAGGCAATAATTCTTCTGTGTTCCATTGCTAGCGCAATATACCTAGTCCTTGAAGTGGGTCTCACTTTTGGTAATCTAAAGTCCATGATCATCGCTCTCTCCCATATTTATGCCTTGGTCTTGTCACTCTGGTTGATGGCACATGGCCTCATTACAATTCCAAGAAATCGTTGGCTTGAGGGTAATTTGATACAGAACTTAAATCACTACTATTTGAAACTCCCTAGCTTGGTTGATTCTATAGAAGATACCCGAATATCATTTAAGGATGATGTTCTCCAAGTTATGATCTTGAAAGAGAATTTCACCAGCGCCTCAGATTCTGAGGATTTTGCCTTCAGGGACTGGATACTCAACCTCTATAGCAAGATACCAGGAGAGGTAAGAGAAGTGGTGTCTCGGCAATATGTGTACTCTAACACTCGAACGATTACTAGAGAACAAATTACAGAATCTTTTATGTCCACGTTAACCCATAGTTTTCAGAGCCATCTCTTCAAACTTCTGGCACATACTTCTGAGTATGATATTCTTTTATCGCAAATTCTTAGGCTTCAAAAGCTCATAGAAGCGAAGGCCACTCTGAATCAAGTGCAAAGAAATCAAATTATGAACTCGTTGGGAGGTATCTTACCAGCAAATATGGATTTTTATTTTCAATGCTACTTTAAGCCAACAGGTGCTCGAGTTGTTTCTATTTTACTTTTTGGGGTCACCTTTATTATAATAGAATCTGAGTTTTTTCACTCAACAAGGCTATCCGTCATTGACATTATCGTTTACAAAACAGGAATCCATAAACATAACTTGACACAAGCGATTTGTACATCTTTATTTTTCATGTACATGTTGTTTTGTTCACTTAACTCGTTGACAAAATTGAAAGCTTTTAACAAATATCATTTGGTACCCCATAATTCTGACCCTGTATCTGCATGTTTCTATGGTTCGTACATTGCTCGCATGACGGTTCCCTTGTCATACAATTTGATTACATTATTTACTAGCAGGCTATCAATATTTGAGGACTGGTATGGAAAATCAATCCATTTGACAGGCTTATTCAATTTGATGAACGATTGGATACCTCGTCTACTTTTGATCCCCATAGTATTGGCGGCTTTCAATGTTTATGATAAGATTAAGAGCAAGCTAGGACTCAACTCCGACTTTTATAGCTGGGCTGATTTTAATGACGCTGACGAAGATGAGTTTCTATCTGGCCCAGCCAGTTCCCAAAATCGAACAAAAGATTTGATTATTGTAGAAGCAAAAAGATTAGTTGCAATGGAAATAAATCGGCGAAAAAATGATACTCTGGATATGGGGCAATTAAATGTTGGTGGAAACCCCCATTTTGCAAACGATTCCAGTGATATTAGTATGAACTTTGATGATTTTTTGAACGATACGTCTAGAGAACGTATTGACCAAAATGACAATGATTCCGACTACTTGGACAATAATCGTTCACCATTTTGGAATCGGTTGGGAGACACCTTCGCCGGTGTTCGCAATGCATTCGAAACAAGATTTCAAAGGCAGCCGTTTAGAGATGAGCCTCTCGATGCCTATAGTTATGACGAAGATGCTGATGAAAATTTAGTAGTCTGATATAGATAGAAGTGAATAATAGGTTTTCCGTCTAAGAGCTTCTTGTAAAAAATCGGAATTCTACATTTGGTGTATTTAAAACGCTTGAAGTGTGATTGCCTCGGTGTTAATGGGCTTCGTTAATTTCGCGGTCGAGTGAAGACCTGGAGTTTACATAGGCTCAAAAGGGCATCGGTACACCTTGTTTTCGAAATTTGTCCACGAGCTCAGTGAATTAATCTTTGAACAGTGACATGTCTAATCTAGGCTTACAAGTACGTAGGGCCGTACCTTCTTTGGATCCAATAGTAACAGAGTACGCAGTGGGTTACATTCAACATGTTTCAAATTCTACTGAGGATTCTGTGGCTGCTCAGCAGCTTGATATTACTAAAGAATTGGGGTTTGTAGAGGCGTTATTGATAGACGCTGGTGGAAACAAAGAACTGGTTATCCAACTTATTTCTGGAATTCAAAGCCAGATCAGTGAAAAACTCAGTGAGAATGTTGCAAAGTTGGCGATTACAGGAGACAAATCTAAGAGACTATTGGACGTTAATGTGCTTAAAAACAACTCTAAGAGAGATATCAACTCTTCACTTGCCCTTTTAGGATCATCAAGAGATATCACACATGCTGGGAGACAAGTTGAGAGCAGAGTTGATAAGAAAAAATTGGAAAAGCAAGAAAGAAAAATTGCTAAGAAAGTTGCGAAAAGGAATAATCAATTTGTTAAATATGAGGCTTCACAGTTGCTTAACGAAAAGAAGAAACAAGACTACGATTCTTTCTTCTTAGAGATCAATCCATTAGATTTCGGATCCAGTGCGGGTAAATCCAAGGATATTAAGATCGAGAGTTTCGATTTGTATGTTGGAGATGGAAACAGAATTCTCAGTGACGCAACCTTAACACTCGCTCACGGCAGAAGATATGGTCTTGTTGGACAAAATGGTATCGGTAAGTCAACATTACTCAGAGCCTTATCGAGGAGAGAGCTTCATATCCCCAAGCATATTACTATATTGCATGTGGAGCAAGAGCTTAGAGGCGATGACACGATAGCATTACAAGCAGTGTTGGACGCGGATGTCTGGCGAAAATCCCTTTTGCAAGAAGAACAAAAGATCAATGAAAGGATCGAAGAAATTGAAAAATTGCGGACAGAGTTTGAAGAAGGGTCCAACGAAGTTTTGAAGTTGGATAATGAAAGAGGGGATTTGGATAAACATTTGCAAGATATTAGCGAAAAGTTGTATGAGATGGAATCAGACAAGGCTGAAAGCAGGGCAGCATCTATATTGTATGGTTTGGGATTTTCTAAAGAGTCACAAGGTATGCCAACCAACTCATTTTCGGGTGGATGGAGAATGCGTTTATCGTTGGCGCGTGCGTTGTTCTGCGAACCCGATTTATTGTTATTAGATGAGCCTTCCAATATGTTGGATGTACCTTCGATTACCTATCTTGCTAAATATTTGCAGGGTTATCAAGGAACGGTTCTAGTTGTTTCTCACGATCGTGCATTCCTCAACGAAGTTGCTACTGACATTATTCATCAACATTCTGAGCGATTAGACTACTACCGTGGTTCTAATTTCGATTCCTTTTATGCAACAAAAGAGGAAAGAATTAAGAACCAGCGCCGTGAGTATGAAAACCAAATGGCTTATAGACAACATTTGCAAGCCTTTATTGATAAATTTAGGTATAACGCTGCTAAGTCATCAGAGGCCCAGTCGCGTATAAAAAAATTAGAGAAGTTGCCAATATTAGAACCACCTGAAGATGAGAAAGTTGTTACTTTCAAATTTCCTGATCCAGATAGAATTTCACCTCCAATTATTCAAATGCATGATGTTACGTTCGGATATTCACCGGACAAGATTCTTTTGAAGAATGTGGATTTGGATGTACAGATGGATTCCCGAATTGCGTTCTGTGGTGGGAATGGTACAGGTAAAACAACTCTACTTAAGCTACTTTTGGACAAATTAGTCCCCTTACAAGGAACCATTACCAAGAATGGACGGTTACGGATTGGGTACTTTGCACAACATCACGTAGATGGAATGGACCTTAATCTCTCCGCTGTCTCTTGGATGGCACAGGCTTATCCCGGAAAGTCAGATGAGGAATATAGACGTCATTTAGGTTCTTTTGGTATTACAGGGTCACTTGGATTACAAAAAATGCAATTGCTATCGGGGGGCCAAAAATCGAGAGTTGCATTTGCAGCGCTCTGTTTGAACCAGCCTCACATTCTTATCCTAGATGAACCATCCAACCACTTGGATACACAAGGCTTAGATGCTCTTGCAGATGCTTTGATAAATTTCAAGGGAGGTATTTTGATGGTGTCGCATGATGTAGCGACAATAGAAAGAGTTTGCAATGAGATTTGGGTAAGTGAAGACCAGCGAGTAACAAAATTCCCAGGTAATATCCATGACTATAAAAAGCATATTTTGAAGAATGCAAGTGCAACTGGAGTTGTAAAGCAGCATTAGTTTATCTAGTTAGTTTCAATATCAGCTGTTGTTTTTGCAACTTTCTCTGGTTTTCTTCCTTAATTTTTACACTTCAGTGTATTGTTTTCTAGTTGTCTGTGCTTATAAGTGTTTTTTCTTCGCACAGCGCTCATTTTAACGAAATTGTTGGCCCAATACTCGACCATAGTAATGAATTGTTATGTCTCATTTTTCGAAGCTTTCTAGAACTTCGAAGATTATTCTCGGTACATTGGCCACCTACAGCTCAATAGAGCTTTATTTTTACTACCAAACCCGAAGAATAGTCAGTGAAAGACTTGAAAATTATGACGCTGCGTCTTCGTTAGCTGTTGACAAGTTCAAATCAGCATCTGTGAATGGAGTATTTGTTAACCCATTTAAAGAATATCGCCCCCAAACAGCGTTTGAGTTTCTAACTGTTCGATTAATGGAATTTGCGGAGAGTTTTTATGCAAATAATGTCGAAATTCATGATATGTACCCATCACCAGATGGTGTTTATGCCGAAGTTGGCGATCTATTGAAGAGTTTTCAACCAAATTATGACCTAATGAGACATAATTCAAAAATTTTTGGGGAATGTCTTACTTCAGGATCATTTGAAAAGTTAATGGAAGCACAAAAAGGCACAGCATATCCTTCAATAAATCAGCAAATGTTATTCACTTGGTTAGGTCAATCATGCTCGCTTATTCAGATCGGGGGACTCAACATACTCACAGATCCAATATTCGGTGAACATCTTTTTACAAATAATGTGGGCCCTAAGAGACTAGTCAAGTCACCGATGTCTTTGAGTGATGTCCAGTACGCTACGAATAACCATTTGGATATTATATTAGTATCTCATAATCATCCAGATCATTTGGATATGAATGCGGTTAAGAAAATTGGTAATTCGGCGGTGTGGATAGTTCCACTCGGTCTCAAACTGAGACTCTCCCGCAAAGGAATCTATAATGTCATTGAGATGGATTGGTGGGATAGTGTCTCTCTCAATCAAATATTGAAGAGAAAGTACAATCATGATTTGCCAAATGAATTCGAAATTGTCTGTCTTCCAGCAATGCACTGGTCTGGACGATTTGTTCTAGATGCTAATGTATCTCTATGGGCTTCGTTCATGGTAAGGAGAAATGGAAAGTCCTTATTGTACCATGCTGGTGACACTGGGTACACAAAGGAACTATTTGAGTACGTCGGTCAAAGTTTAGGTCCTGTTTACTTCTCATTACTCCCCATTGGACAATACTGCCCTTCGTGGCATCAAAAACCAAGGCATATATCTCCCAATGAATCCGCAAAAATTGCATCAAGTTTGGGATCTAAACATGTTATGGGCGTCCATTTTGGTACCTTTAAATTAAGTTCTGAACCCATTTTAGAACCAAAAAACAAGTTTTTGGACTTAGCGAAACATTTAAACTTATCGGACTTTTATCGAGTACCGGAGTTCGGTCAGACTTATGAATACAGACTTCCTGAGGAGCTACCTAATCCAAAAGTCAAGTGAAGTTACTTGGGTGATCTACATTCTGTATATATCAATTTTCTCCGGATTTATTATATTTACAGTAGAGAAGCTAAGATAAGTTTGTATAATCTTTCTAGGGTATATCAAAACTAGTTCTGTAACCCGTACACTTCTCTGATCTTTTGTCTCTGACTTTCGATTAATCCTCTTTCATACTCGATGTAGGTAGTCTCAGATCTAATAACAGACCCAATGGACATGAACAAACTAAATGTTGCAACTGAACCAGCAATATAATTCCCCAATGTTCTCATTACACCATTTGGGCCTGCACCATGCTGCAAAATCGTAAATCCACCAAATAAAACCCCCACACAAACACCAACTGAGCCTCCCATAAGAGCGCCCATTTTGAATTTGTCAAAATTCGACGGTTGATAGTATTGTACAGCCATATGTTGCGAAGTATTCTGTGATGAAAGGACAACGTTCGCAAGTTTTCCTTGCATTAGAGTCGTGCGCACATCACACATCTTGAGCCATTAACTAATACTACAATAGGTTTTAGCCTAAATTCTTCGATGAAGCCAAAAATTCTTATTTTGATTGCGGAATTGAATGATATTGTTAAAGAAAAAAAAACAGTTTATTTTATTCATACTATACTAAGCAAATTGATGAAGTGTTGGGAATAAAGTCGACTTAATCTCGAGTACTATATTGTGTTATACACTACTGTTTGTCCAATCGGTGTCCTCAGTGGGCTTTAGAACTGCTTGAAATCAAGAACAAGGATCCCAACATAAGAAGCCATTGACCTGGGTCAAAATCCAAGGATTTATGTTAAGTATATGGTCATAATGGGTTCGTCTGTTTCTAAGCCTGAGACAAAAGTATTTCAACCTAAAGCACCGGTCGATTATAGCGCTTCTTTTTTGTCCCATTTAGAGAACTCGAAGGAATCTGATTACACGAGAGCTCAGTACACCGAAAATTATATTCAAGAGAGGGTGGCAGCAGAATTAAAAAAATTAGAAGCAGAAGCGATAAAGAAATTTCAAGATACAACTACTGATGCTATAGAAAAGGCTGATAGTAAGCAAGACTCATTTGCTTCCACGACCGATTCAATTAGCTCATTGAGTAAGCTGTTGCATGAAAATGCTAAATTAATAAAAGTTGATGTTGACGAAAGTGTCAAAGAAGCTAGGCAGTCCGTTGTGAATTGCTTGAAAGATAACAGAGGTAAAGTTTTGAATTGTTGGGATGAAGTTGAGAGTTTTAAAGCATTGGTACACAAGGTATGATAACAATTTTATATTTTATGGAAAAAGTGACAAAAAGTCGTTATTGAGGCACTCTGTATTTTCTGTATTTGACATTAAATTTTACATCCCCTTGGCCCTATAGATGAGAATTAACGCTGAGTCACTCTCTCCTCCACCCGCTAAGCTTTCAATCTTCTCTTTGCCTGTTTTGGAAACTTTGTTGTCATCAAACCTCCACCAAGTTTCCCCTTCCAAATCAGATTCATCTCTCACAAATGACTGGTAATGTCCAGAATCTGCAGATATTCCTTGATGTGTTATTACTGAAGTCAATTCATAAATGCTGGAAGGATTTTCAGTTGCAGAATCTAAATCGAAGCCATCAGGTAATATGTCAGAGAAGTCGTCTCTGAACTTGGACTTAATTGAAGAAACCTTCATTTCATTTTCTTCCTGTTGTTGCTGTGGAGTTAACTTGGTATCTGTTCTTGCCTTCTTGAAATCTCTTATCAACTCGGCGTTCTCTTTTTCAATTTTCCGCAACTTATCTCTCATTGAAATCTTGTCGGCTTTCACTGAATCATCGAGCATTTCTGCTAGATCAAGCTCAAATGGAAACAGAACTTTTCTTAAAATTTTGGACTTCTTTTTTGTGTCCTTTCTCCAGAAGAACCTGACGAAATGAATAGTCAAATATTTAGGTAAGCGCGTAATAGTTTTGGTTATTTGATGTTCTGTATTGGTTTGTAATGTTTCGTTGAACTTTTCAATAGTATCATTCAAACCATTAAAAAGTCCGTCTCTCAAAAAATTGGTCTTTATGTCGATATAGCAATTCAATTTGTAAGCGATCTCCGAAGAAATCGACTCTTCATTAGATACCATGTCTTTGGATTTAACCTTAAAAGTCATCATTATCAAGTCATCTATCTTCAACACTGACCCTAAAATACTGAGTAACTGAGAGAAGGCTTCTTCGGCATCTTGTTGCTTGTAAATTCCATATTCTTGTTCAGCAAACTGGGGGAATCGATTTCTAAACTGTAACATAAACATTGTAGGCAGCACGTTGGCTTGCTTCTTAGACATTGAAATAAAAACTGATTTTAAGGATCTCACTAGGGGATCTGACCCTCCATCAGAGTTCTCCACTTTTTGCGCTATTTCATCTATACTAAATAGAGCTTGCAACGAAGAGTTTAAATAACATGTGTTGCCCAAATTCATCAAACCTGAGGGTTCTTGAGATACCTTTGCCATTTGATTACCATTTAAGTCCTCCAAGAATACTTGCTTACTTGATTCTGCCGTAGGAATATCTCTGTTAGGGGTCCCCAACACCATAATAGGTGCTTTAAGATTTAAACCCAGCTTCAGAACCACGGCGTCATCAGCTAATTTGCCTCCTTTAACTAATATTTTCTGGCGATCTGTAGGAATTTGGGTCAATTTCTCGATTTTCTGTTTAAACTCTAATCCACTGGAGTTTTCATCAAGTTCTAATTCATGTATTTTTCCAGCATTTTTTATTGAAACTGTAAAAGTCATATTGAGTAAAGTTGATCGGAAAGTTGATCGAACCAGTGCATTGGCAACTAATGCTGACAACACCCAAATTCGCAGTGTACAGTCCCGACTCCAGCCTTCATGAGAGCAAGATACAACAACAACAACAAAAAAAAAGATTTAACAATGTTGTTTAAGTGAGATATTGGAAGCTACCATCTCAGTATGAATAAACAGACATTGACAACACGTAACGCTCATATTAAACAATCATTATACTTGGATATAAAATTATCACAATGCACCTTTCAAATTGTACACTAAGGATCCTACCTCAGTGATCCTGTGCCAAAACGACCAAAACATACCAGGACCACGCGGAGCAACGTCACCAAGTCTGCTGAACCAAACATTTCCATTATATGGGATCTGAGAGCCTTGTAAGACTGTATTTTTTTTTTCCGAAACGGGAGGATATCTCACTTTCAGAACAAATTCAGTTTGAAAATTCATTTCGATAGTAGTTCGTTCATGAGTGAAAGCCTTGAATGAGTGGTAACCATGGTAAGCTCCCTGACCTGATTGACCAATTCCCCCAAATGGAGCATTAGTTAAAGCAACATGTAGAATGGAATCATTAACAATAGTTCCACCAGATCTGATAGCAAGTCTAATGAGATCAACCTCAGCGTTCCTCTTACGCAGTGTAGATCCTGATGTAAAAATGTACAGCGCCAAAGGAGTGTCATGACGCTTGACTACCTCATTCACGGCATCCTCTAGGTTAGAGTACGAAATAATGGGTAAAATTGGGCCAAAAATTTCTTGCTGCATTGTGGAATCATCCCAGTCTACATTATCGATGACAGTTGGTGCAATGTATCGAGAAATCTCATCACTGTCACCTCCAATAACAATATCTCCTGATGTTTTATCGATCATGTCTCTGAGTGTAGAGAATGCACGTGAATGAATGATATGTGTATATGTTGGGTCTTCGTGATTCAAAGCTGGATAAAACTCAAGTTTGATAACATCTTTAATTGCTTTCACTAGTTTCCTCTTCACCTTTTCATGCACCAAAACATAGTCAATTGCAACACAAGTTTGGCCAGAGTTTATGAATCTACCCCACACAATTCTTTTTGCAACTGTTTTGATATCCAGATCGGATACTGACTCTAACACAAAAGCCGGTGATTTACCTCCTAGCTCTAACAAGCAGGGTGTCAAAGTTTCCGCTGCTTTCTTTGCAATAATTGTTCCCACAGCAGTTGAACCTGTGTACATAATTTTATCAAATTTTTGATCTAACGCAGCAGTTGTTTCTTTAACTCCACCATTCACCATAGCAAAAATACCAGGGTCAAGAGCTTTAGTGAGTACGCGTGTGAGAACACTGGCAAAGTTTGGACACAACTCTGAAACTTTCAACACAACACAGTTTCCCGCTGCTAGTGCTCCAATAAGTGACGAGAGCGATAACAATAAAGGATAGTTGAAAGGCGAGATTATAAGAACCGTGCCTAATGGAACGCGCTCAATGTAAACTGGATAGGTTTTCATGTTGAGTGGGAGATCTGATACCGGTTCTTGCTTCATCCAGCTATGTAAGTTCGCCATTGTATGAAGTAGTTCATTCATGAAAGGAGCGTATTCCAAATTCATGGTCTCTGACGGCGCACGAGAAAAATCCTTGTATAACGCATTGCAAAAAATATCAATGTTGTCTTTGAGAGCAAAGTATACATTCCTTAATTGATTCAAACGAAATTGTAAAGAATGTGTTTTTCTCTCTTTATGAAAGGACTCGTTGAGACGTTGTACAAGCCTGGGAATCTCATTGACTGGTGTATATTCCAAAGAATCATCCTGCTTCTGAGTGGTCTTCTTCTCAATCGAGTTTTTACTCATTGTGGTAACAGAGCTCATTGTTGATTTAGACGAAACCATAATAAACATAAACTGTTACTTTTGATCTAAATTTGCATTCCGCGGAACTCTGGACTTTTTAAAGCACCTCAAGGCATGTGATGTTTGGAAAGTTATATGACGGAGGGAGGTGGGGACCTTACCGCGGAGAAGATAGTGTTTGTCCTACATGTGACTTTGACTAAACGCTAGGTGTCGCGTTCCACTTTTTGAGCACTCCTCCCAGAAGACAAAATTTTGACTAATAACATTGGATGGAAAGAGTATACGCATTCTCTCTTACTTCTGATGGAGTAAAATTATTTGAAGTCTCAGAAAGATAAGAAATAGATAACTAAATTTATATTACACATTTCTTCGTTTCTTTCCTTTTTCTTTCCTTTTTCAATATTGCGGTAAGATTCAAGAGGAGAATGTTGAAGTTTGATTTCGATAAAAATCTCACAAGCAAAACAAAGCACTACCTTGGTGGACTCTTTTTCTACATTTACAATCAAGAGTGTCTCTCACAATTTGTTGATCAGATTAATTCGGAGAATGGGTCTGTTAGTAGAGGAATCAATGTTTTGTACTTAGTACACCAGAGAAGTGGTGATCATACTTTCATGGAGGGCATTGCGCAAAAACTTATAACAAATCTTTCCAAAACATCAAAGAATCCTTTTATAGGAATTACTTTCGACTCTAGGAATCATGGTGAACGCATCATTGACGCAACTCATAACTCAAGTTGGAGATCCGGTAATACGACACATGCCATAGATATGATTAGTGGTATTGAAGGTGGTGTTCAAGATCTCAAGCTTGTGATGGATTATCTTCCATGTATATTGAATCTCGACAAACTTTTGAGTGCGGATTTAAAGAAAATGGATTATAAGATCTTGTTCAATAATATTCTATGTGGCTATTCACAAGGTGCACACACTGTGATTAGGTTTGCTAGTACGTACCCCGAGCGGGTTTTCATTCTCAACCCGAATATTGGCTGTGCAGATTTGAGTACTTTGCTCATTAATAGATTGAAAGGCACCAAAGAATTTGATAAAAAGCTCTTCTACAAAACTTATGAGGATTTGGAATTAAGTGAAGAAAATTCGGTATATTACCCTGAAGCTTTTCACAAGAAATTAAGTGAAAAGGATATTCAAGTATTCGAAAATTTTCAGTTTGACACAATCAAGGTGTTTGCCACGTTCTATGATGAAGATCCATTGGTGCCACCTGAGGTTTCAAGATTATGGATAGACATGTGCTTGAACTCCAATTCTTTATCCCAAGCTTATTATGAGAGCGGAAGACTCCATGACATAAGTCCGGGAATGATTGATGCGTTCATCAAATGGAGTAGTTTACTAATTTAAAAGATCTTCGTCATCACTCTTTTATCCCATTATCTCTCTCAATTTTCGAGTTTCAAACAATCCAACACAAGGAAGTTTTCAGGCATTAAAAGTACTTTTGCGAAGCCAAGAGATGCTTTGAAGGACTCAAATTTTGTAGCACTCATTATTATGCGTACGACTCATGCGCCAAATATTACGAAACCCGTACCTCTACGTGTGTTCTTAGCTCAGATCAGGGGCAGGAACATTTACTTATGGATCGAAGATTATGTTGAAGTCACAGATTGTTGGAGCGGCTTATATGAATATGCCTCTGTTACAAGAGATGGATAATAATTCTGAGTTGGCCAAAAACAGTCTCCACAGTAGTTCAACTGTCAATTACATCACTTTTAATCAGGATTCCTCATTCATGGCTCTTGGCTTGAGCGATGGTTACAAACTTTACCTGTGCAAGCCAAGAATTATCGAATGCGTCAATTCAATGAAAAATCAATCAATTGGTATTGTGGAGATGCTTTATCGAACCCCCCTTGTTGCTGTTGTGCCTCAGGGAGATGAGCCAGGGTCCCTGCCCAGGAAGTTGAAGATTCTAAATAGCAAGAAACTCACTACAATATGTGAATTGATGTTTCCATCAACAATCTTACTGGTCAAATTCAGCTACCAAAGGATGGTGGTGGTGTTGGAAGAACAAATTTACATATATGATGTAACGAATATGACTCTACTACATACAATCGAAACATCACCAAATGTGAACCGATTGTGTACAATCTCCAATAGTTCTACGGTTGAAGATCCTAGCATATTAGCATATCCATCACCTCCAAGAACAATCATTCATGAATCTCTTCTTGTTAATGGCCTAAATACAAATGGTGGCTCTAATTCAGCCCAGAACAACATTCAGTCTGTTAGTAAAGCACCTAACAGGATAGGGGATGCCATAATTTTCGACTTGAATTCCCTTCAGCCATTAGCTGTCATTGAAGCACATAAATCAGCTTTATCAGCTATGTGCTTATCTCGTGATGGGTCTTTATTGGCTACTGCCTCAGATAAAGGAACTATCATTCGAGTTTTTAACGTTCAGACGGGTTCAAAATTATACCAATTTCGAAGAGGAACCTATCCAACTAAAATATACTCAATTTCTTTTAGTAACGAAAACAAGTACATTGTCGCCACTAGTGCAAGTGAAACTGTTCATATATTCCGTCTTGGAGAAGAAGAGCTATTAGCAAACAAACAAAGACAAAAAAGAGAATCAAAAAACAGAAGGAATATATACATAGATCGCCAAACTATCGAAGAGGAGCACGAAATTGCTACCAGCTTGCTGGCGCGGCCTTTAAAATACACGACTGAAAGGGGTAAAAATGAAGGGTTTATTGAAGCAAATGATGATGATGTGGATGGCTTAGAGGATGAGGATGAGGATGATGAGGGTATAATAGAGGACGATGGAGATGATAGCGATGTAGAGGGGGAATGTGATGATAATGTCAATGATTTACCTATCAAACAAAGAAAAATGTCGCAGAGTTCATTAAACTCTTATAATAGCTTGACGTCAGGTCAGTCAAATATAAGTGGAACCGAGGAACCAAGAGATAGGAATGATCCAATAGTGGATCAAAATCGATTGTCGGTTGCTCGTTTAATTCGTCGATCGTCACAAAATCTTGGAAGGAAGGCAGCTCAAAAAATGGGAGATTTCTTGCCAACTCGTTTCTCTTCGATTTTGGAGCCCACCAGACATTTTGCTTCAGTGAAAATACAAAGTATGGGAAAAGATGTGAAGTCTTTCGCGGTTCTAGATGATGAGATTCGATCAGTAGCCGGTCTTGATAATCAAGAAAATGAGCTATGCCCCATAAGTTCCTCAAACTCATCTCAATCAAACAAGGAATTGAATCAGACGCGACTTATTCATATTAATGTGGTGACCTCCGAGGGTTATTTCTATACTTATGGTTTAGACCCTGAAAGGGGAGGGGATTGTATTCTTCTTCACCAGTATTTTCTTTTGAATGACTGAGCTTTGCGAAGTTAAAAGCTATGTGCTAAAAGGTTGATTATATATCTTTCATTTTATGAAAAGTTACATCTTTTTTTTTTTTCTCAAAGCAAATGATACTTATGAGTTGTATCACATAAATAAGATCTCATGATGCAAGACTCAAGAGACTCGCGCAATCCGAATGTAATCTGTTCTGAACTTCGTTTCAGTAGTGCACACTAAAGTTGTCTGCCACTAGGTCACGTGTAAGATCACTGTAGTTCCACAAACTAGACGAAGACGATAATCGCCTTTTCCGTCCTATGTTTAATGCTGAAAGTGATGTGGATGAAAGAATATCGCCAAAGACTATCGCTTTAATTGTACTCGTGAAATTATATGTGAAAAATACTTTACCGAGTTGCCGCTGTTTGTTGTTCTTGCTTTCGAGCGAGATTGAGGGTTCAGCCAAGATCAAAAACAAACATCTTGTCATCGATTCAACGCTACTCTCATTGTGTCATGCTATTGATGAAGCATACAAGAGTGTCCCACTGAAGGGTCTGATGCATAATTTTCTGACTGAATGGTCCAATAGGACGCAATTGTGCCTTCTAGAAGAACTCTGGAACATAAACTCAGCTGATCACATACAACGAATTGTTAATGATGCTTACAGTTTACTAACTGACACTATATCCATCACTAAAGATAACACCTTTTTTGTATCTTCGAGATCTTTAATTGGGCGCTTTGTTCAGAAAACTGCGGTATCTATAAAATTACTTCACTTCGAAGAGTCTTCTTTTCTTTACAAAACTTTATCCCACTATCGGCTGAGTTCGTCTGAGCTTCTCAAAACTCTTAAGGGTTCTACTGTGGGAAATCCTGTATTAACTTGTGAGGAATATCCTTGTAAAAACGATGGATTGTTTGACACGTGGAACGTGGTCGCTAAGACTGATTTTAGACGAAATGGGAAAGCGATTAAAAACAATGAAAAGGTATTACATGTTTTGACTTCAAGAATGAATGATATGGGGTTTGATTCAAGCGATATATCTGATTCATTTACAGAGTTTCAGATTACATCTCCCTATTTGGATTCTCTTATAGATACTCAAGTTATGTTGCTTGAAAAGTACGGTACGACTACCCCACGTTTCATTCGTCAAGTTTTGGAAGAAATGGCGTATTCTGAAACAACTATAAATTCACTCTCTGGGCTTAGGCAGAAAAATCATATCTCCTCTGCACAATATCTCGCGTACTTAGAAAATCTTCATTCTGGTGATTATCATGGAGCTTTCAATTGCTTACATAAATATTTCGATTATATGGTATCTAAGGGATCAAATTTTTTTTACCATTTTGCTTTAATTTCCAAGGCTGCTCTACATCAGTATTTTGGGGAAGATGGAAAAGCATTGGACTCTATTGAGGAGGCTATTTCTGTTGCAAGAGAAAATAAAGATAATACAACTCTTACTTATATCTTGTCTTGGGTTTATGATTTTATGAGAAAAAAACCGAATTTTTGGCTAAGTCAACCATTGAATTGTTCTAACAATGATCTGAGACTTTTGGACTGTTTGATTAGGAAGTCCCTGAGTGTTTCTTTACTGTTGAGTGCTGTAAGTTTCAGGTTTCATGCTGACCATCTTATGAACAGCAATGGAACTTTCACTAAATACTATGAGAGCCTATTTAAGGCATTATATGTTTCAATTAATGATAGTGTGTCTTCTTTCCTCGGTGTTTGTCATACAAGCTCCGATTTGTGGGAAAGAGTCGGTTTCCCTCATCTTGCCAAGTTAGCGGTTGAAATAGGTGAACATTATTCAGCGAAGAATGGGACTACAGACGATTTATTGGCCTTTCAACTTCGAAAATCTTTCTTTGCACCACCCACTGAACAATGCACTGAAGTTATAAATGACTTCTCGTATGGGTCAAGAATAGCACAATATAAGGTCCTTCAATCCCATGATGTCCTAATTAAAGCTCATAAAATGTTAAAAAGGGGGCGTATTCATTCTGCAATTGAAATTTTAGATACTTTTCCGGATAATGAATCATTGGATGGAACTTTTCTTATGGAGAAATGTCGTGTGCGTTCTTTGATTCATTTGAGGCTAGGAAATTTTTCAGAAGCTCTTCGCTGTTTAAGTCTCAAATCAATTCTGTCTTTTCGTTTGCTTTCAGTTAAAACTGATCTTAAGCAGCTAATCAAAACAAATCTTGCACGATGCAGGGTTCTAATTCGATCTGGTGTACTGTTACGTGTTTTTTCACTAATCATGCAACAGCTTGAACTAACAAAAATGCTAGGAATAGGGTGTCTTATTGCTGAAGCTACCATTCTTTTAGTTGAGTTGCTAAATCACAATGGGCATCATACAGAAGCTTATAACTTGGGTATTAGTATGCTATCTTTGGTATTATGCTCCGGAAATAACCATCTCATTTCTTCAGCTTTTTATGAGCTTGCTAGATCATGTTCAAGTTTCTTCGATACTCAAAAAAAAAAGCTGAAGTTTAACAATAAAGAGATTTTCAATCAGAGTCTCAATTACCTAAGTCTAAGCATGAATGGCTTTAGAAAAGAAGGTGATTTGCATATGATAGAAAGATGTTTTGAATTAGAGCAGGACATTTCGCTGAAGACTTTGGCACAATCCGGGCTTACAAATCTAGAATATGTAAACGAATTTTTAAGTCATTCAAGAAAGGGTCTTGAGGTCTTGCATAAGAGATCCAGTGAAGAAGTTAATTATGACTTCTTGACCAAATTCAAAAGATAACTACGAGATAGTGACATCTTTATTTAATGCACAAGAACTTCTATTTCTTCAGGGATCTCTGTTCTGCATCCTTCTCTGCCAAAATTATGGCGGCGTTTCTTAATTGTACCACATTGGCTACCTGTTTAAATGCCCAAATTGGAGCGCTTGTCCAACCTAGGACTGTTCCCATCCAGAAGAAGCCATAATAATGCAAGTATGCAGCCATGTAGAACAATTCATTTAATAAACACACGAGGAACAATACATTTCTGTTCGTGTAATACAAGTTCAAAAGCCTCGATTTCTCACCCACATTCTTATGTGAAGTCGAACCTGTCGACACCATAGCATACATGTGCATGTAATGTGAAGACAAGTCTAAGGAGATGAGTAATTGCCAAAATATGCAATATTGTGGATATATGACACACAAGTAGCAAATTAAGGAAGATGTAGCACATCTGTCAGTTACCATGTCTAGCACAGCACCGAATTTTGTGCCCTGATTGAATTTTCTAGCTGCATATCCATCAAATGCATCAAGAAATCCGGATATTCCGTAAAGAATCAGGGTTCTTATTGGATGATCTTTCATTGTTAAAAACGACAAAATCGCAGTTAGGATTCGAGTGTATCCAATTAAATTTGGGATAAAATAGAAAACATCTTTGGTTTTTAGCTCCCTCATTTTGCCATAAATTGCACGGTTTAGCTCTGTAAAGCTTTATCTCAATGTATTATCGAATTTCAAAGGATACTACCACTTCCTCCAATTTTTTTTCCAGATTATTTAATTTCTTTCAAAGATCTCTACACCCTAGATTATGCGCGAAACTTCGGTTCGAAGTCTCTCTGTTCCATACGGATGCTAGCGGGAAAAAAAAAAAAGTAAACTTTTATCCCAAACAATTTGAAAATATCTTTTGTCGGTTTCAGGTTTCAAATAGAATGTATTTCCATTTCTTTCTGCATTGGTTTTTTTTAATGCTGAATGCGAATTCCTCTCCTGAATTTGCTCTTTTGTCTTTTTTCAGCACACTGCATGCAATGGTGTTAAAATGGAAGTAGTCAGACGGAGGCGAATGGTTGCGAACTGTATGCGAACGCTACCCCAGATTACTTCTTATCTACAATTCATCGAAAACATGTTAACGATCACAGACCTAGGAGCTGAAATCATTTTGTTTGATCTATTACCATTTCTACTGGCTAGTGATATCGCCAAACTTTCTTCAACCTGCAAAGCTTTACATCTGGTTTTATCTTCGAATTACACGTATCATCAGTTATATTTGCGCAATTTTGGTAATTTTACCCCACTCAACTTTGAAGACTACAATTGGAAAGAAATATTTCAACTCAGGTGCTCCAAAGACCTTTACTTTTACACCTGGGGTGCTGGTGATAATGGACGATTGGGATATTTGTTGAAAGAAGCACCTCCAGAATGTAGGTCTACAACGCAATTTGGGATTCATACACCCGTCAGGGTCACTAAGTTGAAGTCTTCTAAAATTGAGCAAATCCTGAGTGGAGGTTATAGCTTTCAAGTTTTAATTTCAGGTGAGATATATTGTATAGGTTCAAGTTACTGCTGCACCTCTGAAGCAGTACGGCCAGGTCCTCAACTTGCCGATTATCTGGCACCACTTGACCCGCAATTCTTGATGTCAATTCCTCAATTGCATCGTTATATGATGATACCTAATAGAAGGCCCCTTATGCATCATTCCAGTGATAATCCAAATCTTCGATTACCACCTGAACAAATGCTGTTTCCAACTGAATTGAACCAGCCTCTCATCGAAGAATGTCGTTTTGTAACTAAACTTAGAGTCCCTAGGATTTCTTCTAAGCACAAAGTTATTATAAAGCAGATTGCAAGTGGCAGGACACATATTATCGCTCTTGATACATTTGGTGAAATGTATGTCTGGGATTCTGGTAACAGTGATTGGAAACTTGGTGTCCATATTACTTTGGTAGGCCTTGACGACAAGGCTCTGAAAGTCAAGGCAGGATGGAATTCATGTATATTTCACAGCCATAAATATGGTTTAGTCTATTGGCAAAGGCGTATGAATGTAACGCAAGAGGAATTTGAAGCGGGGACCAATAGAGCTAATGCCATTTATCACATTGTTTCCGATCTGAAATCGCCTATCGACTTTGTTGCTTTGGAAAGCCATGTTGTATATATAAACAGTGAAGGACTCATATGTTATTGTGCTATGACTTCAAGCAATGATGAAACTGTCGATAGTACTTCTCGATCAAAAGCGTTGCCAGTGGTCAATAAGTGGTTGT
Source organism: Metschnikowia agaves (assembly GCA_963678735.1). Taxonomy (NCBI): domain Eukaryota; kingdom Fungi; phylum Ascomycota; class Pichiomycetes; order Serinales; family Metschnikowiaceae; genus Metschnikowia; species Metschnikowia agaves. The sequence continues at coordinate 506,315 of CAVMBV010000011.1, read as the reverse complement.
CAGATTATAATAAGGGGAATAACAAAGAGTCTTCATTTACCAAACTAAGCGGTTACTACAAATCTGTTGCTGCTTTTACTGATCAGGGTTCTGTTTTGGTATGGACTTTTAAAGGTGCTACTAATGAGGTTGATTTATCAATAATTCCTGAGTTGCAAAACTCAGGAATTATTGATGTGGTTATGGGAGATTATCACAACCTTGCCATGACTGATAAGGGTGACATACTTAGTTGGGGTTTAGAGCCTCATTGCAGAGGCTGCCTTGGGTTAGGACCACCCTCAACGGAAAATCATACATTAGAAGTAGAAGGGAAAAATCTTAGGGTACGACTGCCAACAAAAGTTCATAACCCCACTTCAAAGGGTAAATGGCTTGCTGTGACAGCTGCAGGTTGGCATTCAGGAGGATTATATATTGAACAATAAGTATATTTTTAGAAGAGATAAAGATTCAAATGCTTTTCTAAGATAAATTAATTGTATAGATATTCGCATTTTATGACAAATAGACCCAAAAGGAGGAGAAAGATGAACCAAGTATTTTTTTTCAGTAGAGTGCAGAATTGAACTTTTTTCAATAGTGTCAAAGCAAATTTCTAATAATGAATACTTGGCAGAACTAATGCAATCAAAGGGATTTAACTACGAGTTCAATTTTGATATTGTCCCATTTGGTTAAAGTCACATGATATCCGGGTAACAGTATATGATCACACACGCACCAAATAACATTGATGTCTTGAAGGCGAGCTAAGTACAATTGAAAGAATCAACAAATCTGTCAACAATTCACTTTATTCAGCTTGGATTTCAAACAAAAGAAAGAAAAAAAAATAGAATATTGACTTTTCTGTTTGAAGCACAAAAGTGTAACCCCACGGAGTCTTAACTATGAGCAGCCCGAAACGAGCAAGCATTGGTGACAAGGATGGACTACTCACACCGACACCTTCACACGCACATGGTGTTAATACGAGAAAAAGGAGATCATCGTCTTTAATTCAACATTTAGAGCCAGACACTTTGGACACTAAGATTGATCAATCGCTTAATCCAAATTTAAATGCTGATTGGGTACATTACAAAGGAGCGTGGCTCATACATGTGGTTATAATCATAATCTTGAAACTATTTTTCGATTTCATTACAGTCCTTGACAATGATTGGAGGTGGACATTAACGAATGTGACTTATAATACGGGGTCTTACATCATGTTTCATCAAGTAAAGGGCACTCCTTTCGAATTCAACTCAGGTGCTTATGACAACCTAACAATGTGGGAACAAATTGATAATGGAGACCAATACACACCCACAAAGAAGTTTTTGATGATGGTACCAATCACACTATTTTTGGTCAGCACGCATTACACAAATTACAACTTATACCTGTTCACCATTAGTGGAATAAGTTGTTTATGTGTGGTAATTCCCAAATTAGCCATTTCTCACAGATTGAGGGTTACTCTATATTGATAACGCACAGCTATGAAGTTTCACCCATAGAAGTGAAAGATACGAGTGTTCATAGTCGATTAGCAGCTCTTCTTGATTAAATGTGTTCTCATACACGAAAGAATTTGAAGCTTGAATTTCGTAGAAACCGCGCGTATATTGAAGTAGCATGACTCCGAAAAGCAAATCCGAGTCATCACGTGTGATGACTGTCTATAAATTAGATGAGAAGCACGAAAATGAGGTCAATACGTATCCTTGAATTTCACTTTAAATAAAGCAAGATGTCGTATGCTCTTTCAAATACTCATAGATACTTAGTCGAAGGTAGCTTAGCTGAAACTGACCCTGAAGTTGATGCTATCATTAAGGCAGAGATTGAGAGACAAAAGCATTCCATTGTCTTAATTGCTAGTGAGAACTTCACTACAAAAGCTGTTTTTGATGCTCTTGGAACGCCAATGTGCAACAAATATTCAGAGGGCTATCCAGGAGCAAGATATTATGGTGGTAATGAGCAAATTGACAAAATGGAAATTTTGTGCCAGGAAAGAGCTTTGAAGGCTTTTGGCCTCACTCCTGAAAAATGGGGAGTGAATGTTCAAACTTTATCAGGATCTCCTGCTAACTTACAGGTTTATCAAGCTATCATGAAACCTCATGAAAGATTGATGGGTTTAGACTTACCACATGGTGGGCATTTGTCTCATGGCTACCAAACCGACTCAAGAAAAATTTCTGCCGTTTCCACTTACTTTGAAACAATGCCATACAGAGTGGACTTAGATACCGGTTTGATAGATTACGACATGTTAGAAAAAACTGCCATTTTATATCGTCCTAAGGTTCTAGTTGCCGGTACTTCAGCTTATTGTCGACTTATCGATTACAAAAAAATGCGTGAAATTGCAGACAAAGTCGGAGCCTACTTGGTTGTCGATATGGCACACATCTCGGGCTTGGTAGCTAGTGGTGTTATACCAAGCCCTTTCGAATATGCTGACATCGTTACTACCACTACGCACAAATCTTTGAGGGGCCCCAGAGGTGCTATGATTTTCTTCAGAAAGGGGGTCAGATCAATCAATCCTAAGACAGGGCAGGAAGTATACTATGATTTAGAAAATCCAATCAACTTTTCTGTGTTCCCTGGGCATCAAGGTGGTCCACACAACCATACAATTGCTGCTTTGGCTACTGCATTGAAGCAAGCAGCTACTCCCGAGTTCAAACAGTATCAGGAACAAGTATTGAAAAATGCAAAAGTATTGGAAAAGGAATTTATTAAAAAAGGTTATCGTTTAGTTTCGAATGGAACAGACTCACACATGGTTCTAGTATCATTGAAGGATAAACAGATCGATGGTGCTAGGGTTGAAACAATTTGTGAAAGAATTAACATCGCTTTGAACAAAAATTCGATTCCTGGCGATAAATCCGCTTTAGTTCCAGGAGGTGTTAGAATCGGCGCACCAGCTATGACTACTAGAGGGCTTGGAGAACAAGACTTCGAAAAAATCGTGGGCTACATTGATTTTGCTGTCAACTATGCCAAGGAAATCCAGACCAATTTACCCAAAGATGCAAACAAGTTGAAGGACTTCAAATCAAAAGTATTAAACGGTGAAGACAGTAAATTGGATGCAGTAAAGGCGGAAATCTCTGAGTGGGCTGGTAAATTTCCCTTGTCTGTGTAATAAGTTTGTCTTAAATAAAGTAAAGTTCGGAAATAGTCATGTCTCGTCGCGCCTAGCAAAAGTTTCACCCTATTTTAACCATGAAAATAGCCCCTCACTTTCGCGGAGGAAGGGCTAGCCAAAAAAATAGAAGACACCATCAAGTTCTTTATTCAAATGAACTCGGAACTTAAAAACACAGCAAAAGAGATCGAATCACTATTCGAAATCGACAAGACATTCTTATGTAAGGCCACGAATCACTTTCTCAGGGCTATGGATGCTGGGTTGACTAATGAAACACCTGCAAGAGAGTACATGCCAATGATTCCATCATTTGTTACTTCGATTCCCACTGGAAAAGAGAAGGGGTTATTTTTAGCTGCTGACCTAGGAGGCACCAACTTTAGGGTTTGTTCAATCGATTTGCACGGTGATCACACTTTCGAATTGAAGCAGTCCAAGTTTCCTGTGCCTTTAGATTTGATGAAAGGTTCATCGTCTGACTTGCTTTTCTCGTTCTTGGCTGCCAAAATAGGTGATTTCTTGGAAGAGCATCACGGAGAATTAGACAGGTCCCTTAAGTTAAAATTAGGGTTTACCTTTTCTTTTCCTGTCGAACAAACTGCGATTGATCGTGGTAAATTAATACGTTGGACCAAAGGTTTTGATCTCCCGGATTGTGTCGGTCGTGATGTCGTAGAATTCCTCCAGACGCATATTGATTTATTAGAGCTTCCAGTTTTGGTAATTGCTCTAGCAAATGACACCGTTGGTACATTATTGTCTAGAGCATACTCAAACGACTTAGTGAATTCGAAGTCAAGGACGGTGCTAGGCGCAATTTTTGGAACTGGAACTAATGGTGCATATTATGAATCGCTCTCCAATATTCCAAAATTAGCCGGTACTACTTTACCTAAGGAGACGACTGGTATGGTTATTAATATGGAGTGGGGCTCTTTTGATAATACGTTAGAAGTTTTGCCATCGACTATTTATGACGAGCTTGTGGATAAAGAAACTGCAAACAAAGGTTATCACTTATTTGAAAAACGAATCAGTGGAATGTTCTTAGGTGAGATTTTGAGAGTCATATTAGTCAAAGAATTTGAAAAGGGTGTCATTTTCACTGATTTATTCTACTCAAGACACGGATCATTACCACACAGATTAACCGAGCCATTCCTTCTTTCTTCTGAGGTCTTATCTTACTTACAAATCGACGATTCAACAGATTTGAAGATGTCAGAATTGGTATTACAAAATCAACTCAGGTTACCAACAACAAGGTCCGAAAGATATTTCATTCAGTCTGTCACTCGTGCCATTGCTAAACGAGCAGCGTACCTTTCTGCTATTCCTTTATCTGCGATTGTGAAAAGAGTCAAAGATCAATACGCAAATGATCCGTACGACTTCGAAGTGGGTTGCGATGGTTCCCTAATCGAACATTATCCTGGGTTTAAAGAACAAATCTTGGAGGCTGTAAATTTGGTAGACCCACTCAAAGGCACCTCTAAAAAATTACATATTCAAATTGCCAAGGATGGAAGTGGAGTCGGGGCAGCCTTATGCGCAAGTAAAACATAAATATTTCCTTTTAATTAGCAAAAGTATCACTGATATATAATTAATAAAAGAAACGTCCTCAAAAACATCATATAAAATGACATAAAAATTCGTATATTGACTAAGCACTAGTCCCAGAAGACCAACAAAAATCAAGCAGTAGCAAAATCAGGCAAATTGACGTCACCTATTCCAACTACATCATACCGAGTCATCTCTGAGAGAGGAAAACAATATAAAAAAACAAAAACTATCCTAGCTACATCAACCAAGGAAGCACAAATTAGTCACAAAAAAATTCTTAGTATTAAGGAGATTTAAATACCACTAACAAAGTTAAAAAATATTACTTCAAGCCTTTCCAAAATTATATCAAAACCTTTTACAACTGGTCATTGCAAAAATAAAAACTATCACCGAGAAAAACCAACATTGTTGAACATATATAAGAGGTTTTAACTCTGATTAAATTCCTAAGAATAAAGCAACTTCCACAACATTCACAATTACTCCTCGAAAGATTAAGTGCTGAAGATAATATTAGCTAAACAAACCATGCTCTTCAATGCTCAACACATCAATTCTTAACCAAATCAAACTGACAAACGCTTCATCATACAATAACCACACGGTAAGAACTAAACTTAAATCAGCGAAATAACAGATTAAATAACCCTTACCATGGTTGATACTAACAGCAAATACGTATGTGTAAAAGACTAAACGAGCTTTCTCTAATTATAAGAAAACTTCCCATGCGTCAATCAATCGTTTATTCGAGAAAACCCAGTTCGATTCACTACATAAATACAGCAAAGAAAGCCGCGCGACAGATTACATTTGGTTGATTATGTTTCCAAACCGAGCTGATACTTCAAACTATAGTCAGATAGCTTAAGACAATTAGATTAATCGTAGTCCTTTTTCATTTTATTACCCTTTTTCAACTCGTACGGATGTTTCACTATGTATACTATAACAACATTACTCTAACCAAAATGTAAGCCATGTTATACCTCAATGAAATGATTCAAGCTAAATCATAAGTAAGTTCCATCGTGCAATCTAGAATCTACTTACCATCAAACGAGTTCATATTCATATTAAATCGAATCACACATAGCCTTTGACACAAACTATTCCTTCGAGCTTCGAATCAAGCTCCTTACTACACCAGGAATTCGTATATTGACAAGTCAAAGATAGCCGATAACCGACTTTTTAGTTGATGTAGTAACTTAACTAGTTTATTCTTGTTCTGCAAGGAAAAAGAGAAAATGAGGGTGTTTGAATCCAAATTGATACACATCTTTACATAATCATTTCACTGAATAAGACTATTACCGAATATCGCATTTTAAAATGCAGTTTACTTGTAAACACTGGATTCCTTGTCAACTTAAGATAGATCTTATGTGAAAGCTTAGGGGAACTTTCTTATCCCTGGACCTTCGTTAGATACAATACAATCAATGTATTAGATGATGATCCTGTCTTATACCCTGGTGATCTGCGGCAGAAAGATAAATTGTTATGGAATTCAAAACAACTCCAAACGTTACCATATCATAGGCATTCTACTAGATAAACATATCAATTTCTCGTTAAAGTTTATTGAGGATTTTTTTCTCTCTTTTCAGCAATTATTCTGAAGCCTATGGATACTGTGTGTAAATTTTATTGAATATTCCTGATTGATTTTGTTCCTTTTCTCTCCTTATGTGTGAGTTGACCAAAAACTTCTTGATCAATTTTTGGTTGAAACTAGTTTGCATCCTGTCGTATTGCTAATAATCGTATGTATTTTGCATCGCATCGCGCTAAGTTCTGAAGTTAATGTGGTATTAAAGAATCAATTTGCTGGATTAATAAGTAATGGATGTAATATACAATAGCCTTTTGTGTTGAGTATAACAAATATATGCATAAGGCGTCATTTCAATTTGCAGAATTGAAACCAATTTCCCTGACGTGAGTGTGTTATGCCTTACAATTAATTTTTGAGAGGATGCTGTTGAAACTTTGGGACGTAGCGACAATTGAATGAAAATATTCTATAAAGTTCAAATGTGATTTTCACAAGTTTTTTGCACAGTTAGAATGTTAGATAGCGGTGGAGAGGACTTTATTTAGTGTATAAGAACAAGCTTTATTGTGTGTGCAATAAAAATGTTTAGAATAATGTTATATGGGGTTGCAGAATTCTATTAAAGTATTTTCTGAATCTTTCTTTTGGAATATATAGAGGTGGTGATTTCGTGGTGCGTTTTAAAGCATTTTCTAGTAATATGTATAGAGTTTTTGTGAAAGAATTCTCTTAAAATTGTGTAGTATTTATATTTTTTTTATCATTTAAAAACAAAGAATAATACTTTGGATCAAGGGAGGCTTGCTTGAGGGCCGAAACTGCTCGAATGTCTCACGGAAGATAGCGACAGCGTAAGCGGACAGCGTAAGCGAACAGCGCAAACTCAACAATGAAGGCACGATGTGTTTAACATACTTGACGCATAGATTCATAAATGAATGATCATTGCTCCTGACTAGCAAAGATTATTTGTCATGCTCAAAATGGAAATTTCAAGCATCCGATTAAGATTGAAGAGGTAATTTTGAGCATTGCATTAACCTATTTAGCTATGGGGTAACCTAAAGACTCAGGCAATGCATACTGCATCATTTTACTGTTTGCACTGTTACAATTTCATGAGCTATGCTGCAAGGACTTATTAATACTAGTCTAACAACGTATCAACTCTCTTCATCTACTAATGCAAAATTCAAGACCAATCCCAATTCGCCTTCTTCAGCATCATTAATATTGCATTTTTTCACTACCCAATTGAAATTGTTAAGCTTCTCGTTGGCAAAACGCAAAACATTTATGTCGAATGTCAGATTCTTAAAGGAGGGTATGGAAACACAATATTTTGAATCAGCAAGTTTTATGAAGTTGGTGTCAAACACCAAAAAGTAGGGAGTGTCTTTCTTGAACAAAAACTTCTCAGCATTCGGTAGTTTTCTGAAATGATCACGACGAGCTGTCAGTTTCCGTGGTATAGGATCCGCATTGGTGGTTGCAATTAAATGTTCTTCACTATCTGACATGAATTCGCTCGGCGTACTATCTGCTATACTCATTTTTGTAAAGCTGTTTAAGGCCAATCCAAAAATGTACGGATGATCCCCATATAAATCAGACTTCATTATGGTATTCATAAACCATGTGAAAAGGCGGAGGCCAGTGGAAATCAATGTGGTTGGTATATATTCATTAATCAGAACTGAGCAGTCATTTCCGAAAAGTAGCTCAGATCCTTGTATATCTTTGTTCGGAGTCCACTTCACAAATATTCTTAAATTAGGAAGGTCTGGTGGAACGGAACTCGATACATTACTGTCAAAAGCCTCACCATTTAGATATTTATGATCGCCACAATTATATAAGCTGTTTGCCTTGTGTTTTTGGCTGCCATCAAAATTTTTTATAAAAACACTAATGGTAAACTTGCCAATATCAGTGGTTACCTCGACGTGACTCCCAGTGTTCACAGGAATAATTTGGTTGTCAGAAGAATTGTTCGATGTTGTTTGGATTAAAAGTCTCTTAGTTGTAGGCATAGCTATATTCAACTTTTGATAACGTTTTTTTTCGAATCTGGAAGCGTTTGGATGCTTAAGGTTTCTAAAAGCATTATCTTAAGTATAGTTGCGGTCATTCAGTAATTTTGCTCTCACAGACTCCTGTGTGCAAGCACAATTTACAAATAGTGGGAGTGGCTAGATGTAATGCGTACCCAGTGAGCCAGTCATACTTGGAATCAGTATTACTCGTTGTTCAACACCGGCTATCTTCTAGAGTTTTCGATTATCTTAGAGAAGAGAGCACAACTCATTCTTTTTTTAGATTCAATTTTTGTGCTTTAAGTTATTGTTTTGTGATTTGACCAATCCTTTACACTCTTCACTTATTAATCGAGTCGGATACCTCACTTGTATTAAGCGACTGCAGCGAGTGGCTCTTGCCCGTAGCCTGCACTCCCCACTATTCTAAAATATATAGATGGCGGAATCCCCCGCATACGAATAATTTTAATAATTATCATCGTTGAGAATGTCTAACTCTTTGGAACTTTTGAAAGCCACTGGTACTGTTATTGTAACCGATACAGGTGAATTTGAGTCAATTGCAAAGTATACCCCTCAGGATGCAACTACCAATCCTTCCTTGATTTTGGCGGCATCCAAGAAGCCAGAGTATGCCAAGTTGATAGATGTTGCAATCGATTACGCCAAAGACAAAGGGTCAAGTCCAGAGGAAAAAGCATCTGTTGCTTTGGACAGGCTTTTGGTTGAGTTCGGAAAGGAGATCTTGGCTATCGTTCCAGGTAGAGTGTCTACTGAAGTGGATGCAAGATTGTCCTTCGATAAAGATGCTACTATCAAGAAGGCTCTTGAAATCATTCGTTTATACGAATCTATTGGTATTTCCAAGGATAGAATCTTGATAAAAATCGCTTCGACCTGGGAAGGTATTCAAGCTGCCAAGGAATTGGAGTCTAAGCACGATATTCACTGTAACTTGACCTTATTGTTCTCTTTTGTCCAAGCTGTTGCCTGTGCTGAAGCTAATGTCACTTTGATTTCCCCCTTCGTTGGCAGAATCTTAGACTGGTACAAGGCCTCTACGGGTAAGGATTATGATGCTGAGAGTGATCCTGGTGTTGTATCCGTTAGGAAAATTTACAATTACTATAAAAAGTTCTCCTACAAAACTATTGTTATGGGAGCATCTTTCAGAAATACTGGTGAGATCAAGGCATTGGCTGGTTGTGACTTCTTGACTGTTTCCCCTAAATTATTGGAAGAGTTAATGAACTCTACTGAGTCTGTTCCTAAGATTTTGGACGAGGTCGCTGCTAAATCCACTAGCGAGGAAAAGGTTTCTTACATTGACAATGAGTCTGAATTTAGATTTTTGATGAATGAAGATGCTATGGCAACCGAAAAATTGTCACAAGGTATCAGATCTTTCGCCAAAGATGCCGCCACTTTGTTAAGCGAGTTGGAGAACAGATTTTAGTTTGCCTTTCATAGTACACTAATGCAAATATTTTGTAAATCTCAGACCGTGAAGGTAATTTTCGCACTAACTGACAAGCTCTTACGTAGTGTCGGACTAAAATTGCTAATTAGATCTCTTTACTATGAGGCCAAACATTACTATACCACTCACAGTGGAAAGTCCTTTTCCGATCTACAATGAGTTGCAAATAATAAGTGGATTTGGAAGGGGTTCATCAGATTTAGGTATCCCTACTGCGAATATTCCAGTTGATGAGTCATTGAAGTCTTTGGAACCAGGAGTCTATTTTGGGTGGTGCAGGCTTCATCACGCCAATTCATCACCTGTACTTAATGAAAGTTTAAAGAGGAACAACTTCACTTATGGAGCAAATTTGACTCTGCAAGAGAAAGAATGTTTTCCCATGGTGATGTCGATTGGCTGGAATCCCTTCTATAAAAACGAAGAAAAAACTGCCGAAATTCATATCATGCACAAATTCGAGTGCGACTTTTATGGAGCAATCGTAAAGTTTGCCATTTTGGGCTATATACGTCCAGAATTAGATTATACAACGAAAGGTACGTATTTTTTTAGATTGTCATTTCTAAGAATGAGTTCTGACCATTTAGATGCATTGATAGAAGATATTTATATTGATATGGACATTGCAAAGCGTCTGTTGAGCAATCCTCTGTATCAGACTTATAGATCTGGTTTATGAGATTTCTCTGATTTCGCAACATGCTGCCCTTATGGATCATCAATTCAACTTTCTGCAGGCATAATGTAGATAAGCTTGAACACTATAGTTTTACTTCGAACTAATGCAATGGACAATTCATTTTGTGATCTAAAAGGAATAAACAACACTTCATTATGTGAATACCTAACAGTGAATTGTGACAGGAGCTATTATTATATCGCACAATCTTTCTATTGTTCGCATTCAGAAGGCTCTCTCTTGTTAGTTTCACTTGGGGTCACCCTATCCGTATTTCTTCCCCTTTATATTATTGGCCTTGTTCTGTCAAACTACCTACTATTCGCAATAACAAATTTTACTGAATTGCTTAATATAAGTCGCAATGTCTTGAGTTATGTGGTCATACCAATATTGAATTGTCTCCCCGATATCCTCAACTATCATTTCATGATTAGAAGCAAATCTACAGATCTTGTTTTGGGCCAGGCTATCGGGGCAAATTTGATAACTTTTTCCATAATTGTTGGATCTATTTCTATCCTAACACCGTTTACACTTCACAGCCGCAGAGAGTTACTACAAGAGTATTGCTATGTATGTGGGCTGATAGTTTTGTTGAGTTATGTCCTTTCTGACAGCAAAATTACCTTTCTTGAGTGTTTAGTTCTTATTCTGTTATATCCGCTTCATATTTGGACCCTGTTACAAAGCAATGCAGATATTGAAGCACCAGAAGATCCCGAAATGGTCGAATCTTCGTGCTCGAGTGTTTCTGAGTGCACTAACTTGTTACATCAAAATGAGAACACACACAAACGTTTGAATGGGAGAAATTCCCACACAGTTTCTAATTTGATACTGATATTGAATAATTTTTGCGATCATATTCTTTTTTTTCATTATACCTATATCCAAGACCACAGTCGAAAAGCTTTCAATGAATGAGAACTCTTTAAAGAAACGCATGATCAATTCTCACATGTTTCATCTTTGGCTCGTGCTTTTCTCAACAATATTCCTAAATTTTTACACCCTTAAGCTCACTTCTTTGACCTTGATGTGCTGCGGTCTTATTATTTTTATGACTACGCTCATTCTGCGAAGGATTCTTTCGCAAAACATTTGCAATGTCTTTGTTGATATTTGTAGCATAAGCAACTCGTTCATGATAATAACTCAGCTAACTAAGATTGTCATCCAGCTTTTGAGGAATTTGGAAAAGATATGGCAAATATCCGATTATATTATGGGCCTATTAACATTTTCATTGGTTAATTCTATGAATGATATAATCATAAATATTCTGCTTTCTAGGAATATTTCGCCGTCATTAGGAATCAAATCTTGCATGGGCTCTTGTTGTCTCCTAATTCTGATAGGAATCGGTTTCAATGCACTATGGGGAATGATTGGGGAAGGGTTCAAAAGTGGTCATTACATCTCTCAATCTTTACCAGTAAATTTGAATCGTGAACTTTATGTGAGTTTAACTGCTCTCAATTTTGTTGTTATTTTTACTATGACTTACATTGCATCAAATGGCTGGAAATTTGACCGACTCTTGGGAATTTTCTTAACATGTGTTTGGCTTGTGAGCACTATTGTTTGTGTGATTTTTGATTTGGCCGGTTTCATATAATTCAGTATCAAACATAAAGTCTACAATGTAGTTTGTTTATTTGAATTATGTGGTTAGGTTTACGAGATGTATGTTTTTTTTTTTTTTTTTTGCATTTTACGGAGGTGACAGTAGGAGACCGAACTTCCTTTAAACTCTTCCTTTTAAGTCTTCACCTCTGAAATGTAACTAACTATAAAATAACACACTTTCGTCCACTTTTGTATCACACTTGAACTTCCTTATAAATTCCAAACACGAAGAAATGGTATTAAAAGGGTGAAATACACAGCAAAACTGTTTCGATAATGACCACAACCTTTACGATCAAGTGTTGTTTTGATGTAAAAAGTGAAAAATGGTTGCATAAGTGCAGAGACTTGTGAATCTGACGAGAATGTGTAGTGAAGACCAAAAGCTAGCAAAAGGTACAAATAGGATTCGGTTCCAAACATTTATCCATGTTTAGAAATTACCGAAATCTTCTGCGAAAGGATGTTGATATACTCCTCGTCATTTGAGCTAGTAAACCTCTCAATCTGTAGTAGCTTTTCAAGTATATGATTTGGTACATTTTTGTTCAACATGAGATATCTGCAAATCAAATCCCTGGCACATAAAATATTTCCACATTTGAATTCAAGGTCAATTAATCTCAGAACCATGAACGTGTCACTGCAATATTGGCCAAGTGAAATAGACTTGCGAATTACATTCTTTGCTTTATTGAAATGACCACTAAGACAAAGATATTCAAAATATTTTGAAACGATTTTCATGTTATAATTGGAAGCCAACAACGCTCTTTCATAGAGTTGAACAACAAAGCAATGTGGATAAAGTTGTTCAACGTAATTCAAGTAATTATTCCAAACATCCAATTTATCTGATGATATAGAGCAGAGATCGTATCGGAGAGAGACACCGCACAAATCTCTTTCAAACTGAAATAATTGATAACTATTATATTGACTGACAACATAAAGGTCAGTCAATACACTGGAAACCTGGCGTGTGATCACATTTTTCCTATTTGCGGCCAGCTTCTTTAACTCTCTAAAGTTAACTTCATCAAAAAAATGAGACAAGTCATTGATTGTAACATTAGGTGAAACAAGGATGTCACTGGCTTCCTTATGGATGGCCGCATAGTTGTAGAGAGGAATTTCGAGTATAGTTCGAAGTAGAACGATGGACTTCTCGTTAAACTTGTTCTCTATTGTTGCGTAACCACGTAGAAAATTTAAATAAAGTGAATAAAATTCATAGCTATAGTAATTGAAGCCAATATTATACCGAGCTATTTCGAATAACTCCAACAAGGTTGTAAGGTCGTGAGGTGAAAGTTCCATAGTCACGTTCAAGTAAGAAACCCAAAATTGTACATCATGACATCCCCAATCGAGTCCCTGTGAAAACAATAAATGACATTCTTTGAAATTGTTCAAGCATTTTTCCCAAGTGGCAAAACTGATCCGGTAATTAAGTAAAAGAGGATATTTATTCAATAGTGCTTCGTATGATTGTCGTAGAAGTGAAACCTGGGAAGAATTCAGTGTTTTGTCTATGGAGCCATTTTGATGTTCAGCACAATGAATTAGATCTTGCCACAATGAGAGGTTATATGGATTCTTGAGAAGAGCCAATGATACAGAAGACCAAGTCTTATACTGTTCAATGGAATCCATTCACTATTCTCCAAGTAGGTGGTGAGTAACGAGTACTTTTGGTCTTACACGTACGTCGCAGTCATCGGAAAGAGTGCACGTATAAAGATGTAACGCAGCAGATTTAGTCCTAGTTTTCATCTCTGTAGAAATACGATACTACACAATTTTCTATCAAAAGCTTGATCTTGAAGACCAGTCTACTTGTTTTTGTTAATTGTTTTCATGTATTGCACCGCACAAATATGTAAGGCTCAGACACCAAACAGCATGATTAATAAAAGGTCGATGGAGCATTGAACTGGTACAAGTTCTTCGACTTTTGGACTCTGTGTGGCAATGGGAATTTCAAGTTCTTGGCCAAATATTGCTTGACGTATTGTCTCTTGACATCATCAGTCTTCTCCAATTCAACAACCTTCAAAATGTGAATGCTTCTAAATCTGGCTCTATGTCTGGCGGCCAAGTCTTGGTACATTGTCTCAACTGCACCGACTCTGCTGACATCTCTGTATTCCTTGTACATGTTGTGGATTCCCGATCTAGAATCATATCTGATCCAAACACCATAAGTTTTAACCTTAGTTGGTGTCTTCTCTGAAATGGTATTGATAGAAACGATTTCTCCGGAAGCTTTCTTTGCTTTGTACAATTTTTGCAAAAAGTACCAGTAACGAGATTTAGCGACGACGGTGTTTGGCGCAAAGATTCTCATTCTGAACAACTTTGGCTCAGGCACAGTCTCTGTTGGGAGACGACGACCAATGATCTGATACTCGTTCAATCTAGGCATCTAAGAAGTTAGTATTTGAATAGTTTTGAGTAGAAGAAAAGACATCAGTTACTGATAATGAGATATCAGACAAAGTCTTCATGGCATCTAAGCTGGACCTCAAGTCCTGAGGTTCAAACAACCTAGCGAACACCGACCAGAAAACATAATTATAGATGGATGTGACAAAATTTAAACGTACCTTTGGTTAGGTTGACAAAATGTACAAGCAGAAAAAAAAAACCTTCCAAGATATGTGACTCGGTAGATGTCGCGCATGCAGTGAGAAAATTTTCTCCGTTTGACATACAGGATGATCACCCCAAAGAGGTTTGAGAAAATCGCAACCGCATTGCAGTTCGCAACACAGTATCACGTGATGAACGGGGTACGTGCCCTATGATCTTTGATTCAGCCCATGAATTTGGTTAAGCATAACCGTAATTCTCTGGAAAAAATTTTTCTTCCTCTGTCAAAATGTCCATATATATTGCTTATACGCTATGAAACTCTTATTCTGAGTTCTCTAGAATTGTTTGATCATATTAAGTGACTTTACTTCCATAGCTACTAATGGTCGTCACAAGTGACGGGCCATGCATGTAGGAATTATGCAAATCTAACATGTTTAGCCGAATTCGAGTTTCTTGGGTTATTAGCCTGAGATGTTCATTTCAAGGATATTCGAAAACTGACTTTATTTTTTGTAGTAAATGTTTGAAGTCGTCTGAGCTGCTTGAATTTGCAAGGGTTCGACTCAATTATCGAGTACATTTATCTCTATGTAAATTTAGTAGGATGCAAAGTTTTTACGTAATTAAAGTCACACACACATAAACATATATATATATATATATACTGTATTTGAAAATCTTGAATTGCTTGACTAATCATACAACTCGTTCCTTTGGTAAAATATCAATGAGGAGAGAGTTCTTAATAACACCAAAGTCTAAACCATTACTCTCCTTATACGACCTAATGTTTTCAAAAAACTTGTCAAAAAGGAAACTGGTATCCAATGGCCCACCTTTAGCTTCAGGATGGAATTGTGTTGAGAATATCGGTTTATACTTATGTTGCATACCCTCATTTGACAAATCATTCAAATTAGTGAAGTAAGGAAGCCATTCATCATTTAAAGTGGTGGCATCTACCGCATAACCGTGATTTTGTGAAGTAATGTGGCACTTTCCCGTGAGTAAATCTAACGCCGGGATATTGTGTGCCCTGTTTCCATACTTTAACTTAATAGTCTTAGCACCTGATGCTAAAGCAAGTAACTGGTGGCCCAAGCAAATACCGAAAATAGGTAAGTCATCAAATTCTTTCATTGTCGAAGACAAATTTTGGATAGTTTGAGAGCAATGTGTTGGATCGCCCGGCCCATTAGATATAAATATACCATCAAATTTGTTAGCGATTTTATGAATTGGATAATTATAGGGGAAAACTGTCAAAGAAGCACCCCTTTGGACAAGACACCTCAAGATATTTTCCTTTGCTCCACAATCGAGAACAGCAAGATGGTAGCCTTTATCATACTTGTCTGGACATGACACGTGGAAAGGTGCTTTTGTAGTAACCTTATGAACCAAATTGACTGCACCAGGATCGTCAAATGCAGCGTCCTCATCTGCATCGTACTCTTCTCCAATTGTGATTTTAGCCAACGACGATCCTTTGTCCCTCAAATATGTCACTAATTGTCTGGTATCAACCCCAGTAATTGCAGCAACTCCAGATCTCTGGCACCATTGTTGAAGTGACTCGACTGCAGTCCAGTGTGAGTAATCCATTGCTGCGTCAGCGACAACAATACCAATACACTGTACTCGGTCTGATTCGAGATATTTCAAAAGATTATATTCATCTTTAGCTGTTGAAGATGGAACACCATAATTACCAATCAAAGGTTGAGTAAAGCATAAAATTTGTCCCTTATAAGAGGGATCGGTCATCGATTCTGGATATCCCACTAAGGAGGTCGTAAAAACTGCCTCACCACTTACATTTTTGTTTGCACCAAACGAATAACCATTGAAGACGGGTCCATTCTTGATTGTAAGAGTTGCTCTGTCTAGCTGAGAAGTTTTAGAGACAATGCCATTAGCGTTAGTTGCAAAAGTACGCTTGAAGAATGAATTCACGCCTGCTAATCTAGCCCGGTAACAAAACATTCCCTGAACCTGATCAGAAAAAGAGTTCAAAAACCGGTGAAAAAAAAAACTGACTCAAAGATAGCTCACCGCGGCATATGATACAGATTACTTATTTAGGAAGGAGCGAAAAAATTTATTTGAAGACCAATCACAGGAACGATTCGTGACTAAGGCCGGAGCGATACTTTTTTTCGTCATAGGTCGCAAAACATGTATCCAACACCATTGCACACATTTTTTTATTAACTTCTTTAGGCTTAGTTGATGTGAAGCACAATATGCAGCAGATGCGGTTTACACCACTTTTTTTTATATTTTCTTATTTTTATGTTTTGTTTGTCTTCAGGCTTTCCAGTTATCTTCGAATGGCTCCCAAAAATTAACTAGCTGACTACACGATCAAGTATAACATGCAGGCTACAGTGATATGCCACACCCATGGAATAAGTGCTTCCGCTAGTCTGTTCATGTTTTTTGAGGTAGTGAAACCATAAAAAAGTCATCGGAAAGAATAAAACATACATGTACATGCTCTGCGTGAATGTGTATTGACTAACAATGGCTCTACAAATAATTTCTGCAGTAGCAACAAGATATAGTGGAAGCAGGGTGGTCGGTGCAATCTTCGAAGTCAAATAACAAAATAGTTAAACAAATTGCCGCAGTATTTACTCGATCGGTCGCAAAACGCTGCATAGGGAAGTTTGTCCGAGAATTCCAAGCTTCAGGTGGCAACTTTCAATTCCTATATAAGATTAATGTTTTTACGTTATTAACCAAATGTCCTTTATTTTATTTCAACATTGAAAATGTCTCAATCTCATATTGATATTCCAGGGAAGTTTGGCTTTGGCACCATGTCTTTGACATGGACGCCTGATTCAAAGACCGTTGATGAAGCATTGGAAATAATCAATTATACACTCGAGAAGTACAACGTCAGGTTTTTAAATGGAGGCGAATTTTATGGACCTGATTTAATTAATCTCAAGTACTTGGGAAAATTTTGGGAAAAATATGGTGAGAAGTATCCAGATCTCATTATCAGCGTTAAAGGAGCAATTGATCCAAAGACTTTGCTCCCTGATGGCTCACGGGAATCAATCAAGAACTCCATTTCCAACTTTATATCATTTTTCCCACAAGAAAAAGCAAAAAGACCAATTTTAATATACCAGATTGCTCGTGTGGATCCCAAAGTTCCATACGAAGAAACAGTGGGTTTCATAAATGATTATGTGAAGCAAGGTGTTATTGATGGTATCTCACTTTCCGAAGTTGGCACTTCTTCAATTAATAAAGCGTTAAGTGTTGCCCCTATTACAAGTGTCGAAGTGGAGTTGTCACTTATGTGCCAGGATATTCTCACCAATGGTGTGCTTGATGAAGCAGAACGTAATGACCTTACTATTATTGCTTATTCCCCTTTGTGTAGAGGTTTCTTGACGGAAAGAACGGCTAACGATTTTGATGCTTTCTATAAATTATGTCATCGTCCAGGTGACTTTAGAGGTCATTTTGGAAAGTTCAGTGAGGAGAATTTTCCAGTAAACCTGAAGGTTGTTTCTAAACTACAAGAGTTTGCACACCAAAAAGGTACTACTTTAGAATCTTTAGCATTGTCTTGGATTTTAGCGCTTAGTGAACTTGAGGGATTTGCCGGAATCAAGAAGTTTCCCAAAATTATTCCAATTCCAAGTGGTAGCACTCCTGACAAGGTTGACCTTAATTTGAGCCTGATTATCACTTTATCGCTTGAGGACCTCAAAGCTATCAAGGAAATCACAGACTCACATGAAGTCAAGGGCTATAGATACACAGCTGAATCGCAACATCTCAATTTCGCTTGAACCAAATAGTTTTTGCTATGCTCATCCAAGTTTTTGTTTTCAATATACTAAAATATGTCGACTACTATTCAGCCTACAATGGCTGGGACATTAACTTCAACAATATTCTGTGTCTCTTCCCCATTTTTAAATTTCACTAGGACTTGAAGCGCATACAATCGCCCAACTAGACAACTTTGAAAATTGGGAGGAAGAGTAATATTGTTTTTGTTGTAAGCTTTAAGGGGAACAGTGAGTGTTTTGTGCCAAAGAATGACTTCTGATTCACTGTTTTCACATTTCCAATCTGCACTATCAAATGCCGGAGAAGAATGTACATTCTGAAAGTAACCTTTGATCGTATCCTTTTTAACGCCCATCTTACTCAACCCTTTCAAGTAAGAGTAAGTATTCTGCGATATGTAAGTTTTTGTCTCTTTCAAAAAGTCGATATAATGATCAACAAGTTCCTTTAGTTTATGCAAATTTTGTTTAGTACTTTCAACATCGTCACGTTGCACGATAGCTCCAGAAACATGCGGCTCTGTGTAAAAAAAATCATGTTCAAAAGAAATGGGAATTGGATAGTCAGTTCTGTAAGTCCATGCTACCACATTGAATTCAACCAGCGCGATAGAAGGAGGCCTAATATCGTGTTCAGAAGCTTTGAAATAAAGATCAATATCAATGCTAGTTATGAGACTTGATTCCTCTCGGTTATACAATTCCAGCATATTGCTACTAATTGGTTGAAGCAGAAAAAATTCAGATTTCGAAGAAGTTGGTGAAAGTGGAGTTGATACCATTTTGCCATCGTTATATTTTTGAATTAGCTTCGGTGAGCCGTATGGAATAAGTTTATCGGGAACTTTAACGCAAAGTACGACTTCGCCAATCTTAGCTGTTGTCAGTAGCAAACGTTTCTTCTTTTTTCCATACACTGTCACACCAGTATTGGTAAATATGACTCTTGAAGACTCTAGTTTGGAGATGACATGGCTGGGAAGGAAGTTCAGATGTATGTTTACATCGTTAGAAATAGTATAGTCGTTGGAAGCTACACTCGAATGTTGTACATTCAAATTTTTGAGCTTTAAATCATTACCTGCTGTTTCTTGTCGATCCAAGGCAGATTGAATTTCCAGTACAATTGTTAAATTCATCCGCTCAATGAACCTCCATGTTTCTTTATTTGCAAGTTTCGTGTAAAGTACACCATCAATGCCCATCTTGTCAAAAGTTACTTGATCGAATAAATCGTAGACTTTGCTGTATGTAGATACTTGCGTCTTGATATTTGGAATGAACCTCAAGAAGAATTGAGCACTTTTTGAAATAATATACTGCAGACTATTTTCTGGATTGTTGATATCATTTTCGAAAACAGGGGTTCGTTGATCCTTCGTATGCAATTTGTCGATGAATTTTGCCTCAATTGCGTATGAAACACTGACATCGTCGAATGCATAATCTTTAAGTTTAATCGGCGAGCCCTTATTATTCAAAAACCCATATCCTAGAGTTTTATTAACTTCAATAAGACTAGCCCTATTCTGGAAAGAAGTTTGGTCGAGGCCGAAAGAAGGGGGAGGCATCAAATGCCTTAAAACACCATGTGGGCAAGAATTATCTAAAAGCATTTCAGGAAATTTGAAAAGAATAAACTTTTTATACTTTGTTTTTGCCTTTAAAATTCTGTTGTTTGGTAAGCCTATAATACAACCATCTGCCTGATCTTGAGATAAATATGCATATTCAATTCCAGCAGAGCTAGGAACCTCACCTTCATTGAAGCTGGCATTAAGATCATACATTTTCAACGGTTTCTTCTGCAAGATTGTGTGGGGTTTCAAGTACGATTTTTCCATTTTCGCATAAACTGCTTTGATCGTACATTCTAAGCTCACCATGAAAAGCCCAAAATCAACATCATCATCCAGTGTGTTGGTTATTACAATGTATCCATTGACAACATCTCCACTGGAATATTCCTTTAGTTTGGTTTCAAGCTCACTAGGCATGTTAGGATGCGGCACATCTTTTGTCACATAAATATTGATCGATAATGGAGATGATTTAGCATGAGGTAACATATCGATATTGTCAAGCACTGAGTGGCCATAGCTTTCATGAGTGACAGCACCGGCGACCCTGGATCCAGAACGATCATTGTCCCCATTGCCACTCAAACGTTGGGCTGCCAGTTCACGTAGTCTAGGTCGACTTTGTAAACCATCCTCTGACTCATTATCAGAAAAAAGATATTGACCTTCCAAATTTTCATCGAGATCCTCGCCTAAATTAGAATTTCTAACATTTTGAGAGATCAGGCCATGGGTATCCAACGTTTGAGGAAAGGATTGGCTAGAAGAGGTTTGGCTCAGATCGCCATAAACAGGCGGGCTTCCAAGAGAACCCTCATTGAATTCAAAGTCATTTCTCTTCAAAATAGATTGATACATTTGAAACGACGGAAGAACATCGAAGTACTCCGTCCTCGCGTCAGTAGATATCGTAGTTAGGTTCAAATTTGATCCACCGAGATTATCAATATGGCTCTGCAAATGTTTTGCGGGTTTATATGGTTTGTTGAGGACATTCTTGGGTTGTTCTATTTTATTTGAAGAAATTGATTTAAGTAAATTTGGTCTGATCGAACGTTCATTCTGAGATGTGACTGGTGTTAATGAAGGGGACGAATCAGAAGACTGTACGTCTTGATAACTGGGGGGATTTTGAGGTAGGTCTTTTTGATCAGATGTCAATTTTCGTAGGATCATACTATACTGAGTCTCAATTCGGGTTCTGAAAGGCTTACACGAATTTATTTGTTGATTATGATGAAGCTCTGTCGCAAAATCCCTGCGCGCATATGACGATAATAAAGTGAAGTTACCTTTAGGACATTACAGCGATGGTCGTCAACTCACCAGTCACTGTATTACGTGCGTCATACTACGCATTTCATGACGGTTACGACAAGCAGAGACATAGTTGATTCAAATAAACGTTTTGAGAGAGAGAGAGTTGGGGAAAGTGCTTTGAATTGTTCACGAAGATTTATTAAAAGTACTGCTATTGTTTTCTATTCTCGTCTTGGGATGTTAGTTCAGTGATTTATATCTAGATCGTCCAAATCACGTATGATTTCAGGAACCACGGCCGGTCAAGGCCGAATTTATCATCAAAGCACGAGATTACAAGTCATCGTACACAGTAGACCGTCGTGAATTGTGGTAAGTCATCATATACTCCGCATTTAGGACTAAACAAGTTTAAAAAAACATACCTTTACGTCATATACCCATTCAATGGACATTGACTCCTATCCTCTATGCTCTGGGCTATCAGACAAATGTTTTTCTTCTTTCAAAAAATCAGACATATGCTTGTCTTTATTTTGTATCATCTTGTAACGTCGTTGCACAGAGAATAGTAGCAAACGAACACTAAATAGGAATCACAAACATGGTTTATCAGAATGTCATAAAGGAACTAAAAGCACAATTGTAAGGTCTGAAAACTGTTAGTATTTTCTATTTTGAGATTCAAATCTGCAAGATGGATCAGTAATGCATGAATGGTAAAAAAAAAAGGTTGTCATCTACGGGAAACCCGATTCAGACTCGTCATCTAAAATAATCATCATTTTATCTTATGTGAAATAGAAACACATACCGTCAAAACTGGAAACGTTAGTGGCTCCTTAGAAACAACTATATGAAGTTCTGTCAGTTGCGATGAGTTTCTGAGGCTTACCAATATGCGTTGTCACTCATAAAAAATCAGTGCCAAGTGCAATGTTTCCTCCTTGAACTTACTGGACACACCTTTTGAGTTAGTAACTTATATAATTTGATAGTGAACACGTTGCGTCAGATAAATTGCAAAAACTTTTCAATCCTAGAGTATCAGTTGGTAATTCCAGCTTTGTTTTTGTTTTCTCATCACGTCATGGAATGGTCGCTTAATAAAATAAAGATGTAAACCATCCTTTCAAAACATACCTTCCAAATCTTGAATATGTTAGTACAACCAGCGAGATATACAGGGGATTCTTCAGTAAGCCATGCATAATAAGGTTGTGATCATTCTGAAAAGTCACAAACTCTAGTTTGAAATGATTATTTGGATCATCCGTGAATCCTTTTTATGTTAAATGTGTACATACGTATAGTTTCAACTTTGTAATGGAAAGGAATAAAAATTTTCCTACTTTCGCTTTATATACCTTCTCATAAGATGGGTAACCGTACGACCTTTGCTTGCTAAGATTTTCGCGTACTAGCCCTATCCACGCCATGGATCCAAACATCGAAAACTGTATATGTACTGGATGCGCTGAAGAAGAGAAGTAAAATCGAACAAAAGCGAAGAATGATACAATAAATTGAGATAATGAAGATGCCGTAGGTTAATTCAACAGTATAGAACGAGTAACACATGCTAACCATTGCAAATTGACCCATGAAATTCTATGTATTTCGCTTACTTCTTGCAAATGACATAAATAATTATTTAAAAACTTTGCTTAACGTTACTATTTGTCTCGCCTTCAAATTTGTCCTCTTTTTACTTCCGAATGTGACTGAGATGGTTTGGCTTGATCGTGATTGATAGGGGGAATGAACATGGGCGGAGGCATCCCCATCATTGGCATCATCGGGAATGGAATACCAGTTGGTGCAATAACAGGATTCATCCCAGGATGAAAACGCTTAGAACTTGGATTGTTAGCATCAGTCAATTCATTCGATGATCGCTTATTATTAATGGAAGGATCTTGAAGACCTAGCAGATCAATATAGTTTTTTAGATCGTTCTCAAGTTTTTCATTGGGTACGAGGGAGTCAAGATAAACATCTTCTTTGCCACAGTTTGGACAATGAAAATCGTTTTCAATTAAAGCTTGTTCCAACTCTGATTGGTTATATGCAAAATTTTTCATTTCCTTCAAAGAAGCTTCGTCTTGACAGCATGGGGTCATTCTAATAGGGGGCTTAAGAACCTTAGCCTCTGCTGATAATGGATTAAGAAGCTCGGATTTGTTGTCATTAACTGCACATTTGGCGAGGTCAATCTCATATTGGTGCTGAGCCTTCAAAGCTGCGCTTTGCTGCTTCTCCTGATACAGGGCCCAAGTTTTCGAATCTGCAAATGTCATTACATAATCACCATCCTCTGTAATCATGTATGTATTACCTTGTGCATCAACTAAATCTCCGTTATCGTTTGTATGAATACCACTTTCGTCATTGTCGGGATTTTGAAGCCTATATTCAACAGCTTCTTTAGAAATTGTTTTCATATAGCTTTTTGGGATACCCGTAGTTTTCTTAATCTTTTTACCTTCAAAATTAGGGTCTGAATTTGTTGGGCAATTTTTTATCCAATGGTCTTTACCACCACATCTATAACAGACATAACCTGGGGGTGGCAAATCCTCCACTCCAGGTTTGAAGTGAACAACTTTATGCATAGACAATTCATCTTGGGCTTGAGCCCAAACATTAGATTGATTTTCGAGCATTTGTTTGATTTTATCTTCTTCACTTATGTTTTCGTCTACTGCAATTTCTGTTTGCAAAACAGCGGAAGGTTTTAGCGTGCTGGCTTGGGTTTTAAATTTGGTGATTCGAGGTCTCCCAGTAACATACCTTGAGGCTGATTGAAATCTACCATTGTAAACTGAGACAGGTGACCGCTTTGCTATGACAAATGTAGATCTGGGTATAACGTCTTGATCATTTTCATACTCTTCATCCAACTGATCCAGGTGATATAGCCGAAGCATAAAATCCAGACCTTGACCTAGTTGATTTTGAGTTATTATTTCATGCTTGAGATCAAAGACATTGATGCCAGTGCCATCAAAATGAATGGTTGATTGGTCTTTCTGGTGAACAAAACGATAAAAAATTGTCGAAGACATAATTCAGATTGTGGAGCAAAATGTGGATTTCTTGGGTTCTCGTTTTAATAGAATAAAAAATTAGCTAATAGTGGGATTCCAACAATGAAACAAACTACCACATTCGGTGTCACTAGTTCTAACGTAGTGATAGTAAGAGGCCTCAAATTCTTGAAGTCAGAGAGTTAGTCGAGTAAAAAAGACATCAGTGCACCACCATATATTGATGAGATAATTCTTCGTTGAATATCAAAACTAAAGCCGTCCAACACCATGGATGTATTGAGCTTATCTACAATTGTTGGGTATAGTTGCCACTTGCCTACACATTTCATCAAGTTGCCTTTAAAGTACCATCCGAAAAAACCAAGCAATGATGCGTCTGAGAGGTTTAAGAATAATTGTTTGGGTTTCAGTGATTTGATTGATATAAGCGAACAAAGCGGTCATTTCTTTCCTTTCGTTCAGGTGGGCATATCTGAGGATTTGCAGAGTATTCGACTTTGCCCTATTGTATTAGATGAGCCGACTTCCCTTGCTGTGGAGTTTCAAGTCTTGAATATTGCACTTCCGCATCTGATAATTAGCAAAGGCACCTTCACCTTCCAGTTTGTGCTGCTGAATAACGAGGAGGAACCTTATATACTCATAGATTTCATTGATCAAAACTACCTTATGATAACATTGAAGATTGAGCTAAGTGACTTTCTTGTTGGAAACGCAAAGAATAGATTAGTATTGGATAATTTTAGTGAGTGGGTCAATATTTCCGTTCCCTATTCATTTGAATTGCGCTCTGCACCATTCTTCATTAAGGCACTCAGTCCAGTCGATATAATAGTTTCTTTAAAGGATGGCGGTCTTTTGCAATTCCATAGACTGACACCATTAGCTTCTTTCGATATTTTCAACTTTAACGATATCGTCCCATTAATATCATTAAGTCTAGTTGGGAATATTTTCTCTGCTTTGAAGAGAGATGAAACCATAGTTGATGGTATCTCTGCTGGTGCATGTGTCGATATCGTTGCGTTGAATGATCAGGAATTTGCAACGTTGAGTGTTAATAAAAATATCAAGATATGGGACATTAAGACCCACAAACAGTCGCAAAAAAGTATTTCTTTGCTCGGACTGATTAGCCCTTCGGAATGGCTTACCACTATACCAAACAAATATCTTCAAATACGTGATCGAAATGGTAAAAAGCTCTTGTCTGTTTTGTTGCCTACGGAAATAAGTTCACAAACAATTAAAAGCTTAGGTTACCAATTCGTGACATGGGACGTTACTGAAAAAGGTCTAACAAATGCTGATTCATTTTACTTGAAAGATATTATTTCTCTGGAAGTTGCCATAACTACCGAGGTGCAGCACTTGAAGATGCAAGATTTCTATATTGCAGATGAACCTAAAAGTATTAATTTCAATATTTTGCTCAAGTGCAATAATGCATACTGTTTTCTTGCTAGTTATGAACAAGATATTATTTCTAAGGCAGTAATTTCGGTGCTGAAGTCATTGCACCTGTCTGTTTTCGTTTTCCAGGATTTGTGTTCAAGTCAAAGTACACAATACTATGTGAATATTATCTTCAATATGGGATACTTTGATGAAAACATTGTTGCAACAGCTTTGGAGATATTTGCTACGAAGTTCAATGTCCTCTCAACCTTGAACTCAAATTCAACCTTACGCCAGAGAGTCACACACGCAATATCTTGGGTTAGTAAGGAACTGGGAATCTCTGAGAGCTCAACATGGTATAAGTTTGCCTTGATTTGTTTGGAGTTCAGGAAAACAAGTTGTGAGCTTTTGTCGATTTCTCAAAAAAACAATCTCATTATAGGGGCCCAGACTGATGGTATTGGTATTTACCGAAAAGCGCACTTTTATGAAACTTTTATGGACTCTTCGACGGAAGATGAGCTCTCGAAAATAATCAAAGTTATTTCCAAAAAGTTCCTGTCGAAGACTTTTAGGAATATATCATCCGAAATCTTGAATCTTGACTCGTTGAATTCAGTTAAGGCTGAAAATTTAGCTGCAAGATACCTCAGTAAAAAGATTTCAAATGATGAAATATCTGCAATAACTGAGCATTTAAGTAATATTCCAGATGCAGTTGATAAAATCTCCTGCTTGATTGGCAATACTGATGCGCTTGAGATTGATCCTGAGGAATGTTGGGGGATTTCAGCGGGCCAGGGAATGGGAAACCTTTCCAAACTTCTTACAGTTGATCGCTTTGAATCTATCAAACGAAGCCATGAAGCAGTGTTGATATACTTATTTGTGTTGCTTTTATTGTGTGAAGTAAACGAATCCGTGCTAAACTTCTTGACTTTGATAACCCGGAAACTTAAAATTTATGATATAATGACAGAAATTTTCTGTCTTTCGTTCTCATCATCAACTTCTTCTAGCGGCATTGAGAATAGATCTGTCTCATTTAGGGAGCATTGCTTGTTCTGGAATATTGCGGTTATGCAGTCTGAAGGTCTTTCTTATTTGATTCAAAAGGGTGATTACAATGCTGCATTTGATTGGTATTGTAACAAGATTCTTATACAAGACTATAGCAACTTTATTCTAAATGGGGTTTACGAACTAATAAAGCGGTCAGAAAATGCTCTTGTTTTCAAGCAATTTGTTCCACACTTAGACACATCATTACCAGTCAATGTGTTTCTAGTTGGCCTCATTAATCTTCTTAATAACAATTTGGAAGGGTTTTGTGAAGTTTTCAAAAATTATGATATATTCGAACGTGTCAACAAAGAGAGCATTAAAAAACCTTTTGTTCAATCTATGAAAGGCGTTGCTCGAATCAGTGACTTCACAACATCAATCTTCAATGACTCGGAAAAACCTGAATTCATAAAATGTAACTACTATCATCAAGTTTCCCAACTCATAAAATCTTACACGCGTGTTTTTGATGAGAAGGTTGATAGTAGTGAAGAAGATAGGAGCTTTAAAATTTCAAAGGCGTTGCAGTTTGAAATTATGGCTATTGACAGTCTTGATTCTATTAATAATCAGCATGAAAGAGACAAACTCATGGGTTTATATGTTCGCTCATATTTCAAAGATGCCATAGAAATTAAGCAATTTCCCTTAGCCATCCAATCTTTGAGTAAGTTGGAAGAGATTTCAAGTAAGGCTGATTTCAAGAGTTTAATGTCAAAACTTCTTAAGTCTATGATCATTAATCATAATTTTGAGTTGATTTTTGATCCTAACTATAACAAAATTTTCTCGAGGCATTTCTTATTGACAGATTCCATCATTTTGGAATTTGCTGATGAGAATTTGGTGCTTTTGAATGCCCTTAAGTGCTACGAATTTCTTTACGCATGGAGAATATTTGGTTCTGCAGTGAATGGCATGTCTCGAAGTCCTATTTGTGATAGGAGGGGTGCAGCGGAGGCGTTATTTTATTTCGTGACGAGATTTAGGAGTGAGAAAGAAAATTTAGGTTTAGACTCACAAGATGCTGAGGACTTCGAACATTTTAAGCTAAAAATCTTGGAGCTATACAAAATTGTGTTGACAACATTGAAATCGTTCACCGCAGATGATGATAAATGGATTAGAACGAGAAGTAACAGTAATACTTTGCGAATTTCAAAGCTCACAGAGTTGAATATAGAGTACTACCAGTGGTTGAAAGAACTTGAGATTGAATTTTCTTAAAAGTTCACGATATAGCATTTTACCCAATATTAGCCTTCGTGTTTCCACTTCCTTTAGGATTATCATCTTTCCAATCATCCCATACTCTGATTCTTCTTTCCTCCTCACTGTCATTTTCGTCATCTTCATCGCTGGCACTATTTCCAGCATTTTTGGCTTCAGTTTTGAGCAATTTACCATTAGCCAACTCGTAATCTAGGTATTCTTCAACCGACATGGAAGGCAAAACCTGACCTGTTCCAAACACTTTACGCTTTAGGTCTTGTTTGTTAGGAGTTATGACGAAAGGCTGAAGAATCTTTCCTTGTTTGCTAATAATACTAGATATTCGTTCTGGGACATTAGGGTTCCGTTCCAACTTAGAAGTGTACCCAGTTTTATCGGCCGATTGGTAAGATTTCTCATTAGTATTTGGAATTTCTGCTGTATAAGAAGGCCTGTTGGCTAGAACCTCAAGCTCCATTGAAATCTCTTCTAAGCTGTGTAATGACTTAAGGGAAAATAACTTCAACTGGTCAATGTAAACGGTACGAATGACTTCCTCATCAAGTGATGCAAACAGCTCCTCACCATCCAGCATTTCAGAATCACCATATTTGGAGTAATAATCATTTATTATGGCTAACTTTTGTTGAAGTAATTGTTCAGATTTATAGTTAGCAATCTTCTGAGCCCTTTTTGAAGCGGCATTTCCTCCAATCACGAGAATCTCTTTATTAGTAGGTTGAGAGAAGCTCAGAAAAGAATTGAGTATCTTCAGTTGCTCATCTGTTAGTATGCATCCAAAGTTATACATTTGCATCAAAAATTCATAGTAATTTTGTTTAGCAATTAGCAAGTTCTGTGACTTGTACTCAAGTAGATTACTAGGATCAAATTGAAAACCATTGTTAACGGTCCCTAGTAGCTTTTGATAAAGGGTGGCTTGATAATACAGTAAAGCCGCAAATGGTATGTATGATGTATTGATTTCATTGAGTTGTTCATTATTGCTGAAGAACGAAAGAGTGGTCGTGATTGATTGCAAGGTGGAGAACTCCTCAATCAATTCTGCTAGGTTTTTCTGGAAATCAATAGAATCTTGTCTGTCTGTTGCCCCTTCTAGAGATATCCACTTCTTTACCGCAAAGCTGAATTTCTCTCTAACCGTGAGCTCATTGGAAACTTGATCGTTTTGACCCATATTATGGATAGCTATTCACGATGGTGCATGTCTATAAGTACACCCAGATCATACACCATTTGTGACAAAAAGATCCGTGCACCCTCACTTACTCTTTATTTGTAAAACCTTCCATAGCTCTTGGGAACAGTACACGAACCATAGTCTTTTACCAAATGAGCTCACCGGCGTATTACGAGCTTTATAGACGAAGCTCAATAGGAAGTGCTTTGGCGGATGCTCTTGACAATTTGATTAGTGATCAGAAAATTCAGCCTCAGCTTGCCATGAAGATTTTGAATAACTTTGATAGAATCATTTCTGAGAATTTGAAAGCAGAGAGAGGTTTATGCAGATCAAAAGTGTCATTCAAAGGAAATTTACATACTTACAGGTTTTGTGACGATGTGTGGACGTTCATTATCAAAAACGTGCTAATCAAAATGACTGATATTTCCAGCAACGGTGGTAGCGACAATGATATATCGGTCGACAAGTTCAAGATTGTTGCTTGTAATTCCAGGAAGGCTGGAGAAACTTAGCGAACGTACAAATTTCTTTTACGTGTTGCTGTCCTAGTTTAAAAGATTGTATAGAACATCAGACTGGCTCTTTGGTCCTATGCTATAAAGATACCATTAAAATGAAATTAATGTAGTCACAAATATTGATCAGGATTTGTATTATGTAATCAAGAGCTTCCTTTAAAAAAGCTTATGACTGCCCATTTCCCTGAAGCTGTCCAAAATTCTCCGATTTCGTTTCCCATTGACTTATAGGTTTCTATTAATGTTTCATTCAAACCAGCCGGTAAACCTACCACGACATCCGCTTTACATGTTCGCAAAGCCAAAATTGGTAAATTTGAAGTAGCAAGATCCTGAATAGCTACCGAAAATTTCGTCGTTTTGTCCCATTGTAAGTCGCCTGTTAGTTTTCTATAATTTAAATCCCCTTTGAAAATCACAAGATCGGATTTCAATAAATCATCGTAGAGGTCAACATGTTTAGGAATACTCCAAAAATTCTCACAAGAAGTCCAAAATGGATGATGCTGCACTATTATTTGTTTCTTCGAAACGAGTCTAGAAACTTGCGACGCGAAGAATTCAATACTTCTCTTGCTGCTTTCGGAAGCATGAATTTCTTGAAAGAAAGTGGGGCCAGTCAATTGCAGAAGCAAATTATGGAAGTCTTTCGGCATAGTATCGCTGACGAACCAAGGAATTTCTTTGCAATGTAAAATTACTCTATCCGCAAGTCCAGCATCAAGTACGAATAAACTCAAACATAAATCAGCGAAAAGCTCAAAGCCGGAATTATCCAACACGATATCTATTCTTCTATTGCTTCCATTCAATAAATTTGCCCATGCCTCCTTGATATTGTTCACGATAATCTTCTCCTCGTTCTTTTTGCGCACCTCTGCACCTTGTAGACTCTTAATATCTAGGAGTGAGACATTTCCAGCAAGGAGAGACAAATCAGTTGCATTGCCCCATAAGGATATATCTATGAATTCAAAAAACAAAAGCTTAAGAGTCTCGTTGTCTGCAGCTGAAGAGTCCAATTGTCCTGCTAACAGTTCGTAGCGCTTGCATAGCTCTAACACCCCAGATGAGGACAGTCTGAAGGAACCATCTTTTAAGTTCTCAAAGACATCAAAATCCTTCAAATGGACAGTACTTTTGAACCATAAATCAACCAATTGGTACAAATAGCATTCCAAAAACAACCATGGCCCCGTTAACCATGTGACTTGTTTTTTGTCATTCAATCTGTTCAATTCTTCATTGTAGACTCTGAGTTCTGGCTTGATTTTTATATCTGGCTCCAGGAATGGTTCAACAATAGCATCAGTACGGAATTCTTGCAAAAGATTTTGTAAATTACATGTTACAATATCTCCGCATTTGCTTGCCTCTTCGTGTTCTTCCGTGTATTTGGCAATGTCATCAATTGCACCCTTCAAAATAGTGGGCCATCTTTTGTGTACTGTTGGGTATGCAAAAGACGTTGGGTCGTCATTATACGATGGTGGTGGAAGTGTCATATTTATGTAGTATAAGCTAAATATGATGTTTTCCGAGCGTGCAATAAGTTTTACTAGATGTATGGATGTATTTGCTACGGAGGTTGTTTTGCGGCAACTGTGCAGAATGGACACCTACTATAGCGTCACAGGTATTGATGATTGCAAAATGCGAAACAATGCAAACAAATTATAGATTGCTATGGAATGAAATGCGCTAGGATGTATAATAAAGATATAATACGTTTATATGACGTAGGTACCCTTAGATTACCGCACCTTAATAATTCGCACAAGGAAAGTGATGCGTATTCACTAGCTGCAAGGAACGAGAACTACAAAGTTGTTTGGTTTCTGATTCAATAAAATGTTGTTAAAGACTCATTTAGTTGTTCAGAAGATCCTCAGTAGTAAGTAAATTCTTGACGGAAATAACAATATATCAAGCGTGTTTTATACGGGCTTTTCTTATGAGCATTGTAGTATCATCAAAGAGTGAATAGCAGTCCGTACTTATGTTATGTTCGTGTAGACCATATGTGTTGCTTGTTATGGGCTTAATCATGTTAAGTGATGTGCGAGTGACCCTCTTGCTAAAACTGTGTTTCTTGTGAGCAAGCTTATTACTGATCGAAGGGCTATATATCACCGGTTGGAAATTTATGATCATGGGTAAAGTGAAGTGAGAAAGACAGGTATGTTGTGAATATGAGATTGAGGTCAAGATAAAATAATCCATAATGCACCTTTCACTGTGAATTGACTATCACACCCTTTCGTGTCAACGGAGGGAATAAAGAAAAACTACGCTTTGCATATGAAATTGACATACAATTCAAAATTTTAGACTAAAACAAACACTCCCCACAGAGGGCTTTCATACTTTGACAGTCCAGCCAAGCCATGGGGGCAAAAGAAAATAACAAAACTACACGAATTTTGGCGTCCTTGCAGAGAGAGTTACTGTCTCTTGGCATACTCTGCCTTCTCCTTCTCGTATCTCTTCTTGTCAGTCGCAGCTTTGTTCTCGTATGGAGCCTTGTCATCGGCAGACAAAGCCTTCCATTTCTCACCCAACAATTTTCCGACCTGACCGAAACTGATACCTGGATTTTCAGCTCTCACAACATCTCTGTTTTCATTAGCAAAAAACATGTAAGCGGACAAAGATCTCTTTGGTGCATCAGGGTCCTTCTTTTTTCTGGACGACTTCTTTTTTTCGGTAGACATTTCTTTATTTGTTAGTAAATTGAGTTCCACAAGATATCTGGGAAGCCTGCAATATTCAATCAAGTTCACTGTTTACATTGAGTTCTGTCGCGTGTTTAGAAATATTCGCAACTTTATTCCATTCCTCTAGATTGTAGATATCGACTCTTACTATCGATGGTATCAATCTGGCCAGAGATTAACTAGTTAGTGAAATCACAGATAAATCTCCTCAAGCTAGCAAAAATAATTTTATTCGCAACCCCATTCCTCTCACATTTTCCTACCAGTGTGTTTTAGGTCCACCACCTCCATCTACCTCCAGGACACTGGCAAACACTCCCTATCCTTAACAGCAAGAAGAAGTGTCTTGAATTTCTAACTTTGATAAAATTAATAATTCTGAAGG
Organism: Metschnikowia agaves; assembly: GCA_963678735.1. Taxonomy (NCBI): domain Eukaryota; kingdom Fungi; phylum Ascomycota; class Pichiomycetes; order Serinales; family Metschnikowiaceae; genus Metschnikowia; species Metschnikowia agaves. Next base: position 473,369 of record CAVMBV010000011.1, on the reverse strand, counting down.
TATCAATGTAATTGTGTGACTCGATTGTGATACTCCAGTTTGAACGCGCGCGGCGCGTACATCGTGTGTTGGTCGACAATACATACTGACTAGTGTATTACTAGAAGAAATTTAGTAGGAGTATTATTTGTGTGGGAGTGGGCCTCCCCCTATATAGGTGATTAGTTGGGCGCGTGAAAGAGTGACAAGTAATGCGCAGGATATGCGTAAAACTCAGAACTACTCTTTCCGCTCTTTTGTGTATTCGGCACGTTCGTCCAGCTAACAATCCTCACTTAACACGCCCGTGATTCAGTTAAACTATATATTATCTACAGACATAAAGGAGCGCCAGGTTGGATTTACTCTCTGTTTAGTTTGACTTGGTTTTACGACTAATGCGTCATTGTAAGTGCCATTGCCTGATGTCCTGAAGTTATTTTTTTTTGAGCACAGGCGGAGCAACGATGTTATTGCATAATAATATCACGTGACTTGTGGGGCCAAGCTTGACGTTGCTACAAAAGCGCTATTTCCAGTTCCGTTGCAAATAGCAACAAAGGCTTCAACAAAGGTCTTCCATAGCGGCCAATATTTACATTTGTTAGTCTAGTATTTATGAGTGCGAGGTTGGCTATTAGAACAGCTATTCAAACATTTACACACAAAATTATATTGTAAGACAGCCAATATTTATACTTTTTCCCTCTATTCCAAATAATGGAATTCAAAATATTCTTTCCATACATTTAACTCGTAAACAGTGCTCGCCCTGATTTTACCAGCACTTCATATGTATTCAGGTTGTAGAAGACGTATTTTCAAACATTAAATGATACTAAAAAATTTAACTCTTGATTAATACCACCCACGGTATTGGCTGTTATCCTGGTAGCTACCATACTGCGGATATTGCTGATATCCGGAAAATTGTGGCATCAGATATTGCGGACCACCAGATGGAACTGTAATTGGTTGTTGAGAGTTCTGCTGTTGCTCGGTCTGCTCATTCGATGGCACATTCTGTGGGAATTGTTGATTGTTGGGATAGCCATTGTAGTGATATCCCCCCCTGTTTCCAAACTGGTTAGGATTCCCATAGTACTGGGCATAAAATTGGTTGGCAGCGAATGCACTTTGAGCAGCACTTTGATTACTTCCAGCCTCGCCTTCTGCTACACCATTCTCATTACCATGCTGTTGTTGTTGAGCTTGCTGAGCTTGAGCTTGACTTTGAGGAGGTTGTTGTTGCTGCTGCTGTTGCTGTTGCTGCATGCCATATGCATTGGACGTTCCACTCATACCAGCACCACTGCCATAGAATGGAGTGTTATAGAAATAATTGTAATAGTTCGGATAAAAGGGAGCTGTACCTGGAACTTGACTTTGTTGTGGGGTGTGTAAACCCTGTGCATTATTCCCCACTAATGGCGAATTAGTAATGTCTCCGCCATTTGCAGCATTTCCTGCTCCATGGCCAGCACTTTTGCTGTTTGCGTTAGTGTTGTAGTACACTGGCGACACCATTGACCCCAACGCATTCTGATTAGCTTGGCCATAAGCAGCTGAATAATCGAACGAGGGATAGCCAAATTGAGCGGGTATTGTCCCTGCTGCAGCTTGTTGTGGAAATTGCTGTTGAGATTGTTGGAACTGATTGTAAAATTCATATCCTTGGCTTGAGGCACTACTTTTCTGTTGCTCGTATTGTTGTTCATATGTCTGCTCTGGGTCTTCTTCCTGACTTTGTGGTTGAGGCTGGCTAGAAGGTGGTGGTGGTTGCTGCTGTGATTGAATTTGAGTAGCTTCGATAGTATTTTGCTCTGCTCCGTATGAGGACAAACTTTGTCTTGGCTCTTGGGGTTCTCCTTTTTGTACAACATTAGAATCAGCAACTTGATCGTCTTGCAAAGATAATGATCCAAAAGAGACGCCTACATTGCTCACTTGTTGCGGTAAAACAACTTCTGATTCAGCAACAGAAGTCTTTGCTGGCTCGGTATTTTGACTAACAGTAGCCTTAGCAGTAACATCTGCTGACTTATCAGCTGTAGAAGTGTTGTTTTTAACATTGTCGGTCTCCGCTTCCACTTTTTGGGATAAGGTGGGTACCGGAACGATGACTTCAGCAGTTTTAGGTTCCTCTGGTTTTGAAACAGGTTTGCTCTTTGGTTTAATTGCAGAAGCCCATGAGGTAGTTGCTTGGACATTCGATGATGGTTTATTGCTTGAAGATGGATCAGTCTCATGTGACTTGGACTCTGCAGCTTTTGCCGCAGCTGTCGAATCCTCTATATCAGTGCCCGATGTAACATCCATTTTTGGCAACGATTTCGGTGGTTGTTCGTGCTCTTCTTGCTTTTGGGCTGCTTTTGATACCGCACTTGCTTTCGGTTTAGAGTTGTCTTTCGCTAATGCAGCAGCCCAAGAGTTGGATGGAATCGTTGATGCAGGGCTTGCCGAAGAAGTTGATGTTGGTGCTGTTACTGCGGCTGTCGCTGCGGCAGTTACTGCGGCCGAAGAAGCCGGATTTGAAGAATCTTTCTTTGGCACCTTCTTCTCCTTTCTCTTCTCTGATCTTGGTTGTCTTTCTCTAGTGTGTTTACCCTTGTGCTCACCTGGAGTATGTGAATGGGAACTAGAGTACAAAGCTCCGGATCCATGTGATTGTTCAGAATTCGAAAATAAATCATCTCTCTTCTTAGGCTTTGATTCCTTCTTTATTGGTTCCCATTTGGACACTTTATTATTCACAATTAAGTCGATGACTATTTCAACATCATTTTGATGCTCAGATAACAAAGAAAACAAGTCTTCTGATTCCCAATCAGGGAACATTTCAGACAAAGTCACTAACAGTTGATCCTTTACTGAGCTCCCACCCGCTGACGAGGAGCCTTTGCTAGACTTTTTATTTCTATAATTTTTTCGTTGTGACATGAGTGTGACGTTAATGTAATGTAGAAGTTATACTTGGATCTTTTATCCCAAACCCGTTTAATCTTTGCCTCAATTATAGACTTTCAAACGTGGTGATCGCTTGTAAGTGTGACCCTAACGTCTGCGATTGCTTTGTCCTAACGCCACACACGAGAGTTTCAAAATAGACGGTCAGCAAAGCCACTAGTACTTTGGTAATGGGTCTGCTTTAGGGCAATGGTGTAAACAAATAGCAAATGGTCAAGAAAATCAAGGTACTTTGACTCTTTAGAAATCGGATGAAATGGAGCAATTTTTTCGTTCTTTTTTCTCAACTATGGCCGACATGGACTCGGTGAGCGCACGCAAGATAGATTTCTCACGTGAGAGGATCTACGATATTCCTAGATCTGCTTAACTTCTATTCTTTCTTCTTGCTACGCTTCAGACATCTTTGTGTAAACAATTCACTGTCTTAAATACTAAACATGTATACTAATGCCAATTCGGAGTCATAACGAAGTGTCACAGATTCTTTGAATAGTCGCAAGAATGACGTGCGACGACGGAGCTTTTTCCCCACATTTATAGAACCTTATGTAGCGCTTGGGAATTGGAGCATGAAGAGGCAATCCCATATACCAGTGGCCCGATGATGTGTTCAACTAGCAGTACAAAGAGGTCATCTATTATGTTCTTAAGTGATTGACCTGTCTGCTTGAAATCAGGATAGGAATTAACTTCCAATAGCTTGACTTCTAAGTCTTCGTTCACTAGGAAATCAACTCCAAAAATTTCAGTAGCATTTGGCAATGGTTGAAAGTTTATTCTGTCAACAGATGAAGCTGCTTGGAATAAATCGCCTGTTATTTCTTTTATTTGCTCGAAAATCTGGCATTTGGCGTCATTGTCGAGTCCTCTCAATTCCCAAAAACTTTCGACCAATGGGTCCGGTGCCTCTTGAATACAAGTGTTAGTTAAATGACCAGCAAGATCAATGATATCGTCATTGCATCCAGCAGGGTTAACGAAAGCAGAGTCAGCAAAAAGGGCAAGCATTTGCTCGTAAACGTATACTTTCAAATCGCCTGTAGCGATAACATATGTTCGTAAATGAAATTTTCTGGAGTGGTACTGAGAAAGGAGCAAAGGAAATTTTTGATATTCTTGCACAATGAAGTGTCTGAGCTGTGAGATAATAACACCGTTTTTGGCTTCCGACTGCGGACTGTCCTCATCAAAGTCCTCTTCTTCTTCAAAGGATTCAAATATTGTCTGAAGCTGTTCTAAATTGTTGAACACCCGAATTCCTTGACCTTTATCACTCATGCTTGGCTTGAGAATCCAAGACTTCCCGCCCTTCTCAATCTCATCTCTGAGTTCGTAGGCATCGTCTAACGAGTCATCTAAGAACTCTGCGTAATCAACTTCCAATTGGTATGTGGCTGGAAATGCTTTAACGAGAACCGATTGGGGATTTTTAGTTACAAAATGGTGAATCGTGTTCGCCAAGTAGTGTTTTCTAATCAATGCTTTCCTGTAAATGTATGATGGAACAAAATATTGATTAGGACGAGCTACTATCAAGTCGATGTCTAGCTCCTCGTAGTCTCCATAATGGAAAACTTTGAGTTTCGGATCCTTTGAAATATGCTGTAGTATCTGTGAGTTATTCAGGACTTCGATTTCGAGATGTTGAAAAGCTTTAATGAGAGGTTCGTATATATACGATTCCCTAGGAATTGTTATTAGCAAGACATTTTTTTGGTGCATCTTCTGATCCTTTTCTGGATCATTCAAAATAATTTCACCATTCAAAGGGTTCACTGCCTTGAATACAGCTTGCAATGGAGTGACACTCACTCCTTCGTTGTGCAATACTCTGTTGTCGGAGTGAGATTGGTCTAGGAGCGAATCTTTCCAAACCCTCTTAAAGTCTGGAGCCCATGCAAATTTTCCGTTTCCTAGGTTTTCATATATTGAGGCCCATGTGCTCTCATAGATAGGAGCGTACTCAATTTTAGTCTTTCCTAACCGGAGCAGTGGAATAAGGGGTACATTAACTGAGAACAAGTCAACGTTTTGGCGAGTTTGCAATTCGCCATACAAATGTTTCGCAAGGGCAACCGAGATTCTACTTGCTTCTTTTATGGTACTGAAATCATGTTCCAAGGAGCGAAATTCGTATGAAAGCGCAATTGCTTTTGTTCCGTGCGTGACTGCTTCCATTGCTGCTCCCACTGTGCCACTAGCCAATATATATAGACTACCGGAATTCTTACCAAAGTTAGGCCCACTAATCACTAAATCAACTGGTTCTGGAACTGACGAATGATGTAGTCCAATATCTGCACACGCAGCTGGTGTGCTGTCAATTAGGCGCCATTCCTGAAACCCATCTTTCAATAGCTGTTCGTTCGAAGCAGCAAATGGCCCCTCGTATTTGTTAACGTCCTTATTTGGCACTTCAGTACTGTCTTTGGTGTATATATAGCTGGTTGTGAGTGATTTCCCTGCAAAATGTGCCTTTCCAATCCAAGATCTCTGTTGGTCAGGAACTACGATCAGAATTTTCCAATCGGTAGAGCGAAGGAGCTCATCAACAAAGTACTTCATGTACGGACAGCTCTTGTCATCCAAAGGGCCATCATCATTGGTAAGTAGAACGTGCATGAGTAACCTTCAAACAAGAGAAAGATGTGATTAATCTTTTCTATGGTGCGCATTGACGTGTCAGACGTTGTTAGTTACAGGACGGGTTTGATTTTCTACAAGTCAAAGAAAAAGGAAAGTCGCAACTAAGTTTATTGTGGCTAAAAAGTTCTATTCATATCAGTTGGTGTTCATTTTTAGCATAATTACTCAGCCGAAAGAAAGAAAGAAAGAAAGAAAGAAAGAAAGAAAGAAAGAAACATGTTTCTTTCAGATTTTGCACCATAATATAGAGGGTTCTTGAAAGAAGCGCTTCGCGCACGCTATTGGTAAAACGAAAAAATGCTTCGAGAAATTACTCCCACAGAAGAACAGTCCTTGGCATCTAAACAATGTCCTTTTTCCTCGGAAATACTGCTCAGTATTCATATGTTGAGGTAAATCCAGAGAAGGTGAAGTTGGCGGAAGTTCAGTTCACTGTGATGTCTTCTATGTTTAATAATGTTCTTCAGCTGTGCAGAGACAAATGTATAGCCCATGAATATGGAGAGGGCGATGTGAATACTGGAGAGGCATCATGTACTGACAGATGTGTGTCTAAGTATGTCAAGGCTAACGCAATAATAGCGGATGGTGTTCAGCTTAAGATGCTGCCGAACAGTATGCCCGAATACCAGAAAGTACAGCTGATCCTACAAAAAAAGAGTTGATCCTTCTCAATGTGGAACCCTCTTTCGACCCTTATGATGGTCTTTGGTTTGAATCCTTCTGCACATGTTACTTTCAATATTTCTACGATTCGAACCGATAATGTTGTCTCCTGACCTCCATTTGACCTATTGATGGTCTTCTCCCATGTGTACTACTCCAGTTGTGCGACTATTAGATTGGCATTGGGACTTATTCCATCTATTGTATATATATATATCACCATATTATGACGCTCCTACATTCAGAATAAATTTTTATGTGGCTGGAAATTATATTACAAGATATTTAGATCAGATCTGGTTCTTGGTGTGGAAGATGTCCAAAGCCTCAGCAATTCTGCTGGACATGGTCTTTTCACCCTCTCTAACCCACACTCTTGGGTCAAAGTACTTCTTGTTTGGCTTGTCGTCTCCCTCTGGGTTACCGACAGAAGTCATCAAGTAGTCCTTCTTCTTCAAGATGTAGTCACGAATACCGGTGAGATAAGCCCATTGGCAGTCGGTATCCAAGTTTACCTTGACAACACCACTCTTAATAGCAGTGTCAAATTCTTCTTGTGTAGAACCGGAACCACCATGGAAAACCAAGTACAATGGGTGCTTGTTGTCGGTACCAAGTTGCTGCTTAGCATACTTTTGGTGCTCAGCCAAGATAGATGGTCTCAATACAACATTACCTGGCTTGTAAACACCGTGAACATTACCGAAAGCAGCTGCAATGGAGAAGTTAGGAGAGATTGGCAGTAAACCTTTGTAAACTGCGAAAACAGTCTCTGGCTGAGTGTACAAAGACTCTTTGTCAACACTTTCGTTGTTAACACCATCTTCTTCACCACCTGTGATACCAATCTCCATCTCAAGCCATTGGTTCATCTTTGCCATTCTTTTGAAGTACTTCTCACAAGTAGCAATGTTCTCATCGTCAGTCTCCTCAGACAAGTCCAACATGTGGGAAGAGAAAAGAGGAGTACCGTTCTCAGCGAAGAATTTCTCATCGGCCTCCAACATGCCATCGAACCATGGCAACAACTTTTTGGCGCAGTGGTCAGTGTGCAACACAACTGGAATACCGTAAGTTGGGGCAATGGATCTGATATAGTGAGCAGCAGCAACGGCACCAGCAATGGATGCGCTTTGGTCGGAATTAGAAACACCCTTACCGGCGAAGTAAGCAGCACCACCTTGAGAGGTCTGTAAAATAATTGGAGACTTGTTGTCACGAGCAGCTTCTAAGGCAGCAACCACAGTGGAAGAGGACGTGACGTTGATAGCTGGGATAGCAAAACCCTTACTTTGAGCATAGTCAAACAACTTTCTGACATCGTCACCGTAGATGACACCGGATTTCTTTAAAACTTCAGCCATTGTATATATGTATGCAAATTGAAATGTGATTCGAGAGCAAAAAATAAGAAGGAATTGTTCTCCGCCGGCTCAGGTTTGCACTTTATATGTGAGAGGAGCACTCCGCTCCGGGCCTCACCTGACGCATACAAGGTGTCTGGCGCGACATAGAGTGCTAGGCTTTGCACAAGAACGACATGTGCTCCGCTCCGTAAAAATGAGGTGGTGCGTTCAGAGGTTAGATGAACATTTCTGATGCAAAATATGGTCTGGTTTTTTAATAGGTCTGCTGTGACGTAATTCGTCAAGGGAATTCTAACACATCTTCTTAGTTAATCGGATTAGCCCGCTGATTCATGGGTGGAAACCTTGTTCATGATTAGCACTACGCCCATAAAAATGTCGTATGTTGTGCACATAAGAAAAGTTACTTCGAACACGCACGCATGCCGGATAAATGGGAATCAGGCCTCCAGCTTACTGTTGACCATCGTACTTCCCGGAATCCCCCCCTAGTACATAATCGTGAAAAGTCTATAGCAGAATATGCGCTTGAGAAGTCTTATTTCTTAACGCCTTTCACAATTATTCCGGTATTGTCTCTGCCCTTAATGATCCGGCGAAGAGGATGTTGTGGTTGTGTACTCGCATAATTTTTCTGCTTCATTAATCACTATACCTCCATTGGTTGAGACTACATCATCGTGCGCCGCAAGCGTTCTCAAGCAATCCTTGTTAGTAGGGCAGATAGTGGAGGACCCTTGCGCTTATATCACCACTTGCTTTACTTTCCTTGTACTTTATTAATCATGTCACAAACTGAAATAACTGAAGGAATAATGGTAACTACTGCAAAATTAACCACGTGATGTGTAGCCGACGACATTTGGCTTATTGCTTTCTCACCCCGGCAACGACCGGTTTGGTCTAAGTAGTTTTCCGAGTTTCTGCCAACTGTGTCCCGGGTTCGCCTTGTCTAACCGGGATTTCCCCGCGTTTCTTGTGGTACACATCAAATGAATTCAAAGTGGACGTATGTCCGATAAACGGCTTACCGAATGGGGGAACAGAGATTAATTGATATTTTCTGACTTTGAGAATTATTCACTTAGTAAGTCGTCTTGAAGTTTCACATTCTTTTTTTTCTCAGCAAAGAGATAGCATAGAAATCGCTTTTCTCGAGGTCAAAGAGCCATGCTTCCTGAAGCTAATCAAAGTCTACCCAATTTAGAGGTACTTGTTGTGCAATCCAAGAGGTTCACATCACCGGTCGTTAGGCTGTATTTTTCCTTTGTTGTTGTTGTTTTTTTTTTCTGTTAATTTTTCACTTATTTGTAAAGCATTGGATTCAAAACTGTTCTCTTATACATCCAGGTAGCATTTCTTTCCTTCTCTTTCCAGCTTCGAACCAGAAACTTTCTGCTCGGTAAAATAGGCATTTACCCTCTCTCACTAGCTTACGGAGTCTTCTTTGATGCCAGCTGATTTTCGCACAGTGAGCGTAGATCGAGCATGCAAGGACAATCTTGAATATACATAGATTGAAGCTCCCTGAGAGAGTTGTCTCACTTTCATAATATGAGCAAGATAGACTATACAGATTCTGGGATTCGTTATTATTCCCTAGATCCAGCTTCCCAGAAACACCTTCATGAGATTGCCAAGCTCATTGATTCCAGTTTGTCAGAACCGTATTCGTTATACGTTTATTGGTATTTTTTTCATGAATGGCCGCAATATTGTTACCTTGTGAGCCCAGCTGACTCTGATACAATAATTGGGGTAATAATCTCTAAGGTTGAGCCACATCGAGACGTTAGAATGCGAGGGTATATCGGTATGTTGGTGATCGAGCCTAAATACCGGGGTGCTGGTATTGCGAGAAAGTTGGTCAAGTTGAGCATCAACAAGATGATTGAATGGGACAACGTTGATGAGGTAATGCTAGAAACTGAAGTTTCAAATGATGCTGCGCTATATTTATATGAACTGTTTGGATTTTTGAGAGCTAAAAGAATGCATCGGTATTACTTGAACGGTAGTGACGCTTTCAGACTAATTTTACCTGTTCTGGATAAACTGGCTATGAGAATTGCATTCCTTCCAAATCTAATATCAAAGACCCATACAGTAAAAGAGCCTGATATTATCTAGATTATTTAATCTGTATAGTTATGAATGAAGAAGGTTGGAGGTGTAAAAGATCTTCTTGGTGAATTTCTATGTTTTATCTTTTTTAAGTTTTCCTTGTAACTTTCTGTATTTCAGGAACGCTTTCAGGTAGTGTTATAAAAAAAAAGAAAAAAAAAAAAGCATAAACTGTGGTTTTATGTAGACAATGTAAGAACTAATCGGTTGTATTAATGTTGGGAATAAGCTTGCCTTTTGGAACTTTTGAAAAATAATGCGCAACTTCCTTAAAAAGCTGGAATGCAAAGTAACACTTTAAAAATTCAATATTTTGAAATTAGCTCCTATATTCTAACTACCTCTTTCTAGTGTGAAAACAATACTTATACCTGATTTGAGTACTTCATGAAACATACATGACTTGTATTTCCCATCTTATTATGTCAGAACGACCTTGCAGCGTGCGTATAAACATATTCCCTTCCCTACGCACAGAAGAGTTCATCGATATCACGTGACAATTTATGAATATGCGATAGACCTAATCGTATTGTGCATTGAAAGTAATCACCATTCATTATCAAGAATATCACGGAGAAAATACTATGCTAGATAACAAATCGATAGAAGTAATATCCAGGTTTAAACTGGCATTATTAATGCGGTCTCAAAAGGAAAAATCCGATTCGACATTGGCAAACGCAAACAGAGGGAAAAAACTTGTTCAATCAAACTCGAACGTTTTTACCCCCAAAATCGTGGAATATGACGGTACTAATCATTTAGTGCTCACAAATGAGGCCATTGAAAGATCCAATTATAACAATAAAAGACGTTGGAAGGATTTCTACCGTTCTGAGAACAACCGGGATTATGGTGCTTCATCGGATGACGATTGGTCCACTAATGAACCTGAGGAGGGCAACGAAAAAACCAGTGGAGATGAAGATGACGAAGAAGAGGATAATGAAGAAAATCCTTTGAAGAGGTTGCGTTTGAGCGAGATTTTAGCGCCTCTTGTGCACCCCTCCGAATTAGTGACACATCCGGCCATATCAAAAACTTTTAAACTGGCAAGCCTCTCCAGCATGGCAGCCGAAATAATTGAGACCATAATGGTAGAGCAAAAAACCCTTAATCAACTTCAAAAGTTTTTGCAGGTGTTGGACGGAGAAGATTGGTTCTATCAACTTGAAGAAAATATGGAACTCCCTTTGTATGATCATGGGTTGGATGACTCGACAGCCATGGAAGAAAACGTCTCACAACAGACAGTTCTTCAAGGGATAAGTGGTGACAGGACTGCTGCCTCGAACTGTAACACAAATGACGAGACATCCCCGATGAACAATGAGTTCGGGAACAAAAGAATTACTAGAACTTCAGCATCTCAAACAGAGAATCTGCTACAGGTAACAGATCCATTTTTTGGCCTTCCAAAATCTTTGGCTTTGTACGAACAGCAACAGGAAAAACAATTAGAAGAAGTGGAGGATGACGATGAACTCAATATTCTTCAGCAAGAATTGATCAACTATTTACAAGTCAGCATTCAAAGGCATCATGAGTACATCAAAAATCTCTCAACTATTCGAGCCGGCTTGCTAAAAGCAGATAGATATAAAAGGGATTTGTATAAATGGGCCAAAGAGATGAATGACAAAAGACTGTGAAGGCTGTGCTAGCGTGCCTCTACACACGCGAAAAAAATTTCTTGTGCTACTTTTCTGTGAGGGGTTTAATAGTCTTAACAACTACCACCCTTGCACAGTGAAGGTTCCAGTTTCATAGTTCACTGATTTATTTATCCAGTCTTGAACAAACTAGGTCGCAGGTTGAAGGTAGGTCCGCAGGTTGAAGGCCAGATCACGTGCTGAACTTTGGCTGGACACGCGCCAGAACATACTACGCGCTCTCAAACGCGTTTCGAATCCGTCTTAGTTATACATTTTTTTTCATAAACCACACCAATCAATCCCAAATGCTTGAAGGTAAATTTGACGAGGCCAGTCTTCTCAAAAAGATCGTAGACTCGATCAAGGACTGTGTGAAGCTTTGCAACTTTAATTGCACTGAACATGGCATCACTGTTCAAGCAGTCGATGACTCAAGAGTTTTATTAGTCTCTCTCTTGGTAGGTCTGTCTGCTTTTTCAGAATACAGATGTGACCGTGACATTACATTAGGAATTGATTTAGATTCTTTTTCCAAAATCATAAAGTGTGGTAATAATGAGGACTACTTGACGTTATTGGCAGAAGACTCTCCAGACAATGTGATGACCATTTTCGAGGATAAGAAAAGAGAAAGGGTATCAGAATATTCGTTGAAGTTGATGGACATCGATTCCGAATTTTTGAGAATTGATGACATGCAATACGATGCAGTTATAACCATGCCAAGTTCCGAATTTGCCAAAATCGTTAGAGACTTAAAGAATCTCAGTGAATCTCTCAATGTTACCGTTACAAAAGACTCCGTGAAGTTCAGTGCAGAGGGTGAATCAGGAACAGGCTCAGTTGTTTTAAAGCCTTATACTGACATGGATCATCCTGAAGAATCTGTTTCTGTGAACTTAGAGAACGCTGTGGACTTGACTTTCGGTTTGAAATACTTGAGTGACATTATCAAAGCAACTGCTTTATCTGGTTCAATCACAATTAAATTGGCTGACAAGACTCCAGCATTGTTCGAGTATAAATTGGATGCTGGTGGCTATTTAAGGTTCTACTTGGCTCCGAAATTCGACGAAGACGACTGATAGTCTCCAAACAGGATCTAGCATGAAGGAGTTTTCCGCCCTATATCTTAATAATATAAGCGTAAAATCCACGTGTAGCTTGACTTAGATACCATCAAAAGCTTCGTATTATAATCATGAATAACACGGACAGCTACTGAAACAATCGATGTGCTAACCAGATAGGTGTCAAACGCTACCATCGGAGAGTGTTCGAACATGCACTGCTTTTGAGCCCAGAAAGTATTCGGTTATATAATAATCAAAAAGCAAAGTGAAATAGTTGAAAAACGAATGACCGTATCAAATTGCAACGTTGATTGATTCCGTGAGCTTTGTTCAGTGCTTTCGACTTGAATTCAGCCAATCTACAGAGCCCGCGAAGTTTGATACAAGCTTAAATGAACAGAGCAAACTGTTGTTATGAGCAATGGACCCTGCTTCGAAGAATCCAGAACTAGACGGAAACCCTAGAGTTATGCACTATCTGCATACTAGTCAGAAGTAACCACTATTGGGTTTCGTTTGCCTCACTCGAACATATATGAATTAAAAGGAAAAAAAGAGTTGCTAGAAAACCAAAAAATTGAAATCAATATAAATTAGCTGAGTTTAGTCCATAGGAACTTGCCCTTTGTATGCGACTGAAGCCGAACTGTTTGAATGGAATCAAAAGTTGGACTTAGGGCGCGCTTTCCAAAGCTTATTTCCATGCGCACTGAAGGAATTATCCGACCTTAATTTCTCATTTGAGAAGCGCATCCTACACAGTTCCACGAATACTAGTGATCTAGCATGGAAAAACAATAAACTCCGACGAGTGTCTCCACATCAGCTTTGCACAAATTTCACATAAATACGTACAGCTTTCTAGCGTGTACTCCTCAAAAGTCTGTGGACCAAGATAATCACTCAAAACACCCCATAGAATCTGTTAATTTCAATAAGCTTGAAGAACGAGAATTTTGAAATCAGGTTCTCTTTGACTCATAGAGAAGTGACGAGATCCTTGATTCAAAACCTGGGCAAAAGCATCGAAAATCGACGCAATAATTTCATCCTTCTAAAATTTTGTCTTGAAACAATAATCCACTCATCGAAGTTAATGTAGTCGATCCCCTTTCATGAGCAGGCGACTAGAAAACCAATTCAAGCGGCGGCGATCGTCCGATAACACGGCCGAAAGCCGATCTCATCATTCAAGGAACACTTCAACAACTTCAGCACATGACAGCATATCATCTTCATCTTCCCGAGCTCAAGTTCAACCTCATTGGACACAAAGGATGCAAAGCACAAATTTGCATCAAGGTCGTCCCTCTATTCAAGGACAGCAACAATATTCTAACAATTCCCAAATGTTATCATCTACCTATGCAGAAGGACAGCAGCTAAGACTGAATCGCCCTCACAGCATGGACTATAATCAGGCAGGATTAGCATTTCAAACTCAGCATTCTTCAGCAGGGAACCTGCGTCAACATACCAAGAATGCATCTATTTCTACACAATTGGACATGTTCTCTTTCAGTGAAGGCAATACAGCAGTATCGCCACAGGCTTATGTCAGAGGTTCCAGGTCTACTGAGCGGTCTTTGGGATCCCAAAACGTTTTACCTCAGCATCTTTCAGAATCTTTTCAGCACCCATCTCAGCATCAATTTCAACCTCAACATCCTTCCGCATATATACCACAGAATTCGGTATTGGAATCAAGCCGACATGTGCAGCAGATTTATTTTCCACAGCAACCACCTCCACGTTATCTTCAGACACTGACACTGCACTCATCACACTCGTCATTTCCATATGCATACTCTCAAGCTGCGTCCCAGAACACGCAATTATCAAGCCAATCTGAGCAACTAGGTGCTCTCTATGGCATCAACCAATCAAACTCCCATGAATCTGTTCATGAGAGGCCCGTCAAGGAACCCAAGCGATCAATACTTAACCGAATTCTTCTGCAGTTACCGCATGTAACTGAGTCTAATTTTGAAGAATTTTTAATGACAGTCTTGAATGAATGTGGAAACTTTGTTCCACTAGACGATTTTTATAACATACTTTATAATCAAGATTCTTTCAGCTCCTTTTTGAATCTGACTCCTGCTGGCCAGAGAATAGATAAATCGCTTCCGACTGAAAATCTTGGTGAGGGGGTGAAGATTATACAACGAATACTAGAAATATTCAAAGAGGCTTCCTCAATCTCAAATGACTCAAAAGAGCTAGGGGAAACTTCCAAACTAGCCTCAGTGAATTTCCATGAGCTACTACGGTCATTCTTGGCAATGAAGATCATGAAAGATTCCTTGGCGAAGGTTGAGGGCTCTTCGCTGCATCAATCTACACTTCCCAGATTCTCTATTTACAAAATTTACTACATCATATGCCAAAGACTCATCCTCAAGTATCCAACAGATTCGAATAGTACAAGTCTTCAACAAAAGCTTATCTTAGGTCAGTCGAAGTTGGGCAAATTAATCAAATTGGTATATCCTGACTTGATAGCTAAAAGATTAGGTAAGAGGGGTGAATCAAAGTATAATTATTTAGGAGTTAGATGGAATGAATCTATCGTTAACGATGAGTTCATAACTTTATCGCAACATGACATTCCCAAACTCAATGAGATTTTCAAGGATATGAAGAAGGCACTCGATGATGAACAAAGGGTGAAATTTCAAAGCCAAAGAAAGAATCAATGGACATCAGAAGAATCAAAGCCAGCTTTCAATACTTTGCAATTATCTGATCTGCCATTTATTGATAAGCCTCTACTCAGTTACATTTCAAAATCTTTTAGATTGCCAGAATTCAATTTTTCGCTTTCTACGTGGCTGCGTCATGTAGCCACAAGCTCAGGCGAGTCCAGTTGGGCAAGCAAAGCTATTGAAAATTCATCCCAAAAATTGAGAAAATTAGGTTTGAATGTGGATGAATTAATTCAATATTTTGAATTGCATAACTTCTTGGACAAAGATCCTGACAAACTCTTGTATATCATTGCAGGTCTTTTGAACTCTCATATTAGTGAAAATGAGGATTCCAGTTGTGTGCCTTTGCATGTATTTTTGATTGTTTTTATATTGGCGTTTCCTTTAATTTGCAATTTGGATGACAAATATCATGGGGACGTGAGAGTTAGCATCAATAATGTCGTTGCAAAGTTAGAGTCAAAAACTTCTACACAGTATGATTCTCAAGATATAAAGACTGGAGTTGGTGTTTTGAAACGAATGATAAGGTTAAATTTGATGAAGCAATCGAATGTTAAAGCTTCACATGCACATGAAATTATCCACCATATGCGGCATGACCTACGTCTGCTTCTTTCGAAGGAAGGAAGTCAAAATGAAGACAGGTCAATCTTGAACAACACCATATTACTTGGGCTCGTCCACGCCTATAGAGCATACAAATATGAGCCAAATTTTGGTGACTTCATTTCAAAGAACAAGCAAATGTTTCAATTTTTTGCGGAGATCGAAGACTTTACAACGAAAATAGCATCGACAATGTTAGATGTGATGAATGCAATACCATCAAGATGTGAGACCCAAAGCTCAGACAATTCAATCGACCTTCCATTTAGGATTTTCAAAGCTTTCACTCTCAAAATGCATGAGCTCTACTCGAACAATAATGAATTGCGGCTTCTACCAGTACCAGTGTTCATCCATATTGTCGCACTCCTTGCAAACGCAACGCAAAAATTAAGTTTCGATGAATTCGGGAAACGAAACGCAGAGTTGTCAAAAGATGTATTCAAAGCATGGTGGGTTTTATCAGCTCTATTACAAGAGTATACTATGATTATTGCCGAGGTATTAGCGTTGGCGGATCAGTTGAAATCTGATCCTTAAGCTGCAAGTCAGACCAGTTCGCAATTATTGCAGGTGGTTCAGTTCCGCGCCGTTAGTTTGACTAGCGGGGCGTGGCAGAGCCGCTCAGAGCTGCTCACGCACCTAACTTCCAAATCAAGCGAAAGATTCGGAAATTTCATCCCGCTTCTACCAGTCAGGTCATTTTACTCTGAGTTGGGACATAATCTTTCTATTTATACTTTAATCTAACCACAGAAGAGGAACACCAACAACTCCAGTTACAAGAAGTAATAGGATTTATCAATCAATTAATAAACATTTGCTCATCATGTCGTATTCGGTGATAATTGTTGGAGGCGGTATGGCTGGAATCAAAACTGCGTCTGACCTTTACCAGGCCGGCGAAAAAAACACTTTGATTCTTGAAGCTAGAGATAGACTAGGAGGCAGACTTCGATCTCAGAAATCCACTTTAGATCCAAAAGTGAGCTATGATTTTGGTGCACTGTGGTTCCATGATGGACTAAAGAATCCTTTATTCGAAAAAGCAAAGAAATTGGGAAATGTGGATTATTTTTATGACGACGGAAAATTTGTGTATGTTTCTCAAGACCTGAAAAGCATTCCTACTTGGGTTTTTGAGCGTATTGTGACAGATATAGAGACTTTCGGTAAGCTTTACTTTGAGGAAAACCCTGACCAAAAGGATATTACCGTGAGGGAGTTATGCGAAATTTATCTCCATTCGAATTCAAAAGAGCTAACAGAAGAACAAAAGAAGTATGCTCCACAAGTTGTACGTATGTGGCTTGAGATGTGGGATGGTATTCTGTGGGAAGAAGCATCAGCTAAGCACTCGTTTTTGTGGGGTATAGAGCACCTAGGACGCAATGCCTATGTCACAAATGGTTACAGTACAGTCTTCCAAAATGAGTTGGACGAGTTACCACAATCATACCAACAAAATAATATCAAGTTGAATACAAAGGTGAAAAGTATTAATTATGAAAAAGACGATTCAGTCGTGTTGACTACTCAAGATGGCTCTGAATATCGCGCAGACTTCGTCGTGATGACAGCACCAGTGAGTATCTTAAGGTTGACTGATCCCTCTGACACTGAATACATAAAATGGTCACCAGCGTTGCCGGTAAATATCACTCTGTTCTGGCCCGAAAGCGAATATGGCTCTTTGGGAAAGGTTGTATTCGAATTCAAAGAGAACTTTTGGCCATCTGATGTTGAGCGCTTTTATGTTCTTGCATCAGAACTTAGTTCTGAAGGAAGGGCGAAACCCTGGCAACACCCAACATTGATAGTAAACTACTCCGCTATGAAGGGCATCCCTTCATTGGTTTTTTTGACCCAAAGCCCAGTGTCTAAGCAGATTGAAAAAATGCTGAAGCGCGAGATCTGGCAACTTTTCAAGCCAATTGTTGAACAAATTGCCACTGGACCGGTGAAAGATCCGTTCAATGTGTTCCATACAGAATGGAACACCGATCCCTTGACACGTGGCGCTTACTCTGCTGGTCGGATAGGAACCAGGGAGACGGATGTTATGTGTAATGCATTGGCTAATGGCGCAAGTAACAGAATTAGATTTGCTGGTGCAGAGACCATGGCTGGTAGTGCGAACGGGTGTGCTCATGGAGCGTATTTAAGTGGAGAAAGAGAAGCTCTGAATATTTTGAAGCAAATTCAAGGGCGTTCAAAACTTTAGAAAGGCCATTTTTCGAAAACTAGATTGATTTAGTTAGAGATGGTTGTATACAGCACATTCTTTGCGATGAATCGAACTGAAATCAAAGATACAAGATGTAGTAGTAATAGTAACCTTCGCGCTTCATGCGGAGAATAGCGCTTCGTTGAAAACGAACTCCAAGCACCACGGATGGAACGAGTAGAATCAGTCATATTGAGCACAATACAGAAGTATGAGCAAGACTCTCAAAGCAGGCTGTTTTGGAGACTAAGGAAGGAAAACCTGGGACGGATTGCGAAGAACATCATTCAGAAAAAACAAGCTCACAATCTAATAGAGCTAATAAAGAAGAGAGATTACTACACAAAGAAAATATATGGCCTACTAAATGATGCCGGAGAAGAGACAGATCCCAGGCTCATTACAAGTCAAGTCGAGGCAGAGCATTACGTTCGCAAACATATTATCAGTGACCAAGCGAAGAGCGATCAAATCAAAAGCTTAATCGAGAAACACAAACAGTTACAATCTGACTTTGCTGGAAAGCAAGAGAAACTATTAGCTAAGCTTCACCAAAAACTGACTAAATTTAGCGACTTAAAGAAACTTGAACTGCTTAATGCAAATAGTCAGATAAAAAAACAAAGTGAGATAGAGGCAGAAATAGGTGTTCTCTATGCCACGTTGGCGCAGAAACAAAATGAGTATTCAAGAGAATCGGTGGCGATGCTACGTAGCTTGCATGTTCCATTTTTCGACCTGGAATTAGCTGAGGGTCCAGAATTGGAAAGCTATAGGATATCCTTGTTAAATTCGCTTTATAAATCACTAGGATAAGAGCTATATCTGGCTACAGTATCGAAAGGCCATTACAAAAAGAGAGAAAAAAAAAAGAAAAAAAAAAAAAAGAGAGAGAGAGAGAGAGAAAGTTAAATACTCGTAATACCTTAACCCTTAACTTGTTACTTTGTAGTCGTAAATTAATGATCCCAATTCTGGTATTGAGTCGTCTCTTGAACTCTCATTCTCACTGTATAATCGTCACCTGATTGTGTGATGTAACGCACCCAAGGATAGGACTGATATTGGAGTTTAGGTTCATTGATTCGTAAATACCTCACCTGAATACCGGAAGTCGTGAAGTAAGGTATAGAGAAGTTAACTTTGATAGGTTTCTTCAGAACCAAATTCTCTTCATCTGTCACAGCTGGCAATCCCAACTCCGCCTTCATATGGAATTGCTTACCACCCGGGAATGTCTTTAGTTTCCACACAAGACAAGATTTTTCGGGAATCCATTTTATGGACCCATATTCCGGGAGGAATTTAGGGGTATCTGCATCTTCGGGAAGGGGAATAATAACTTCGACGTTGTTTGCGGTTGATTTTTTCTTGATCTGTGCCTTGACAGAACATGTAATTTCAATACGTGAATGTTTGTGAACAATTGTCTTACAGTTGACCAAAATAAGAGGCTTCATTAAGAACTGGGCAGACAGCAAACGGTATGACATCACTGTGAACTCGCCGTCGGGAGGAATAAACGTGATAATTCTCTCGTTCTCGAACTTTGACAAACGAACACATTGGTGGAACTTGATGTCCTCCATCTCGATTTTTTTAGAGCCAGGTGCAGACTCCGATGGGGTGTCGTCGTCCATGCTGTTTGAAAAAATGCCTTTGTCATTCAAACCCAACCTGAGATCGGGCATTCCACTCAACTTAGACTTCATTTTGATCTCTCCCAATATTTCACTATTGAGTACTTGACCTTTAGCATTGATTAGCATATTAATTGACTCGACCACATCCAAAAATGCTTCGTTCTTTTTGTATACTATGCCATCTTTTCTCCAACTAACTGCGTTTGTCACGGCATTTGGAGGTTGCACAAGTCTCAGTGGTGTCTTCCTGATCAAGCTGTAATAGTCTTGGGTAATATATTCTTTCAAAATTTTCGTGTCTGTTGTTTGTGGTACGCCAAAATCCATCATTTCGTCCAAGAGTTCATACGTAATAACAAAGTTATCTCTAATTGATTCTTCCTCTAGACTCTTGAAATACTGCGTTAGAACCTCGATCACCTTCAGCAAGAAGATGACAATTGTCATGACATTTTCATTTTTTCGGGTCAATGCGCAAACATACAAATTGTTGTGGTTGACGAAAACATAATTGATCCCATTGCTATTGATATAGGGCTTGTAGAGGGAATCATCCTCCGCGCTTTCCAAATCTAAGAGAAGAAGGGGAAAATTGTCTATCGTATTTGAAGGTATATCCCCCTTGTAGTCTCTAGAAAGGAGCGGTTTGCCCTTGATATCCAAAAAATGAATTTGGGAAGCCATGATACGGGACGAGGAGGATGAACTGAATTGAACTGAATGTGTTGTTGGCGCTGGAAAAAACATCGGTGCCTCAGGTGACCGCGGGATCCTGGTTTGGCCTGCCGTGCTTTCTCCGGCCCAGTTCTAGTTCGAGTTCAGGAGAGATAGATTATTTTAGACCCGGGTATTAATTAATCTAAAATTCGTTTTACAGTGCGTCGGATATTGTTCCGGCTCCTGCTTCTGTTGATTATGGCGTCATTAGACTTCTCACTGGCAATACATGTTACACTGTCTTCTTACGCACACCTTCCAAAACCTGTAACTATCTATGAATTCATGAATACACAAGCTTGTAGCGCTTTTATCTTGTTGAGAGCTTTGAATTTCTTTCTCTCTTTTTGATTATTCTTCAAGTCCTAACACTTCGATTAACTAATTAAAAGGCTTTGATTTTTTTATGACGGTTTTAGATTTTACTTTCAGAGCCTATTTTGAAAAAATAATAAAAAATTGCAAATTGTCAGTTGGCTCTCCAATTCAAGGAAACGAAAGAAATACCATTGATCAGAGATTAAGATTCGCAAACTAGCGAAGTAGAGCTTATACACCGAATTTGATTCGATATAATTAGCCAACCATGTCTTATTTAAAAAAACAAGTGGGTTAGTTTCCCATCATGTACAACCACACATTGTACATGTGTATGCTCTTCAAATACTGTAAGAGAGATGTCTGCAAAACATACTTGAGCAAACTATTCTTACTGGAGTATTTACATCCCATATATGAGTTACCGAGTTTAGTCTACGCTGCAGTAGGACTCTCCTGGCAGTTACCAGCAATTGTTATATAGGGAATAATGATACAGCCTAGCCAAAATGCACGTACATCTTTGGACACGGAAAACAAAACACTACAGATAAGAACAAATGGAAGGCAGAATAGATCGTAAACGCGACTATCACTAAACGGTAAATCGTGTCGAAGCAAATATCCGATCCAAGCTTCTTAATGAAATGCGATCGCCGTGCCAACTACGTTATTGCCCAGAGTTTCCTTGCTTGGCACCACAGCCTCTTCGTTTGTTCATTGACGAATTGCACTGTGTGCACTCCGCAGATGTGAATTGCAACTACTCGACGTTGATAGTCTACTGACTACTGTTTTGAGGGATGTCTAAAAAATTGAAAATCACTGTGGAATTGACATACGCCAGTAGAGAGAAATCTACTACAGGAAAAGATGAGCATTCTCTTTTTTTGAGTCGGCTTTGCCGTTCAGATTTTCAGTCAGCTGGTTTTTGTTTATTTATAGTCGCGAAATCCAAGCCACTGTGTTTTTCGCTTCGTCAACCCACCCATTGTTTTTTTTTGCCGAGATCTTCTTGGCTATTTTCTTGATTGCGTCTTACGCAGAGCTCGACTACTTATAACTCTATCACTTCTGCTTTTCTTTTACTTCTTTACTGCGGATTAGAAATCTATATTACACCCGAGATTTCCATCTGTGTCTTTCTTTTGAATTTCCATTTCCTTATCGAGCCCCATCCAAAGCCTCGCATAAGCCTCCGAAACACAAAGCCACCGCTCCTAACGTTACATACGGCTTGAACATGCTCGCAAATTTGTTCTTTTTACTTTGCCCAGTTGTTGTAAGGGCTGCTCTTTCTCCCATTGTGACTAAAGGTAATGCCTTTTTCATAGAGAATTCAAATGAACGGTTCTACATTCGTGGACTTGACTACCAGCCAGGTGGTTCTTCGGATCTTTTTGATCCGCTTGCCGATCCAGCTACTTGTGAGCGTGACATCAAGTATTTCAAGGAATTAGGTATTAACACCATTAGAGTCTACTCGATTGACAACACTGCTGATCACGATGAATGTATGCAACAGTTGGACGATGCAGGTATCTACTTGATCTTGGATGTCAATACCCCGAAAGCGCTGATTGCCAGAGACGATGGTGCAAACTGTTCTTATAACACCATGTACTTGAATGAGGTGCTTGCTACTGTCAAGTTAATGTCTCAGTATAATAACACTTTGGGATTTTTTGCTGCCAATGAGGTTATCAACGATGTGGACACGACGCCGGCTGCCTCAGTGGTAAAGGCTGTTGTCCGTGATATCAAGACCTTCCAAAGAAACACTGGTTTGCGTACTGTTCCGGTTGGATATTCCGCAGCTGACGTGGAGCAAAACCGTCTTGCCTCTGCACTCTACTTCAACTGTGGGGATGATGATTTGGCCCGTGTGGATATGTACGGCTTTAACGACTATTCCTGGTGTGGATCATCGTCTTTCACCAAATCGGGTTATGATCAAAAGGTCCAGGCGTTCAGCAATTATTCCGTCCCTATTTTCTTTTCTGAGTTCGGATGCAACAAAGTGACTCCAAGAAAGTTTACCGAGGTAGAGGCGATTTTTTTCTACACAGATGACACATGTGTTCTCTGGAGGTCTTGTCTACGAATACTCACAGGAATCCAATAACTACGGCTTAGTGGAGATTTCCTCGACGAACACCACAGTCACTACTCTCGAAGATTTCGATTACTTGAAGTCCGAGTTTTCCGCTGTTCCAAATCCTCTGGGTGATGGTGGTTACCAGACTGGTTTGCCACACAATGATTGTCCGCCTCAATCCAGCTACTGGGAAGCTTCTAATGTGATTCCCGACACTCCAAAGGGTGCTTTGAAGTATGTTAACGGTGCCGTCGAGCCAGAAGGAAATGGCTTTGATGCCAACACCCAGTGGGCCTGTGTTGCTGCCGGAAATGATGTGGATGACTCGGACACTGCATCTTCTGGATCTCGCTCTAGCACCAGAACAAGCACTAGAAGCAGCTCATCCAGCTCTCAGTCGTCTACCTCCTCTTCATCGACTGAAAGGACCAATGCAGCAAGTTTGACTAGGATATCATACGTCATGGAGCTTCTTTCTCTTATTTTTGCGCTTTCAATTTAATTAGAATACACTTATCGTTTAACAAATAACCTTCTTTTTAAAGTTTGTCCACCTAGGCATACGGTATGAAAATTTGAATTCCATTTAAAAATACGTAGTATAAACTACAGCTTCTGTTTGATGCCATGCATCATTTCCTCCTTATTGATCAAATGGCCAATGCTATCGATTTCCTCCAATAAGCTGTCAACATCATGCACCCAGTTGTTCAACAAGTCATTAATATTTTCACTGTTGCTAGAGATTTGAGACGTACCAGCTGCAGTGCCATGCTGCAACTTGTCAAACTTAATGATTCCTTGAGGCCGGCTGATCTTCGCTGAGATCATTCCCTTATTAACTAGCTCACTGACATAGGTTTCAGCTTCTTGTTCGTTTAAATTCAACAAAAATGCTAGCCTTTTCAACTGAATAAACAGATAATACTTATTAATAATGCGCAAGTTATGCTCAATAACACGCTTTTGCAAGTTCTTTTTGTTCTCCTCATTGTTGGAAAATACATCAGATTTGTCAAAATAATCAGCTCCATATGCTTTGTCAATTTGCTCCAACTGGATGAGTTCACTGTTTGTGAAAATCTCCAAAAGCTTCAATATTTTCGAGTCCACATTTTTGGCAATAATCTGATTGTTCCTGATATTGTGGATCAAATCTGATTGGAAGTTGTCAAAAGGAGACAAAATAATGTAGTAGACGATAGAGACTAACAAATCCGAAAAGCCACTGGTCTCTTTCACTGAAGGAATTTCCATAAGAAGCAAAGAATTTCTCACGACCATAATGTAGTCATTCTCGTGCTTATTTATTTGCAACAAGTACCCAAGATACGTTGCCTTAAGTTCATCTGCCCTCTCAAAGTTTTTCAAAGTCTTCAAAAGAATCTTTCTGCTCAAGATTTTCGCTTGAGCGTAATCTTTCTTGCGCAAAGTTAAAGAAATCTGTTGCAAGATGTAGTCAATCTTTGTTTCAAAAGGCATCAATGAGTAAGTTTCGACTTGTAACTCACATAAAATGTCTGTGGCGGTATGCAAGTCATTCTTTTGCTCTAAATAGATGTCGGATAACATCCGTGAAACCTCGGCTCTTTCAACTTCCACGAATATCTTCTTATCTGTAACAGTCCGTATGGTTTCTATGATTTTCATTTTCATATCCAACTCTTTTTGGTCAGCATTGTTTAACTTCCCCAAGTTCTCGATTACTCGTTGAATCATAACCTGAGTGGAGGTTTTTAATTGGCCATGCTTCTTTGACAAAATTGTAATCAACTCATTTAAGTAGGTCCAGTCACTATTATCGACTAGAGTATCCACTATTTTCGTAAGCACTCGTTTGCTCAGCGGCAAATCGGAGGATTGTCTGATTTGCTTCTCTAACACCAAGTACCTGTCGATGGCATTCTTGTAGTCCGGGAACTTTTCGATGAGAGGAATCTGTTCATCTAATGTTGCAGAGAAATCCTTCTCCGCCTTAAGGGGATCTTCTCTAGACATGCTAGTATTTGTTGAGAGACTAGTAACCAGAAGGCTGACTTGGTGAAGGAGTGGCGCCGAACTGAACGAGTTAGTAGCAGGTGCACGGGTTTGAAACCTACAGTTGAGCACGCGATTCGACTTTCTGAGAACCGATGCCAACTACGTTCAGGTATACATATCATAATTATTACTTCATTTGTTCTATTTTACTTAGTTACTTTATCTTCACTCTTTCCGATGTATTCTATTTTCAGCATTGTCTAAAATGGATGCATTTCGTGTCCTCCAGTATTCTATTAGTATACAACTACAGGACATGATCATAAAGCAAACGGAGATTCCAATCGTTTCCACTTCCTCTCAATGTACATCAGTCTTAAATGACGAGAAGGGTTTTTTGATTGCAGATTGGATAATGCAAGAGCCATCCGCATGACTAGTGCCGCTCTCTGTATGACGGGTAGTGAGTGCTCTTCTCAAACTCTACAATTGCTAATCTCGAAAACCAATATGTCAGAAGCACCGGCTTCCTTCAAGTTATCCATAACGTCCCCAATATTAGCCTTCTCCACCATCGAAGACACAGCAACCCACTCCTCTGGGTCATTTTCCAGTTTCTCCAACGCACTGATTGTAGCAGCCCTTCTACCTGGGGTAATTTTCAACACTTGTGGAATGATGGACCTAGGTGCATTATAGTTACACAAGACGTATTTTTGTGCCGCCATGATGCCCTCAAAACGTTGATGGATGGTTTTGACCATATCGGGGAACCGGGCATGCTTAGACGCAATAAGATGTGCGGATGTAGATAAAACAGTACAAATGGCCTTCAAACCTGCTGCCTTCATTGTCTCTCCCGACTCAACTAAGTCGATGATGGCATCTCCAACGCCAAGTGCACAGGATGCTTCCACAGATCCGCCGACAAATTTGATTTTGGTACTGCCCTTGGTTGCACCTTCTTTCTCCTCCAAGCCACGGAAAAAACTCAGTGACAAGTTGGTGAACGACGAGACAATCTTCTTACCAATTAATTGCTCAGGTCTGTCGATGCTTCCTTCGGCAGGGACCTGGACTTGCAACTTGCACTTACCAAATTGCAAGTCCAATAAGTCGGACACAGAGTCGAACATATCAGCTTCTTTAACCTGGTCCAAACCAGTAATACCCAAATCACACTTACCTTCACCAACAAATGTGGGAATATCTGCTGCTGGCAAGAAGATCAAGGCCACCGGTAAATTAGTCGAAAGAGCAATATCTAACCTATTCGACCTTCTAAATTGGATGTCGGCACCAGCAAGCAAATTACAACATTTCTCATACAAGCGGCCCTCTTGAACAAAGTTAGTAACCTAAATCGAAAACTTCCACTCCTATCTTGCAGACTTTCGTATCTTGTGTCTTCAGTTGGCATGAGGTTTCGAAAATACTCAGTTCATTGCATCTTGAAGACATGCTCAAATACGACCCACAATACGACAGAAACAACTAATTTCTAAACCACACATACTTTTAGGAACTGCAAACAATAGACGATCAGGAAGGTGATTCACTAAATCCATGTTCCAGTGTGCTGTAGATTTATATCTCTAGTAAAAATCGTCGACTCACATCTCAATGACTCAACGCTAGCTTGGCACATGCAGGGAATTTCGAAGACACATTTCTGAGAGAGAGAGCACTAGCGAAGAAACAAAGTACAATCAACGAACATCCTATAAGACTAAAAGGAAAAACAACGAAGAGGGACAATTCTATCAGTGGACGGAGAAGAACATATTGGGACATAAAAGCTGTTTACATGTATTAATGCTCTGGTAATGCATATATTATTGACATAATAAGAAGTCGATTAATCGTAGTTTTTTTTTTTCCCTTCATTTTTCATTTTTCATTTCTATTTTTCACCTTTCTTTTCCACCCTCTCAGAACAGCATTTGTCATTTGAAAGCCCAGGTATCACGCTGCACTTTTCTAATTATTCGAAAGATAACGAGGTTCATTGTTCTAATCTGTGGGTCGGTTTTGCGGTGTATAATTACATCATAATCTTTTTACATCAGAAACAGTAGCCCCATCAATTTCATCAATGGATTCAGTCTGGTATCGTTCATAAGCCGTTGACATGTCAGAGTCCAAGGAGTCTGAAGTTAGAGGTATCGTCGTCTGCTTGGTAGATTCTAGAATAATCTTGGCCATTGTTTGGCCATTTCCGTTACCATACCAGTATTTGTTAAAACTCCAAGCAAGTAATATTTTTGTCATATCCCACGGCAGAAACTCAGGCCATAACTTGTTGCTAAAAACAATAGCACATGTGGATGGAACACACTGCCATAAAAGGAAATCTGATAATCGATGTGTCCCACTTGTCCGCACTAAAAGGTCCAAGGGCGGACAGGATGAAGTGTACATAAATTTTGTCATGGTATCCTCATCAATGATCATGTCATGGTTATCTACTGAGGCATCCACAACACTTTTAATTGAGTGTGTGATTTCGTCTCTCGAGGTGTACGGAAAGCACACGTTCAACAAGGCTCTGGAGTTGTGGGCTGTCATGGTTTCCGTCTCTCGAAGGATGTGTTGCACATCTGCGGACAAAAGCGACACATTGCCCAAGATTTTTATACGAATGCCATATTGATCACAGAGATCGCCATGCTGACTCATTTGGTGAAATTTGGACTTTGCTAAGTCCATGAGCCATTCAACTTCATACTTCAGACGTTTGAAGTTCTCAATGGAAAATGCATATACCGTAGCACATTCGACGCCTGACTCATACAAAAGTTCGAGAACAGATGCCATACTGTCGAAACCTAAGTTGTGTCCCTCTTTCATCTCAATTTTCTGATTTTTAGCAAAGCGCCGATTTCCATCCATTATGACACCAACATGGCGGGGGACTGGTCCAGTTTTGCAGACGGCCCCAACAGCTCTTTTCATATTGCGCATAAACGGACTATAGCCTGGAAATGTCGAAATCCAGTCCGACATTTTGCTACTAGATGTCCACGTTTTCTGAGTTCTGTCTATATTTGAGCTACGAGGACATTTAAGCTGAGGTACCATTACCTGCATGTTCCGAGCAACAGGCGCACCGATGCCTAGCGTAGAGCACCCCAAGAGAGAAAGGAAGAAGAGAATATTGATGAAGAAAAAAGTAAAATATGACCTTCTTTTCCCAAATTACTTTGCGTGTATGGAGCTCTTCAAATTTGTTTTCCGAGTCCACGTTTTTGATTATATTGCGTAGTTGTGTATGTGACAAATACAGAAATATCAATCAGAGTTGAAATGGACGACGATCATCTACATCGCCAAAATTTTGTCAAATTTTCCAGTTCATTTTCATATAAGCAAACCATCATATTCTTCACTATTTACTGTCCTGTATTGTTTAGTAACCTTTTTTTTTTTTTTTTTTTTTATAATTTTTTTTTCAGTCGATACTAATTTGAAAAGGTAAAGCAGGGCCTGCACTGTAGATAACTTTATTCAATAAGTTGCGGTGGAACTGGCAGAAAGAACGTTGCTTTACGTCTTCACCAGCCGAGTAATGGGGTGGGCCTTATTAATTCAACTGAGATAATGATTGTCTTATATATGACGTAAGAACCCTGCTCTACTGGAAGTTGGAAAGGGTTACCATTTCTTCTAGAGTCAAGTTTCTCACCGAAAAGTAGTTGGAACTGATGCAGTTTCATAGCTAAGCCAATTGTATTTGATGTTCACTCCCATAGGTCCAACCAGCACCTTCTTTTTTGGACTTGAGTATCTAATTTTTTTCAAAAAAGAGATTGATTCATCAGGTGATTGCGTCTTACTAATACTCTGTTTTCCTTTCTCCACTATCCTCCTCTCAAAGTAATTATTTCAGAGCTTTTGTAGACGCCAGCCTTGGCCGAACCAATGTGGAAATTGAGAAAGGCAACTATGATATGAAGGAAGATAATTTTCTGGCTTCCTCTGTTTTTATTCATTCTAAATGAGAACCTCTAGGTTCTGCAAACACCTTGATATCGGAGGTTCATTCCATAACTATGCCTTAAACTCTTTTCACTTTTCACTAAAACCAAAAGCATTTACGTCTTAATTTAAAACTACTGTTCTGGCTCCGTTGAAACTGAAAAGAACCAGACAAATCAGCTGAGTACATATTTACTTTAGCCTTGTGCAGAGAAAACTACTCCTTGAACATCAATTGATTTGAAACAAACAATTTGCCATTGTTCCCTTTTGAATTGGATAAGTGTTTGGGTCTGTTTCAGCAAGATGAACTTTGATATGGGGGTTTCCTGGTGGTAACTGGATTCTTTTGCAAGTACGGGATTATCAACTGAAGCAGGATTTCAAAACTTCCTTAGAACTAGAAATGATTTCTCATTTTGTCCAAAGAGGTTTGAGGAAACATTTACTGGAGTCTTATGTTTTGCAAAACAAAAAACTAGCTAATTGAATTGTGTTCAAAGCATGCGAGAGTCTCGCTTCAGAATTAATTTGGTCTTTCGACACTTTGAACAAGAGTTATTGCTTTCTTGCAAACGACCTACACCAAAAAAAGAGGGAAATCTTCTGTACTCGATGAAGTTTTGGTTTTCAGTGTTTCTCAGAAACTACAAACAATAATGTATTTGGGAATACTGCCTCAAGTATAGGCTTGTTTTGAATATTTGCCCTTAGTTTGATTGTAAGAAAAGCTTACACGAAACTTGGAGGGATATTAGCAAGAACACAGAAAACAAAATATTTAGGGAGTTAAAATGTCAAATAATCACATAGTCAGACCTATTATAGTAAATAATTCGCCGTGGAAGACACAAGTGTGGTGGCATTAACTTATTGCTCTGAAGATTTAAGCAAACATATATTCGACTTGGAGATTTTCTTTTTTCATGTTTTGATATCCTTTATGTCTATTTCAATTGAATTGTCTCTGATTCAGGCGTCATATACATTAGTGAGAGAGAAAATGCTATTAATTTTAGAAAGCCGCTTTTACTTTTTTACTTTTATTATTATTATTCATGATATATATTTTGCGCCGGTCGCAGCTTTACTTTGTATAGTCCCTTTATTTTCAGGCCCCACTGTTCATACGCCAAATATGCACAGTTGTTGCATTGGATTAAAGGAGTCGCTCAAAACTTCTAGGAAATCAAATTGTATTGCTTATTTCTGAAACTGCTTGATATTAAACTAGTCTCGAAAAGCTCGTTCCCTCTCCATTCAACGAATTAAAGGTCAATTTCGCCAGACAATTACAAAAATGTGAACCAGCACTAACGCACTCTTAAAATCATGACTAGCATTTCAGGTCCAATGTCTTTATATTTTTTTTCTTTCCTTGCTTGTTCCATTGTAGACAGAACTAAGTTTTCCGCACTAGTTTGAGGTTCATGGCGACCACTAGCCATTTTCTCCAATTCGTCTATAACGGCCTGAGGAGATATAAATTTTCTCACACTGCTTGTGTAAAATATAACAACATCTCCAGGAATTAGCTGGTGTGAAAGGGTATGTATATGTTTTTGAATATAGTCGTCGTCTTGCCTGATTCCAACGGGGAATTTGCTAGCGAATTTCGTGATTCTCACTGTATGTTGGGCAGGATGACTGGAAAGAAGAAGCTCTGAATTCCTGTAAATTCCGGCCCATGTTGACCCCAAATTACCAAGACTGAGGTGTTTTTCCAGATTTAGTTGACCTGTAACAGCGGAGATGGCTCCGTGTCGTACCAATGGATTTTGTAAGACCATTCTCGTTGCGTGAAGGATAGTCTTCGTAACACCTCTCTCTTTGTCAATATCGAATAATACTCTTTCAGCATGACAAAATTCTCGAGCGAAAAGCTCAGAGTTCATCTCAGCATTGTTATAGTTTTTTTCGCCCTCGACAATACCGAATGACATGACTCCTTTGGAATTAGGTTGACTTATGAAATAATTATTCTGATTATCAGGAAGCCGATGTGAATCGCCTAAGTCAAGACCACCCAGATAGGCAGTTCCAACGTCGTAGACTTTGTTTTCCGCATATCGATTATTTTTTTTGAATTGAACTCCTAAGTGTTCCCTCGTAAGTGAAGTATCAGAAACCTGAACCTCCTTCGGTGGAATGGCCATATCACATCCACACCGGCACACCGATTGTGGAGCAGAAATATGTAAACCGGGAGAGTTTGATTGGAAAGGTATCAGGGAGTCATTTTCAATTCTTCTGCTACCTCTGAAAAAGGATTTGGCTTTATTCCACATACCAGAAGACTCAGGTCTAGGTGATCGAATTTTCATCGGGGGGTTAAAACGGGCATCATCATCCATGTCGAGTCTTTCAATTTCATCTTTTGATTCTTGCAAACCTGAGCTCTTCGAAGCATGAAGATGTCCCGCGAACTGGCCATAACGTTGAAACGGTTCCACATTCAACGTCAGCTCTTCAGAGTTTGACCCAAAAGCTGTAGCAACGTGTAAAAGTGCCCCGAAAATGCAGACTATTGAAAAGTAGAATTGAACTGTGGTCATTGAAGTTGAGCACCTGAGCAGGTAACTACTCGCTACTATAAATACGCTTCATGAATGACGGTCACTTGAAAGCTATTGTTCTTGTCTAATCCCAATGCCTGCAGTACTGACAGGATTATGACAGAGAATTGCAATCAATTCAGAAAATCATTGTTTTTTTTCTTCTACTCTCGCCTTCTTACTTAACGCGTCAGGTATATCGTGATCAAATCTGGGCAAGAATGTTTTAAACGCGTAAAGATTAGGAACTTGGCCAATTCTTCAACATGTGCATAACCGTAAAATAGTGCCAAATTTGTCCGAAACAAAAAGTTCTTATAGCTCTAAAATCTAATAGACGTATTTTTATGTTCATTTTCAGCGGATATTCCTTGACCATTATATTCTGACATGAGTAAGAGAAAAGTATCAATGATAGATGCTGCATCCAACTCAATAAGCAAAACCAAACCTCGAACAGGAGTTTTAAAACACATCAGATGAGGTACGAAAAATAAGAGAAGGGGAGGAGAACTAATTTCACAAGCTTTGTGCAATCCACTATCGAGTGAGGGATAAGAAGATCTCCTTCAAGAAGATCTCCTTTAGCTGCCGTGTGTTCGAATGCGAACTTATTCTTGACTAATTATTTTCACGCAAATCGCCAGCTTGCAGGATCACTAAAATTTGATTTTCACAGCGTGTTCCAACAATAAAGAGCAGATGAATAAAAATGAATACTTGAGTTGCTTCATTAGGCGAAACTAAATAATGCCCACTCAAATTCGTGAAGCGAGATCATTTCGGGCTCAAAAGAACACCGCAATAAACAAACGCCTGAGAGTAACTGAAGTTATTGAAATAAGCCATCGTCGCAGGCTGACCAGATATGACTTGCAACGATATAAGTTCAGCATTACTGTCTGCCTCAGTTTGAAAATTGACAGACCATCACGAGAAAATAGGCATTATACAAATCTCGTCAAACCCAAGTTTTGTTTTGTTATTGCGGCTGCGAAAAACTGGCCCGGAATTTTCCTTTCGCTTGTTGCTTAGCGCTTCTGTCTGTCTGTGTTGTTGTGGCTGTTCACCCACACCTTGTTTTAGCCGCGCCCTCGAGTTGGCCCGCTCCCCCTCTTTGTGCTCTAGAATAGGCAATCTCCAGATGTACATGTTAGCTACACAGGGTCGCCGCCCAGGAACCATCAGAGCTCAACGATCAGCTGTAGGAGCCTCTCGAGCGGCCGGGAGATTATTTGAATTGGCCAGGTCAGACTCGGACAGCTTTTTACTAAGAGGCGTTCTTTCAAGAAAAACTCAGGAGACTACAATATTTTAAATCGACGGCAAATTCCCATGGAATCAGCGCAACCACCCGGAGACACTTGAACAGAAGAGACAAAAAGAATTCTCTTCTATCAGTCGCAGCCGATTTTCCTTTCACTCGCATGGTAACAACTCACTGCGCAGGCACCATTTGTCTAATCCAGAGATACGCGCCGACACGTGCATCGTCGAGGCACGAGCATCAACTTCACTTAAGCGACCCGCTTCATAACTTTGCTGAATTGGTCTCGACTGCCCTAATTGCCTTACTTGATTCAAAATTCAAAATCTAACTCATAAAATTGAAGCACTCTCTATTGCTCCTGATCTGTTGATCGCTGCTCGATTTGAGCCCGTAGTGATGTTTCTTCTTTTCATTCTCTTCTCAGACCGCTTGCTGCGTCGCTTTAGAATGCTTGATACTGAAAACTGAGGTGAGGTTTCCGTCTGCGAAGGCCACACCACAAACGCCAAACCAATAAAATCAACTTTTGACAACCACGTCACAAGCCATGGCGGCAAATTTAGCTCCGCCACCTCGCTTTGTTCCCAACCATATTTGAGCCAATTCCACACTCAGATTACGGCTCTCTGCAGCGCGTGCCTGCCACTACGCGTCGCGCGCCAAATGTACTATATTTTCCGAAAAGGTGCATTTGTCTTCTCAGTCTTGCCCTGATAGCTGGTTATACACCGGCAGCGTCAACATCAGCCACCAGTTTTTTCGGGCTTTTTCCTTTTTCTTTCCCTTGACTTTTTTAGCACAGCCAAGCCCAAAGTCGTTTTTTTCTTCCAACTTAAACCATTCGTTCTTTCCATCTCACACGCTGTTGTTGTTTCCGTCAAGAAATCTGTTTTTTTCGCAAGCAACGCAAGTCCTAAAATTGACTTAGCATCTTCCCGATTCATTCCTTTTTTGCACAACAACCTACCTTGCCTACGCGGATTACTACCCGTATCCCTTCAGAATGATATCAAGACAAGGCTCTCTATTATCGTCGGTGTCCAACGCACGCAACCATCCGCAGAAGATCGGTCCCTGGCGGCTAGGTAAAACGTTGGGCCGTGGTGCTACTGGACGAGTGTTGTTGGGTGTCCATCAGACAACGGGCCAGAAGGCAGCCGTCAAAGTCGTGTCGAAACTGGACTTGAACGAAGAATATGAGCAGCATACAGACAAAAAAGGTGGGCTACCCTACGGCATTGAGCGGGAGATCATAATCATGAAACTCTTGACTCACCCCAACGTCTTGCGCTTGTACGACGTGTGGGAGACTTCCAAGGCTCTTTATCTAGTATTGGAATATGTAGAGGGCGGTGAGCTATTTGATTTGTTGGTAGAACGTGGCCCCTTACCAGAGCAGGAAGCTGTGAAGTATTTCCGGCAAATAATCCTAGGCACTGCTTATTGTCATGCCTTGGGCATCTGCCATCGCGACTTGAAGCCTGAAAACTTACTTCTCGATGCATCGCTTAATGTTAAACTCGCTGACTTTGGTATGGCAGCTTTAGAGAGTAACGGAAAACTACTTGAGACGTCTTGCGGCTCACCTCATTATGCTGCCCCTGAAATTGTCTCGGGCCTCAAATACCACGGCGCTGCTTCCGATGTATGGTCCTGTGGTGTCATTCTTTTCGCTTTGCTAACTGGTCGTTTACCTTTCGATGATGAGAATATCAGAAACTTATTATTGAAAGTTCAAGCAGGAAATTTTGACATGCCTAGCGAATTGAGTTACGAAGCTCGTGACTTGATTTGGCGCATGTTGACGGTCGATCCCATGGAGAGGCTTGCTACCTCCGAAGTTTTGAATCACCCTTTACTTGCGAAATATCCTGTTCCTAACGAAGATCTCATAAGTGTGAAGTCCTTGCCTCATCCAGAAACTGCTTACAAATCTTTGGGCTCTGAAAAGAATATTGACCGTCAAATCTTGGAGAATTTACTGATATTGTGGAATCAAAGACCTCAAGAAGAGATTGTTAAAGCTCTTCTAAAAGAGGGTCCAAATGCCGAAAAGACGTTTTACGCGTTGCTTCTTAGATACAGACATACACAAGATGCTGCTGCTTTCAATCCCGCCATTCCAGGCTCACCACGGAAAATACCACGCTCGGGTTCGAGTTTGTCAAATAGAGCTTCCAACACCCCTAGACGCAACAAAACAAGCCAAATAAGTGCGTCAAACTCAAGACACAGGCCAGTGTCTTTTCAGCGTCGCTATGGAACTCGAAACTCAGGAATAGGAGGAAGAAATTCAGCGATTTCGAGTGTAAACAACTCTCCCTACTGGTCTCCTCGAAGAAGCCCGGGAAGACGCAGCATGTCTCCCAGTAAATCACCTAAACGCAGAAGCTTCCAAACACAAGGTGGTCCTCTCCCGAAAAATATTTATAATGAGATCGTTGCGGCTGGTGCACCCAATGATTCGTTTGGATCGATTCCTCCAACATTACCATCCAAAGACTCTATTTATGCTGGGAACGACACCCCTGCTACAACCACCGGTTTCGATGAACAAAATAAGTTCGAAGTTCTCAAGGCTGCGCCCAATTTGATCCCAAACCAATCTAGTGGCAACAAGAGAAACTCTGTACTCAAATCGCCAAGCTCGCGCTTGAGTAGACGAAAGTCTATTAGACAATCACTCACAACTGGCTTGAAGAGAAATTCTATAACAGTTAAATTACTTTCCACGTATGCAAAACTTTCAAGTGAAACAGACTGGGAGTATATGGACAAACAAACTAAAAGGACATCTGCGACCTTTGGTACTCTTTGTGACAAGATTTTCAACCACGAGGAGTACGACGAGGACGATGAAAATTTGGTTGACGAGGAAGAAAGGAAGGCAAGAGAGTATGAGAGATTGATGGAGATTGAACGAAAGAAACGTGAAGCAGAATTGAAGGCTAGAAGAGAGCTTGCGAAGCAGAAAAAAAGACAGCAAAGACGTTCACTCTTCTCGTCCTCAAGGAAGTTACGTATCTCAGTCATTGATGATGACGAGAACAATCTCGAGAGCAACGTTCTCCCTGGTAAAAGAGATTCCAATGCCCAAAGGCAAGCTAAAGTGAATCAGGCTTTGAGAGCACTTTCTGAGGGTGCAAACGAAAACAATAACGACCTCACGGCTGCTGATCTCGAAGCACTTAAAAAACGCTCTGTTACACAACCCGTGCCTAGAAGAAGACTCACTCCAATCTTGACCAGGCGACCGGTTTCCCGCTTAGATCCATTATGGATTGCTCATGAAAACAAAGAATTAACGAGGGCACAAGATGCACTTCAAGCCGAATACAATGAAATGGAAAAGCAGAAGAAGAAGGTTAATAGAGAGTCAATGGTTTCTTTCGGAAACAACGAAGATTATGATCGTCTTTGTAAAAATTCGGATTACGAATCAAGTCCATTTGAATTGCCTGAACCTAAATCCGAGGATGCTGATTTGAGCCAAGAATATATGTCAGAAATTCGAAAATCCAGACTTTTAAACTCTCAACTTGATATTCATGGTCAACTCAATGGAGGCACAGTTAAACGCTCCTCCAAGTCCAAACCAAACAGGGAATCTGAGAGAAAAACTCTTATAGGAAGTGTTCATATTCCAAAAGTCGCAAGAAAATCGAGCAATTTCAATTCAAATAAGCGTTATTCATTGCTTACTCTCAAGTCTACAAAGGAATCATACCGTGATTTGAATAGCATTCTAGATACACATAATGAGGACTTGGATGATATTGAGCTAAATGAAGAAGAGCAGCTTTCAAAAACAATGCCAGCTCTAAGAACTAGCTTTGCAGATCGGTTAGACCGTGTGGGCTCAGCAATGGACGAGGACGGCGATGATGAAATAGAATCTGCCTCAGTGATCGACTTTAATGAACATCTTGCTAGCAAGCGCTCTTCTTATTATGCGGGCAACACGCAGAGCAGAGCAAATCAAAGAAAGTCAATGATAAGCACCGGCGAGGGCCATAAGGAACGCAGACACAAACGGAATGATTTTGAAGATGATGATTACACTTTCGCGGACGAAGATGGTGAACCAAGAAAGAAGCAGGATGTTTTCGACAGCATAAAACTCCCAGAGAGTAAGAGGCAACCGACAGAAAGGAAAAACAACAAATCTCGCGTCAGTGCTATCCAGCCTAATGCAACCACAATGTTACTTCCAGATTTGCGAAAGCTTGAGGGTAAAGAGGGCGGAAAGCCTAAATCAAAGAACTATGGCAAACTTGCTAACCAAGCTGACCAAAAGAAGGACACTCACAATCAAGGAAAGGGCCCATTGGCTGACTCTACTAATTTGAAAACTGAAACTGAAGATGTGCCTCAGAAGAGGAACCGTTCAATTTTCAGAAAATTATCTTGGGGAACCAAGAAGCAGTTGGATGAACAACCGAAACAGTTGCCCTCTCCTGCTGATTCACGTTCGAGCCTTGTCAATGAGCAAAAAGGTGGATTATTTCTGCGTATTTTCAGTTCTTCGGAACCGAACCATGTGGGCATCCAGAAGTACAAAACTATATTGCCTAAGCAAGAGATGATGACCGCACTCTATGCGCTCCTAAACTCTTGGACTAACTTCGGCATCAAAGATTTGAGAAAAGACCTTCACAGCTATAACATCCTTGGTCTGGTATCCAAGAGGAATTCGTTCAACATCAAGAGTTGTAAGTTTAGAATCAAAATTGCGCAGAGAGAGATGAATCAGAAGTCAGAAGTCATATGTGTACACGCGAAAGGATCCGCAGCTACATCTAAGCTTTTATTCAATGAGATCAGACAGGTTTTAGAAAAAGAAGGGGTTATGGACGTTTAATAAATTTAAATTTCATTGATCAAAAAAATCCAATAGCTTCACCATAAGACACCATAATGAATTAATAAATATGTGAATTGACACATGAGTATATACTAAATAGCAGAGCTG
Organism: Metschnikowia agaves; assembly: GCA_963678735.1. NCBI lineage: Eukaryota > Fungi > Ascomycota > Pichiomycetes > Serinales > Metschnikowiaceae > Metschnikowia > Metschnikowia agaves. The sequence continues at coordinate 435,808 of CAVMBV010000011.1, read as the reverse complement.
AAAACTCAGATAAAACGATCCTCTTGGAAAGTTATTTACTAAGTACCCTCTTCTTGGAGTGACTTGATACGCCTTTTCATGAGCTTCAGTGGGTTAAGGGCAAAGAAGCACTTCTCATCGATTTTCGTGCTTTCTTCTCGTGAAGTCTCTGTCTCTTTTTTGGCATCTCGAATACACATCTTCACTGTACGTAAAATCATTTCAAAATGCGTCCGCTTTTCCTTGTCACCTGGTTCGGAAGAAGAATGTGGATCAAAGTTTTCCCCAAGAAACTTGAGCCGCATGTATCGATCGGTAATGCGTTTGTCACAGTCGTACAAAGCAGACAAAGCAATCTGAGGAGGGGTATATAGAAACAGTACATCGCTCAACAAAGCATGGTCATTGAGCCACTTTTTTGCAGTGTCATATAGCTTGCCAATGGTATCAACATTAACATCATACATGACAGGCGAGGAATGCAAAAGAATCAGCTGGAAGTCTAGGAAAAATCCGTACAAGGGACGAAAAGGGTGATGAACTAAAAGAGTAAATTTAAGCGACAGCAAAAGAATAAACTCCAAGCTTAAGATATCTTCAGGCTTGGTTTTCGGGATGCGTGAGCAGAAGGACTCTATGGATATGAAGTAGTTTTCCAGCTTGGCCGCCAAAAATACCGTGGTATACAAGATGTTTCGGGGACGGAATTCCATTACCGAGTTCACCAAGTAGAAGCGGCGAAAAAATGCAATGGCCGTGGCCTTCACCTGTGTAGGCATGTTAAAATGGGAGCAAATTTGCACAATCTGCTGGCCAAAGAAATGCAAATATTTTTGTTCTTCTTCGAATGTGACTAGCTCAAGAATTTGAGCAGTCAACTGGTCACCGTGTGCAGCAAATATCTCAGGTTTATCTCTCTCAAGGGATTGCCGAGAGTCCTCGAAAAGCTTCAATGCAGCCTTGCGTCCCTTTCCATTTGCATTTTGCTTCATTTGGTGAAGATTGGTGTGGCTGAACGACCATGTCTGGTACTGCGATGACCGACGATATAGATCGTCTCCAGACACAGATTTTTTCTCCGAGCTCTTATTAACATCCATGGACTCAGGGGTTGCTGATGTTCCCTTTGATGACTCGGCTGACGATATGGGCCCATCTGGGGTTTTCTTATCACTGGAGGTGGATCCATTTGCTGGGTTAGAGGTTTGCTCCAATTTCACGGAGTCTTCTGCAGGCGGTAGCACCTGTCCTTGGGATGGCAAATCAGGAGTACCATTGTCATCCATTGTCGCAGTTTGACGTTGTAGATCGGTTGGAAAAAGATTTAACCCGAGATAATTGTACTAGATTTCCCAATAAGCCGATGATGGTGGAGTAAGACACCGGACGTGGCCGCGACAGCCATGTCGCATTGAGTTTGAAGAAAGAATCAGAGAATAAAAATTGCAAAAGTTACAAGAATAGAAGAAACTCCGAAAAGAATCCAATCAGTAGAAAAACAAAATGAAAAGAAATTTTCTCAAAAAAAGCAAAAACGACAAAGTCGACTTGAACCGTACTTTGTTTGGTCAGGTGCTAACTAGCTATTTCCCCGTACTATACTCTGGTCCCATATTCTCTCCTCCATTGCACACCCTTGATACAAAACGGTGGCCCAGCAGCCAGTGTGTATGATTTATGCGTCTCTTAATTGTTCTAACCTCCGATTTTCTCGTCATTGTTCTCCGTCTATATTTGCGTATCTCCAACTCCGTACACATCGCCATATCACGTATCAGCCCGAAAGCCGTCAAAAACAGCCTTTACATGATTCCCCAGACATCCTCGCATCCGTGGCAGAATTTAGAACATGCCACAGACGCAGACAATGGGTAGTCTGAAAGACCGATTTTCTCATCAACGTACTCATCGGCAAAGGTGTCCTGTCCACGAGCCATGGCGCCCACAAACACACAGATACTTTCGTCATCGTCCAATGTCAGCACATAGTCTTGTACACGGCGCACCTTGGCGTCGAATGACAAGGTGATCTTGCGACACTTTGTGGGAAGATGGTCTGTAATGGGGTTTTTAATCACCTTCAACAACTTCTCCTCAGAATTGACTGAGCGAATCGAAAGCTTGTGTAAAAGCTGAACCATCAAACCGGAGAACCGCTTGAACGTACGAGGGATCCTCACACTGGGATTTACCTCGATCAACACCCCCCTCGCCGTGTGAATAAACACCTGCAATTTGCCCGCTTTGTTGATAGGCGAGTCCAAAAGCGTCAAGAGACACTGGTGTGTGATGTCTGGCCGAGCCTCGGCGATATCTCTGCCCATTTTCCGCAACAAACCTTGATGGTCGTCGCAATTCAAAAGTGCGTACTTGTCTCCGCCTGGAGCACCTGTGCTGACTTTGTGCGTTTCCAAACACGCCTGCGAGAGCACAACGACCAAACGCTTGGTGTCTTTGTCTTTGGAAGTCAACGCCTGCGGTCTCGATGGAACGAATGACGCTGGCGGTGGCGCCGTAGACGTTGTGGCTGCGCCTGCTGTGCTTGAGGTGGATGTCGATGACTTTGAATCATGCTTGGCCCCGTTCTTAGCTGCGTTCTTCACGGTGGGATTTCCTTTGGAGATCTCTGCCATATTGCAATAGAGAATTAAGGGATCTTGGTGACGTCAGCGTGCTTGTACAAGAGCTATACGTGTGTTATTAGTTGTGATATTAGCGTGAACAACCAACCAGGTCTGCTCACGATGTCTTTTTTTTTCGTTCTCCAGTCCAGCGCTCCATGCGAAGCCCAGAGGAACCCTCGAGAATGCCCCCGGAATAGTATTCTGTATTACGATCCGTGCACGTGACTCACAATAATGTCACCGGCACTCTGCGCAGCTCCGGCGGTCTCCATGCACGTATAAACCTTACGAGTTCCGAGGGGCGACTTACAGCTACATTCTACAAGCTTACTTCAGAAATACCACACGTCCCAGCAAACAACTGGGACGTCACCGCAGGAGCTTCGTAAAACCCGTGCTTCATTAACTGGGAATAGAATAACCCTCACAACGTCCAGTTGTGTTTTCCTAAACCTGTTCAGTCAGATTTTCTCAAACCAATCTTCAGCATCAGCCTACTACTTATCCACCGGGAGCGTACAATACGCGGGACAACCCAGAATGTCTGACTCCAGCTTTGATGATGACGACGATGAATTGCTTCTCAAGCTCGTGAAGCAGACACAGCAGCCGCTGGCCACATCATTGGTGCAGGGTATGCAAGACCCTGAGGTGCAGCTGCAGTTATATAGAGCACAGGGAGAAATATCCATTTTACGGGCACAGCTAGAATCGCTACAGAGTCTGCGGTCGGATGAAGTCTCCAAGTTGAGAGCCGAGGTACAACATGCACAAATGGCTGCTGAAGAGCGCATTGTAGCGTTGAAACTGACTGTTGACAAGCTCGAGGACGAAAAAAAGTTTCTCAACAACGAAATCCGTTCACTATCGACTGTGAAGAGGCGTAAGGTCGCCAGCGGAAGTACTCTGCAGCCTATTGCTACAGCAATAAACACGAGGGGTATAGAACACAAAGGAACGGCCGAGATCTCAAAAGCTCACGAAACCATGCCTCACATGAAAACACACGCAGACACCCCAGTTGAATCTGGTGGTTCTATCGAAGGCAATCGGCAGCTGCTGGCAGCAGTCGAGTTGAACGCGGCAGCTTTGGTCTACGGTCCAGGGCTCAAAGTTCAGGTCCAAGATGAATGGTCTCAATTCTGTCACCACGTATGGCACTACACAATAAATGGGGCTGACAGGACTTGCATGGCCTTTCTCTCGAGGATTTGTGTGGAGAATCCTATCGAAACGGGAAGAAAGTTAAACATTTCACCATGCACCCCTATTCTGTCTTGCGTGTGGGATTACTTGATGGGTATTAAACATATGAGGCTCGACTCACTAGTGCAAGATGTATGTGTGGAGTTGTTGGCTGTTGTTCGCCAGATGATTAGAGCAGAAACAGGTGAACCACCTAGGATTCTTCTTCCAGTACCATTTTTGGTGTCGCTAGTGCATGCAGCTCTCACGTTTAAAGGCTCAGCTATCACTGCATCATTGGCAGGAACCATCATTGAGGAAATGTGTGTGATTCTGCAAGCTTTGATAGCATTGTTGCGTATTAATGACGAGGAAGACGAAATATTAGCGGACCAGCACACCACTCCATACCAGCAGCAGCTCCTAGGAAACTTCACGCTCATACTGTGCTTCGATTTACTCGAAGTCACAGTAGTAATTTCTACTCAGTTTGGCTCCGAATTCGTACACCAAACTTGGGACCTGGATGTGCTCAAGGTTAGACTCTTAAGACAAGTTTTGCCAGAGAACACCGAACGGTTTGTTTCTGTGGTGCAGATCAACCTAGTGTACAACTTTGTGGAAATGCTTTCTGCCTCGCTCACGGAAACCCGATTTGGCACTTCGGACACAAATTTAAATATGCTGATGGTGAAGTCGCTATTGAAGGTGTTGCTTATTGATATCCCTGTGAAGGACAACTTCATGTTTTACGGGCTCAATCGTATCTTGGGGAATAACCATGACCTAGTGAAAGTCGGACAAGCGGTGCCAAGTAAGCCTGAGAGACTATTTAACAGTTTACTCGTTTCCATGCCCTACCCAGTGGAGGTGAAGGAGTATAATACCTTTGAGAAGTTCAATATCTTGTATCAGCATGACAGTCATTTACTCAGCCTTAGGATCAGGATTGTGACGTTATTGGAATCGATTGTCATGTCGGGAAATCTGGACTTGCTCAACCTGAAGGAAAACATCAAGTCAATAGTCAGAGTGATCGGCTTTGAGCAGAATTACATTATGCATCAACCTCGGTACGAGCTAGTCCACATGCGACTAGCCATAATCGGTGTTCTTGTTCAAATCCTCTTCTACATTATGGAGGAGCATCAGAACATTAACATGCTCATATACCCTGAAACTCTCTACGAGATCTTTGTCGTGTTGATGCGAATTGCGTTTGCTTCCGATTCCCTATCGCTTGAGGCCCACCAGCTACTAGCACAAGTCAGGTCAAAAGGTATAACAGAGCTCGGTGTGTTCAACAAAAGCTGCGAGATGCGAAGCAGAGAGATGGCACATTTCAACGTCTACGACAGCCGTCCCAACAAGTATGCCGAACTAGCAAATATCGAAGGCGATTTCGCTAATGGGCTCGAATTTCCCTATGACCTGGAGACGATCGAACTTGCCCGGGAAATCTTGGGGATCTGTGTCAACCACGAGGAGGCCGACAACTTATACTACAATATGAACGCCGACAGCCAGAAGTAGAGCCTGTGGATGACGAGAATCGAATATAAAAAGAATAAAAAATCACAAAGACTTTCTATTTTCTAAAGCTTCCAAGGAGCGAACATAGTGGACAAATGCCCGCGCGAGGACCTACTGTACTTACAAGCTAATACTACTCCCGTGAAGTCAAAATGTATGATGTATTAATTACACTAGAGATGATCGTGACATAGCCTAAGCGGAGCCAGCCTTGATGGAGGTCTGGAAACCGTTTTGGAACCTTCTGGACACGTGCTTCAAGTAAGCCATTCTACCGGTACCGGTAGTTCTTCTTCTCTTGGCCTTCAAAGCCCAGTTGTGAGATCTCATCTTGGCTGCTGGGTAGCCACAAGAAGCACAGGTCTTCTTTTGAGCGTGGAACGAACGACGGCCACATCTCTTGCACAAAACGTGAGACTTGTTGTGTCTCTTACCCATAGAAGGAGTACCCTCTGTAATAGTTAGTATACTGGAACTTTTCTTTCTAGTTCTGTGTGTTTTCGAGGAGGACGCCAGGCCGACAGAAGAGCCACTTTGGATACGCAAGGTAAATAGGAAGCCGGTGCCTAGTAAGGTCTAGGAAAAGAACTATGAGATGAATTGGTGATGGAGGTTGCTTTAGGGCCAAGCATCTCATGGTGGGGAGGCTCTGCAAAGTAGGCTCTTGGTAATTTTCCTCTGTCCAAAACGAGTGTCCAGGCACCCACGACAAACACAGCCGGTGCTCAAATGGAATTTACATACTACCCATCTTGACTGTTGATTATAGATGAAGATTCAAGAAGGTCTTACGAAAAAACTCAAGCGAAGTGAGCCTGTGCGACGGAGGAAAAATTTGATGATTCTGCATAGAGCCGTTCAGCTGCGCACGTGACAAAAGGGCACCAGCCCTAGCGCGTCCGACGAATATGATCACGTGACTCGCTCTTGCTGGTGATGCTCTGAAATTCCACTGCAACGGCAAACAGTGCACGTGAACGATCACGCGGGAATCGAGTAGCTACTACGCATGTAGAAGAATTGCAGAACGACAATTTTAGCCGTAGCTAATTCTGTTCGCTTGGCAATTCTCCAGCTTCTGTGTCTCTTGGTGTGGCCTCATCATCGTTTCCTTCTTTCCTCGGTCTATTCCTCGGCCTTTTCCTCGGCCTTTTCCTCGGTATTTCTTTATAGATGTCTCGCTTTCGTCTGGCTATTCGCGTACGCTCAGACCGTGACCGCACCGCGTTGTTTGTTTGTATGGCGAGCGCGCCCCACGTCATAGCCAAGCAGTATAGCGCTGTTTTCTACTAACAAAATATCAATACACGAGGGAAAAAAATACCACCCACATTTCTCTTCCTTCGATTTTTTGTTTTTCGTTTTCATTGACCATGTCGAGTCTCCAATTTCCTCCATCCTCTCCTGTGCTAGATGGTCCCGACCTGTGCCCGGATCCTTTCATGGCAAAGCAAGTATCTCGGGGAAGACCTTCGGATTACCCTACGCCAAACCCGTCCTCTACTCTTGGACGTTCGTCTTCGCCAACCAGAGAAGAGGCCGAGCATGAAACCCATGGGCATTTTCAAAAATCTGTGAGGTTTAGTGACGTATCAGTTGAGGCACAGACTCCTCAAAACCAGCCAAGCGTCTCTGGAACATTGCCTTCCAGTTCTGTCGCCGAGAGCCCAAGCCGCCACCACCGCAAGGTATCGATTAACAAGGATTTCAACATCATAAACCCAAATTCGCTGGTGGTTCGCGTACCGCTCCTTCCAACCAAAACAGCCTTGACAATTGGCCGTAGTTCGAAGGCGTGTGACTTCCACTTTAGCCACCTTGCTGGCCCACTAGACAAAAGCGTGAGCCGGTGTCACGTTCGAGTCGACTATTCTCAAGATTCCTTGCTGTTTAAGTGTTTGGGCTTTAACGGTTTTGGCATGATAATTCCTCGAATGTGCCTGGTCTCTAAGGAGAGATGCGCCAGTTATTCTGTTCACGAGTCTACTCAACCTCTTGCGGCGCAGAACTTGTCCAAGACAATATATGTTGACAATCTGCACACCGAGTTCCATGTTGCCCGTGGTGAATCTGTGACTATGCCTCGATTTAATAATGTACTTTTGCAGATAGGCCGCCATGTGTTGCTAGTGAACCCCGAGGATTGTGACGAAGAGGTCACTGACGACGAGTCGTCCGTTTCTGCCGCCGTCGCGGGGCAAAATGTTGCAGATGCTTCCAATTCGAAGAAGCTGCTTGTACCTAATGAAAACGCACGACAGGAATCTCCAATGGTAGTAGGAAATGTGCACCAAAAAGGCTCTACGCCTTCGTTGCATACACCCACTGCATTGCCTACTGTTGCGCCAAGCACTCCTCACAAGACCGTTTACAAAGATTTCGGCGAGGAGCCCACGCCCTCAAGATCGACCAAATCAAGCGAAGATAAGGAAAATCGTCTTCTTGCAACTCCGAAAACGAATCAAGAAACTCAAATCACTTCGCCGTTAACTCCGCTTGCAGTGATTAACCTGAACAAACCGGCCCAGAAGCGCAGAGCTCAAAGCGAGGAACCCCAGGGTTCGCTTAAGAAGACCAAAAAAGATACTGAATACGATTCGAATGGCCTATTAGTCATTGATAGCCAATGTCTTAAGGGCGTCCCAAACGTCAGTGAAATTGAAAACATCATCATCAACCACTTGGCTTTTTCTAGGCTCTCGTCTACGCCTGCATCATTTCTCAACACGATTCTGGCTGCGGTCGCCAAACTTTCCCTACAACAACTTCGGGCTGTTCTCCACGAAGTAAGATGTATCGGAGTTATTTATAGACAAGGAAAGGATGCCGCCGGTAAGCCACTTGAGGAAGAGTACTACTACATTCCTGAAAATGATCGTGATCCTGAGAGAAACAAGTTGGTTTCTCTGGTCAAAGGTCACGGTGGCCTTCGAGCATGCAGAAGAACTCATAAACAATACTACTGGAAGAAGCCTGCCCCAATCAAGAAGTAACTATCTAAATATACACTCATGCTACAGACTTAATCTCTTGAGCCATTTGTTTGCTTGTAAGACGTCGTTTCTTGCCGCGAGAATCGCCAGTAGTTGTGAGACTCACGTCAATTTGTTCGACCTTAAGCAGTTGCCCATTAATTTTATCAGCTGATGACACACCTTGTGTTCCTGCTACTTCTTCCTTCACCTCGTGTTTGATGGCTTCACCATTCACTTGATTGACACCATTATTGAGGTCCGAAAGGTCAGCAGCAAACAACACCAGCTGGGCCCAGCCAGCATATTCACCGAAAAGCGAGCGGAGATGATTGCGCACAAGATGGTAAGACTTGGATGTCATTGTCTTTGGGCCCTTGAATCTGTAGTCTCGAACGGCAATCTGCAACACATGGGTGTCGACGGGCACAACATCGTGCTTATCAAGAGCCATTAGACAGATACAATCTGCCACTTTGGGGCCCACACCTGTAAGACGAAGTAAGAACTGGTGTGCATCTTCGTACAGCTCCACCCGCTGCGCGTGCAACGCGTCCATACTAACGTCCTTAACTTCAGGGTCAACGAACATGCTGGCAGTTTGCTGGATGTACTTGGCTCGGTAACCAAAACCTAGCTCCCGCAAGCGCCCTTCCACCAGCGGGTGGGCCAAGACATCTGGACCAGGAAACGAGTAGTAGGCTACACCATCGAGGTCGTTGATATAGTTACCGTATTCGGTGCACAAGGCATCGCACATCTTAGAGATCCGCTTAACATTATTATTTGAAGAGCAGATGAACAGCACAACAGTTTCCCAAGGGTCCTGCCGGAGGATCCGGATTCCAGGAAAGCACAAGAAAGATGCTGCCTTCAGGTTACGAGAGTGACGCGCCTCGATCTCGGCCCATGTCTTGTAGAGCTCGTCCAATTTGACTTCCAAGTTGAAGTAGTCTGTGATAAAGGCAAAAACAGCCTCGTAGTCGGCGTGACAGAGCTTTGTTGATCCTATTGCCGCGTAGTGGAGTACCTCATCGTCCTGCTTGAGGAGAATGATCTTGTCTTTGGTGGAGAAGCTCCACACGTTGTTCACGTTCTTCCATCGAAACGTCTGTCCACATCTCAACACGCGTGCGAGCGAAAGCTCTCTCGAGAGGAGCGGGATTGATTTCCACACTAGATCTGCAGTCATGGTTGGAAAAAGGAAGCCTGTGAAAATAGACCCAGACTGGTGATTTCTTGCTTCAAGTGGTTGTCGAAAATGTTGCGCTCACCAAAGAAAAATCGCCTACTTGATATACTGGTTGGAGACTTCGCGTGAGCGCAGTGTTCGCGTTCATGTTCAAGTTTTCGGGAGGTACTCCGATGCCTGTTTGTAAGCAAATTGGACCAGCCGTGGGCAAAAAAAAAACAACATAGCGGTTAGCAAAAAAGTTTACACCTGCGAGGTGGAATAGCGGATCTCAGAAATTTTCATTCCTAGGAAGGAAACTGCGTCTTCTAGCCTCGCGATGGAAGAGCAGTGTCCGATATGCTCGAGGAGTTTTCCATCCCGATTCCTTGAACGGCACGTCAATACGTGCTTGGACACGTTGGAAGTGTCCCAAAACGCTCTGGTAGCGCATCACGATCTGCCTTCAAGTTCAGATATAGAGAGAAAGACACCAGATGCGTTCGCTGCTTTAGGTCTCAAGGCTGACTCATCAAGATCGAGGGCAGAGAAGTCGAGGAAAGCCAGCGCAACACTCACCAGCATTCTTCTAGCAGAAAAGCGATTGAAACGGAAGCAAGAGGAACTCGAAAACCTCAACCGAAAGCAACAGCTGATGGAACAGCCACTTCCAGGAGATGATGACCAGACGTTGACTGAAAATGTCGGCAAACCGGAATCGCACTCTTATACCAGCTCCCAGACTGGGAAGGATTCGGTTGCATTGCCTTCAGGTTCTAGAGTACTCACGGAGTCACAGCAAAACTTGATACAGCAGTCCCAAGAGAGCGCAGATGATCGTGGAACGCTGCTGCCGGACGTCAATGCAAGTTCCTCACCGCTCTCAAGTACAAAGATTGAGGAATTCCGTCGGTTCCAACAAGAGGTAGCACAACTCAAGAGAGAAGCAGAACTCCCGCTCGCACAAAGACTTCGGCCAGATACCCTAAACGATTTTTTTGGACAAGACAAGCTCGTGGGGCCACACGGCATGTTGCGTAATTTTCTTGAAAGCAATCAACTCCCGTCTTTCATCCTCTGGGGTGTTCCAGGAGTTGGCAAGACTTCACTAGCTCGTATAATTGCCTCGTCGTCTGACCGCAAGCTTGTGGAGCTTTCTGGGTCTGATAGCAATGCGAGAAAGTTGAAGGAAGCTTTTGCCAATGCGCAGACTGAGAAGAATTTGACCGGACAGAAGACAGTCCTTTTTTTGGACGAGATCCACCGCTTCAACAAAGCGGTCCAGGACCTTCTCCTCCCTGTAATTGAAAAAGGTGTGGTGACTGTTATAGGAGCAACCACGGAGAACCCTTCCTTCACTTTAAACAATGCTTTGCTTTCACGAATGCACACTTTCGTAATGGAGCCTCTTCTGCATGAAGCATTAGTGAAAATTCTCAACAAGGGTCTTCTTTTGATCAACAAGACCCGAAAATTTGTTTATGGACTCCATCTCATTGCCATTAAGAGGGATGCTGTAGATTATATTGCGAGCTTGAGTGGAGGCGACTCCCGTGTTGCTCTTAACATTTTAGAGCTGATCAATGCTTACTTATCCGGCTTGCAGTATAAAATCATTAGCAAAAAAGAACCCAATTTGGAACGTTTTGACATGCTGGAAAATATTGGCGTGGTGCAGGTCACCCTTGAACACTTGAAGCCATTATTGAGCTCTCGTAACTTTCATCAAATGTACGATAAACTGGGCGAGAATCATTATGACACTATTAGTGCATTCCATAAGTCTGTGCGAGGATCTAATGCCGATGCTGCTATCTTCTATTTGGTAAAAATGCTTAGTGGCGGCGAGGATCCGTTGTTTATTGCTAGGAGAATGGTCGTTATCGCTAGTGAAGATATTGGTCTCCGAGATTCTTCGTGTTTACCTTTTGCGATATCGGCTATGGAAGCTCTTCAGTTTATAGGAATGCCTGAAGGTGAAATCATTCTAGCTCATTGTGCAGTGAAGTTGGCCAAGGCACCCAAGTCTACGAAGTCTTATAGAGCTTTGCGTAAAGCGCAGACGTTTTTGCGGGAGAATCCTGATGTTATGAAATTGCCAATACCATTACACTTGAGAAACGCACCGACTCTGCTCATGAAAGAGTTGGGTTATGGTGAGACATACAAGTACAATCCAAATTACAAACATGGTCTTATAGAACAAAGTTTTATGCCGCCTGAAATCCATGACGTTGCATTTGTTGATAGTACTCATTTGGGTGAGCTTGTTGATGAGGAGGTAGAACAACACGAGTACGAAAAGTATGACAAAGAGGAGGAGGAATATCGACAATTTAAAAAGCTTCGCAGAGGTGAAATTCAGCAGCAAATGGCTGATTATCGACGGAAATCTAAGGCACGAAATGCTCTTTCCTTTGTTTCATCTCAAGACCAAACTGAAAGACTTTCTAGTTATGATGAGAACTTGAGCAAGGATGATCAGCCCGAGTATTTTGAAGGCACTGAGCAAGATGCCTTCTCTGATCACTCTGATGCATCAGATAGAGTCAATTGCTCATATGACGAGTATCTTGGAGACGTGTAACGCACCAAGAACCCTTTCGCTTAAACTAATTATTCCGTCGAACACTTTGAAGCGATCACTATAAAATAAACTTTTGCATGAAATTTCCACATTATGGATCACTCGTATGGGCTTGTCTTAATTGTAAGTGAATATTTGGCAGACTAGAACTGTAGGATTTTCCGGTGAACTCTGAACGCAATTCACACTCACACTCGTGCTGGGAACAACATGTACTAGTTTTGCTTTCTCTGCTTATCCCTTGGACCAGCAAAAGACTTGAATTGGTAGAATGTCTCATTTTTACAACTTGTTCACTAATTGTGCTGTAAGGATTATTATAATGAAATCCATACTCCTTATGAGCGACTGGCGATAACTGATATGGCCAACTTATAGTCTGCGGGCGAGGCATCTCATTTTCAGTTTGATGCCTGAAGCGTTGAATGGTGAGGATTAGTATACCAATGAGAAAATAAGCTACCCATATAGCAATGAAGGAACACGCTAGTAAGAGTTCGTCAATTAGTGCTGTTCTACATGAAGAAAGCATTGTTTGGAGAGCACTGGAAACAGCTTCGGAAACACTCAGGTCCAGAGATAACAGACTATCAACTAACTCGTTGAAATAATGCTTCAAGGAAGCTTGATCTAGCAGTGGAGCTTCAAAATATGTATTTTCCTCGATCCACTCTAAACCATCTTCAATGTCTTCAATCTTTCGACCAACTGTACAATATATAATAGTACGAAGAGGGCTAGCAAGGAAAGATGACCCAAAAACAGCGTTTATGGTATCATTGACTGTTGTCTCAAAAAGATCGATATCCAGGAGGATGGAGGAGCTTGCGTTGTTGATTGAAGACAAAAGCTTATCGTTGATTTCTGTTGTTAAGTCATTCAAGGAAGTCTGTGCAGAGCTCACGAACAGTTCAAAGCTATCTGAGGACAGATTAGATATAGTGCTGGCAAAGCTACTTGCCGAGATATTTGTTGTGATTTTTTCAGCCTCTTTGAGAACGAGAAACTGTAAAAGCACCACTAGGAGTCCAGTAAATCCAAGCGAAAGAAAGCCAAGTAGATTGGGTGAGCAAGTGAACGAGACTAGCCATTTTATTTCCAGGGGCCAGGAGGTAGTGAAGGATCCAAAGAAACCCAAATTGCATTGCTCAATTAGATTACCGATTTCCACTGCGTTGTCTAACGTTGACAATGTCTCAAAAACAACAGCTTGTTTACGAAGATGGTATAAACACAAGATGCACCGAAGAATTGCGTATGCCACGCAGGCGATACTAAGACCGATAATAATGTAAGTAGTGAGTGAGCTTATTTTTGACTTTGTATCATTTAAAGCCTGCTTCAAGCTACTGCATGAAGACAGAGAACTGGAGGAGGAAGCTGAAGACAACTTCTCCAGTACGGACGGTGTAGCCAAATCGAGTGAAAAGGAAGTGTTCGAAAAATCACTAGCAAGATCGGTTATTGGTGCAGTAAGTAAAGATGATATATTGGAGAGTAAATCCTCAAAATCAGGAATGTCACTGCTCAACGAGTCTACTGAGTTAATCCAAGACGTAGGAATTGAGATACTCGTCAAATTTGAAATCGTCAAGTTAACTGTGTTTAGGCTTTCTGTCACATCAGAGGTGTCCGACGAGGTGAACAATGATTCAACTGTTTCCACAACAGATATAATAGTGTTGATTGCCGTCGACAAACCTGAAAGAGCCTTTTCAAAAGCTTTCAACACACTGTTAATTGCATCTTGTACATCTTCCGTGATGTCGTACAAAATGTCTGTTAAGTAATCCAAAAAGCCTTTGAGTACCGCGGTAAGCAAGCATGTGAACGTGCCCAAGTATAGCTCCAAAACAAGAGAAACCAAGCCTGAAGCTGCTTCAGAACACAAGTAGATCAGCTTATCTATCAAAGCAACTGAGTTATTCAGAAGCAGCGAAAGAACCAGCACGGTCATTTGGGTCATTTGCGACGGGGCCTGCTCCACTTTCTCCAGCAACGATTCAAGCGACAAACAAAGTGGGGTTGCAGCATCGCGGACGACAGTGATCATAGTGGAGAGTGTTTTTGCAAACAAGTAGATTTTGAAAATTGCAAGTATCAAAAATAGAAGGACATGATCCAACCATGCTTGCAGAAGTGCTTCTGGCGCATTAAGGTAGTGTCTCATTTTGTGTTGAGAACTTGAAGCGGCAGAGAGAAAGAGCTCAGAAACCGGATGTTGTTTGAACAGCAACTTTTGTGTTTTTCTTTGGCGATACTTCTAGACATTCATCTTGCGGCTTTATGGACTGGCGGTGCACAACATCATTGTTTGTGAATAGTTTTAGGGTGTCTAGCTTTGTTTCACCTTGTGTAGCATTGCTGTTTCAAAGGCAAAGAAGCAGAATTGCCATACGGATCCTTTGACACTTATGATACACGATATTGTAGAGGATGTAGTGGGCACCCAGACCTACCACGGTGGTAGCTGTGTCCATTACACAACAACGAGGTATATAAACTGGATGGGTCTTGTTTCAGGACAGTAGCATGTTTACTGCCTGTGGCGTATAGACGGCAAACCCACGAGACTGGTTTGCAGGACGTCCATCTCTCACCGCTTTCTCCATTATGGACATCTTTCCTCGTCACAGCTGCTATTCGAGCCCGGTGGCCGGAGCAACACTGGAAGCTTTTTGCACCCAGTTGAAGTGCGACTGCAAAACCGCGACCTGCATATACGGTGTTTGCCATTGTACGTTTTTAACTTTATCGGGCGAGCATCCAAAACACACTAGCATACTAACGCCTTCACAGCGCCATCCACGGTCAACATGTCGGAGCAACCAAAGGAGGAGAAGTCAGACACCCACATAAACTTGAAGGTCAGCGATGGCACTGCCGAGATCTTCTTTAAAATCAAGAAAACCACGCCCATGAAAAGATTGATGGACGCCTTTTGCAAGAGACAAGGCAAGTCCATGGAGTCGTTGAGGTTTTTGATCGATGGTGCCCGTGTTTCGCCGGACAACACTCCGGAGGATTTGGAGTTGGAGGACGGGGACGTCATTGAGGCGCATAGGGAGCAGGTTGGTGGCTTTTTGTGAACAGGAGAATAAACGATTCAAGTGACAACAACGAGTGTAGGCTGATGGAGAGAAACAAGTACAAATGAGCAAGAAACAAGTACAAACGAAGCAAGAAACAAAAGTAGGAGTACACTGAAAGGAAATGAGTATTTCGTCTCGTGTACCTCCAAAGAACCTGCCAGTTAAGGCACGGAGTTCAGGCTAAGTCGCTCTTGCGGTTTTACGATGGAACTACAAACCCGGCACAGACTGTTGCTACCAGGAACAAAGCAAGTCTGTCTCGTTGTGCTTGAGTGTCTCGCAGTGCTAATTGTCTTATCTAACCAAATTGCACTGGCCTACGATGGCCCACGCCGGTAATTTGTTAAGAGCACCATAACATAGACCGAAACAAGCGTTGGCCCTTGCCCAGGGCTTGCTTGATATGCGAACTTTCAGCCCATTTGGTTTTTCGCTGGACGCTTGCCACGAACAGAGTTGAAATGGTGCTAAAGCCTGTCGTTGGCTCCAGTGCCTCTGTCCGGGAAGCCACTCCAAAAATTGCGCGCCGGAACAACCGTTCGCGAATTAGCCCGATGGCAGTGTCAAGAAAGACGGCAATCGCAGAGTTAATCGAGCTAAGCTACCGCAAATAGCCCTGCCACGGTGTGGGTGGCGTGGACGAAAGTTGAGTCAATCTTTTCACGAGAGCATCACTATATCGAAAGGATGGGAACTGAGTTAGGTTTGCTTGTGTGCAGGACCGGTATATGCATTTTCGGGTCGAGGGAAGTTGACATGGGGAACTAAGGCGCCCGGTATCAGTCACGCACACCCTGGAAACGCATCTCGGCTCACATATGTTTACTTGTCTATATATATATGTATATATGCACAGGAGAATTCCAAGTTCAATTTTCATTTAGTTCAATTTCTTTTTTTCTTCTTCATATAATTCAATCTCTTTTCAATTGCCATGTGTATGTCAGCAATCTGCGGTATCTGCCACCACAAATCGTGGACCGGGTGTGGCCGTCACATCGGTAGTGTCATGGACTCCACCCCCAAGGAAAATTGGTGCACATGTGAAGCTGCTGACGATGCGTTTGATGCCAGCTACCCTCCCAAAGCAGGCACGGGATTTGCCAAGAGCCTGCCTCCTAAGTAGGGGAAATGCGCTTGCACTAGAGTATGATCACGAATAAGCGTTGGGAGGAGCGCATGAGGTTGGTTTGTTTTGACTAAGCCTCAAGTCCATGAAGCATGGCGGGTTTGGAGTTTGGATACGTCGAGAGGTTTTGGTTGTTTAATGCGGAGTCTGGATAATCGAGAGGTTTTGGATTGTTGAGAGGCTTTGGTGAGGGTTGTGGATTTGGTGACATAGGCAGGTAACCGAAGCTTTGAGTCTGGCGCAGAAGAATTGCTCGATTCTGGCGCTCTGAGTACTACGTAAAGAAAACATCATATTCCACAGCTGCGTGTATTCGTCCTATGTAGGCCATTTTCCTGTTCTATTCTTTCCGTCAAGGCTGATCTTAGTCCTAGCTTTTCTTCATGCTCCACATGTAACTGATCGTGTTAGGCACTACAGTAAGAGCCATTACTCCTCGGCCGTCCGTGCCCTCGCTCCCGCACAAGGCTGGGCGCGGATTACTGCGGGACCGGGCCATGGCGGGAAAGCGGTGGGCCCATGTCGTGCCGCCCCCAGACCCGGCCTGCCTACAAAATCCGCGCCCAGCCTTGGCTACAGCACTACCTTATCGTCTTTTCGCCCCACATTTTGCGACTTTCTGGAAGCTCCGTCCGTGCCTTCTATTCTTGGCCCTCTGAGAAACGTCACCAGCGAGCGTTTCCCGATTTGCTCTGTCTCCGAAAAGTACGAATCACTACAACTTTAATAACAAACAGGCCACGGAAGACAAGCCAGGAACACCAAAAAACAAGCAACGAATGCCCGCCCTAGGCCTACTTGTGTCTTTTTTCTTTTCTTTCTTTTCTTTTCTTTTCTTTTCTTTTTTTTTTTGGCTCTTGTTTTGCTTTCTTTCCACTTCTCCAACTTCTCTTCCCACCCACCTTTTTCTCGTGGCTTGCCGACCTGTGTACAGTCCCCACATCTCTGACTTTTGCTGTACCTTAATATCTCGAATGAGCAAACCTTCTTTTCTATCCTTCCAAACTTACTGTGAGATATATTTACTTTAGAAGCCGACCCCCGTTTCACTCCCTATTTTCAAATTCTCCACCGCTAAGTCCAGGTCCTCTTGCGCTCCTCTTAGCTCAAGCTTGTTGCTTTTATCTCAGCGTACACTTGCTCTATCCAACAACGCTCAAAAATTCAGCAGATTTCCCCTTTTAAACAGAAGAGCAAAAGAATCAGGCGGTATGAACTTTGACCACACTGGATTTTATAACCAGGGAACATCGGCGTCGCCGACTTCGCTGCAACATCAACACAATTTCGACCAGCTGGCAGCACCACCGCAGAATTACCTTCGACCCCAAAACTATGATCCAACTGTGTATAACCAGAAGTTATCACCGTCTCTTAGGCCAGGTGACTTTGACAGTATGCTACATTATAAACTCGCCGCCTTAGATCAACAACAGGATACAACGTCCCCGCTACAGGGATCGTTTCCTTCTTCGTCTCCTCCCGTTATGGCCTCGAATCATCCGGGACATGGCCCTGTATTTCAGCCCAATTTCAGCCCATTCGATCTGCCACCTCCTCAAATGACGTTTGGCGAGCTCGGGCCGGTGGACTCCTTTCATTTACCACGAGAGCTACAGGGAGGCATTGGGAACATCTCGTCCAGGAGACCGAGTTATGCTGCGGAGTCTTTCACACGCAATGCTCCGCAAAACCCTATGTTTGGCGGCAAAGCCCCGGGTCTGTCCAACAAAAACTCCTTGGCCTCGTTTGCGGCGGCTAACAACTTCTCCATTAATTCCAACAAGCGTTATGGCATTGACCTGCTTGCTGACTCTTTAGACAACTTTTCCTTGAATTCGAATCTTTCGGACTTCCAAGCTCGAAGACCCTCACAATTAGCAAACTTCCAGCCACTCGATGGCTCGCAACAAATGCATTTTTACAGTTCACAATTTCCTCCATCTACATCCTCCAAAATGCTGCCGTTCAGCTCAGGAGTCGACTCTGGTACTCCAATGAGTGGTGCAAAAGCTCCTGGTTTGATTTCAAATGCTTGTTCGAACATTGCAAGTGGTGCAAGTGGTTCAAACAGCAGTCAGCAAAACAATCAAATGAAATTAGACAACAAGCTTATGTTAAAAGACCAATATATCTTTGCGTCAAATGAGCTTAAGCAGCTTTTCTCGTCTGTGTCTAGATACTATCATGATGAGAAAATCACAAGCGATATTGTAAGGAAATTGAACAATCTACTTGGAAACGAAGTCGTTCAAAAATTAACAACTTTTATTAAAAAGCTGAATAATTTGACATTCAACCACAAAATGCTCTGCTTGGTGATCAATAAAAATGGAAAACTTGATCTTCTTTCTTATCCCAGCAATTCTAATATTTATCTTCAATATGAAGACCTAGTTATCGTTGATGGTGACCGGGGCAAGGATATGGTGATGATTTTAGAGCCTCTAGTATCATTGGAGTTTGCTATCCTTTTCAATTTTATGAAAAAGATTGAACATTTGAAATCACTCACCATCACTGATTCTAGTGGAGGGACATCGGTAAAGAACAATCACAGTGGCGGTACACACTCGACAGACCTAGATGCCTCAGCCATAATCAACAAACAAACCAATGAGGACAATGAATTCATTGTCAATTTACCAACTAAGCAGGTTTTACGCTTTGCAACACCAAAGGAGGTTCAAAAGCTTGGCGGCAAATTCTTGGAAGAGAAAAAAGCGTACCTCACATGCTTCAACAAGATCAAAGAGTTGGGATTGAACAAAGACTTGACGTTGATAAATGTCGAGTACCAGTTTGACTTTAAAAAATTAATCTTCTTCTATTTCGCCAATTTTAAGCGAATCGATTTTCGTGGACTCATCAAGGACTTGTTCAAAATTTACAAAACTAGAATTTGGTTGTGTGCTGTCTTGCCGTATGACAAACCCGAGCTCTACTCAAAGAACATGAATGTCACAAACGACGTGCAAGAGGATGCTGGCGAAATACCCAATGAGTACGAATTGAGCAATGACCAGATCATCTCTTTCTCCATTGATGAATTTCAAAACATCTCACTGCCTACTTATTTCCATCTGCGGAACATGGTCAATCTTATAGACAACTTAATGGAAGAAGTGAATGGCAACTTCTATGGTTTCAACTCGAAATCAGATAGACCCGATAGAGTAGGATCACTGGGGCGCCGGCAGTCACATGTGATCCAGCCCAACTTCAATCCCTTTGGTGAAAATGAGATGAAACTTGACAATGCAAGATAGAGGAGAACATAGAAGGAACGACTCAAAGGTGAGCAAACTGAGAAAATGAAGAAGGAAAGAAGGAAAGACATTGAAAGAAAAGAACATATAGAATGAAGAAAACTAAAAACGAAGCTACGAAAGAGACCAACCGTTACTAGGTATCAATTATTAACATGTTTTTCATTGACAGTAAAAAAGAGCTAGTCTGCTGCGAGTTCAGGAGTGTAGAGTCAACTCAAAATGGGTAGATTATACTTCTGTACATTGATAGAAAGAGTTACCATTTCGACAGCTAGGTCCGTCCCACGTCTTAGCGAGCGCACGTACATGAACATCACATCTTGGATCCTGCATCGGGCCGGGAATTCGGTTCAGGCAGAACCTCCATGATATCATCAATACGCTACAAAACATACTACAATGCTACTCTCAACATACTTCCAGCTGCACCAGTTTCGCCGCTTCATCCCAGACTGGATCACAACTGGCCTTCTCCTTGTGTTCTTTTTTTTGGTGGCGGAGCGTGCCCGGCCATTCAATCGTCAGTTCAAGTTGAACGATCCGACAATCCAGCATCCTTTTGCAGACACCGAGAGGGTTTCAGGCAACATGTGTCTTTTGCTTGCATCGTGTGTGCCGACCACAGTCATGTGTCTTGTTACTCTTTACAAGTATAGGAAGTCAAAGGACCAGGCGTGGCATATAATGCAGGTTTCCATCTTGGGCCTTGCACTCACCATTTCTTACACCGGTGTGGTCACCGACATTTTAAAGTGCTGGGTTGGACGTCCCCGGCCAGACTTTCTAGAGAGGTGTGGAGCACTAGACGGTACGATTACAGACGAATTCGTGGATATTGTGGTCTGTACTGCACCACTTGGGGACGATAGACTCGCGGATGGTATGAAGTCTACCCCATCTGGACACTCGTCGATTTCGTTCAGCGCATTTTTATTTTTGACGCTTTGGCTCTATGGGCAGCTTCTGCTCCTGCGCCACACGCTGTGCATCCATCATCAGTTTTTTGCAGTTTCTCCCCTTCTTTTGGCCTCCTACGTAGCACTCTCCCGGGTGCAAGACTATAGACATCATTTTGTGGATATTTTTCTGGGTGGAATTTTAGGCTGTGTGATCTCGGGTTTAGTTTATCATAAATACTTTCCCACCATCTCGTCAGAGAAGTCCAGCGAGCCTTTGGGTGGAGAAGATGAGCCTAGTCTTCCTCTTTAGAAGGGTTTGCTTCACTTAAAACCACAACGGAACTAAAGTCATGGGCCAGACTAGTCTGCGTTGCGGCTGCTCAAAAACGTCTCAGGGCGCTTTGTGAGACAGGTGTCGCATAATCATGCATCTTTAAGAAGAAAAAAACAAAATAAAGAAATCGTTATGCATCGCTAAATCAGTGTCGTAAACTGTGCAAGTTTTGGTTTGTTGTATCACTTCTCTTCTATTGCCGTTCAAACTTTACAGTCTTCATCATTTCCATATCCTCACACAAGCCGCACTTCAATACTCGTCCTTCTTCTTCTTCTTCCGTATTCTCACTCGCTAATAATAGTCTGCAACTAAGTTCCGCGCAATGCACTCAGACAGCTTCTTGACGTCTAGCCGCACTATGTTTCAAGTCTCCGTCATAAATATAATAACCTGCTAGAAATAACCATGTTTTTGGAGGTGAAACTGTGCTGGCACACGATCTATATATTCAGGTTTTTATAGATATATGTATATATTTAAGGGCAGTTGAAAATAGGGAAAACGCGTACTAAACCACAATAAAGGTTGCAAAAAGTTTTAAGTTGGATTTGACAAAACGAAAAAAATACTGACAACACCAGTGCACGGACTTTGTACAGCGAAATGAAATTGTTAATGAGATATCAGAATATCGACCGCCGTGAGGCAACCACAGTGACTATCACCGCCGAGTCTACTGCCACCTCGACCAATGATGACGCTGATTCGCTTCTGAGTGACACTGACTCCACAGTAGTTATCATAAAGACAATAACCCAAACGGATGGTGACTCACTGAGTTCGGTATCAGCTACAGAGAAAGTGCTGTCTTCTTCACATTATACGTCTTCTACAACAGCAGCATCATCCTTTATAAGTGCCAGCTCGACATCGAATTCGGACGTGGGTCTGTCGTCCACGACCAGCGTTGAGAAGTCAACCAGTCTGCTGATTTTGAGTAGCAGCCTGCTGTCGAGCACAAATTACGGCTTGGCCATTGGTATTCCCATTGCAGTTGTCTCGGTCTTTGGCATCATTGTGTTTATCTTGATCTATCTAAAGAAACGCATGGACTCAGGAATTACGGAAGACGCACTCAAAGCTTCAAACTCCCTTCCTAAGGCGAAGACCGAAACATACCCCACTTCTAGTGTGTACCTGACACACGAAGAAAAAACTCTGAAGAAGCATGAGAGAGCTGTTTTGGAAGAAGAACCTGTTGAAGCTTTCAACAGTAAGCCGACATTTCTCAAACGGATCAGTCGACTCATAAATATTCCAGACTCCCCAGTAGAGTTCAAATCGCCTGTATTTTTGAGAAGATTTCATTTGCTGTCGAGCAGAAATGCTAAAAACTTTGAGGAAAGGTCTGATAAAGAGTTACCCCAGGCGCCTCCCACAGTCAAGCGTAACGAATTGAGCGAGCAAATACCGCATGGCGAAGGCGAAGAGGAAAAAGCACATAAACCTAGCAACCTGATCTACGTCGTGGTGAAGCCGTACGCTAGGCGGTTAGGTGATGAGCTTACCGTGTGCATTGGAGAACATGTCCGTGTGGTGCGTAACCACTCAGATGGCTGGGCTACGGTGAAGGTCGTAGACAGTGGTGACGTGGGTGTAATTCCACTCATGTGTGTGAAAAGAGTTCCCAAGAATTTCTAAAAATAACGGTGAGACTCACTGTATTTGTTTTCTTGTTAAAATATATCACACTATAGTACAAGTTCATGCTCGTCATTTTAATACTGCCTAGTATAACCCTGATTTGAGGCTTGCGATCTTTGTTGGTGCTGTTGGTAGCGGTCAGAGTGTTGCCTTTGCTGTTCTTGACGATGAACTGAAGAATACGTTGGCTGTACCAGGTACTGGTACTGTTGATCACCATATGAACGAATGTTCTGTACAGTTTGCGGTGGTGCTTGTGCTTGTGAAGAGGGATACGATTGCAGAGTGTTTCCACCCGTGTGTGCCGGTAGCCTCAGCATAGGCATTTGTTGAACGGGTATTTGCTCAGAAGGGCCCATCCTTGCACTATAAGGATGCGTGCTCCTCGGCTTTTGTTGATTTGGGTTCAGCAGCATAGGTTTAGCTTGATATTGTTCTAATGGTTGGGTTTGCGCTTGGGGGTGTTGTTTATGGTGGTGTTGGTTGGATTGTTGTTGTTGTTGTGGATACTGTTGTTGGTACTGTGGTTGGTACTGTTGTTGTTGTTGTGGATACTGTGGTTGGTACTGTGGTTGATACTGTGGTTGGTTCTGTGGTTGGTTCTGTGGTTGGTACTGTTGTTGGTACTGTTGTTGGTACTGTTGTTGATGTTTTTGTTGTGATGGTGATGGATACTTTTGTTGTATTTGAGACTTTTGCATGTATTGTTGCTGGGGCTGCCCTCTTTGAGAAGCTGGTGGCACCTCTCGTCCCTCAAAGTCATAGGGGCTTTGCGCCTGCTTTGAAGCCAGTTGTTGTTTCAACTGCTCTTCAGTCGGTGGGAGTCTCCGTGGCGTACTCACTTGCTGATACGCTGCAGGTGCCTGTGGGCTTTGCATGGAAGTATAGTTCTGTGCGCCCGGCTTGCGTTCTTGCACAGCTAATTGCGGAATTTGTTGTTGCTGGTATTGGAGAGGCTGACCTTGAGGTCCTTTAGATGAATGCATTGGGCCTTGCTGCTGGAAGTATTGAGGATTCTTTCCGCGCTGCGTTTGTTGTGATGGGGGAGGTTGTATGTGTCTGGGCTTGAGACTATCATCATCATTGCCCTGCAACGTTTGCTTCAAATTCTTATTTGCACGGGACTTTTGTACAAAACCTTCATGCTTGATTGGCAGAGTTGCACGCACGTCTGTGCCGGCATCGAACCTCTCCCCCAGGGAAGGAGTAGGAGGTTGTGAATCGTAGGGCTTGGTTGAGTGCAACAGTTGAAGATTCTGGATTTGAGGAAGCTGTTGCGCCTGTGTTGTGGGCGACATTGGACTCGTCGGATACATACCATGCGAAGGGATTGCCGGAGGTGGAGACGTCTCGGTGTTGTCCGAGCCCGATGTCATAAGCGAACCTGAACCTTCGCTCTCGCCATCCGAATTATTATATTCTCGTAACCGTGATGGGGCGTGATGATCAACGGCTTTATAGAACTGTTGATTGAACTCGTTATACTGGGTCATAGGAGATTGCACCGAAGAATAACTGGAGTTTCGATTATCATACGGTTTCGGTACCAGGAGCAAACTTCCAGCTTCTGTTCTTCTTGCCGAAGTAGGTGTAGACCCTTCGTCGTCCGATGTATCGTCATCGTCATCGTCATCATCATCGTCATCACCATCCTCATCACTACCGCTAAATAAATGATCCTCATTGGTTGGATAAGGGCCATGGCGAAGCGATTTCGTTCTCATCATAGTAGGCAATGCAGTTTCGTCGAACTCTTCAGCACTTCCATTTAAAATCCTGTTCCTATCATCAAACCTATCGGAAGGCGTTTGGATCGTCGAATACTTGTGATAAATATCGGCGAGCTGAACAGATGTGCGTGAGCCTGGATTACGGTCATCGCTGGTGGTGTCAATCTCCAAATTGTTGATGTTTCTATTTGAACTGATTTGTGCGGGTACTTTCAAATCACCAACTCCGCCCCCGGGTGATATTCTCTTGTTTGTATTTGGAATTGACGACATTGCCGCTGAACCAGCAATTGCAGTTGAGCTAGACAAAGCAGCAGAGGGAGTCGACAGAGTGGCAGGCAATGAGCCTGTCAGGACGAACCTCAGGTTACCATGAATTGCCCTCGAGGGCTGGCTCAAGGAAGATATTTGACCAGACTCCAGTGTGGTATTCTGTTGATGAGCAGAAGTGTTGTGCACCACGCTTGCGGACGACGCATTGCGTGAGCTTATGGGGCTGCCCAAACGAGGACTGTTTAACGAGCTGACAGCGCCCGAGAAGCCACGGGATGATCCACATCCGTCGTAACCCAGACTCATCTTCAGCTTCAAAATGTTTCTGATATTCTCTTTCCATGTTGCAGCGTTCCAGGACAAATAGTGCTGTGAAGCGGTCAACCCTTCAATATCAGACAGATTCAAGTAGTGTACATGGGGCAACGTCGGTAACCCGAAAACTAGTGACTCTGGATCTATACGGTCAGCCTTTAATCTCTTTGGGCGACCATAGAGTCCGAAGGAGTCGTAGAGAGGAACCAAAAAGCGAATTAATGTATCAAATCCAGGGACCGAGGAATGCTGCTCTGGCATAAGGAAAAGGGATGTTTCCTGGCTCTCCGCGGTATTTTTCTTGTTGTGTTTCACAGACGGCAGTTTGAAGTTAATGCAACCCTCCAACTTCATGATGGTACTCTTGTCAATAAAGAAAGGCAGCTGTGGATAAACTGCAGTCACCAGAGTGGCGGAGGTAATCACGCCTAACAACTCCTTCTTCTTGACATTCTCAGATTCGTAAAGTAGTACTCTACCGGGGACGAAGGATTTCTTCTTCACCGTACTTGGCTCAATCACGGCAAAGCAGCGTTTCCACGCCATACCTGATCCATAACGGATTTTGACCCAGTCTTCGTGGTTAAAGCGCTTCTGCGCTAAGATGGTCCTGATATCAGACAACCGCAGGCCTCGTGCCGACAACAACGCACCAGTGTATGCTTCTTGTAGTGATTGATACTCGAAGGTGGCCAAGCGGAGACTAATGAACCACTCCTTCATCAGATCATAAGAGCGCAACTGCATGATGAAGCGGTTCTTCAACGTGGTCAGTATTATCAACACGTTCTCAAGCTGCTGTTTGGCAGCCGGGAGCACTGTCATGGCATTGAATACAGCATCAGTAAAGTTGAGGTAGTTCGGCTTGCTGCTTGTCTCGAAAAGCTGCTCTGGCGAGTCTTTGAATCGAGCTAGGTTTGCCGCATCCCAGTATGCCAACTGGTTACCGGTTAAAATTCCATACACTTCCTTCCATTCACGATCAGCAGGGTTTCCGTCACCATTCAAGTCGTAGTAGAGCATAAACACGCCTTCATGGTACCGTCTGTGAGTTTGAGCTGAGAGAAGAGTAACGATCGGAACAAGCTCAGGTGAGATGTTATCCTCGGCAGATTTCTCTGGAGAAGAGTCCCGCGCTTCTCCTGATTGAGGACTATTCAGTAATTTTGAGGTCTTTCGTTGTGCCGACTTCTTCGGCGAAAGACTGGAGAATTTCATCAGCGAGGAAGAAACGTGGGTCGGTGGACGCTGTGTATGTATTGCGGGAATTCGCGCAGCCGAGAGGGCTGTTGTGTTTTTTTCCTTTGGTCGTGGGACTTATTTTTCTTTTTTCTGGGGTGCTGTGTTGTTATTTTCCGCTATAGAGGAAGACTGCCTAGAAAACAACTTGGGGAAGTGCCGGTATTAGGATTTGCAGTTTCCAGCAAGAAGGATTGGTGTACGTTTCCTTACAATTACAATGCAAGCTCCTAGTTACTTAAGTTGAACAGTTTTTGCTTGAGCTACTTATCCCCAACAGAGTATAAACGACTTAAGAAACTATAGTGAGGGGCGGCATACAGTGCGCACGCTACATGGCGCAAAGCACGCGGCTCAAGGGGTTCGGTTTATTCCCGAGGAGATACCGCAAAACTAGTGCTCCAAACCAAGCTGAGCCTTGGGAATTCGATTTTCTTTGCTGGTTCCATCAGACGTACCGCGAGGTGCTGGCGAGAACTGAAGACAGAGACTTGAATCTGTAGCGTATTCCAAGTGTTACCGGCCGCGAGCTGCAGAGCCTCAAAACGGTTTTCCGGGCCGTTTCTCACCAATGAAACGCGTTCTGTCGAACTAACGCATTGCCAACGGCCGGCAAAGCTGCGACGATCGATGACGAAATGGAACAGAAGTTGCATACGTAGGCTTCGACATTTTTTACTCCTTTTATTACTGTTGTTGTATACCTGTCGTGCCTTGTATGGCCCGTGGCTCTAAACCAGTACCAGCCTTCTAAACCATCACTGCGTGAAACTGTAGGACGGTGTCTATTAAAAAAGTTACCAAGCGTCGGCCTTGTCTACAACCAACTTACCGTTGCACCACACCTTGATGCAGTTGCGGTCATCTCCCGAGAACAACCATCGGTTGACCAACAGGCTCATTTTCTGCACGTAGTCCAGCTCTCCCACCACTGGCTTCTGGAAGTCGAACACGTCGATATTGGAGCCTGCGCTGTGGAGGTCAATGAGCTGGGCATCGAAGTACTTGCCTTTCTCAAAGCTGCCGAGCTTGTTTCCAAACCCGCACGCCTTTGCCCCACCCATAGTGGCCATGTAAAGTGCGTCTGCCACGCTGAGACGCTCGTCTGAGGCTTCTCCCATAGATAGATGGTGCGACACAATCACCAGGCTCCGGGCTACACCCAAAATCGACTGCTCGAAACCGCCAGAGAGATCTGTTCCCAACGATACATTGATGTTGTCTTTGTAGATGTACTGTTTGATTGGAGCCTCGCCGCTGGTAAGAAAAGAGTTTGACAGCGGACAGTGACTGATGGACGCCTGTTTGTCGCTGATAAGATTGCGCTCGTGGGCGTCCAAGTGGATACCATGGGCCAAGATCGTCAGCGGACCCAACAAATCATGGTCATCGTACACCAGCGTGTAGTTCTTGCTGTCGGGGAACGTACGGTGCACCAACTTTATTTCGTCCAAGTTCTCTGCAATGTGAGTCTGGATTGGAAGGTTGTGGGCCTGCGAAAGCGCCCCTAGCCTCTTCATGAACCCGCTCAGGCAAACCGGCGCAAACCGCGGGGTGACAATGGGCTTGACCATTGCTGGCGCACAGCAATGGCGGTGTTTCGAGTCGAGTGCCTCACAGTGTTCTATAAGCTCGTGCATGCCGTCGAGACACTCGTCCGGCGACTCGGCGTACGTTGGGAACGTGGTGTTGTGGTTCATGCATACCTTCCCCACCAACCCGCGCTGGCCCATTTGAGCAACGAGATCTGCAAACAACTTGGTGGTGTGAGTGTCGATGGTGGTGAAGTAGGACGCACACGTGGTGCCGTTATTGAGCGTTTTCGTTATGACCTTGGTGTAGATTTCACGGGCGAATTTGGTCGCGCCTTCGGAGCCGTCAGTGAACCTGGACTCCAAAGGAAACGTGTGCTCCTGAAGCCAATCAAGCAACGGCAACTCACACCCAATTCCGATGTTGGGGTACTGCGAGGCGTGGATGTGGGTGTCGACAAACCCGGGAAAAAGGAACGAGAACGAACTGTTGCACAAGTCCACGAACCTGTACGAGGTGACAGACGACCGTGCCTCGAAAAAATGCTGGGGGCTGCCGTACGTCTCTTGCTGCTTGGGGCCGTACTCTTCCATGAAGTCGATCTCGCCCTTATCAGTGACCCCCAAAAGCGTGTTGGGCAAGAACTCAAGCTGGCCAAGGCTCGGGGTGTGCACGAGCGTGGCATGGTAAAGTGTGTAAGTGTTGATTTTGGGTTTGGACACGGACACCATAGTGGACGAAGGAGCTTCAAGTGGTGTACAAAAAGAAAGTAGCGAAAGGGAGGACACGGGGGCTTATTTATGGTTTGTGAAATGGGTTGCTGTGCCGCGGGATCTCCGACGGATGCGCGGTTTCAGTGTGGAGGAAGTCTGGAGAAGCAGCAAGGGTAATTTTGCGCATCCGGTGCTGTGCACAGGGCCAGGTTTACGGGGAAGCTTTGGCGAGCGATTGGGCCTATTGAGTGCCGTTGTAGTGAGGCAAGAGCAGACAGTGCGAGCCCACTGGTGCAACCCAAGCTAGGGCCATTCTGGTAGAAGGAAAGTGTGGCGAAGCTGGAAGCACTGGGGCGGATCTGGAATATTTGCCGATTTCTTGTGGCGAAGCTGGAAGCACTGGGGCAGATCCGGGGCATTTGCCACTTTTCTTGTGCCGCCTGTCATTGCTACGCTCTGTTCCATTCGGCGTTCGGCGTCACCTGTAAAACGGCCTTGCTGCTCGTTGCGAGCGACTGCGCGGGCTACGCCGCTCACAAAATGTATCCCAAAAGCTGGTGAAAGTATCCCAAAATTGCGCGAAGTATCCCAAAGCTGAGCGAAGTATCCCAAAGCTGAAAAGTATCCCAAAACCGACGGCATGTGCAGACTTTGCCTTTTTGCCTTTTGTTGTTTTCCGATCGGTCAACAATGTCTTCCTCTATTCGCCGCTTCTCGCCTGCCTCTCGCCTGCCTCTCGCCTGCCTCTCGCCTGCCTCTCGCCTGCCTCTCGCTTGCCTCTTCGCTCATGTGCCGCTTTTTGTCTTTTATATTACTTGGCTCGCACTTGTAGAATCATCGCACAGTCGCTCCGTGAGTTGATTACGCCTCATGACATTTTAGCTACTACCAGAAGTAAAACGCTTTACAGATATTTACAAGCACGTATTCCTTTATTGGGGCCGTGGCATGGGCACCGCGTAATGGATATCCTGAAATGTATTATAATCGAATGAACTTTTGTGAGCCTCACGGCTCTGCAGAGAACGTATGTCTTGCTTACAACAAGGCACCAATCAACCCAACCACAGCAGCGGCACCGAAGCTTCTGTCCAAGCCAGCACCATCAGCAACACTGACACTAGCCTGCGAGGCGCTAGAGGAAGACGAGCTGATCACAGTGGAAGGAGCCTGGGCAGTTGTGCTGGTGGTAGCAGCTGCAGTAGATTCCTGTGTGGTTGGTGCAGACGACGAACTGGCTGTAGTAGCTGCGAGCGAAGACGACGATGACGACAAAGATGACGAAGACGAAGACGAAGAAGACGAAGAAGACGAAGAAGATGACGAAGACGAAGAAGATGCGAACACTGATGAAGAGGCTGCGCTTGATGAGGCGGACGACGCACCTGAAGAGGCGTAACCGCTGCACGAGTCAGACAAAGAAGACTTGGCAGTGTCCGCATCACCGTCAGGACAAATGCTGTCCAAGCACAGCTCAATGGCACTTTGCTCCGTAGAACAGATACAAGACAAGTCGCCTAAGCCGTCGCAGTCGGAATTCTTTTCAACCTGTGCAACACAAGCCAACAAGCAAGCTGGAGGCGTAGCGAGCACCTGGGGAAGCACAGCAGCGAGCGCAAGCAAAGTGGAGGCCTTCAATCCATACATCGTGAAATGTTCTTTCGGAGTTATTCTGGTTAGGAAGAAGAAAAACGTAGAAACAAAATCACCCGAATATATGTCTTGTCTGGGGCGTGCAGTTCTGCTTGGTCCACACACGCTTAAATTTGGCTATTAATAGCAGAATAGATAAACATGCTGTCACGTGTGCAATATATGGTACACATATTAACCCGATACGGTAAGTGCACTGCACGTAGCCACGGGGCTTTGTTCTAGACCAGCTTCTAGCGAAGGCTTGTTTTCCACTGAAACAATCACGTGCACACAGTCACGTTCACGCCTCCACTTGCCGCTTTCCACCTTCCACCTCCAACTCCCTCTCTCTCTAAAAACCAGCCCCATTGTTCGTGGAAGCTGGAGCCGAGGCACTGGCCTTCTGTCATCTTGATTCTTTTTTTGTGCGTTTTGTTTGCGCAATCATTTCACTTTCTTTCTGGCGTTTCTTCACTCACTCTGTTCATGCGCGCTGATGGAACTAAATTCCTCAGCCATCAGCCCACTGGCTCAAAGCCTCACGTTGGCCGTAAGCCCAGTCCCACTGTACATAATGTCTGCTGGAAACTGATCTACCCTAACATTGATTTCTGCTAAAACATCGACAGCCAATCCACCGCCAATGGCTCTGCGTAATAAATCTGCCCCTATCCCCTCGGCTATTTTAATAGGAAGCCGGGGTGTCTTGTAGATACCAGGGGGGATTATCAACAACTCAGAGGTCTCTACATGTGCCAAAGGATCGCCCTTGACAGTTGCAATGCACTTCATTATTCGCGCTTTGATCTCCATGTTCGCCAATGGGTTGTAAACAGTGAGCTCGATGTCAGAGCTCCATACATGGAACGTAGCATCAATCAAAAACGGGCTTTGTTTCTTCTGTGGTTCATTCCCAACAACACCGACAACTTCATTACCGGAGGAAATTCCCTTCGCGTCTTGTCGTGGGAATCTAAATTCCGGCAAGGGAATAGCTTCCAATTTGATTTCTTCAAGTAGTTTCCGTAGACCTGCATTGTTTAGTGAAGCGGATCCTGGGCTGCCCAGGATGCCGAAAACAATGTTGCTTGAAGCAGACACTACTCGACTCATAAACTCTTCCACGAGGACCCTCTGGAAACTCGAGTCATAGTATAAAGTAAAGTATGCGGCAAGAGGTACTCTCTTCTTGGAATTCCTGAGATTGAAGTCCACGACTTCGATAATACCAATCGAGGTATTATTATAAAGTAGCCTGAAACTAAGAGTATCGCCGGGAATTTCCACCGAAACGTTCAAGGGGTTGAAAATCTCCAAGTCCACGAAAAACTTGGCATGGGTCGGGCTTGATGACACGCACAAAATTTGCTCTGACAGAATGTTCATTTGTTTCCAGAGCCACTCAGCCAACGAGGTCTTATTGGCTACGGTTCCCACACCCACACCCATACCAATTTCAGGCAATGAGTGAGTAGTGTTGATATCCAAGTGAGTCAAATTTGCAGAAACAAAAGGTGCCTCCAAATGTAAAGAGTTTATCTGCAAATTCCAGCTAGGAAACTCGATTGTAAAATCGTTTAAAAGCTTGTCGAGCATTATTCCAGTAAGTTCTGGCCCTGTCACTTCCACCGAGACATTTAGTAATTCCCACGAGAGACAGCTGAACGTCGTATTGGTCGGTGATAAAGCAAACTGGCCGCTACCAGGAATGACAACCAGAAACATATTCAGGTTGCATTTTGAGAAATCCATTCGTGATACGATGTTTGACACCAGTGCCTGCAACTGCAAGTTGTCGAGTGTACTTTCTATATCCAAATGAGCTTGGGAATCTAGTGTCAACATAAGTATATTCTCGAGGCTAGAGCCTACTTTGATTTTTGCAGAACTTAGTTGCCCACCTCGGATAAGTTCTGCTACCAGCATCTCAGGGAATTGTAGCACAGGAAGTTCTGTCTCAGATGAAATCTCAGAGAGGAGCTGAAAGAGCCATCTCGGTAGTCTTGAAGAGTTACTTTTGTTCTTTTTTGCTCTCATTATTGCTCGCAAAATCCCTTTACTGGACATTTGGCTCACAAATCTGTTAAACTGAGACCAACCGTCGTTACAAATTCGAAGCAACAGTTCATCGATCTTTCCTAGCTCTATATGAGCTCTCATTATGGATTCAGAGCTTGGAGAAAATTCGACCGCGCTGGAATTGCACTGACCAATTATCACTGGTGTCCCTTCACAGCTCTCCAAAGCCACCTCCCATTCAATTGCCAGCAAAGTGAATGCCACCGGAACTGGGGGAATCTGTACTTCTATAGACAACAGAAGCGAACTATCTTCTGTATCCGAATACACTTCCGCGACTTTCAAGGGTAGTTCTAGCAGTTGGAGGTCTACTTGAAGATTGTGAGGGATGGTAACGGATCCAAAGGTGAAGCTGAAGCCACGTACTTGGACCAGAGGTGTCATCACCATGTCAAAATGTAAGTGAAGAGGGTCTTTGTGAGGATGTGCAAGGAACAATGATGCGATCGAGTCAAGGCCCGCCTCCGCAAAAATGACATCCGAAAGGAAATCTATTTCGGAGATACGGTGATTGATTAGGTCAATGGGGAACTCTGGAGGGAAAATGTCAACAACATGATACGAGGCAGAGTTATCTATCGAGCAGAAAATTTGACATAGATCACGCGGTGCAACCACAATGCCGCCTACCACCACAGAGAACAACTTAGTTAATTGGCGTAAGGCTTGATTGCTGATATTCAGATACTCCGTTTTCACTGTGGCTACTACCTGTATTGCAATACCATCTTCGTGAACTTCAAGTACTGAAATACTTTGGATGTCGGTTTCAAAAGCCTCATTGATAAGCGTTTCAAGGCTGACCATCTTGAGAATTAGCATGACAACAAACACAACTGCTATAACCACACCGATAAATCTCCAAAGCACCCTGCTCAGTAAAGCAGAAACAAACATTCCCAGAAGGGCCCTTTTGCGCATGAGCAGTTGTCCATTCCCTGCTCCCCAGCTTTCCAAATCTCCCTGACTCTGCCCTAGTAATAGAGGCGTTTCTTCGGTAGCACTTGTACCCGAAACATGTTTCTGATGATCTTGTGGATCGACGCTGTCAATTCCTTGATCGACGCTTGCTAAATCTACCAGAGGGCTATATTGTTGTATTGGAGTTGAGCTTGCAATCGGCTCTTCGTCTATCAGAATCACAGTAGGTGTAGCCAGCAAAGAATTGCGATCCTCGGGGCACAGTTTTGGAGTCTCCTGTATTTGGGAATTTCCCTTTGGTGATTTTGGAACTGTCGAGTTTATATCGAGCATATTGTTTTCCTGTTTGTTGTGTTCGTTGGTAGTTCTTGCCATGGCTACAAATGGGGTAACAAATGTCAAAATGTTCTCGAGAATTGCGCTCCTAGCAAGCTAGAAAGCGGGATCTCAACCAGGGTTCTCTACCCGAAATTAAGTCCAGAAACGAACTCTTTGGTAAAATAAAAAAAAAATTAAAAATAATTTGCTTCAATGGAAACCTCGTACAGGTTCTCTCTGACCGCAAACTGGTAAAAGCGGAAGCTCACTCTTGAAGTCTGACTTCGTCTTCCGACAAACAAAGGCGTGCGTGCGAAGGCTTGGAGAGGCCCCAATGGTTTTTCGATAACTGCGAGAGACTTGAGCCGGTATTTATCGAATATTGGAGAAGAATTGGTAGGCTTTTCCCCACCAGAAGTTGCCCTTGGAAACACTATGCGCACAATGATAAGAGCGATGCCATGCAAACCATGCGCTCTACTACTGCGCGCATCACTATAGCTTTAACAATAATGTTTATCGATAATCATACAAACACAGAACAAAACAGAGGGGGGGGGCACTGAACTCGCTTAGGGTAATAGTGAAGGGTAAAGCTTCCCGAGTGAATGAGATTTCGCGAGTCAGTGGCACAAAACGATAGCTATACAAAAAAAAAAAATTAATGGCGTCACCAGAAGTCCGTGAGGAGCCTTGACTAGGGCACCACAAGTCAAGCTCCCTTTTTCTTTTTTTTTTTCTCTTTTCTTCTTCTTACTCATTCTTCTTGCCTTCCAACAAGTCTATCATCAGTGAACATGCCCGTGTGCGTGATCGTGTTGCTGTACACTGGGGTCAACATTTGGATCCACAGTGGGGTCGATGCTTGGGTCAACTGGAGGGTTCAGTAAAGAGGGGTTACCTGGAGCTGCCTCCATTGCAGCAATGACTGCAACATCTTGCACAGAAGGGTGACCACCATCATCGTGATGGTGCTGGTGATGGTGGGGATTGTGCTGAAGATGTGGGTGGAGCTGTTGCTGCTGATGGTGGAGTTGATAGGGGTTCGACTGGAGATTGTGATGATCAAGAATATCCGGCTGGTAGCCAACAGCAGCGGCCGCGGCAGCTGCTGCTGCTGCTGCATTGGCACCCTGATTACGGTGCAAGGGCTTTTCAACCAATGTTCTGGTGTACTTAGCTCTCTTCTTCTTGCCGCCAATCAAAGCAAAGTTGGGCTCAGGGGGATGGTTGTGAGCAGGGTGAATCATTCTCAAGATCCACATCTCGGACTCTCTCTTGTCGTCATCGTAGCCATCGAATTCGTTATCCTTCTTCATCTTCTTAGCCTTGTCCTTCTCTGGAGGATACAAGTTGGCAACCAATCTATAGCCACACTTGGATCTCTTGGTGTAGGCAACTCTCTGTCTTTTCGTGGCATCCTTGACAGTTGTTCTAAACGACCCAGACCGCTCGCACTGGAAGTACACTGCTTTGGGTTTGGAAGAGTTAATAACAATCTTGCACTGCTCTTCTTCGTTGAGAATGTTCTTCACATATTTGACCAAGTCCAGCTTACTCGAAAAAGTTTTGATGATATCACCCTCCCCATGTCTCGACACAAGGAAGCCTCCGTTCTCGTAGTCGATACCCGCAGTAGTGAGCCCCATTTGGTGCTGAGGGATCTGCTGTTGGTGCAACTGTTGTTGTAAAGAGTGATGGGGCTGCATGTGCTGCTGTTGCAACGGGTGGTGCTGCATTTGGTGGTGCTGCATTTGGTGGTGTTGTTGCATCTGGTGGTGTTGTTGCATCTGGTGATGTTGTAACGCCTGTTGCTGCATTTGTTGCTGTTGCTGCATTTGCGCAGCAGCAGCAGCAGCGTTCATCACTCCACGGTGATACTGCCCGTCGTCATCGTGGTGACCCATCACAGCAGGGTTGGGGAAGTCATGGCCATTGGCCAACGCAATAGCTGCCGCGGTGGTGTGGTCCATCAGTTGATACTGGGGGTGGTGACCGAGCGAGTGCTGGGGCTGGAGGTAGCCTTGGCCACCGGTTCTGTCGTTTGTAGCAGAAGGTCCAGACATTGGAAAGACGCGTTGAGGTTTGTTTATCTGGGATGTTTTTATTTTATGTGTTGAGGGTGAGCGTCCACGGGCAAAAATTGACGCCGAGTGTTTTGTTGTTTACACTGGCGAGGTGGCAAAATACAATTGCTTTCTCTCGGAGAGGTCTTTTGGCAACTTACTTTTGATAAGTCAACTGGCCTGGGGAAAACAACGGGTGTGGATATAACTGCTGTCCTGCACAACTATGTGGATGAAGGTGAAGCTCAGATCCTGGACATAAAAGTAGTAGGTGTGTGTGGAAGAGGAACTTTGTTGATGTTGCGAGGAGGGAGGAGGAGCGAGCGTGTCCTGGCGAAAAGAGTGATATCTGCAGTAGCTCTTTGGTCAGCCAATGAGCGTGTCGTGTGCCGCGATATCCCGTGTTGTTTGGTCATGTGATCTGGGTCATGCGGACTTGCTTGTTGTCACTTTATTCGTTGGTACAGTGGAAGAGGAACACAAGAGGACAAGTTTATAATGTGGTGAAAGCGGGGAGGGTGGTAGAGCCGGGCTTCAGCAAGGGCTTTCCTACGCCGTTATTCAACTTGTGGTTTGTTACTCCTGCATGAACGATTGGAGCCTTTGGGCGTCGCTCAGCCAACTAAACTTCATAGTCGTCAGCAAACATAAAATTAATCTATAAATAGATATTAAGTAAGGAGAAGAAACAGTTGTACTTCGCATGCTTGTTCTGTGAGAATGCAGCTTCAAGAGTTGTTTTCGGTGTTGTGTTGGTCGTATCCGGGCCACTCTAGGAGGAACCGTCAAATGGCTTTTTTGAACCTATCTCTACCTCACATCAGAGTTAAGTTCACTTCGAAGTGTCAGCGGTGCCCATAGACTCGTGGTACTGCTAAGTTTCGGTCCACTCATTTTTTTGTTGTAGAATGTGAAGAGCAAATTGGAAGTCGCAACGTAGCATTTTGCACCCAGTTTATAGCTCTCTCTCAACTGCATCGGTGCATTTCTCAGTTCAACCTCCATTATGCCTGAATAGCTGGCGTGATGGTTTTCCTTTATGAGACGATCACAACAATCTATGCTGCTTTGCTTCATCGCAATAGAAAATTCAAGAACAAGACTCATTGTACAGGGTGGGTGTTGTCATTTTCAAACAAATGGAAGTGGCCGCTTGGCTCCCCCTCCCCCGACTTCAAATACTATGGGTAGTGGCATTGTGCTGAGAATAATCTGCTAGTAGCAGATCTGTGGAATGTTCAGCCATCAGTGGAAATGGCTCTCTTTGTTTCAGAAGAATTGGTCTTAGACTTTTCACAGTTTCGTAACGTAGATTTCTTGTCGCTACGAATGGTAGGGCTCGCTAAATCTGCGAATCAAGCACCATAGTATGGTGTCTGTTCGTAAGGGCCGAACGACTGTATGGAGTTTGTTTGAAGCGTATGGCAACGACGTTTCATTTTCCAAATTCTTAAAGCTGCAGTCAGTCTAAACTCAGAAGATCCATCTTGTCAAGACCCAAATGCCCTCGAGGACCGAGAGGCAGTGAGGAGAAGCTTTGGGTGAAGGGCCGCTCGCCTCTAGGATAGGGAAAGCGGATGTAGTGCTTCCAGCTGGAACAACTTTGTACGTGGAAGTGTCCTAGTGTATAGCGGTGTGCCTCTGACTACGAAGATCTTATTCTGAACATCGTCGACAGTTTTTCCGTTTTTTTAGGGCTGGTATTCATTAGACCAGGCAGTAATTCGCAGCCGAACGTTTTTCGCAATCGTGGTGCGGCACCAGGACAATACTCGAAACTGGCCCGGCCTAATTCTACGAAGATAAAAAAACAAAACAACCAGCCAGAAAAATTTTTAAAAAACAAAAACCTCCCGAGGTATGTCAAACTCAAAAACAAAACAATGGAGCTGTAAGACGCGTAGTCAAGATAACCCGTAGGATCTTCGGTGCTATCTGTGAATTTTCCGGTCACCTCCTGTACACCCACCTTGTCCCCGCGATTCAAATGACTTAGCACAACGCCAAACCAAAGTCTATGTCAAGAAAAAGAATATCATCATGAGCTTGATTGCCAGAATTAAAGCCAAAAGCAGAGACAGCGAGCTCCATTGGCTAGTCAACGAGATGGTGACGCCCGAGCTCCCGCAATTGATCGAGGCACTCCAGATATGCTCCAATCTTCTCCTCTACAACTCCCCTCAGCACCCAGACAAAACCAAACACATCCAGCGGGGACCGGGAATCACACTACCGGTATCGTCGGGCAAGCTGGAGGAGCTCAAAGGCATCGTGGTACGGGACGGGGCCTACATCACCAAAATGAGCGTGGTGTTGAAAGAACGGCACTTCAATCGCATTCTCCACAAGCTCAATCTCGTGAAGCCGTTTCTTCTCCCGCAGATTTTGACCGCCAAACGCAGCATCGACAATGCCATTGATCTCCTTCAACAGGCATGCTCTGTATTTGACGATATGTCGGCAGGTTCGAGCACAAACGAGAAACCGGTTCCACAATGCGACTTCGAGGCCCACGACGTGCTTGTGTCGGTGTTCACCACTCTCCTCACCGAGCTCCAAACTGCAAAAAACAGCCTTCAGCTCCCGACCGATCCAGAGCTCGTATTTCCTTTGCATGTGACACCGGCGAGCTTCTTCGAGCCAGAACTATCATCCAACATAGCGTTGGACCTCTACATCAGTCTGGCAGAGGTGTGTGTGGACTTGAAAGACCTCCAGAGGGTGCTGGAACGCCCGTGGGGTGACGTTAATGCGGTGACAGGCAAGTCGTACGTAGACGAGATCCGTGACAAGATGTCTTCGGGAAAATTGGACAAGATCGATCAGGCCGGTGCGCCAGCAGAGAGCTCTGAGCGGGGCGTGCTCCAGAATGTGTTTTCGCATCTTCTGTTAAAGCCCAAGCACGATCCACAGGACTACATCACACGCTGTGTGACCTACAATGGAGCGGTGGTGATGATTAACAAAAAAATCGAGGTGCTGAGTGCCGACCCAGTACTTGTTAGTGCCTTCACCAAGCTCGACTCCGTGGAATACTTGGTCAGCAGCTTCCTCCAGAACATAAGCACGCTACTCGAGCGAGGTGTCTAGGCCACAGCTGCCCATGAACTACAATTTCCATTTTTTTCACTGTATTTTCCATTTCTTTTACTGTAACTATCCATTTTTTACTGTAGTTTTCCATCTCTTTTTGCTGTAATTTTCCTTTTTTTACTGTAAATTATCTACATTTTGCAGTAACTGAAATGTGAAAGGAACCGCTCGCTTAAGCCGACTTGTATTTCGCACAACGCTGCGTCCTAATGCTGGCCCACGGCTCCATTGTCTTCGCGCACCGCTCAGTCACCAGTACCGCCACAAACAGCCCGGAACCAAAGCGAGCCAAAGCGAGCCACACCTCGCCCTCCGCAGCCTGCTCACCTCGGCCCAAGTATGCCGTCCGCATTCAACTGGTAGCCCTGTTTTTGCCGTAACCACCACCGTAGACTGAGAAAGTGCAGAACCAGTGCAGAACCAAGCGTGAATCCCGGCGAATTGTTGGTTGCACCCGTCCATGCTCAAGAGCCTACTTACACAGGCCTCTAATCCCAAGTCTTTTCTAAAATCGAACCTTTTTCCGCCCCACCGTCTTTCGAAAATGAGCTCGGCCTACACTATACTTGCAGACGACTGTGCCATAGAAAAACCGCTACTTGACGACAGGAGCTATCGGTTCTTGAAATTGAACAAAAATGACTTGCATGTGTTGGTGATCAATGATCCTACCACTGACCGCTCTGCTGCTTCCATGGACGTCAATGTGGGCTCTTTTGCCGATAAGAAATACACCATATCTGGTTTGGCCCATTTCTGTGAGCACTTGCTCTTCATGGGCACTGCCAAATTCCCCGAAGAAAACGAATATGCGAGCTACTTGTCGAAGCATTCAGGCCATTCAAATGCCTATACTTCTGCTGAGCACACCAACTACTATTTTGAGGTGAGTTCTGAGCACTTGGAGGGCGCACTCGACCGCTTTTCCCAGTTCTTCATCAGTCCTCTCTTTAGCAAAAGCTGCAAAGATAGAGAAATAAGAGCGGTCGACTCAGAAAACAAAAAGAATCTCCAGAATGACCTTTGGCGTATGTATCAGCTTGACAAGCTGACCAGCAACCCAAACCACCCATTCAATGGATTTTCCACTGGTAACTATGCAACATTAAATGATGAGCCCGAGAGCAGGGGTCTTAATGTTCGAGATGTCTTGCTTGACTTCTACAGGGAGCAATACTCTTCGAACTTAATGAGCTTGGTGGTATTAGGGTCCGAGTCTTTGGATGATCTCACCGCATGGGCAATAGAGAAGTTCTCTGATATTCCAAATGCATCTCTCCCGAGACCGTCGTACGACGGTGAGCTCATCTTTACTTCAGACCAGTTGGGCAAGATACTCAAGGCGAAATCAATCATGGATATAAACAAACTTGAGCTCTCCTTCATGATTCCCGACGATATGGAGAGACACTGGGAGTCAAAGCCCAGCCAGTACTTTTCTCATCTCTTGGGCCACGAGAGCAATGGCTCTCTATGCCATTTCCTTAAAAATAAAAATTGGATCAACTCTCTCTCGTCTGGCAATATGACCGTATGCCGGGGAAACTCCTTATTTGTGCTTGAGGTGGAGCTCACGCCCTCTGGCTTGGAGA
Source organism: Metschnikowia agaves (assembly GCA_963678735.1). NCBI lineage: Eukaryota > Fungi > Ascomycota > Pichiomycetes > Serinales > Metschnikowiaceae > Metschnikowia > Metschnikowia agaves. Next base: position 395,877 of record CAVMBV010000011.1, on the reverse strand, counting down.
ATTGGCAGGAAGTCGTGGTACACGTATTTGAATACCTCAAACTACTTCACAACGAGGAGCCACAGCAATGGATTTGGAAGGAGATTAGTGACATGTCCAAAATCAACTTTCGTTTTAAACAGAAACTGGCCACATCTTCCACCGTATCGAAAATGAGCAACCTGTTGTACAAATTTGCTAGTGATCAATCAATACCCCCGGAAAACTTGTTGAATTACACTATCATAAGTGACTTTGACCCGGAGAAAATAAAAAAGCTCCGCTCATACTTAGTTCCGTCCAACGTTCGTTTGACTCTATCATCCCAGAGGTTCGACGACTTGCCATCAAAAGAACACTGGTATGGCTCAGAGTACCTGTTCAGCGATATTCCACAAGACTTAAACACACGCATCAGGAATGTGTCTACAAACAAGGAATTGCATCTTGTTTTGCCTAACAAATTTGTTCCCCAAGACTTTACTGTGAGTGGCGAGAAGCTAGAGAAACCGTTGGGCCACCCATACCTCATCTCGAACACTGCCAAGCATGAGACATGGTTCAAGCTGGATGACACCTTTATGGTGCCCAAAGGAAATATAAATCTTACTGTTCACTGCCCCGTTCTAGGCAATTCCATCACGGAGTCTGTTTTGGGTATGTTGTGGACGGAATTGCTCGATGATGAATTGAATGACGTCAAATACTATGCCAGCATTGTCGGGTTGCAATGCAGCATCTACCACTTCCGAGATGCCATCTCGGTTAAAGTTGGGGGATATAACGATAAACTTCCCGAGTTCCTCAAACAGATTTTAGAGGTGCTTGTCGACTACGTACCTAAAGAAGACAGGTTTGATTCAATAAAATACAAGATTACACAGGAACTCAAAAATTCAGGTTATGAAACACCATACTCGCAGATTGGCTCTCGCTTTCTACAGCTCGTCAACGAAAAGACTTATACCGATGACGAAAAATTGGAGGCCCTCGATCACTTGACATACAAGGATGTGGCAGAATTTGCCCGGAACAATCTTTGGTCCCAAGGAGTGTTTGTACAAACACTTGTTCACGGCAATTTTAGTTTCTCTACAGCTCACGCCACTCACAACCTTATCCACGATATTTTCAGGCATAAAAACGCCGTGGCATCAACTAGAGAGGAAGTGGATAAAGCTGTAAGATTTCAGAGTGTCCGTTTGAACGCGGGCGAGAATGTGAGATACGAGATCCAGCTTAAGGATGCCAACAATGTGAATTCATGTCTTGAGTATTTCATCCAAGTCGGTTCCTTGACCACCAAGAACGCTAGGTTGCGTGTGCTCACAGATTTGTTGAGTCTCATGATTCATGAGCCCTGCTTCAACCAGTTACGAACTAAGGAGCAGCTAGGGTATGTGGTATTCTCTGGGTACAGGCTGAGCCGGTCGGAGTTCGGAGTAAGGATCCTAGTGCAGTCAGAGAGATCATGCGAATATCTCGAATACAGGGTGGAAGAATTCTTGAAGAGATTTCGGGAAAAAAACCTTGGTTCTCAGCTCACAGACGAGGCATTTGAACGATTTAAAAATGCGTTAAAGAGTAAAAAGCTAAGTAAGTTGAAAAACTTACAGGAGGAGTGTGCCCGCTTCTGGAACTCGATCAACGATGGATTCTACGACTTCCAGCAGAAGAAGGAAGATGTAAACATCTTGGAGACGATCACTAAAGATGAATTTTTGTTATTCTTCAAGACGTATATTGACGTTGGTGCGAATGATCACTCAGCAAGATTACTGGTGTTCTTGAAGTCACAAAGGCCTCCTGAAGTAGACGAGACAAAAGCTGTGGCTACTGCAGTGCACAACTTCATCTTCAAACTGGACATTGTGATTGGTACAGATGCTGCTGACAAGATCCTCGCCGACAGTGGTCCAGATTTAAACCAGGTGGCCGAAAAGATTGCCCAAGCTGCTGAGCTCAAGGACAAGGCCGCGTTCCAAAGTCAGTTTGTAGCTGAAGTGACGGCACGTGTACGTGAGCCTGTTCCTCCACATTATCCTAAAGGAACGTTGATTGCATCTGGTTCAGAGTTCAAGGCGAGTCATGAGCTCGGAGGGCGGCCAGAGCCAGTTCGGGACTTAGAAACTTTCTATTATCGCTACGAAGAGTCGCATTTATAGACGCACATATAGAATCTCCAAAAGAGTTGCTCATACCAGGCAGATCGAATATTGCTTGAACATAGTTGAAAACGGCCAGAACTATCAGTCAAGAGCGATCTATTTCAGTTTTCTCGTGCATCCATAGCCGTAGTATTTCTGGCAGTATTTCTGGCACTAGTTCTTAGTGCCCCAGGTTTACTCACTGGTCCTACATAAATGCGCGCTACTTTAAGAGCCATGTCACGGGGCCTCCGAAATCAGAAACCAAAGACCCACTCAGAATGAAGACGTTGAGCTTGAATCGAGTCAACGAGGTGTATTTTGCGAAGCTCTTCGTGGAGAAGAACAACACAGCTCTTGGCGCCGCGTCTAAAGCCAAGGTTCTCCTTGTGGATCACCACACAATGCCGATAATCTCCATGAGCTACGCCCAAAGCCAATTGCTCCAGCACGATGTGATTCTCATCGAAATGCTTGAAAATGGCAGCAATCTCTCACTCATGAAACACTTAAACTGCGTGGTGTACATAAAGCCGCTGAAGGCGTCAATTGCATTGCTCTGTTCCGAGTTATCTGCTCCACATTACAGCCACTACCAGCTTTTCTTCAGTAGCACAGTGGCCAAGAGCGATCTAGAGAAAATTGCGCAGGCAGATGAGTTTGAGGTTGTCAACCAGGTCGTTGAGGTTTTCCAGGACTATTCGATTGTCAACGATAACTTGTTTTCCATTGCCGTAGCCGAGCAAACACAGGGGCCAGCTCAGAGCGCCACAGTAGAAGAGTCTGCGAGTCTTCTGAGCTTGCTTTTGTCGTTGAAAAAGTGCCCCGTGATCAAGTACGACACTTCTTCACTTGGGCTGAAAAGATTGGCATCTGAGGTCCTTTACTACATCAACTCGAACTCCAATAATAACTTATTTGATGAGTTGAATAAGACCAACGATACACCGCCCATGTTGGTCATTTTGGACCGCAAAAGCGACCCAATTACTCCACTAGTTACGCCATGGACGTACCAGTCCATGATTCATGAACTCATTGGCATCTCCAGGAATATCGTGTCACTTGACCATGGCAACGAACAGCTCACACTCTCCGAGACTCAAGATCGCTTCTATAAGGAGTCTATGTACCTCAACTACGGTGATTTGACCGACAAGTTCCAGAAATATGTCGATGAGTATAAAAGCCAGACAAAACAGTCGTCCATAGAGAACTTGAAGACTCAGGACTTGTCAGAGTTGAAACGCATCCTCACTCGCTTTCCCGAGTTTAAGAAGTTGTCCAACAACATCCTAAAGCATTTGAATATCATCAGTGAACTCGACAAGCAAATATCCACTCAAAATCTCTGGTCCGTGGGTGAACTTCAACAGACCATAGTGTGTGATTTGGACAACCACCAGGCCATTCGGACTAAATTAATGGACATAATTGCAGACCTGTCGATTTCTACCATGAACAAAGTCAAATTGCTCTTGCTTTACACGGCCAAGTTCCCAAATAAGTCATCCGACTTGAATGCCTTGTTGGCCAAATTGGATGACTCAGTCACAACAAACCCTGCACCCACAGTCTCACAACTATCGCTCATTAAGAACTTCAACAAACACTTTAAGACGGCCTCAAAAAACTTAACGAAACAGTTAGATAACACAAACGAAAATAACAACAACATCGGCCAATTGTTCAACAAGAACAGGATCAAGATCCAACAACTCTTCAACACAAACAATCACACACACAATCACAGTGTGCCCAAGAATGACAACATTTACATGCAATACATCCCTCGGCTCAGTGAGATTTTGTCACTGATCACCTCTTCCAATAAACAGAATGGAAAGCCCCTGGATACTCAAAGTCACCATCTCGCTACTATGGTACCAGATACAGTCACTGCCCAGTACGGCAAAGTGGATGATTTGGGTACCCAAGAGGTGATTGTTTACTTCAAGGGAGGTGTCACATATGAGGAGGCACGTTTAGCTCACGATCTATGTGCGCTACAACCTAATATGGATTACATCATAGGAGGCGACCAGTTGTTGAATAGCGACATGTGGGTTGAAAAGATGTGTGATGAGATCAACAATGCCGGCGAATCGCAGGGTCCAAAATTGGACCGGAGGGCGCAGCTTCGGGACATTTTGTGAATATAGGGGAAGGAATCAAAGAAGAATAGAATAAATAATGAGAAATAAAAAGTTTTTTTTTTTTTTTTTTTTCTTTTCTTCTAGACTGGGCTTACATACTACTACAAGGATCCAAGAATATAAAAAAAAGAGTATCGAAGTAATGCTATGAATGATGATATACGGGAAAATTAAAGAAACAGTTGGGTCAAGGAGCGTACTTGCCGAATTTCTGCTCCCACAGTAGAATCTTTTCGGTGAGGTTCTCCATAAGCCGGAGATTCTCGTTGACCAGAACGGTCAAGCCAGCACCCTCTACGTTGGCCTCCTTGAATTGTAGTGTTTTGGTATCGCGCTCCTCCTCCAACTCCATCTGAGAACGCCCAAGCCACTCAAGGATTGCACCAGTTCTCTTGCGCAATTCGTAGATGGTGGACTTGTCGTTCACAAATCTCGGCTGCGACGGCTGACTTAGTAGCGCCTCTTTTGATAATGCTGGGTCGCTCAGCTCAGACTTCAGAGTAGAGCCAGCACTTGGTTTAGCCGTCGTCCGCAGTCGCAGCAGCTTGGCAGTGGCCTTAGAGCGTGACTTCACCTCTCTACGCGAGGGCCGAGACTCGCTATCGTCGTCGTGGGTGGATTCATTCACGTCAACCTCAGATTCCTCACCTCGCAGCCTCTTACCGTTTGCTGCAGGTACACCCGCCGGGCTCTTGTGCTCTGTAGATGTCCGTGCACTTTCTCGAAGTGCTCGCTGGAGCTGTTCGTCAAATGCATCCTCGCCATGGCGACGGTCCTTCCGAGTCTGGCGGTTGGAACTCGTCGACACAGAGGTATCAGAGTCTCGTGACGAAGAGTTGTTTTCCGCCGCAGAGTACGGACTACGGCGAGAACGCAGGCGAGACATGGGCTTGCCAGACTTTTCCGACTTATCTTCCCCGTCAAACTGGTCGGAGCCAGGCTCGTTGACATCAGCATCTCCAGCAACTTCAGGCCTCACACTAGCAGATTCTTGCAAGCCTGTTTCAGCATTGTCAGCGGTGGCCTCCAGGAACGCAATCAAGTCAGCACGATCGTCATTGACGGACCGATATAACGTCCGAACAGTATTCCCTTCAGAGTCCGTGATGATACGGTGGAGCTCGGGCTTGCACTCCTCACACCAGTATTTATCAGGCACATCATCGTCCACAAAGAGCCCCACACAATAACCATGCTGCCAAACCAGACACTGGTCACACTGGATGAAGAGCCCGTTGTCAAGTTTGATGTTGTACTTACGCAAGAGCAACTGCTGGAGTGCCAAGCTGACCGACGCGATCTCGTCTTGGCCGCACACACATCTGGTTATCTCGCTCTGCTCATCGAGGTCTGCGGCGTTATATGCTTCTGTCTGCTTGTTGTCCGCCGTAGGCTTGGACCGGCCCGAGCGTCTTGACATTGTCGAGCTAGCAATTTGGGACTGGAAGGACGGACCGTGGATTGTGGAGACCCACGAGAAGACTGCGCGCAGAGTGGTAGTGCGCAACACATATCAGCAGTAGTTGCCGAAACTTGCCCCTCTGGCAGGTGCGCGCTTGGTCGGCGTTGGTGGTGAGAAGGTGGCCCAAGTCACCATATCAGAACAGAGAAAAGTGGAGAAGCTGCTCTGCATTTGCAAAGAAACAAGCGAAATCAACTGCAGCAGGGCGAGAGTACACGTTGGTTTGCCGCTTGAACCTTTAAATTTCTTTTTCAAGTGACCCCAAAGTTTTCAGAAATGTCCGTGCCCGCTTCTGTTCGGCCCTTTCTCAGCACCAAGATCGTCCATCGTACGTGGGCGGGAACGTTCCAGTGCCGGCCGCAGGCCATTTTCCAGCCTTCGTCCGTAGAGCAAATTCAGGAGTTGATCAACCAAGCACGTCTTAATGGTAAAACCATCATGACCGTCGGATCGGGCCATTCGCCCTCAGACTTAACCATGACCTCCGAGTGGTTGTGCAACTTAGACAAGTTCGACAAGGTTCTCAAGCAAGAGGAGTTCTATGGTCCCTCTGCGGACGGCCGCTCCAAGGAAGTCAAGTATGTGGACTTGACAGTGGAAGCTGGCATCCGCGTATTCCAGTTGAACGAGTACCTCAAGGCACATCTGCTTGCGATCCAGAACTTGGGCTCCATCAGTGACCAGTCGGTGGCAGGACTCATCTCCACCGGAACTCATGGCTCTTCACAGTTCCACGGCTTGGTATCACAGCAGGTGGTGTCCATCACTATTGCCAATTCTGCGGGCAAGTTGGTGACATGCTCGTCGGTAGAGCGGCCAGACCTTTTCCGGGCAGCTTTATTGTCTTTGGGGAAGATCGGCATCATCACCCACGTCACTTTGCGTACGGTGCCGCGCTATACCATCAAGTCCAAGCAGGAGATCATTAACTTCTCTACGCTTCTACTGAAGTGGGATACCATCTGGCTTGACTCTGAGTTCATTCGCATTTGGTGGTTTCCCTACTCGCGCCGCTGTGTGTTATGGCGGGCCTCCAAGTCCGATGAGCCTTTGAGCGAGCCACGTAGCTCCTGGTATGGCACTACCCTTGGTAGGCTTTTCTACGAGTCTTTGCTTTGGGTTGCCGTGAACATTGCCCCTCGTATCACGCCCTGGGTAGAGAAGTTTGTCTTCAAGCAGCAGTATGGCAATGTTGAGACTTTGGGCAGCGGTGATATTGCCGTGCAGAACTCCGTGGAGGGCTTGAACATGGACTGCTTGTTTTCACAGTTCGTCAACGAGTGGTCTGCCCCATTGAATAACGGAGTCGATGTGTTGACCCAATTAGACGAAGAGATACAGAAGGCTGCCAAGAACGGCGACTTCTTTGTCCACGCACCAATAGAGGTGCGCTGTTCCAATGTCACTAACTCCGACACAGCGTTCAGTGATGCTGACGGAAACGCTTGTCTTCATCCTTCCCAGGATTGGCTCCGCACCAGAAACCGGTTGAGCGCCGGACCTGTGCCTGGAAACAATTTCCGCCCCTATTTGGACAATTCTCCCTTCCAAAAGTATCAGGCTGATGCCTCTTTGATCAGCACCGACCTGTTGACAATGTTTGTCAATGCTACCTTGTACCGTCCATTCGGTTTTAACCTGGAGTCCAAGGAGTGGTACAAAATCTTTGAGCGTATTATGACTGAAGCCAAGGGGAAGCCTCATTGGGCAAAGAACTTCATAGGATTGCATGGGGACCACGAGTCCGACAAGGATGTGCAAGACCAGCTTGCATATGGCGGAAAACTCTCATACACAATGAAAGGCTTTGACCCCGTAATGAAGGACTGGTTTGGCGATAACTTGGTTGCCTACAACAAAGTGCGCAAAGAAATGGACCCTGAAGGCGTGTTCATGAGCGGAAAGGCCTGGGCTACTAGAAATGGTATCATTTTGGAGTGAATCCACTTGTGCTTATGTTTAAAAGTTTATAGATTTTATTGCGGTACCTTATAGAAACTGTTTGCAGATGATCAACGTGCAACGTAGAGATGGACAAATTGATGGTTGATATTCTTTATTTCACATTTTAGGTACCTATTCAGCAGTGTCTAACATCCAGATTGTTTATCATGTGACGATTTTTTATAGTCTTATAAATATCTTATGCTAGTTTTCTCTTCGACAACGGTCTCACTCATTTGAATGGGGCTTTCATGGGGTCCACAACAACACCCTGTTTAACCATGATACGTGGAAGAATAGACTTCTGGTGGGTAGCTCTTGATGACCACTCTTCTCCCACTGGCATACGTAAGGCCCGTTCGTATTGCTCCTTGGACTCGTACGGAAAGGGAACCTTAGATGACTGGTATTTGAGGTTATGCTTATTAACCGACTCATTAATAATGACATTATGTTTGTCCTTGTCTCTCCTATGGTCCTTTTGCACAACTCCGTCAACCTTGCGGACAAATCTCTTTCTTTGTTTTGTTTTGGTACCTGCTCCACCCCATCCTCCCCATCCGGGCAACGTTAAGTCTTCCTCTTTATCTCCTTCTTCTTCCGCCACTGCCTTCTTTTCGGCAAGAAACTCCGATACAACGTCATCTCCCGCAAATGCCTCTTGTATGAGATTCTGCTGACGGAACATTTGGCCCCGTGGCTCACCATCCGACTCATTGTCGTCAGAATCGATGCTGTGGCTCTTGCTAACAATGTGCAATACTTTACCCAGATCTATCAACACCTCAGATGACTTGCCAGACTCTTTTGAGCCTCGCTTGCTGCTGTGTTTGGAAATCCTGTGAGCAGCCTTGGCCATCTTGGACGAATTCTCATCAATGGTTGTGAATTTCGTTGACTTAGTACTGTGAATGCCCTCGTCAACGGCGAGCCAAGGATTATCGCCGGCATCCAGCTCCAGTTCAGTGTTATTGCCATTTCCAGCACCGTTGCTGCTGTTAAGCCTGTGGCTCTTGGTATTGTTGTCGTCTTTGTCATCGCCAATGTCATCATCATCATCATCATCATCATCATCGTTATTGTTGTCCTCAAATCCGAGAAATTCTTGTTCCTCAATCCTGTGCTTTTTTGCTGGAGGCCCCTCAACGTCAGTGCCTTCATCATGATCATCGCCCTTCCTTTCTCGAAGTCGGTTGGTGAGACTCTTAGCATCGTCGTCTCTGTAGTCGCGTAAAGTGTCCTCATCAACCTCGTCCATCTCATCCTTGGCCGCAGCCACAGCTGGTGAATAGACCCGTCTTCCCTGGTTCTTCAATTGGTTAATGGAATTACTTTCAGAGTTCTGGAATTCCTCAAGCCCATTCGTATCTCTGAGCTGCTCAAGCTCCCTGCGATTTTCTTTGCGCCTCTTTTCTTCTGCAGCCTTCATAAAGTCCATGGCTAATACACCTTTACCTAGCTTCTCACGCTCTGCGTCATCAGCAAGAGCGTTAGCCTCATCCGCAGCATACTCACGCTCAATATCCGATATGTTGTCGTCACTCTGCTCGCCCTCCCGGTATCCCAACTGCTTGGAGCGCAAACGTTCGCCCGCACGGAGCATCTCCTCAAGCTCGGCCCTTGACGATGCATCCTTGGTGATTCCAGACTTGATCATGGTCTTGGCCCATTTCGACTGTGTCTTATGACGAAGCGACATACGTTCCTCAGCTCGCCGCATGTCGTGGTCCTCCGGGTCGGACTCGGCATCAGATCCCTCTACTAGCTCAGCATCACGCAAACGGCTCTTCTTGCGAATCTTACGGAATTGCTTGGACTTTATTTTTTTGATTCGCTTTGCCCGCTGCTCGTCCCTGAACATGAGCTCTCGCATGCGCCGAAGTTCTTGTGTACGCTTAAGCATATCCTCCTTGGAAAGCTTTGCAGCGGCCATCTGCTCAAATGTAGCCTCGTTTGACTCGTCAAGAAGGGCACTGGCCCTCAAAAGATTTTCAGTTTTCTTTTCGAGTTCGCTCTTCTCGTCTCCACCAGCCTCTGGAATGAACCGAAGCGCATCATACTCTTCCTCGGCATCTATTTCTTCTTGTTCCTCTACAGCAGGCGGTGCTAGAGGGAACAGCAAATGATCTGCATCTCGGATGGCACGCACAGATTCCTCCCAGCGACTAACGTCTTGCTTTGTGATCTCATAAGCCGCTTTACGGTCGTGTCTCTGTTGAATACGTTTAGGAAGAGGCACTGCAAGCGGCTTAGCCTGATCCTCGTCTTGGTGGTCCACAAGCGGAGCCGTTGAGGCCTCTATACCAGCCATCATGTCAGCAAGAGCGAGTTTTTGGCCACCAGTGGGAATACCAAACTCGTTTTCGTCCATGGTTTCCGCTACAAGCCTTTTATGTCTGGATCCAGGCTTCAACAGCGATTGAATGCGTGATACCGTAGAAGATACGTCAACTTCTGCATCTTCGTCGGAGCCTCGGAGCATGGCTTCTTCGTCCTCAGATTCGTCCTTAGATTCGTCAGATCCGGCTTCAGACCTAGATTCGTCCTCAGAACCCGATTCAGAACCATGGCCCAAATCAGACTCCAGATCAGAATCAGATACAGACACCATATCGTCGTCAAGAACCACCTCTTTGGGTGCTTTCCCAGCAGCGGCTTCGCGGTCGCGGTCATCCATGTCCCACGCCTCCGAAAGTGTCACGAGCTGAGACTCATCGATGCTCTCGTAACCATCTTCGTCCTCACTATCATCGTCACCGTCACCCCCCTCGCTGAAAGAGTCGCTGTCGTTGGCAGAGCTGTCCTTTCGTGCATTTCTTCCCTTGTCTCTCTTGCGTTTGTCTCTGATTGTTTGTGAGAACTTTGAGTTGAGAACGTCAAAGTCATCATCAGAACCCAAGGCCTCATCGGAGTCCAAGTCTTCGTCAGAAAACTCATCATCGCCGCCGTCACCCTGTGTATTCACGAATCTGCGAGCGTCCATGATGCCGTCTCGCACATGAAGCTCAGCATCGTCCAGCGCAAACTCGCCGTCGGAGCCCAGCGCATTTTCAGCACGTTCGGCAAGATGGAACGCATCCTGGATCTTTCTCTCCGAGCGCCGTTTCTGCGATCTTCCTTGCTTTTTCTTCGCCATGGCTGGTGAGATGCCGCAGAAAAGCTCGTGCCCTCAAACCGAGATGAGCCCGCTAGATGTAGCGCACGTGATAACAACCACGTGGAAAGTACTCCGGTGCCACTGCTCTTCAGCAACAGGCGGTTATCGGGGCACCTGGTTGGCCAGCTGGTCCTTAGTGACTTCGTCCACTGCCAGGGTACTCGTCCCCCTCTTCTCACGCGAGTTTCTATTCTCTATGTAGATACGTACATGCTCCTCACAATGACCCTAGGCGATCATCGATCTCCTCCGCCGACAAGCTCTTGACCCGTGGCCCTGGGACGTCGGTGCCGCGGAATCCCAACAAGTGTTCCTGTGGCTCGCTGATGATCAGGATATCCAAGTTCTCGCCCGTCAATTCGCCGTCCACAGACTCCTTCAACGCCAAAAGCGCCACGTGGATCACATCCTCCAACTCCAAATCCTCGTTCCAACGCTTCTCCAAAAACGTCTTGGCGGACACCGCGGTCTTGCCGATCGCTGTGGCCTTCCACGGGAAATAGCTCCCCGAAGGGTCCACCTGATATAGCTGGTACTTGTCGGAATGCTGGTCATACCCGCCTACCAACAACGATACACCAAACGGACGGATACCCCCCGACTGTGTGGACTCCTGCATCACCTTCGCAAGCTCTTGCACCAAGATTTTGACCGGTGGATACTCGTTATAGATACGCTTGTACGACGTGTGGGCCAACTTGCGCGCCCGGTCCACGAGCACTCGGAAATCAGGCCCCATTCCAGAATAGCTCATGGCAATGTCCGGCGTGATCATCTCTACCTTCGTGTTGCACTCGTTCTTGACCAACGTCGAGTTGGCCTTGCGTTCCGTGGCGAGAACAACGCCACTTGATGTCTTAATGCCAATCGTGGTGACACCTTGCTTGACTGCGTTCAACGCATACTCAATCTGCACCAATTTCCCGCTGACATTGTTAGTAGAAGCCTCGAAAGGGCCGCATGCAACCGGGTTCACCCGAGTGATACATACCTAGGCGAGAAAGTCGTCAACGAAAACGAGTATCTGTCTGCCATGTCGTATTCGCCGATCGATATGGTGCTCCGCTTCTTGAGCGTTGCCTCCCAACGCCGCCAGGCGCTGGGCGCGCGTCACGTGACGCACTTCGTCTGGCGCCGGTGGTGGTAGTGGTGCTTTTCCAGCTGGCACCTACGGTCGCCGTAACTAAAGAATATATTGCGAGCTGCCTCTGCTCGTTGTAGCATCTATAAACAATAAATGCGGGTGGCTCAAGTTCGCCTGAATCTCTATACTAGATTTACTCTTCCTCGTCGTCGGTGTCAACAGGTTTAGGTGTGCCCTTAGGGCTGCTCAACCACTCAATGTGACGCAACCGTCTTCTCTCTGCCTGGGCCTTCTTCTCGTTTCTAGTCATCTTCTTTTTCCTAGTTCTGACCTTGATGTTAGCGGGCGAATCGTCGTCGTCTGCTCTCTTCTTCACGGGTTCTGGGGCAGGCGAGCCTTCTGCAGACTCAGCTCCATCTGCAAATCTTGAAGAATCAATTGAGGCGGTGCCCTTCTGCACTACTTCCCCATTCTCAACATGCCACTGCTCAGGACATAACGCGCCCACAAACTCGTTGTTGTGGGAAATCATCACTACTCCACCGCTCCAGTCTCGGATGGCCACTGCCAAGCCTCCCAACGAGTCTCTGTCCAAGTAGTTAGTAGGTTCATCAAGAACAAGCAAGTGTGGGTTGTTCCACATAGCTCCTGCGATCACCACCTTCACCAATTGGCCGCCCGATAATGATCCCATAGGAGTGTGATCTGCAATGTCTCCATCCAACCCAACATCCTCGAAATGCTTGCGGATTACCGAAGGCGTCAACTCACGGTACCCTAAACCTTCTCTCGAGGCTTCATGGTCATCAAACTTCTGGATGAGCTTTTCGAACCCATTCTCCATTAAATACTCTTTAGGCACCCAGGAATTGTACTTAGGTAAGAAATGTTTCCACTTGACTTCATATTGGAAAGATTTCTTCAACTTTTGTCGACCTACAAGTGCCTCAATCCGTCTTGGACCTTGTCCATCTCCGACATCAAGCAACTTTGTCATTATTTCTTTCTCCTCCTCCGAAATCTTACGTGACTCTTTCAACAACACCTCTCTGTCATCTCCAAATCTGTAACGCCATTGCAAGTACTGGTTAGCGGTTTTTTCCTTGTGCTGCTCAACATGCTGCAACGCATGTTGTGCAATGTATCCAATCCTCAAGTTTGGATGTTTTTCAACCTTGCCTTCGTCTGGAACAGTTTCTCCAGTCAAAAGCTTGATTAAGGTCGATTTTCCTGCTCCATTAGGACCAACAATGGCCACTCGTGACGATAATGACAAGCTACAAGACACGTTCTTCAACGACGGTTTACTTGCTCCCGGATATGTGAAGGTCACATTGGACATACGCGCAATAGCTCTGGTGTTGGACTTGACACCCGACAAGATTCCCGGTGGTGGGAAGGCCATTTTGACTATAGAGTCAGTCAAAGTGTAGTAGGACTTTCCCTCTGGCTTGACCTTGACAAACTCAGACAAGTTACCTTTATAATTCACCAACTTTTTGTTCTCGTAATGAATGATATCAGTGCATACCGCATCCAAAAAGCCAGAGTCGTGCGATACAATCAAAGATGTAATCTGCGTGTTCTCCACTAAGTAGTTTTGCAACCACTTTACATTGCCAACGTCCAAGTGATTGGTTGGCTCATCCAAGAGTAGCACATCTGCTTTCATTAACATGGCTCTGGCCAATTCCAATTTCATCTTCCATCCACCAGACAAAGATCCGACATTCTGCTCCAAACGATCGTCAGGGAACCCAACCAGTCTCAAAGCAGAGGCAATCTCCTTTTGATCAACCTCTTTCAAATCAGGATCGGAGCCTATGAAGCTTACCAAATCCATATCACCCTCCTCTCCCTGAAGTCTATGCTCCACAAAACAGGTGCGTACCTCGTCAGGCGAAGGGAAGCCCTCCAACTGGCCCTTGGAAATAGCTCTCATCAAGGTCGATTTACCAGCACCGTTTCTTCCACACAAACCGTATCTGTGACCTTTTAACAAACGCAAATTAGTCTTATTCAACAACATTCTGGAGCCGTATGCCAAAGAGAAGTCAGCGTTGACAATCTCAATTGCACCATCCTCATTTTCACTAGCATCTTGGTTGTTCTCATTGAACAAAGTTTTCACGTTCTTCACAACTTCCTGAACATATGCCTCTTTGGCCGATTCGCTTCCGTCTGCACAGCTGTCTACAACCATTGTCAAGTACTCAGTCAAACGTTTCCAGTCATTGACATTAGCATCTGTTTGCAAAACTGTAGCTAAGTACGTCTTTTCCAAATCGCCGCGGAAAACTTTCTCCGACACTGCCCTAGCTTCATCGCTCAAGTTTTCAGTGTAAAAACTTTCGGCATCTTTTTCTGAGATCCTGCCGTGAAACCTACCGTCCAGTTGCTCATCCTTAGCCTCCTGCAATACATGCAAGGCCTTTTCAGCTAAAGATCTCACCTCGGGTAAAGATGCATTATTCACAACTTTTTCGACACCAGGCATCAAGATTGGAATGTAACTTTCGATCTCTCTCCTGTTGTTAACAAGTCTGGTCAAATTCTCAGTAACAGTTACTGTCTGTCTGAGCTGATCATTAGAGGATGATGACATTTTCAACGACTTGTCCAAGATGGGGACTAACAAAGACAATGCAGGCTCGGTGACCTCAGCAACAAAAGTAACAGAAGATAAGTTTTTAATACAATTAGGCACTTTCTTTGGGTCAGCCAACGTTTCCACAATCAAGTCATATTTGTTTAGCAAATCTAAATTGTCCAAGGTCTTGACGAACTTCTTCAAGGTCTTCAAACCCTGCGTGGCCAACTCAGGTTTGAAGTCCGTCGACATGTCAGTGAGGAGAGGAACGGTACTTTTGAATTTCATCTCTAACAAATCAGTTGGCACATCGTCAATCAATTTGTCAAAAGTTTGTAATGCAGCGACCTTCGAGTTCCATTTGGCCGAAGAGCTCAAGTACAGCAAGAGTTCATCAATAACCAATGACCCCAAAGCCTCTATGGGGAATGCACCATACATAATGTCTATAGTCAGCTTAGCGGAACGTAAAATGTTCTTGTCCTTGTCCGTAAAAAAATCCCACACTGGGGAAAAAAACTGCACCAAATGACATTCCTTTGGTGTCTGGCCACCAATCTTCAAAGCTAACTGCTGCACAATATGAAGTGCGGACTCCCGCACTATAGCAGAGTTTTTGGGCTTGGATAGCGACCTGAGAATGTCAAGTATCTTCCACTCTTCAATTACAGACATTGATGATTCCTGCAAGATTTTGTCTGCGATTTCCTCAGCATGCTTCTTTGCCTCGGAGTTTTTGGTTGCCTTTTGGAGCTCAGTCAAACTCTCCAGAATCGGAGAATCTACAGCCAACTTCTTTAATGCTGTGTTCAAAGATGATACGGAGACCGAAGATGCATTTGGATTTGGAGTAGCAGAACCACTAGTCATTCCTGAATCAGGAGCTGGAGTGCTCTCAGCGGTACCATAAGACGGACTATCGTATCCCGCGTAACTACCATTGTAGTAGTTATTCTGATTCCCACCCTGTGGGTAGTACTGGCCATTGTAGCCGCTTTGGTTGTACTGATAGTTGTAACCTCCTTGATAATATTGAGTATTGCTTTCACCTTGACCAAACTGATTATAGTTTTGATAAGATGTGTTGCTGTTTTGATACCCGTAGCCACGAGGCTGCTGTTGCTGCTGCTTCTGCTGCTTCAAAAAATCATCAAATGAAATCTTTTTCGACATGGCAGCAAATTATGAATAATGGAGCTGGAGTGCAAAACGGACTAACAAGCAGAAAAGGCAAAAAAAAAAAATAGAAAATTAATCCAGTGCGCACCCGTGCACCTCATCACATCACCACGCGGTCCGAGATACGGGTTCGCACGTACCTGTCAACTTGTAACTTTTGACACGTAGCGTAGACGTCATTGAAAAAAGAAAATGCCGCGGAGAGTGTGGGATTGGAAACGGAATGTTCTGAAAATATCCCGTTATGTAGAATCGCAAGCAGCGCAACGGCGGCTATTCTTACCTTGTAGCGCGTGCAACGGCCCACCGCGATCAAAGCACAGGCGCAGTCTTTTGCTCAGAAGACATGCCCAAAATTCCAGAGGTGTCTGATTCGTCCACAATAACAGTCTCGGTGTCACTTTCCACCGGCAACTTGGATGCATCTTCTTCGTCTCCTGTCTCAATGTCGCTGACAGGGTTCTCAGCCAGCCGTTTCACGTCGTTGTCAAATGAGATGGATTGTGACTGGAGCACATCACTGCTCCCCAACGTGTAGCGTGCGAATAGGCCCTCCTTAGGTTTGTCGTAGTCCTTGTGGTCCGTTTTGAATTTGAAGTTATCGGAGTCATCGAGCAACTCGTCAAACGCAACGTGAGAGCCCGTATCTAGATCATTGGTCATGTAGTCCATTCCGGACGGGGGCTTTAGCAAGCTGATGATTTCGCGGATGGAGCTGTTTAGCGTTTTTCTAGAATTTCGGAGGATCTCCAAGTCGATGTAAGGAATATCCGCACCTTGGGCCGTCTTCTCTTCTTTCGCATCTTCGCTCGATGCCTTTTGGCGTTCCTTTGGCAGCGCTGACAGACTTTCGTGCGGCTGGATGTCGTCAGGAACTTTCCTTTTGAGTTTAGGATTCTTCCCATTGGCACTTTCCTTGGACTCCAGCTCAGTGTGAGGTTGGGAGCCGCTTTCAGCGGAAGATTCCGAGGGCTTGGGTGGGTCTTCCACTGCTGCTAGCTTCTGCTCAAGTTGTTCAATGCGCAAGGCTTGTTTTTCATTAACAAACCGCAAGCTGTTGACTTCGCTGGTGAGTTGCTGGATCCGGTACTTCATTTCGGACTTCTCCAAGTTGGTCATTATTTTGAACCGCTCCAAGCTGGTGAATTCAGACGTCAAATAGCTGATCACCCCAGGGAGCGTGTAGTTCGCCAAAGCTCCATTCTGTGGAGTGGAAACGCCAGACTTTTTGTACTGTGGGTTCAATGGCTGCTGCTGACTCATGGGAAACACTTTCTAGGTTTAAATAGCCGGGTATGGTTCGGTTTGCTGTGTCTTTTTGTGGTACCGCTGATTGACTGCGAGCGGAGGACACGATACTTTGTGTTGTGGGAAATGCTTCTTGTATTTTCAGCTCAAGGTCAATTGCGCAACGCACTTACAGTATCTTTTCTCGGACAAGATCGGCACTTATTGGGAGCGGGTGAAGAACTGCAATCCTTACAGAAACACGCAGTCGGTGGAACACGAACGGACCAGACGTATGGACGGGCCATGTCACGTGACCTTTTTATTTTTTATTTTCTTCTTTAATTTTTTTTTTTTTTAATTTTTTTTTGGTTCGTGTCTGCTACGATACTTGTGGAGGACGAAATGTTGAAAGCAAGAAGTAGAAAGTGTACAGGATGATGTTAGAGCAGTCGTTTATTTGTGGTGGTGTTCCTAGACATAGCGAGCAGCGTAGGTAGTCATAAGCACGCCGCTAACAAGCCAGCACCAACTGTACAGCGGATGGGTTGGCAACATCACGTCCGTTCGACCATTAGCAGGCCACTGTAGAAAGAGCAAGGCGTAACGAGTTGCGCCCCGAAAGCCATCCCCATGAAATGGACTATACCTGCGACGTGCGGGTGTTGCGGCCTAGTTGCCTGAGATCCAATCGTTCAAGCCAGCTCTGTTTCTGGCAATCTCGATGGCGTAGAATTGAATGCGAACAGCAAACATGGTGTTGTCTTGAGAGTACTCGTCGTTGGCCCTGATTCTCAACAAGGTGCCAAAGTTATAGTCCTCAATCTCATTGAACTTCTCGCAGAACGTTCTCCATCTAGCCTTTCCCTCCGGACTCTTTATCTCGTCCTCGGAGATTTCGGCCAACTTGGATTTATCCTTGAACTCCGGAAAGTCCTCCAAGAAGGTCTCGTGAATATCGTCGTCGTGCACGGTCAACTTCAAGGTGGAAGCTTTGATTTTGGAGATCAAGTTCCAGTAAGCTTCAGCCTGGGCAACTGCCTTGACGGCAAATTGCTTCTCGATATCTTCGAGGTTATCTGCGTTTTCTGCGTCGAATTTGGTCGCCATTTTGGTGTGAGCAGATTGCAGGGCCGAAGAGCCGAAAAAAAGTCACTTTTGAACGGTGTTCCTGTAGATAAATACTACTATGGAACCGATGAACACTATCGTAGGATTGAGATAAGTAAAGAAGAAAGAAAGAAAGAAAGAAAGAAAGAAAGAAAGAAAGAAAGAAAGAAAGAAAGAAAAATGCATTAAGGAAGCAGAAAGGAATGTTTCTCCTACTTTGATTCTCACCATCCAGCGTGCTTCAAAATCCACGATGCTTCCCGGGCACCACTATCGTAAGCACCATGTACACAGCCAGCACCATCTGCAATGGTGTGTTCTCCGGCAAAGCGTATTGTAGAATGAGCACCCAAGCCGCACGTGTCGTACTCTCCCGAAAGATTAATCAAGCCCTCTGTTGGGTCGTCTCCCACGTATAAAGCCGAGTACGAGCCGCGAGCATACGGGTTTTGCGTCCAGTCTGTCACTATCACATTCACCGGGTTGGAGATTGGCTTGACCTGGAGCTTTTCTAACATGGGCTTCAAATATTCCCACGCCAAGTCTGGACGTGCCTCCAAGTGGTCGGTGACGGGTGACTGTGTCAATACTACCAAGCTCATTGCTGGTGGATTAACCCTTGCGTAGTTCACCACATATATTGGATATTGGAAGGAGTCGATGTTTTCTGAGCTCGTCTCGTCTTCCACGCCATCAGAGAGCACCATGAACCTGTCCTCGTTTGCATCCCACCAGATAGTGTCAAACTCCAACACAACCTTACCAAGGGCCCCGAAATGAACCGAGAGGAGCGCTTGAGAAACCGCAGAAGGAAGCGGAGGATCCCATGTGATGCCATGCGAGTGTTTGCCAGGCAACGAGAGTACAGAAAGCGGCACGGTCACCACCAAGTAGTCGCATGCAATTTCCGTGCCCTTCCTGGTCGTCACGAGGTGACTGTAGGGCTTTCCTGGAACGTCACGACGGATCAGCACCACCTGTTCCTTGAGCAAGATGTCACAGTGGAGTTGTCGGGCCAACTTCTCAATTACAAACGAGTAGCCCTTTTTGTTGTAGAGATTGCGGCCCTGGTGGTTCATGACAGCATATTTCCCACTGATCTTCTCATGCGAAACACCGTACCATAGCTCCAAATAGCGGGCCATTCGGGGCAAGTACCGGACTTGCAACTCCGTCAAAAGAGGAGCCCTCTCTTTCACGTAAATGGCGGCAAGCTCTTTCAAAGACATGTCTGCGGTGTCCAAAGAGGTCAGAAAGTAAATCTCTATATACCGCTCGAACTCCGCCAACACCTGGTCGAGCTTCAAATCGAGAATGTCCAACGAGCCTGCAACCTCGCCCGTAAAGAACTTGACAGCCTTGTCATCGAAATACCCATCTTTGGCGGCATCGAACGACCCATCGGCCAAGCTGTCTAGGAGCACGTTGTTGGTCAAAGAGTCATGGAACCACGCAGCTCCCAAGTCGTAGGTCACGTTGTCGTAGAGCAGCGAGGAGACTGTTCTGATCCTTCCGCCTATGCGGTCCATTGCCTCCACCACCACGACGTCTGTGGCTTGGAAAGGTGTTTTGGGCTTGTGAAGAAGGGCATGTGCAGCCTTGAGTCCCGAGACCCCGGCTCCGATGATGCAAACCTTCTTATGGAGCGTCATGAGAACAGCTCCAGGAGGTTGAAAATTCCAATAGCGGACTTATATAGTTGTTGCGTACAATTCTACGCAAAATCAGCTGAGATAAGGTGAGATTCGGTGGAGAAGTCTGAGATAATGAGTGAGATCAAGACTGCGCCTGACCAATGGAGCACCCACTGAACAGAAAAGAGGGCAGAAGAGTAGACGGCAAATAGGAAGAGTAGAGCAAACAAGGTGAATGGGAGATCATGTAGCAGAATTACCAAGCAACAGAAATCAAATTATTATATGTATCGCTGAGCTCTGCACAGGCAATACTCAGCCCGAGGCAAATGATGCCTTGACTTTATCAGACTTATCAGACTTATCAGACTTTGATTGGGCTGGGCCCCGCCATTTGGTGTGAGTTGTTATCTGACTCAAGATCACGAAGCAGCTGCGTACCGTCATCTGGCAGACCGAAGACGAGAATCCAGGCCTCCTTCTGTTTTCATGAGCTTTTGCGGGAGAAGCATGGAACAACAAGCTGCTCGAGACTAAACCTGATGGCTGACGGCTTGTGTCACGGCAAGAAACGAGAACAATACATTGTACAGACCAGAGGAAACGTAATAAACACAGAAGATTGGTACAGACTGAGAACGTAATAAACACAGAGGATTGGTACAGACTGAGAACGTAATAAACAGAAGATTGGTACAGACTGAGAACGTAATAAACACAGAAGAATTCAATTTACTGCAGTTGTCTATGTCCACAGAGATGGAAAACAACAAGTCAACGTTCTGGCCGACTAGAGCCCCAACGTTCTCCGTACATGCTCCCGCACCTGCTTGTCAAACGCAGCTCTGTCGTCCCGCCAAAGTTTGCACGCATCAATGTTGGCGCCACTCTCCGGGTTGGGCTCGGCCAACATCGACATCACACTCAAGAGAATCTTCTCAATGCTCTGGATCGGCGACCATCTTTCCTCGGGCCGCTCATACTGGTTGGGGTCCTCGCCCGGCGGATGCAAGATACTGATGCAAACAGTGCCATCTGCGTAAATATTGGGATGGAGCAACGGAGGATCAAACTTAAGCAGTGGCGGGCCCAACGGATAGTCCTTGGGGAACTTCAACGTGGCGCTGAAAACACCGTTCTCGTAGGGCGTTCCTGGAGGACCCTCCAACAAGCAATCCCACACAAAAAGATCGTCTTCCGAAACCGGGCCTGCGACGATGCCCGGCGGTGGATCTAGAGCAAGCTGCTGGTACTCTTTCAAGAGGCGCTTCTGCGCGGTGGACCGTGGTGGCATTGCGTGGATGGCCCGAGTCGTCGAAGAAATGGTTTTGGTGCCACCAGAGAACGCGGCCCTACGTAAGCGGGCCCAGGACTGGCGAGTGCGCGGTGATCGCGGGCGGACCGGCGTAGCGAATCTTGCTGGCGCCAGGCTTGATCGGACGCGATAAGCAACTGCAATTGCACTTGCATTACGAAGAGCACAGCAGAAAGCACCGGCTACCAACACAGCACACAGAAACCTGCGGCACACGCCTGCAAAACGACCCCGTCGCCCCGCCAGAGACCACCGACAGGCGCCCGATATTGCCTGGTGTACGGGTGTACCTCGGGCCTGCGCCAAAAATCTCACGCCGCAGCGCACCGCCCGGTGCGCTGTCCAGATCTCCACACTTCAGTGCCTGATCTGCCCATTCAGCGCTCCCGTTTGTTCTCCGTTTTTTTGATAAGAAACAAATTGACTCTACCCTCAAGCTTCGTTCACTCATTTATAATGCCCCAGAAACTCGCTGCCAAGGTCAAAAACGTCTTGAGTGGAGACACCGTGGTGTTGGTTCCGACCAAATCTGCCCAGGTGCCAGCACCCGAGCGAATCCTCACTCTCCAGTACGTGCGGGGCGACAGTTTCCAGGCCAAGGAGTTCTTGCGGCAATTGGTCATCGGCAAGGAGATCAAGTTCTCCGTCTTGTTCAAGATTCCTGCGTCGGGCAAGGAGTTCGGCGATATTCTGTCGCCCATCTTCCTGTCATTGATCGAGTACATGTTGGAGCGCGGCCTCGTCAAGTTGAAGGACAACATCAAGGCAGAGTCCGAGCAAGAGGAAGACCTCGTTGCGCAGTTGCGGAACGCCGAGGACGCTGCTCAGAAAAACGGTGTAGGCTTGTGGGCCACCAAGTTTGCTGAGCCCGAGATCGTCCCTCTCTCCAAAAACGCCATTACAAAGTCGGTCAAATCACCCTTGCCAACAATTGTGGAGAAGGTAGTGAGCGGAGACCGTATTGTGGGCCGCATTTTGCTTTCTGACTCACAGCACGTGCAAGTGCCCTTGGTCTTGGCCGGTTACAAGTCTCCCCGGACCGACGATCCTGACGCTTCGCAGGCCAAGATCGCACAAGAGGCCAAAAAGTACGTCGAGGACCGTCTCTTGATGTCCAAGGCACTTATAAAGGTGTCTGTGATTGGCGAAACGCAGAACGGGTTGCCCTTGGTTTTGGTGCATCACCCTTCCGGCAACAACATCCACGAGAAAATGTTGGAGAACGGATTAGGCGAGGTTGTGGACTGGCACTCGTCTTTGGTGGGCTCGGACATCATGCCCACATTCAGAAAAGCAGAACAAAGTGCCCGGGCATTGGAAAAAGGCTTATTTGCATCAGTTGCCCCGAAATCAGCACCTAGCTTCACCAAGGCTGCTGCCTCCTCCAAAACTTTAAGACCTGGGTCCACGGTAGACAGCGTGGTTATCTCCAAAGTCATCAACGTCGATACGCTCAATGTTCGATTACCCTCTAGCGAGGAGATAACTGTGCAGTTGGCTTCATTGAGAGGACCTCGGCCCAACGATACTACCATCACCACAAACTCGCAGTACCAGCAAGCGTTGGTGCAAATGGCACGTGAATACACCCGGACCCACGCTATTGGAAAAACTGCCACGATGGTTGTGGACGGCTATAGAGACGCGAACAAGGACTTGGGATTCGACTTCCGATTCTTGGTGTCGCTTCGTGTTGGGGGAAAAGATCTTTCTGAGATGATTGTATCCAATGGATTTGCGTCTGTCATTAAACATAACAAACAGACCTCACACGAGAGATCAATGAACTGGGACAAGCTAATCGAGTTAGAAGAAAAGCTGAAGAGCGAGGGTAAGAAGGGCATTTTCTACAAAGGGGACATTTCGAAAATCTTGACTGTCGGTACTAGGGTGGTGAATGCATCGGAAAACTATGCAAAGGCCAACACGTTTTTCAATGGTTTCGAGAAGAAAGGCAGAATTTCTGGAGGGTACCACGTGGAGTTTGTATCCGCAGTGAACCGGGTGAAGCTCTACAACCCCAAGGAGGGCATAAAGTTGACGTTGGTCCTAGGAGGGCTTTCCAATGATAGGAATAGCGACGCAGGCAACGAGGGACTCGAGTATATGAACAAAAAGTTCTTGCAACGTAACGTGGAATTCGAGGTGTACGATACCGACAAGATCGGAAGCTTCATTGGGAATTTGTATGCCAACGGCCAAGCGTTGAAGCCGGTGCAAGTGGAATTGTTATCGCTCGGCTTGGCTGCGGTGCACGACATTGCAGTGTCGTCTAACAAATACGAGGCGGACTTCGTGAAGGCGGAAGACTCAGCTAAAGCCAACGGCAAAGGGATTTGGAAGAACTACGACGCGGCAAAAGAACAGCAAGAAGCGCAAGATGCAAGTGCCAAAATGAACGAGCTTAGCTTGGAGGCAGGCAAACCTAAGTTCTTCGACATCGAGGTGGTGGACATCAGCAGTAGCATCCAGGTGATTTCCTTCCACTATATTGACGCCAAGACTAGCGAGGAATTTGCCCAGTTCAAAAAGAGTTTCAACGAGTTCCATGCGCAAAATCCTAGTGCCACCGCAGCGTCGGTAGATTTGCCGATCAACTTGAGCAAGCCGCCCAAGAAAAACGAGTTTGTGTCAGCAAAATTCAGCGAGAACGGCAAATATTACCGTGCTAAAGTGCTCAACTTTGAGCGTGCCTCCAACAAGTTCGACGTGAAGCATGTGGACTTCGGAAACATTGACCAGGTGCCGCTCTCAGCCTTGAGGGCCTTGCCCAAGAAGTTTAGCTTGGATACTATAAAGCCCTTTGCACACACATGCAAGTTGCTCAACGTGACATTACCTCCCAACAAGCCAAGGGACTACTTGACCGAGGCATTGTATGCGTTGGAAGACTTGACCTTCGACAAGAAGTTGGTGCTTAGTGGGTACGTGTCTTCCACAGCAGGGGTAGAGTACGATGGCATTTTGTACGACTCGGAGCAGTCGTTGAAAGATGCGTCCTACACAATCAACAAGCAGCTCGTTGCTGAAGGCTTCGGGATGGTGGAGAGAAACTCGCCGCCTGCATTGAAGAAATACGTAGATGAGTTGATGGAAGTCCAAAGCAAGGCCAAGCGCGAGAGGATAGGGTGTTGGGAATTTGGTGATATCCAAGATGACGAGTAAGTGCCTCGAGACAAGGTAGTATATTAACAAATGGCGGAGAAGTAGAACATTTAACAGCAGAAATAAAACGAAACAAGAAAAAGACAAGGAGAAAAAAAAAAAAAAAGAAATACAAAACCGTCGAAGTGATGCTAGGGCAGAAAAACACAGACTGGTTCACGGTGGCCCCAGGGTGGCCCCAGCAGGTTTCTCACCAGCGGATGCACTGAAGCAGCCGGCCGAGGCGCCGCACCCGATAACACTGCGTGGAACGGTATCGAAGTGAGTTGTGGCCGGGTAACACTTTCGTGCGGTGCGGCCGAAAATTTCAACAAGCTACGTCGTGGGCAGCCACCAGTATAAAAGCAATACTCCGGTAGAACTTCCACACCTTTTGAAGCGTAAAAACCCCAAACAAACACGATGAACCCAGCCTTCTCCAATTTGGGGCTCATGTTGATCATGATGCAAGTTTCGCGCCGTCTTGATCTTGAGAACCCTGATATCTTGATGTACGTTAGAATCGCTTATGTGTCCTGCCAGTTGATAGTGTTTGCCATCTGCATGTACGTCAAGTACCAGATCAATAAGAAAAACGACTTGACCACAATGAAGTACGTGGAGCCCGCAAGCCCCATGTCTGGCCAGGCCGAGGACAAGGCGGTTATCACCACCGTTAAGGAGTATGACTTAAAGCAAATCGACTCCCAAATCAAGAGCATCTTTACTTCGGTGGCTATGATGGGCTTCATGCACTTGTACATGAAGTACACCAATCCTTTGGTGATGCAATCAGTATCGTCGGTCAAATCCGCGTTGGAGACCAACATCGTGAAGATTCACTTGTGGGGCAAGCCTGCTTCGGGCGACTTGAAGAGACCCTTCAAGGCTGCTCCTGGTCTCTTGCAGGCCTTGCAGGGTGCCAGCAGTGACATCAAGACCGACAAGGCTTCGGTGGAGGCTGCAGAAAAGGCTGGCTCTGGTGGTATCAAAGAGGATTGAACCTTTTGCTTCTGTCATTCTTCTTTTAGTAATCTAATCAATACACTTATGCCCATAACTCTCTGTTCATGAATCGTCTACCAAGAGGCACTCTTGGTTTTTGCCCCGTACAAAGCCAATGGTGTCCAAGAGGCGCGTACTCACAATCAACTCTCGTACCGTCCACTTGCCCTTGTCGTAGATTTCCGGCACTGCCTTGTTCATGGGGAGAATGAGATTTTCGTACAACGGTTGGAACTGCACCACCTCCGCCGCAGTTATCTCCGTCTCCAGATCCATCCGTGAAAAGCTGTCATGAAGCCAGTCCGGCAAAAATTGTTCGTCGGGGCTTTCCGTCCCATACATGTTCTTGTTGTAGCACCGAATGAGGTACAACAACCAGATCTGGTCCAGGAGCTCTTGCTGCAAGATATCTTCATAGCAAGTAACCCCCATTGTAACGAGAAGAGATCGAGCAAACTTTGCATCTTTCTTGTACACGCTTTTAAGCGTGAGGATCCTGGCCCGGTACTCTGCCAAGAGCGCCTTCTCACGATGCTTGATCGACGTCACGGACGCCTGCAAAATCGCCTTCTGCGACGTCACATATGTCTTGATAGTGGCCTCGTTTTTTGTATTGCCCACTTTAGTTGGATCTAAGAGTGAAGCCTTTGACTCCAATGCCTGGCGTAAGTGGTTTAGTCCACTGAGCTGCATCCGCACCGTGACTGAATCGCCGTTTTCCCATGCATTCTTCACCAACCACTGGAACACCTTGACTAGATCTTCCGGAATGTGATCTTTGGCAATGAAGAATAGTAGTCCGTCCTTGTGTTGATTGTAAGGGTCGTCCGCTTGAGCTTCCGTACTCACGACTGACGTTGTGTAGTCAGAGATCTTCGGAAGAACGACACCTGAAGCTTCGAGCTGAGGGAGCACCTCTCGAGAAACTTTGATCTTCAACGCTACAGTATCAGCAGAGTTGTCTGGCAAGCAGAAACCGTAGGCAAGAAGAAGCTCTTCGTTACCCTTGCGACCGTAGTTGTTGAAGAGTTCGCTTCCGGCCGAATTTTGCGATTGAAACTCAAAAAAGTCGTCCTTGACTGACCATGTTACATCTGCACGTGGGTTGTGGTTGAGGAGGTCTACTATTGGGATGAGCATGGCGGCATCTGCTTTTGCCACATCGATATCTTTGACATGTGGGCTCGAATTCTTGAGAATGACGCTGGGGAACGAGCGTGACTTTAATATCATCGACGCCCACAAGTAAGCCGGAAACGATGTCCAGTTATCAGCATCATCGGTGGAAAGGTATTCGTGAAGCTGCTCATCAGAGTAGAATTTGAACTCGTAATAGAATTTCATATTGACAAAATGAGCATCGGGCTTGGCCATCGACTCCGGCAACTGCGACACCACCAGCCACCATTCTTCGACCAAGTGCTGGGTGTTCTCCTTGAGCGAGCTGCCCAAGTTTGTACCCTGTAAGCTGGCACGATCTTCGGCCAGCCATACATATGGGCTGTTGATTTCTGCTGCTGTAGGAAGCGCCGTCAAGTACGGCTTGAAGAAGGACAGCGACAGACTCAGCCGTTCGCGAGCGAGGTATAGTTTGAGTGCACAATTGGTGTTGGAAGTTTTGGCCAACCACTGAGACGCATCGGGCCCTAAGCCTGCCACGGCGTCAGAGAGTTTGAGCAAGATCTTCAATGGAACCTTGATTGTTGAGGAAGAAGCGTCGCACTGGGCCCCGTAGTTTGCATCCCCAAGTTGAACAAAACGTACATTTTCTGGAATTACTGCGCCATTTTTCTGTGCCCATTTGACAAGGGTGTTGATTTTGTCCATTTTTGGGTTTCTTTGGAACGTGCTAGTGTAAATCGGTCTGGGGCTCTCAGGTCATCGGCAGCGATGTAAAAGGCTGGGCCTGTATAAGAGAGTGAGCCAGATCAGGCTCCACCGAGGCTAGCAACAAAAGACTCTACAGGCCGAGAACGGAAGACAGGAGCCCCAGGATTGCCTGAATTTTTCCTCACCTCGTTATGCCTGGCCACATCCAAAATCTGTCTTTTCCTAGTATATTCGTCTTTCAATGGCTTCCATTATAGCCCAAAGCACTGCTAACTCAACTTGGCTGGGGCCATTATACGCAGATCTTCTAGACCATTTTTCTGTTTTTTGCGAAGTTGGTGCGGACTGGCAAAATGGGGCCAATTCCTGCTATTTGGCCCAAATACCCGTGTCTACGAGAAATAGAACGAAGACTATAAATCCACAAAGCGAAAGTGGTCAATTCAAAAAATATAAATTGAGCCGAATTCCACGTTGAGAGATTCATTTTCTTAGTCAAACACACGGTTTCGCATCGACTTCTCTCCTCTGGTTTGCACCCCAAAGAAAACAGCCCAGTGCGGCCCCGCTAGAACTTCTGTCTCGCTGCCTCTGAAAGCCGCGAAAGCAGGCACACCGCGAAATCTTTGTCACACCACCTTCACGGCTTTTCTCCACCATGCTTAGATTACTATCCCCAGCGGGATCGAGAAGAGTGTTACCAGCAACATTTGTGTTGGCTCCGCGGATGCTCTCGTCATGCTTGCCGCGGATGAACCAGGCCAGTGGCGAGAAGCCCACACAAGCAGAGCCAGAAAAGCCCGCTTCCAGCGCACCACCGTCTACAAAACGCCCTTTGAGCAGAGTAGCTATCGGTGGTTCTCAGTCGTCTTCCCAAAAGTTTGCGCAGTCCAACGGCATTGAATTTGCCTCGTGGAAGGCCATCGTTCTTCTTGTGGTGACCGGGGGTGCATTCACATGGTGGTTTTCCAAAGAGAAAGAGCGCTTGAGACTCCAGAAAGAGGTGGAAGGCAAGCGCGGGGTAGGAAAGCCTCTAATCGGCGGTCCTTTCTCGTTGGTGGACCATAAGAATCAACCATTCACTCATGAAAACTTAGTAAACGACCAGAAAAAGTTCTCTATCATTTACTTTGGCTTTACTCACTGTCCGGATGTTTGTCCGGATGAGTTGGACAAGCTTGGTGAGATGATAGAAGAGTTGAAGAAAGACAACATCGAATTGCAATCGCTCTTCATCACCTGTGATCCAGCAAGAGACAGCCCTGAGATTATTGAGCAGTATTTGTGCGACTTCCATCCTTCCATTATTGGCTTGACTGGACTGTACGAGGCAGTCAAGAACGTTTGCAAAAAGTATAGGGTTTATTTCTCAACCCCACCCGACGTCAAGCCTGGTCAGGACTATTTAGTGGATCATTCCATTTTCTTCTATCTCATGGACCCAGAGGGCCAATACGTTGATGTTATTGGTAAGGAAGTGGATGCTAAAGGGGGCTGTGAAAAAATCAAGCAACATGTGAAAGCTTTTCTTCCACAGGCCGAGCGGGAGGCCCGTAAGCAATCTTGGTTGGGGTTCCTTTACAGATAATGTAGCTGTCTTTGCTGCTGCGTACCAGTATCCTTGTACATACAACACTTACTAAACGTACCATAAAACTGGTTACAACAAAAATAGACAGAAGTAGAAGACCCGGGGCCAAAAAAAAAAAAACAAAACAAAAAAAAATAACACAAAACTTGACGTTCGGGTCCACGCTATCCATTACATTGCAGATGGAATCAACGTTTTTCACGTAGTTGGTAGCTGAGATTTGTGACGCCAAGCTCCACAGAGAAACACGCTAGATCATTGTCAGATAGAATAAGATAGCAAAGCAAGGACGAATTATACGTCCATATTGACTCTTTGATTATAATTGTTTTTTTCAGTCGTACTCAGCATGGGATTCTTCGCCCCACCTTATCTCCCTGCACACAGCGTCTTCGAGAGTGGTTGATTTCGTGAAGTCCATGCACTAGGAAATAGTTCATACTTGGTCACCAACACTTAAGACAAAGGAACGACATGCCCGGACTAACACAAGAACAAATTGATACTTTCGATCGTGAAGGAATGCTTTGCATTCCTAACTTCCTCAGCCAGGAAGACGTTTCTCTGATGTTGGTTTCGGCTCGCAAACTTTTATCTGACCTAGACATGGACACACACCCGAAAACACAATTCAGAACAAGCAAAGACAACCACGTGGGGGATCAATACTTTTTTGATTCTTCAGATAAAATATCCTATTTCTTTGATACCGATGCCTTCGACGAATCGGGGAATCTTATGTTTGCCAAAGAACAAGCAGTCAACAAAATTGGCCACGGATTACACATGCACAGTGAGTTATTCCACAGAGTAACCTTTCTGGAGCTGGTAAAGCAAATAGCCCGTGACTTGAATTATGAAGACCCACGTGTCCTTCAAAGCATGCTTATTTTCAAGAATCCTGTTGCGAAAGATGAGAGGCTCAGTAATGGAAACAACAAAGCAAGGGACAACGAGGTACCCTCACACACAGATGGGTCTTTTTTGTTCACTAGGCCGCAATCTGCGTTAGGATTCTGGTTAGCTTTGGAGGATTGCACCACAAGTAATGGGTGCCTAGCATATAACCCAGGCTCGCACAAAGTATTTCCCATCACTAAGCGTTTCGTTAAGGTCGACGGAGGTTCGAAAGGATGCAATTTCATCGACGTAGAGTATAGCGGACAGGTTCCCGAGGACAGGAACGAGGATTACAGAATTGTGGAATGTAAAGCTGGATCTTTGATATTGATACACAACTCTGTGCTCCATCAATCCGAGAAGAACAATCTGGATAAATCTCGCTATGCTTATGCCTTTCACTTGATAGACGGCACTTCTCAATACGACGAATTGAACTGGCTTCAGGTACCACCGTCAGGAGGAACTAACTTCCTGAAGCTATATCAAGAGGGCGCCATTTAATCAGAGCCATTGGCTTCAAAAGAACCGCAGGATTGATTCCGAGACATAATTTCCCAAACTGAACTCAATGCTTCTGGTTACCACTTCGTCTGTGCACCTGTGAATGGCCTCATCAAGCTGCTTATACTTTTCTTTCGCTATTCGAAGAAGCTCAGTTACTTGTGGAAAGTGCCGGATTTTCCACTCTATAGCAGTAGCAATCCTGTGTTGTTCTAGCTTATATGCTTTCTTCCACCCACGTCCGTCGTTCAGAGTCACGAATGTTAGTGGGCTGGGGTTCACTTTGTGCACTATATAGCGATACCCTCGTTCAAGGAATCTTTTCAACCGGTGGGTCGTGTTCCTGAGTGGTTTCATTTTTTGCAACCAAGGGCTTGCAGTCTATATTGTGAGCTTTCACTGCCGCTATTAAATCCAGTCCTGCTTTGTAACAAGTTAATGTTTATTTAGTAGCTTTTTAAGGCGCGAAGCTAGCTGGAACCGAACCTGACTGTAATCCACAGCAAACTCCGCTTCTATTTTTGACCAATGAACATTGTACTTCAAAAAGAGAGACGAGATAGAAATACGAAAAGCCTTTTCTTCTTAATGATGATTTACCCCACTCAAGTTTATGCTTTGTAGCAAAGCCTGTTTCTGAGAATATCCGGCCCTGTTCATTGTTTAAATTGGGTGCAAAAAAGATAGATCAAGCCAAAAATGAGGAGTTTGCAGAAAAGAAAACGGCCCAAACTTTTGAAAAGGCACTAGTTATTTTATTCATACTTTTTATAGATAACAGAACCATTGTGGAGGTATTATAGACACTTACAATTTGCACATAGTGTATAGTGAAGTTCACTTTGTCCTGAGCGGAAAACGTAAAATCTATCACTATTTATACTGGTCCCCGCTTCAAAAAATGCGTGACCCCAGGCATGCAGCCTCCTTTGCACTTGAATATATAAACAGCAGGTGTCGCAAGCAAAATGTGCTGCCACAAAATTTGTCTTTAGTTTCTTTTTTTGTACTACAACGGTACAGCCATTTGGCTGCCATCTTAATTTTTTAGTCCCGCGAATTCCATAGCCCAGGTTTGAACAGAGATTTCCTTTTCTTATCCTCACACACAGGAATTGGCCCGCACTCCTCCTGCGTTTCACAACCGTCTTATCGGGGGCTACTGCGAAGTTTCCCTTGCCACTACTTTTTGATCCCTTTCAACGAAAACCACAATTGAACCTTTGTCAGCTTTTTCTTTCGCAACACGCTTATTCAGTATTTCTGTTTATTCAATCCAAGCTGCTGAAATTTCCCTACTTTGAATTCAGCCATTTATCAGAATCCTGATTTGTCTTCTCCCCAAGCTACCCTTACCCCGGATTTACCGCTTAGTATAATCGTTGCCAAAAAACGTCTGCTCTGTTCTTGCTATACAATAAATTCAGGATATGACAGCTACAAGTGGTTTGGTGACAGAAGACCCTCCAAATTGGAGAATCGTGAGCCTTGAAAGTGGGGTTTTGCCTATTGGAAGAGCTTCTACTAGGGATCCAACCAGATGTGCAAAAAGCTCAAACTTGTTTCTTGAGAACTCTCACCTCTCCAAATCACACGCAAGGTTGTCCATAATGAATGGCCAGTTGTATTTAGAAGACATGTCTTCAACTTTCGGAACTACGTGGAACAATAATCTCCTCGTGCCGCGGAAGAAAGTGGCGATCAGTGAAGGTGATTGCATTGGATTCGTTTTAAACAGACCGTCACACGTTATTCGCACGCTTGTCGACAGAATGAACAATTCAAGTATGATCCCTTTGGAGAGCCTCCTCAACCCCAGAATCCAGTTGATCTTCAGGACCGCTTCAATTGATCTCGAGGAGAAGTCCTTGGTTTTGATGCCAGTAAAGGCTCCGGACTCAACAATAGTCTTCGGTAAAGAGCGAACTTCAAGCCCCAAGAAAGTTTTGAATAGTCATTCCGATGAAGAATATGATTTTGGATGGTCTGCTGTTGATGACTCTGACGGTCCTCCAATTGAAGAACCTTACGAGAGAGAAATCTGTGTTGTAACGGCTGATAAAAAGGAGCTTCCAAAAGAACTTTCATCCTTATTTCCACCAGTGGGTACAAAGCGCGCTAGCAGATCACCTTCTCTTGCTGAAAGAGAGGTTCCGCAAACCCAACTTAACTCGAATAATCTAGCTGCTGATAAGGTTGATGGTGTATCAACGATCTCAACCGAAGTTTTATTAGTTTCGCTGGTCACACCTGACATTGCTTGCTCAAATGTATTTGAAGAAAATCTGGGCTCCGAAGTGCATGATTCTTGTCAAAATTTAGTTGAAGATTCTTCTGAAGAAGATTCAATTTCAATTGTGCGAGATGAACTTTGCAAAAATAAGAACATGGTCCTCGAAGACAAATCTTGCTCAAAAGACGAAGAATACAAGGGAGAACTGGATATTACAACTGGTGGGCTAACTGAGCATGGAAACTCACATTGGGAGACACACAGTCTCTCTAGTGTGTGTTCGGATGTCGATTCAATTGAGTGTTCCGTAATTGAACGTAGTGGGAATCGGATTTCACTGTCAGATGAAGAGTACAATGATCTGACTGTTCACAACTTTAGTGATCAATGCCAGTGCGATGAGTGTGCCGAAAATGTATTAGATACCTCTGAATTATCTTCCCAAGAATGCTCGTCAGCAGATGAGACAGAAAATAATCTGGAGGAGGAGCCAAAGCATTATCTTGAATATTGGGTCTCAGACCTCAGAAATCCAAAGTTCCCAATTATGAGTGATGAAGCTACAACTGGCGGGAGCTGCTTAGACAATGTCATAGGAGTACAATCACGCAAAAGAAAACTTGGCGAGCTATATTTAAATGAAAATGACGAATTTGCCGTTGAAGAAGCTGAGGAGAAAGTTTCCAAGAAGGCTAGGGGTAATAAAGTTGTCAAAGAAGTTGGCAAGGGTCTCTTCTATATCATGGGAACGTTGCTTGCACTAGTGGCATACGGAGGCTACTTAGAGAAAAGCGGCTTTCAATAGTGGCCGCCTTAAGTGCAACAGGTTTTACCAAACCAAAACGTGATGCTCGTTGTATAGCTGGTATCCAGTGAAAGCATCCATGTCTATTATTGGCGAGTTCAAGTTGTTCGAATTTATAGTAATATGTTTTGAAACGAATATTTTCGTCAAACGTAGTGACCTAATGGGCAACCAAAAGCTCGATACTGACAACCATTCTCAAAAGTAATAGTATTCTTTTAAATAATATTGAAGTATAAAATCTATTTTTTTTCGTTGATATTCAAATCATTGTTTACCTTGACCAGGCCGCATTCCATTACCCATTTGTGACATCATAGGCAGCCCTATCATTTGCTGCTGCATTGCTGGCAGCATTGCGTTTACATTCTGAGGGGAAAACATAGAGCCATCACTTGCCCCCATATTGTTTACGCTTTGCAGTTGAGGCTGACTGCCTTGAGCCTGTTGTCTTTGCATTGCTTGTCTTCTCAGTTGCTGCAATACTTGAAACTGCCGAAGGCGCTGGAAGTATGCTGGGAATCTCTGAAGCAATTGCTGTTGAATTAGCTTGGCCTGCTGAATTGCTTGCTGCTGCTGCTGCGGTGTGAGCCTGTTTCTGTTTGGAGCAACACCAGTATTGCCCATTTGTACCAAGGCATTCATTCTGGTCTGGAGCTGCCTGAAGGTATGCTGTTCCTGAGGTGATAATGTCATTTGGAAGATCTGCTGTTGCTGTTGTTGCTGGATCGTAGGTTTTTGCTCAGTCACCTGTTGTCCCAGTGTTGCTGCAGGTTGCGTAGCGGGGCGATTAGCCATTTGATTCTGAGGGCTTTGTTGGTAAGGCATCAGACCTTGCATTTGCTGCAGTATTTGCGGCATCTGCTGAGACATCTGGGGCGACGACACAGATCCAGAGTTGCCCATGCGAGTGTTATTGAGGGCAGCATTGCCCATTATAGGGGTGCCTACATTTGAGCCAACATTGGAGCCGGGTTGGGGCATGCTGCCCATTTGGGGCGTGCGCATAGACTGGTTATATTGATTTTGCTGAGGAATCTGTCCCATGCCATCACCAATCTTCTGTCTTTTGGCTGCCTGTGCCTGGGCCATCTGTGCAGCCTGAACCGAAACCTGTTGTGGATGTTGTGGAGATGACTGTTGCAGAAGAGCTTGCTGCTGGCGTAACTGCTGCTGGCGTGCTTGTTGCATTTGGTATTGTTGGGCACGAATTCGATTGGCTTGCTTTGCCAACTGCTGCAGTTGTTGTTGCAGCTGTTGTGGTTGCTGGGGCATTGTTTGCTGATTGTGTCCCTGTACTATGCCTTGAGCATTTGGTATGTTTTGCCGAGGAATGCCCTGAGTAGACCTCGGATTGGTAGCCCCAGCAGCACCAAATTCGGGACTCATCCGCTGATTCATATTTGGATGACCCTGCTGTTGGCCAAGTTGTCTTGGAGCGGCCTGGGAATTCTGCAAATTAGCTGGCACTTGCTGTTGAACTGGCAGCTGGAGGCCCTGTTGCGGCGAGAACTGGCGTTGTGGTAGTGGTGGCAGTTGATGTTGGACTTGTTGTTGCAGTTGTTGAAGATGTGGCTGCTGCTGCTGCTGAGCACGGAACTGTGGATTTTGCTGGAATTGACGTTGTTGTTGAACTTGTTGTGGAAGACGAGTCCCCTTACCCGCTGTATTGGCAATGGCATTTTGACCCTGCGGGAATCGTGGATTGACGAAGGGAGCTTGAACTTGCGGTGAGGCCTGCGCTGGGCGGTTGGTAATACCATTCGCCGATCCGTTCAATGCTCCGCCGGTAAGCGAGCCAGAACCAGCCTGAGCAGCAACTGCAGCACCAGCCTGGGCCTTCTGTGACTCCTTGCGCTTGCGGATTTCCTCTATGAATCTCAACCGCATAAACTGGTTCGAAGTAGTATTTCCTGAAGATAACACGGAAGATCCTGATGCCATGGGACCCGTGCTTGGTGTTGGCTTCGTCTTGTCGGTAGCTGCAGTCAGCCTGCCCGAAGAGCCTGCAGACGGCATACCCTCCAAGTTGACAGAATCTGCAGCTGAAATGATTGATGGGCCCACAACGACAAGCTTCTTCTCCGAGGTACTCTCAGATGGATTCTTGTACTTGTTTGAGAGCAAAAACATCATTTCCTCGAACTCAGAAGACTTTTGCATTGTCAACTGGTCCTGATGCAACTTGCGGATCTCCACGGCAGTTGCTTCACGATGAGAGTGAACCATTTTGTAATCACCAAGTTCTTCGTCCCATACTTTCTCAGGTGTACTGACCTCAGGACGTAAGTAGTCGTCCTGAAGATATGGATTGAGCGGAACAGAAAGATCGACTTTCCTATTTGTGAGCGTGAGGATCTCTGACTCGATCTGCAACGAAAGCAAGTCTGTGAATTTGGTGAGGGTGGAGTCGGTGTGGTATAAGAGATCGTAGTAGAGCGTTTGTGCGGTCGGCTTCAAGAGTGTACGGTATGTTTTAGGCCTGGCCTGGGGGTGGTCCACCTTGGCTGGTGAGGAAGCAGCAGGTTTCGAGGCAGATTCCAGTCGGACCGGGTCACCATTGGCAGAAGTAGACGAGTTTTCTGGTGGGCGCTCGGCCTGGTCGGTGGAAATCATGTTTCTGTGATCGTAGACTTGCAAGATCAAACATCCCTCATAGAAACGGAGCGCAAAGTCCTTCAAAAGCTCGGTCATCTCCACGGGGATCTCTTCGTTGATTACATGCTTCAAGAAACTCTTCACCATGGGGCTGTCTTTCGGGATAATGCTCGAGTCCTGTGTGTTGTTGAACCGGTAATGGGTATCGTAGATATGGAAAGTTAACGACGGAGGATACTTGGAATACTTCTTCAAGATTTCCTGCAGTGTTGTGGCTAGCGTATAGTTGGCGAACTTTGCACGCGCCATTCGGAGCTGCTGCTGCTGGAGTTGAAGCATTTGCTGCTGTGTTTGTGGCGTTTGTCTTGCTGGCTTGACTTGTTGTGCCTGGTGAGTAGTAGGCGATGCTAGAGCATTGCGCTGCGGTGGAATTGCTTGCTGAGCCGGCTGGATCTTGGTGCCGCTCTCGGATTCCCTCCACAGGTCCACCATCTGGGAATTAGGCACTTGGTGTATCGGCGGAGCCGTTGATGTTACTGTCCAGTCTAGTGATCAGGAGCACGGTACAGTCGCGGGCAAAAAAAAAGCCAGATTATTGGGGGAATTTTTGCACTGAGTGATGTGAAGCTCCAGCACAGGAATACCAGCAAAACAACCAGGCGTTGGAGCTGGAATCGGACGTGATTGGCCTGGAAATTGGTGAAGCCAGACTGACGATGGAAAATCTCGACCTTCGTTGATAGAAAAACCGCGTGCCGTGAGGTTCAGAAGCGTGGGCCACGTGACCCATCACCGCTTGGGCCTGTAGCAGCGGTAGTAGGTAGAGATAGCTGAGGGATATTTACAAGAGAAGAAGCTGCGTGTTCAGTGCTACGTAGTATGTGTGGCTTTAGAGAAGACAAAAGCCCGTGATCCACGTTGGCACAGCTCGCTAGATCGTGCAGAACCGAATACATGGGAGTATGAGAGCTGAAAACCACCTGTAGTATCTAGAAAATCGGGACAAGCAAGTCATTAGAAGTGCACTCGATGGGCAGAGCCATCTTGCACGTTACAGAATACCGCATGGGCAGTCCAACCGAGAAACAACGAGGCATTGGGAGCCTGAATAGAGGAAACAGAAGCAAACAGAAGAAACAAAAGAAACAGAAGGAAACATGGTACTAACCACGCTAGTACTGTTACCACGATAGCATCAGGCCGCACCAGACCCGTTGAGACAAAACTGGATGAGCTTGTACAACTTCTGCCGGTCATCCTCATTAAACACCCACAAGCCATATATGTCACCCAAAAGGTTCTTAATGATAACCAAATTGTCATTGATTTCGACGTTCATCTCACGCACACCGTTGTGGTTGATGCCGTGAGGAAACATGCTTCGGGTTGCGTTGTTAGGCAAGAGTCCGATGGAGAAGTTCTCGCGTGCCCGTCTGTTGAGAAGGATTAGCCCGTAGCAGAATAGGCTCTGCAAATCAGCCTCCACAAGTGGACGAGCAGGCACATTGCCGTTGAAGTGACGTAGATACAACGCCAATGTACCTTGGTAGTCTGTTTTGACCCATTCTTGGGTGTTGTGGTCAAATTTGTATATCACACAGTGGGACGTAGAGTATAGAAGCTGTTTGACCTCCGGGTCATAGCGCGAAATGACGTTAAAGTTGAGAGTATTCTTGTATAGCTCGAGCGCCTTTTGCGGCGTGATCTGCTGCTCTGTTGCCATGGCGGAGGAGCGTCTGTATGGCTGCGTTCGGGATGA
Organism: Metschnikowia agaves; assembly: GCA_963678735.1. Classification (NCBI taxonomy): domain Eukaryota; kingdom Fungi; phylum Ascomycota; class Pichiomycetes; order Serinales; family Metschnikowiaceae; genus Metschnikowia; species Metschnikowia agaves. The sequence goes on along the minus strand of CAVMBV010000011.1, from coordinate 358,524 downwards.
ATGTGCTTGCTCAATGGCTTGTTCGTTGGCTTGTTCGTTGGCTTGGTGGAATGGCCGGCCCTTGTACTGCCTGCAGGAATATCATCAGAACACTCCATACTAGCCTATGTTGTCGTACTATTCTTGTTTGAGAGCGTCAGACTGAAAATGAAAATAGCTCTGTTTTAGAGAGAGCCAGCACGAAAACCTACTAGAAAAAAAGAAAAGAAAAAAAGAAAAGAAAATATAGTGTGTGCCACAGGAAACTATGAGTATGTCGAACAACAGTTCGAGAGGCTTTTTAGAAGGATAAACGGTACAATTACGCAGGAAAGTCGAGTAAGATCTTTCAATTTCCTTAATTGCTTTTTTAATAAAACCTTCTCTTTTTTGCAAGTGAGCTTTCATTCTTGAATACACTAAGCTTGGTACATTAAACTCAAAGTATTCAATGACGATTCAATCATTGCGATTCGCTCCTCAATTCTCTCACGAACACTAGTTGCCATTACTGCATTGTTGACCTCCAGCGTCAAAACACCGAGCTGATGCACAACCATGCTCATCTCTATACGGTAGACATTCCTGTCAAACAAGCCGTCGTCAGGTGTGTAGAATCTCCTTATTGAACCTTCAATGTCCAGTAACTTTTCGTTCAAGTCAGTGATGCAAAAATTTTCCGTTGAAGTAGGGCTTTCTGCTTCTTTCTGGGCCTGGGCTTGGGCAGCATCCTGCAACTGATTCCCTCTCTCCAACTCGTACATAATACGCACAGAATCCAAAAGAACGGCCACATTATCCAACTCTCTTTCAAGCTGAGAACGCATCTTCTGTCCTTCCAATTGGGAAACAACTTGAGCAAAACGTGAAGCTTGTTTGCCGTAGGACTGTTTGAATTTTTCCGTATCCAAGACACCCAGCTCGCCCTTGAGAGACATTAGTTCAACACTAATATCGTACAAAGCTTCTTTTGCTGCCTCCAAATCCACCCCTCCTTCCTCATTTAAAAGAGAGGGGCAATCCGCAGAGTCAGGAAAGGCAAGGATGGGTGTTTCGAAAGGGCCAAAATTCAAACCATTCGCAAAGGGTACAATTACAGTGGCCTCGGCAATGTCAGAAAGGTTTGCAGTAGCATCGGCAGCAAAGGCATTAGCAATGAGCAACAACACTTGGCAGAGAGTGAGAAGTGTCATGTGGGTTCACAAATGAAATAAGTAAAACTCGACTGCAAAACAAGGGTGATTATATTATTTCTTGTCAACCTGAAAGCAAACGGCTAAGAAAACGTTAACTGCAAAGCCCCATGGATGCACAACAATGCGCTTACGTAAGGTTACAGGTAGCGGGGTAGCCAGACCAACATACGTCGATTTGTGGTGCTATTGACAGAAACGGAAGGAATAGCATGCGTTGAAGAGTCCAGACTTTCTACCGAACGGTAATCTGGGGTTTATGTGCACGTGACCATTTATCATCTTCGTCAGAAGCATCAATTCGAGAAGAACAAAAAAAAGGCAAAGAAATACCCTATCCACCATATCCCATTGAGCGGTGAGCAGGCCATGGGCAAATCATGATCCGGTTCTTCAGGCGTCTCGTGCATACCAAACAACAAGTTGAGATGGCCAAGGACTGGCTCCACAATTTCCACCACAGAGACATCCCACGGGCCCAATTTGCTATTTCCTACAGCCGTGCCTCAGGCCCGGGCGGGCAAAAAGTCAACAAAACGTCGTCGAAAGCCACAGTCTCGCTCGAGCCGTTCCAGTGGCTCAACCCCAAGATTTGCGAGTGGATGCCAAAACCAGTGTTGGACCAGGTGGCCGCAAAACCCATCAGGTATCAGACCAAAATGGGCGGGGTGGTGGTTCAGAGCGACACCTCGCGCAATAGAGAAACCAACGCCGACGAGTGCTTTCGCAAGCTATTAGACGAAATTAAAGCGTGTGTTCATTTCGAAGCGGAGGCCAGCGAGCAGGACCGAAAGAAATGGAGACGGCTTGCCGAGCATCTGCGCGAGGTCCGGCTCGGTACCAAGCGGCACCATAGCGAGAAGAAGCGGGCCCGGAGCAAAAGCTTTGATCTCTAGGTGTCGGATAAATAGAGTGAGTAGAATATAAAGGAGCCATGTTTCAGGTGTATTTCATCCTGCCTGCCAGTTTAGCCCACTGTTTAGCTCTGGCCCTCACTACAATTAATTCCCCTTCGCTGGTGCCTTTTTTTGAGCTCTTGGGCCTGCGCGCCTTTCGCTGGTGCCGCTTTTCGAGCTCTTGGGCCTTTTCGAGCTCTTGGGCCATGCGCGCCCTTCAGCGCCGTGAACTTCTCAACGTTTGAAGCGCCCATCAATGTCTTTGGAATCAGTGGTTCAGCTGGTGGCCGATCTTTTGCTGCAGAATGTGGACCTATGGCACGCTGAAGTTGGCTCGTCTGCTGATGCAAAGCCGTTAAGCGGAATCACGCTCCTGCGTGAAAATACCGACAAATTCAAAGAACAACTTAGCCCAATTTTGGATCGTCTCGATGTCTCGTTCAACGTGACTGTTGATACAGATGTCTGTGAGGATACCAGGTCAAAGATTGATGCTTTCAATGGCTCTGTTCCTCAGCTGGCCGCCGACTTTGCATTGGCCTCAGGCATCGCCCGCTACGCCAACTCAGTGGTATCCCTAATGGGACCAACCACCTCATCATCCGCCGCTTCCTTGCTTGAGTGTCGGGGCGTGTCTCTCCTGGCTCAAAATGTAATGTGTATCGAGAAGTTGAGCTTGCTTCTAGATCTTGTTGTGAGTTTGGCCTCCAATCCACGGTTTGCATCGCTTAAAAACGAGTTCTATTCCATACTCCTGACCGTGTTCAACAGAGTGTACTCCTTACACCCGGACGCACTCTACGTGTTATGGAACTATCTTGAGGCCCGAACCCTGCTTCTTCTGAATACCATTTTCAATGCAGACGTGACGTCTAACCGTATAGCAATATTGGGCTTGTGCAACAGCTTGACCGACCGGTATTACTCCCGCAACAAAAGCGGCAAGTACGATTCATACGCAAAAGACTCTTTTGACGACATTTTCCACGCTAGAGTGCGTACATTCTTGGCCACTCTTCTCAAATTCGACGATCTGACTGGACTCAATAAATACTTCGCCACAGCCAATCGCGTTAACCGGGAGCCGAATCTAGGGGCCGCCAAAACTGGCGATGACGAACTACTACAGGATATCTTGAGCTTCCACAAACTACTTCGTGACCCTCTCTCGTTTCTCAAAAGCCCGCGTCTGCTCGGAATCCAGGCTGACTCTTTGGCCAGAGTTTGTGGATACTTGCTAGAGCAAGAGTTGAAGTACGCTAAGATCTATCCACCACGGGATATTCATAATGTCGAAGTCCCTCCTGAGGCGAGTGAGAGGGAGGCATTGGTCAAGAAACACCAGTACTTTGCGTTTTTTCCCGAACTGTATTGGCTAGCACCGTTTGAGGAAGTGCAGCGTGGTGCCCAATTTGACGAAGTCAAGAAGGAAGACCAGCTACGTGCGTTGGCCAAATTCGACTCTTCCAAATTCCGTAAACTCCTCATAATTCAGGCGTACCTCATCTGCTGTTTTTTTATCGAGCTCCAAGCAAGCCGGAAAAAACAAGTGTTGTCAACAATCGGTGCCCCACAGGCGTCCAAGCATATTACCGAGTATTCTACCCCTGATCATTTGATTCCTCGGTTCGAAAAGATGAAACGCGATATCTTGCGACTGATGTCCGTGTGGGATAGCCAAATGTCCCTCATGCTCCAGCAACTCACGAAATCTGAAGCGTTCTGGTGGGAATGGTTGATTTACGGTAAACTTAAGGACGGACATCCTTTACTCTCAGATAAGTGCTTGGGAAAGGACGATGTCTCAGTGGCGAAGGACAAATTCGAGAAGGCTTTCCCGCTCAAGACCAAGAGATACTTCAACTCTCATGGTACCCCACAACTTTCAAGGCGAATGCGCGCTAAGACTGGGCTATCGCTCTTGAAACGAGAGAATGGTGTGTCTGATGGGCTCGATGAAAAAATAAAGGCCCTTACGGAAAAAATCAATGGCCAGAAACCTGGCGAAATGAAGTCAGAGCTAATCGAGGAACGGACGGTGTTAATATGGCGAAAGTTGCAATCCGTGCGTGAACTGGACTGGCTAAACATTGATAAATATTTGAACATGGAGGATCTCACCAACGATGCGGACCAAAAGCAGCCGGAACCAGAAAAAGAGACTGAACAGGATGGTGAAAAAAACACAGAACAAAATACAGAACAGGGAGGAAAAGAGGCAAAACATAGGACAGAACCTACAGAGCCAGAAAAGGACTCGCACATCATTGTTGCACCCATAGTTGGTGAAAGTTTGCCTGTGGAAACAAACGGTGGCCTGGAATCAACAGTGGGTGAAGTTACAGGTGAGCAAATGGCAAAATCCAGAAACCTCCCTGAAACAGACGAAAAGACTGCCGGTGAAGTTGTTGGTCAATCTGTGGCTCAGTCGAGGAAGCGCGAGCGTAGCCCAGAGAGTGACGACGAGGCCGGGACCGCGAAAAAGCTCAGGGCCAATGGTGATGGTGATGGTGATGGTGATGCCGCTCAACAATAACGTAGAAGCCAGTAAGGACAGAAGCAAATATCTGGAAAAGTGCTTAGAATAGCATAAGTCAGATTTACCCCAACAAAATCAAAATGCCCTGAGCAAGCAAACGGTGCCGGCAATCAAAGTACTACTGCCTTAGTTGAATCTTCTTGGTCTCGGTGTAAATATCCGCGCCAAGTGGCATTGTTTGGCGCCATGGCGAAGGCGGCCCAGCCTAAGGCGAATGAACAATTGCCCCGGGCCACAGCGCCGCACTAGCACTATTTTCACGCTCTGGGTCGGACCCGCGGCTTCGTGCCAGGCACCACGCGCACAGCTCCAATTCCAACACGGATTTCGCATATGTCTTCTCTACTTTAAGTATCCTTTGCTGACGCCAATATGAAGTTCCCCATGTCAAACCTTTGGATTATGCTTCCCGAAGCTGCTCTCCATGTGGGTAATTTGTGTTCTAACATCTTGTGTCGTCTTACGTTTTTTGGTGCTCATCTCTTCAGTACTGCATCGACCTGTGAGTGCGCTCAAGGCTACACGGTTGACACGCGTTGCTGCTACCAGTCCTTGCAATAAAACTACAGTATTTTCAACAGAAGATCCCGGTGGCGTGAACATAGGCCAATAGCGGCTTTGTGAAGTTTTCGAGGAAAAGAAAAGACCCCTGAAACTGTGACTTTGAAGCCTCGCGTCTCCGCATTAAGGACATATATCACAGCTGATCCAAAGAACTCGAGCCATGGCGCACGTAGTGTCATCGAATGCCGAAACTATGGCGTCGCCGCTCCAACATACTGCAAAATCGCCTATGGTCAAGAGAGAGCGTCTGGCCACTACTCCTCAGCGATCAAAGGGCCCGAAAACGCGATCCAAAGCTCGTCATACCGGAAAAGAAAGCCTGCCCTCATCCAACAAGCGGAGTCTGCGCAAGAAGGTCAAGCGGTCTCTGCTACCCTCGGACTCACCATTGATTGACTTAACTGTGGACGAGCAGGGTGCCTACGTGGAAGATCAAAGCAAACTGCTTGCAGACAAGGAGTCAATGTTTACTTGTGCGACGAACCGGCCCGCATCACCGCCAAAAAAGCACGAGGCACCTTCGCCCACGGATATCTATGTTCCCAAGAAGCCAAAGAACCGTGTTGAAGTAGATGGATCTGGGACAGAGACCGGTAAAGACCTCTTATCCGGCCCTTGCAGTACTGCAACATTCAGTCTGCCCAATAAAGAAGTTCCTCAAATCAACCCACATCTGCCTGCTCTCCATGGTCCTGTGGACAACGAGAAAGAACGCCCTCTGACTTCCGACTGTGCTTTGCCACGTCCAGAGTATTCGCCTTCCGTGGATATAGACCTGTCTCCCCTTAAGCGATTTAGCACTACTCCCCAGCATGAGACATCTGGTTCGCCACAGATGTCCAAAAGGCATGTGGCATATTTCTCGTCATCTCCTATGAAAAGAAGGAAGTTCGTGACATTTTCCGATAAATTGGCAGAAGTACCTAGCTCTCCACTTTGCAGAGAAACAGAGCAACAAGAAACCACACCAAGACGATCAATCCTCAAGCAAAGTCCGCACGTTGAAGAAATGTCACCTGTAGACCCTAACAACTCCGCCATGTGGGTCAAATCTTACCGCTCACTTCTGCATCTGTTCTCTACTTCAAATCATTCCCCGGGCAATCCGTTGTTCTGGCAGCCAGGCGCTATCATCCAGCTTGAGTATCAATCTTACGATTTGCCGCAGCTAGTCGACGGCTGCATAGATGTGCTTCGAGATCCTGAGTTCGACAAGAAGTTCGAAGTATATGCCACATTGAATCTTATTTTCAAAGGGAACGATGCTGGTACTCTTGCTGAGGTTCTCTCCGGAGAAACAACGTTATGGCTAGAGCAAGCTGAACGAGCAACGGGCTACAAGCCCAAGGTTACAACCGCTTCTGTTGGGCAGTTGGCACAATTTGCTCAACGTGACATAATTGCCATTGAGTCGAAGTTGTTCATTAAGAACGATTATCAAGACCTGTCTCGTGCTAAAAACAATCCCTTCGAGTCACGGGCTCTCAATCAAGCCATGAAGCTCGTTGGAAATTTTTTAGCTGCGCCATCCATTAATCAGCTAATTCCGACGGCGGAAATTAAATGGTTTTACTCCCATGCGTGTGACATTGTCATCAGGCCTACTATATCCAAATCATTGATCTCACCTTACTTGTGCATCATCAAAGACTGTCATTTTTCTCCGAAGAAGCGAAAATTAATATTGGACAGCTTTCCAAACCCCATACTGGAAAAAATACTATTTGCATTGCTCAATATGAAAAACTTTTTGAGTACTTCTCTCATCAATGAAAAATTTATTGCATTACGCAATTTCGTTCAAAACTTTCCCTCAGTTCTGGCAAAAAATTTTCACCATTGGTTCCCAGGCTTACTAGTGAACCTTTGTGATTTATCTTTTATTCTTTACTCAAAAGTTATCGGAACGGGAGTGACAACCCTTTTGGAAGCAGCAAGAAACTATCTTGACAATACCGATATTTGTGCTTATACACGTAACTTCTTAGAGAATCCACTTCCTACAAACATCAATTCTTGGATCACGGATTCATCGGTGTCGTTAATGGCCAGTGATCAAAAGTCAGTCATTGATTATGTTGTTGACAGCCTTAAGGAATTGTTGGGCAGTGGTCAATTCAAATATGCTATGGATATCTGGGTGGGATTGACTCTTCTTCTAGGCAACTTTGACAAGGGTTTGGAGAACTGGAAGAATCTTGGCGCATGGCTTCAAGTGCACAAGCTCTGTTTTAACGATCGATCAATTCTTGCGAAGGAGACGGCGTTGTCTTCGTGGAAGGTGATCGTTTACAAGATTTGCTGCCATGATCTTCGAGATATTCGTCTTTTACTACAGAATCCTCTCCTTTCCCCAACAAAAAGTACTGCTAGTCCTAATCTGAAACTAACGACTGTTACGGAAGATGTTCTTAAGCCAAAAATCAAGCTTTTGATACACCCGTTCATGTGTATTTCGGATGTTGGCATAAGGAAGGAATTAGTTGATGGGTTTCACAATTGTTTTCTATCGATTCTTTATAATTTGCTCAATTACCAGCCCAAATCCACACTGAAGTATTTGCAAATTTATTGGGACAGAATCATCCAACCCGTTCTTGTCAATTTTTACTTCAAAAAGAATTCTTCGAATAAACAAATGCATCAGCTTGGTCTTGCGATCATGTGCAAGCTTCTCAGACCTTCAATGCAAGTCATTGAAAGGTCATACAGTAACATCCGCTGTTTGTCAAATGATTCCATTGATCTCAACGAAATCAATCCCTTGAACCCTAGATGGGTGCATCTTCGCTTTGAAAAAGTCTTGCCTATAATCTCTTTGATGTTTAATCTGGATCACTTATCTTTTGATGAAAAAGCAGAGGCTTTGAACGCATTTCTCAATACTATTAAGTATGTATCAAAGAAAGAGGTGCAATTATCGGATACGACCTATGACCTCATCGATAACCTTCCTTTGTGTCTTGAAATACTTTTGAGCAAAGCAAGCCTCAATTATGACTCTCTTTTCAAACTCGCACTCAATATTAATGACACTTTCGGTGCACCACATCTTGTACCAAGTAATGAGTCAATAAGATCAGTTTTTGAGGTGATGCTTTGTTCAGGTCTCTTGCAGATGCCCAAGGATCAGCTCTATTCTGTGATCGGCATGTGGCTCGCAGCTATCGGCGAAAGGAAAAATCTCCGGTTCCTCCAAATATTGAACAAACTTTGTGTCAAACATAGCAATTCAAACTTGGCCGACTTCATAGCCGAAGCGTTGAATAACAAGAAAACCGCTAAGTTTTCAACACAAGAAATGATCATAATAGGCCAAATTTTCAAAACTCTCGACTCAAATTTCAGTAACATCGCCAAAAGATTGATTCAGCAGATCGTGTTAATGAAGGCTGATGGTTTTGAGAGTATGGTAGCTCAATTGAGTATTGGAGAATGGAATATTAATATCTTTAAGTTCTTTGTTGTCTTGATGCATGACGCCCCTTACGATCATTTAAAACATGCCACTGTGAAGTTGATTGCAGCCAAGAGTACCAATATGGCGGAATTTTCACAAATTATTGTTCTTCTTTTTGAAAACAAGTTTACCTACGAAATTCATAGTTTGCGCCACCTAATCTTGTCCACTATCAACAAGAGCCTTGCAAGCAACAGCGAAGTTTCTGAACTGTGGACTTCATTTATCCTGGAATTCAATTCCGATGACATTTTGCTCGATGATATACTTTTTACAGCACTTGAAGTGGGCCTCAAGATTGGATATTTGTTCAACGGAAGATGGGAGAAATTGACTCGCACAAAAGAGGCATGGATCAAATTGCACGGCAACTCAATAAGTGATGGATCCTACGTGCTGCTACAACCAAATCTTGAGAACAATACTGTGGATGTTTCTCTCGATTCTTATGAGAATGAAAGAAGTTTAGAAGGCGTCCGAGATCTGGAGGAGCTGGAACCAACTGAAGATCAACGTTCACAAAACAGTATAGTCGATACCACAAACCCGAACTGTTTTCTTGCTAATGAAGTCACACCAGAATCAATGTCAGAGAAAGCCAACACACCAACCAAGCACGAAGCAGTACCCACAATTGAAATTGCCTCTAATAACTTTGAAGGTGAACACACATCGTCCGTGATAATCGAGATATCATCGAGTGATGATAGCAGCGGTCCAGGCTCAATTGAAGTGCCATGCAACAATTCTATTCAAAATGAGGTGGACCATGAATATAATGTATTGTCGAGTCTTGGAGTACACAAGGAACAGAATGCGGCTCGGCCTCCATGTTATTCTTGCAAACAAAGCCATAGGGCACTAGAGATCGAGATGAAAGAAAGTAAATGTCCAAGGATGGATAAGGAGAATATGAATGGCACAGAGCAAGTTTCACTTGAAGAATCAGCTTTCGACTCGAACCAAGGCAGTGGTTTTGAAGGAAATATCCGTGAAAAAAAGCCGAGAGAAAATCCTGGCCAAGCTGTTGAAATTGTCCTGACTTCGGAAGAGGAACTTCAAAGTTCAGGTAAGCAAAATAAGAAAGAGTCACAAAAAGTTATGACTACTGATACAAACTTATTTCAACCCAACAGCGACGAGACTGATCAGAGGGAACTCGCATCTAATGTGGATTCTTGCTCAGATGTAACCATTAAGAAATCTACAGAAGGCGCCTCAACTGAGAACGCATCTTGTCCTGAAAGTGCATCGTTGGTTTACGGGAAGTTAAAACTGTTGCACGAGACTCTTGGGTCCTTTAAGAACTCTGACATGGCACAATTACCACCAGCAGACAGATACACTTTAGAGACAGAAATTTTGAAATTTGTGCTTCGCATGAGAGAGTTGCCCCAGTGACATGCTTATGTTGTGATTTTCGGATTTGCACGAGCGATACGAAGAATAATATCAATCATTTGTGAGAGTACAAAGCACGTAGAATTCTGGGTGTGCCTTTGCCCGCATTACGGAGTTGGTGCGCGCTGAAATGGCCCCACATTTCGCGCCTGCGATTCTCCTACACATCTAGGTGAGAACAGGTGTGACTTATTTTACTTTCTTCATAAAATTATCATAATCGCTCGTTAATTTGTTAGTTGAACCCGACCAAGCGAGTCGTGGCTCGAATCCGAAGAGTGCCTCACGAGCCAGACTTCCAGATAATGTCAATAGTGCCATACAGGTCTGATCAAAATGATCAGATTGTATTCCATGATCCAGCCAACCAGATAGTTGTGGTACATAATGACCGTGATAACACGCTAGAATTGCTCAACAACTGGAGTAGTCCATCTCCGCCCGAAAACGTATTGAGCAACAGCTATTGGTCACAACCCCGGGAGCAATCGAACTCCCCAGACGCATGCTGTCCTAACTGTGGGGTTAACTTGACAGACTTCCTAAGCAGCCGAAAAAGAAGAAGTTACTCCAATAGAAGTGGTTCAGGAGAGCCGCTGGGACGAGCGAATAACTCTGCTAGAGAGCAGAGTGGCAGGCTTTATCCGACTCTTGCGCAGAGCGGGCTAACACCTGGCCACTTCATGCACCACGATTATTTCAACTTGCTAGCGTCATTACCGTTTGAGATCGACGATCACCCGTCTCGTGCTCTTGAAGCACCACCAATGAATATTTCTGACACGAAACTTTCTAATGACCTATTCAATCAAGGGTACTTTGAACGTTTTTTCCGGAAGATTCCCCCGGGAATTTTGGGTAGTGGTGCACATTCACAAGTGTACAAAGTTGCTCATGTACTCAAGGATTTTCAGCTTGGTGTATTTGCTGTTAAGCGCATCAATATCGGAGATCATTCTCAGTATTTGGAGCATGTGCTTAACGAGGTGCTTATATTGTACGAGCTATCGCTCAAAGGTGCCAATGAGAATAATTTGATACGCTACAATCACGTGTGGATGGAGTATGGTGACGTATCGGATCTGAGTGCTTACATTGTGGGTGATGGTTCCACCAGTGAGAGGCCACGGTTCCCCTATGTTTATATCCTCCAACAGTATTGTGATGGAGGGCATCTTGAGGACATGATAGAATCCAACTTCTTGAAGGAGCAGAACATGTCTTACACAGAAAGGGTCAAAATGGAACGACTCAAGCGTAGAGAACTACGGCATAAAGCCGCTTACAATCCTCCGTCTCAGAGAAAATGGTTGTCTGACTTCGAGATATGGAAGTTCTTTTTGGATATTGTTACGGGTGTTGCATATCTTCATTCTCATGGAATCTTGCATCGGGACTTAAAACCCTCCAACTGCTTATTGGACTCGAAGTATGATGTGGAAAAATGTTCGAGAGTAGTTACTCCCCTGACAGCAGAAGAATTTGAGACTTACATCTCCCTTCTTCCAAAAATTCTTGTATCTGATTTTGGAGAAGGAAAATTTATCAGCAAGGAGCATAGAAAGCAGCAAGTATCCATTGGTGATCGCAGAGGCAATACTGGAACTATAGAGTTTACTGATCCAAAGCTATGGGTATACTCCCCAGTGGATAAGCACAGCGACCACCGTAGGTATACTTATGATTTTACCCAAGAATGTGACATTTATTCGCTTGGCATGATTTTATGCTACTTATGCGTGGGGTCAATGCCATTTTCTGAATATATATCGGACTTCAACAACCCAGAAAAGTTCCGTGCGGATATTGCCAAGTGGCACGAAACACTTAGTCGGGGAAGTTTCCATAAATGGTTTTCCAAAAGTATAGAAGCGGTCAAGGGAGAATATTCGGTAATTTCTGAGGACTTTGAGCTATTGATTTACATTATGATCAAAGGTGAAGCAGGCATCGAGAAGCCAAGTGCTCAGAACGTTTTGGAGTATTTGGAATCCATGAAGTGGAGACGTTTTTCACCGCGAAGGGGAAGAAGTCAACTGGGCGTCACGATAGTTGAAATGGACAGTTCATCAGGGATTAAAGGAAGCGACGAGACACTGGCAGCTGATGCCAATGAGTTTGTGGATGAGACTGCGCTCGATTTAATTGAACTAAAGGATCAAAGCCAAAGTCTTTTCACTTCTAAAAGCAGTGAACTGGAACTTGAGATCAACTATAGAAAGCTTGCATTGGTTTCAATTTATGTTGCAAATCTCGCAATAATCGAGACGAGATTGGCAGCAGTCCCACATGTGTTAATTCTAAAAATGGGAATTTTTGTGACTGTGGCAAGCCAGCTAATATTCGAACAAGAAAAATTCGAATTCTACTTGGCGTCATTTTGGAGTTTTTCAACTCTATATTTTTTATTTATAAAGGATAATAGGTGACGGGGCGTCAAAATAAGCTGACTAACCATTCAATGAGCTCAGATAATGTACCAGGTAAAAAGCTTAGGATAACCGAATCAGAACTTTCCACCTGAATATACGCATTGGAAGTATCTAATTGCATTGGATCATACGTCAAGCCGTCAGCAGTGAAGTTGGGGGGAGGTGAATAGGAAGGATCTTCGTACAAGGAGCCATCCCAGCAGTAATATTCAAAGCACTGTTTGCACTGATCTGACTGTTCAATCCCTGCTTTCTCCTCGGCTCTTCTGATCATGGCACATCCCACGCAAATTTGCCAGTCCTCAATCTCGGTGTCATTTGCACGCGAGGCGATATCGAAACCGTTGGTTACCATGCCCTTTTTCTCGTTGTCGGAGTAAATAAGCTTGAATGTGGAGGTATTGGAGTAAAATTCGTAGGGCCGATTGGCCACGTAAATGACAATAGGTGGAACAACGCCGTCTTTAGTCAACGCCGTCAAGTTGGAGGCATTGCATCCAAAGAAGGTTGGCTTCGCTGTCAAGTTGTAGTACGTGAAGGTGGACTGGCCAGGAACATATGGGCAGACAGTCGACTTGCCTTCGTAGGTGAATTGCCTTTCGTAGGTGTTGATCAAAGAGGTGCCGTCCGGCCACTCAGGGCCATTGTTGTCGAACGAAAATACAATGTCGAGCTCACGCTCCTTCACAGCAATAGTGGAGAGTGGTACAATCTCACCAGCCAATCCGCCATCCATCAAATACAACGTGTCACTGCTTGTGATATTGTCAGACTTCGAGTATTCGGAGAGGTAGAAAGGGTTTGGTTCATACCATGCTATGTCCTCCCGTTTGGCGGACATCGATTCTAGAAACTTTTTGACAAAGTACTTCACAAGCGAGTTTAAAGTATCACATGTATCACATACCAATGTATTAAGATACTGGTTGAAAAGTGAAGACGAAGTTCCCACGACAAATGCGGCGTTGTCAAACCCTTGCACACAGCCTTCATCGGGTACACCGTTGGCCACAGAGGTCCCCAAGTACTTAACTTCGTGAAAGGTGTTGATGGATGTGTCGAAAGAACCCATCTCATATGGATTGAACTCCACAATTGGAGAGTTCAAGTCGTATACCAATGAATCAGGGCGCCGTGCCAACGCTGTGATGACAGGGAACGGCATGTCATGGTTAACAAAGGCTTTCAAATCGCGGATGTCAGACCAGGTAGCATTCTCCATCCAGTTATCTGATCCTTCAATGAAGAGCTCATGCACAAGAAGCCTGCCCCAAGCATCAGTGATAGATGTGTGGAACCCAGCATCTTGCTTAGCCAGCAAGTCTTCGCTAATCCCTTTGCCTGTGGGTGTGTTCCACCATGAGATGTGTGAAAGAGTTTTGTTGTAGTCGTCCAAGGCAAAATCGTACAACAAGCTCAAGGGATCTGATGTGTTAACGAAAGAGTCCAACGAGTCGTAGTCCCACACATCGTAGGGGTTCTCAAACACCACTTCATCCACAGTGGACCAGTCCTGAAATATAAGCGACGAGAGCGTCCAGGAGCCTCCCGAGAGCCCAGCGATGTACGTTGCAGACTGCAACACACCACCAAGTGCCACCTCGTTGGCGTCGGCCGTGCGGTTATCCAAAGCTGCTATCTGTCCCGCAGCGTTCAACATGGCCCGGAGACCACCTCCAGAAAAGGCAAGCGCCACGTTGATAGAATGGTTAGTGTTGTCAACAATTGAGCTGTCTGTGTCAACTCCCACTCGGTCCAAGTACTCCCTGATAGCTTCATTTGTTTTCTTGTGTCTTGCCTGAATCCAACTGGCCTCTCGTGGTGATACAGAATTACCCTCGCGGATTAGCAGAGAGTTTGACGGGCAGGTTACTGCTCGAGGCGCGTACCCATTAGCCGTAGCTAATACAGCGTAGTAAAGGACGAAAAGCGAAACAAACCAAGTGATGGAAAAGCTGCTCATGGTATGGGCATGGGCTACAGTGAACGATAGTAGTATTGGCTGCAACTGCTTGGACACCAGAGCGACTAGCACGCAGTGTTGAAAAGTCTGAACTATTGGCTGATCACGTTTTCAGCCGGTTGTGGTATTTGGGCTTCGCTTGGTTAAAAAGCAGTTTCTAGGTAAATTGTGGCCCAAGTACTCGGGCGATGGATCAGGGTTGCCTGGCTGCGAAATGTAAGTAATTGACTAGCACGAAGAGAGTGCAATGAAAACAGTTGAAAGAACAGAAATGTCAACGGAATAAGCACTAAGAAGAAGACAGAAGCACGCTGGTTGGACACAAGGGCGTCATTTTCTGCCATAAACAACTCGCCGGGCTTATCGGTATTTTTCGGTGGATGTCATGTCAATGCACCAAACTGGGGTAGAGCTGCTCATTATTTCCCAGATAGGCAATCTCTATGGAGAAGGCTGTTTAGTGGTCTGCGCGGGGCCGCTACAAAAGGAAAAAAGACAGTTTGCGGGCCCGCTCCTTTGGTGTACGGGTGCGCGGCCGGGTGATGGAGATGAGTGTGGTGTGGTTTTGTTTGGCCCAGTCGAACTTCCATGGGCCAGAAACGAAGCAGGGACGCTCTGTCTGCCGTGACACGGAAACGGGCCAAGAAGCCGAAAAAGAAGCACTCCTCCGTTACGCCGAATGCGCCTAATATTTACCTGACGCTCGAGCAAGACTCCAAGAACGCCGACCAGGATGAGATCATTTTAGTGGATTCGTCAGAAGGCGACGACAGTGACGGAATCGTAGTAATTACTGACTCTGAAAATAGCGACGATGAGCTGAATTCCGAAAGCGAGTCTCAGCCGGCTTCGAAAAGGCAAAAAGTGGAGGTAACTGAAAATGAGGTCACCAAGAATAACGACTTCATAGGGTTGGGCATCAGCTCGTCCGACGACGAAGATGGCGCCGAAGGCCCTGACCACGATGAACACATAAATATGTCAGACGATGGTGTAATCAGCGATGACAACTCTGGGTTCAGCCACACCCTGGCCGAGAGCAAAACTCTGTATCCTTGGGTACGGGGACAGGACCACTCCAAGCAGAAGGAAATTGCAGATTGGCTCACACTAGAGATCAAGGATTTCGTCAACTACATTTCACCGTCCCGGGATGAGATCGTTGTGCGCAATGCCGTGATAAACAATCTCAAAAAGAACGTGTCTACCTTCTGGCCGGCCACCCAGGCGCACGTTTTTGGTTCATGTGCCACCGATTTATATCTCCCAGGATCTGACATTGACATGGTGGTGATATCGACTACAGGCGATTATGAACAACGGTCGCGACTCTATCAACTCTCGTCGTATCTTCGTACAAACAAGCTTGCAAAAAATATCGAGGTCATAGCGTCTGCAAAAGTGCCAATTATCAAGTTCGTTGATCCCAAGTATAATATGCACGTGGATATTTCGTTTGAACGAACCAACGGCATTGACGCTGCACGACGCATCCGCAAGTGGCTTGACACTACGCCTGGTCTTCGTGAGCTTGTGCTCATTGTCAAGCAATTCTTGCGGTCAAGACGACTCAACAATGTGCATGTAGGTGGTCTTGGCGGCTACGCTACCATCATCATGGTTTATCACTTTTTGAAATTGCATCCACGTGTGTCTACGGGCAACTTGTCACCAATGGAAAATCTTGGTACATTGTTGATTGAATTTTTCGAGTTGTACGGGCGGAATTTCTCCTATGATAATCTCATCATTGCATTTGAACCATCGGACGGTTCGCCTAAATATTTACGCAAGAACAGATACCCAACACTAACTGTGGGCAAGGGCCAGTTTTCTATTGTGGTGCAAGACCCATCCGATCCTAACAATAACATTACCAGGTCATCGTACAATTTGAGGGACCTTAAAAAGGCCTTTGGTGGTGCGTATCAGCTTCTAACGTCTAAATGCTACGAGCTCAACGGTGCATCCTACCGGAATCGGGTTGGAATGCTGATACTTGGTGATATTATAAAGTACAAGGGTAAAGACAGAGATTTCAATGACGACAGGGATAAAGTGGCTAATTCTGCTCTAATAAACGGTTCGGAAAGTGAGAGTGATGGTGCCCACGGAAACGACAAATACTATTTTTCGGACATGACTGCAGAAAGTGACGACGACACCTATATTCTGCCTGGTTCTGCAGATACAAGGAGTGTTTCCAAGAATCCTACAATCAATCCGAACACAGCATTGGCTTCTCAACCGATAAACTCAGTGATGTCTGCGCCTTCCGGCAAAAACGCAGAGGATTACATGAGCGTAGCACCGCATTCTGAGGAAGAGGAAGAAGTAGCTGATACCGCCGGTGACTCAAAGTTGTCAAATGGGTCAGACGAGAAATCCAAGGCTGGCTTGGACAAGGACATCCGCAGGGAGTACTGGAAGCTGAAGGGTTTGGAAATATAGCAAGGCATTAATAGACAACACTAGAAACAGCAAAAAAAAGAATAGAGCACATTAGATAGCTAGCAATTCAAAATCTCCACGAAGTTAATCAACAACAGCTCCGCATGGAGGGCCCAATTCTCAAAATAATATTATCGCTGACAACATCGGACTCATCGTTGGCAACTTGTTCAAACACGGACTCGTCGAGATTTTCGACTATGGAGTCAAATATTTCTCGCACGCCTGCTCCCAGCTTGGCGCTTGTTTTGACGAGAGTTAGTTCTCTGTCAGAGCAGTATTCTCTTATGGAAACCAAAGGCAAATCGGCATCAGCTATTCCTTCCACCAAGTCTTGTTTTGTACCCACCACCTGCACAAGAATGTCATGTGGGCCCAGAATACTGAGCTGGTTAATCCAGTACTTCGCCTTCTCGAACGACTGCTCCGCACAGGAAAGATCAAAGCACACCAAAGCTACTTTGGCGTTGCGGTAGTACATAGGTGTCAAAGACTTGTACCTCTCCTGGCCGGCCGTGTCCCAGATTTCAAACTTAACTGTGCGATTCTTGAAAGTGTGCTCTTTTGAGATGAACGCTGCACCAATGGTGTTAGCCAGGTTTGGGTCAAAAGTGTCTATGGTGAAGCGATTGACTAGAGAGCTCTTACCCACGGAAGAATCGCCCAAGAGGACGATCTTAAGGGCAGGAGGCATGGGGTAACTTTCTCTCTATCAACTTTCTGTTGCCGGCGGATTTTGTATACGACTTCAAGAAGAATGCTGAATTTTGTGCCTCAAGTTAGGCTGATTAGCAACACTGTGGGGTTTCGTGATAGATAAGCGAGTGCGGAAGATGTACAGTGCTCGCACTGCTTGAGAGCCTTACTTCACTTCTTTCTTCTGTTTTGCTTTTTTGATGTATTTTTTTTTCTTAACTACCACTCTCAAATATTAAATGTTTATATATTAGATATCTACACGCTTAAGAGCTGTGTCGCCTAGGCTGTTTCTTTGTTCATTGCGAAAAATAAAAGCCGTAGCACATCAGTTCAGCTCACACAAGGCTCACTTATACCCAGAAAAAGAGCTCATAAACTGAGAGGAGCCTCCGTTCTGTTGGAGATCCATCATGAATTCTTCCAAAATAGCGAATGCAGAGCAGAGCCCTACAGTGACAGAGACAGTTTTTCCAGAAGCACCTATTAACTCACCAACCAACGATAAGCCAGCCAAAACGAGAGCACCAGTCACGGATGCCACAGGCACAGTTCTGGACAACTCCTTAGTAACAGATACGTCTCTCTTTCCAGCAATAATGATGCTTTGCTCCTTGAACTGCTTGGCAATGTCCTTGGGTGCAGATCCGGATACTCCAGCCCAGAAATTAGCAAAAAGAGTGGTCAACAACAAAACAGAGCCGGTGTACACCACAGCTCTGATTGGCGACAAGAGTGAGCCGGTCAAAGACCTGGGCGCAGAGAAGTAGAAGGCCAAGCCAGAGACCGCTCTGCCGGACGAGTCGCGAGACTCAAGCAAAGAGGCTGCAACTGGGTAGAAGGGCTCAAGAGCCAACGATATGAAATGAAGCGTGATCTGTACATTGGCAAGAACAGTGAAAGCAAAAAGCACTGGCAAAGCACCTGTGTACAATAATCTGATTGGGTACACGTTGGCAGTGCCTCTGGCTCTGCTGGATCTGATTGGCAACTCAATTCTGAAGTTCTGCAATCCAATAACAACGAGTCCAGTGACAGCGACAACGAGAACCATACCAATGCTGGGGAAGCCAGACCTGGTGAAAATTCCGATGGTCGCAGATTTTATTTGAGACAAATCCATGGAAATCACGCTTCTGGCCAAGTAAGCGAGCACACCGTAACTCTGGGGCTGGCCATCAGGCGAAGTGGATACAACCTCAAAGCCCACAAGGTCTCTAACAAAGGACGTGGCAGCATTTAAAGCAACGAAGGACAAAACGCCGGAACCAAAGCCATAGCCCTTGTCGATGATTTCAACAAGCAAAGTCAACACGGTATTCCAGCCCACAAGTTGCAAGAAAATCAACGCATACTTGCCGTATGGCGTAGACGAGCCTTCCGAATAGCCCCGGATCACTGGATCGTAGTAGCCCGACACGAGCAATGCACCAGCAAACAATGCACTCAATACAAGCGCAGTGATCTTTTGCGCAGATTGGAACAACTCACGTTCAGCAGCGTAGGTGAAGTTGACCTTGACCAACCGTAAGCCTGCTGCGATCTGCCAGGCAAAAGCGGCGGTGAGAAGGGGCAACATGCCCAACTCCAACAATGAGCCCTGCTCCATGGCAAAAAGCGGACGCAAGGAGAAAAATGGGTCGGCCATCTTTAGCGGCGCATCTTTAACTAGGCCGAAGAGTGGGATTTGTGACAAAGTGAACAACAAGCCACTGCCAATAGTGAAGATGACCTTTTCATCCACTGTAACTTTTTCCACAGGAAACTCGATTTCCGGGACAATAGGTAACACGGCCTTGACCAAGTCAAGAAGACGGACTGCAGGGTTAGTGAATGCTTCCTTGTGTAGGGTCTGCTTTTACAAGCAAGCTGTTGGTGGGAAGTTCGTACTCCGAAAACGAGAAATGTCGAGAAGCACCAGAGGATCCTTCTGGGCGGCCAGTCTGTTTTGTTACACAGTGAGCAGATCGAGCAGGAGTACCACGCCCATAATGGAGAAATACATACAGCCACTCATGATATGGATATTGCTCGAGAGATGGTGAAGAAAAACCAGCTTGATGTTGGACGACGAGACGCGCACGTGCCGAGCGGCACGTGCGCGGTGTCGCAGCCAGCGCAAGACTACGACATCGGGACGACTGTCGGTGGACTATTCGAGGCCCAGCATTACAGCGGAAAGTGCTACTGATGAAGGGTGTGGAGAGGCGCAAAGCGTAAGCAGAAACAAGACTGGATTGCGGTTTTGTCGCACCTCGGTCTGTTTGCATTTCGGTCTGTTGCTCGCTTCTACATTCCCAAATGGTGTGGCAGATTAACACTATGTAGCATGTAACTAACCAACTTAGCTTCGGGGACGAGTCGACTCAAAGTTGAAACTTTACCGACATCTCTACCGCAGCAGAACCCCAGTCCTCGCCGTGGTTGTGTTTTTCGCTATTCTCGATTAAACCGGCGCGGGCTTTAGCCTGATCTTCAGTGAGACAAGTCAACACACCGAAAATGACGGGAATACCAAGCTCAAAGTTCAATCTCATTAACTGTTGAGTCACGGAGTCGCAGATATACTCGAAGTGCATTGTAGAGCCCTTGATCAACACGCCAATTGGAATCACCGCGTTCAAAGGTGCGCCCATTCTACGTTGTCTGTCGGCGAAGGATTTTGCACCGTACGGCAACTCAAACGAGCCAGGGACCGACTCCACAATGATGTTGGACTCGAAGACACCAAGTGATTTCAACTTGTGGACACATGCTTTGACCAAGCTGTCGATAATAGGCTTGTTCCAACGTGCGTGGATGATGCCGATTCTTAAGCCGGAGCCTGGAGGTTAGTAGCAGAAAATCAACAAAACGAAGAAGACAAGGGCGTGTGCCGGAACCACATACCGTCGTAGAATTTATCGGGAGCGCCCAAACCTCCTACTGCCATGATTATTTAGTTTCTTGTGTTGAGAAGACAAGTTGTGGAAGTGAGCCGACTTTTCTCTGGGTTATACCAGTCCGATGCGCACCGGTCTACGGTGGGGGCTTAGCAGGTGTCAAAGAATGAGGGCTGTTTGAAGGAATGAATGTAAGTAGAAATCTAGAGCATGAATTAAAGAGAAATCTAAGCATGAATGTAAAGAAAAGAAATCTAAAAGAAGAGAAATCTAGAGCATGAATTAAAAAGAGAAATCTAAAAGAGAAATCTAAGCATGAATTAAAAAGAAGAGAAATATGAATGTAAAGAGAAATCTAAGCATGAATGTAAAATACTCGTGGTTCTGGCTATGGATCGTACAGGCAGAAAGAATAAATAAGTAAGGGTGATCGGTCTCCAACCACCAGCGAATAGAAAAGGGAACTTGCCGTAATACACCTAAAACAGCTGGTCTAATGTTATGGTAGGCGAACGTGGCGCGTCGCCTCCACCAGCAGAAATCGGGTCCACCAGCAAGCTGGGCCGGAACAACGTCTTGGTCACCGAGCGGGAACGGCCCACGGCAGTTGGAAGGGAGTCGGAACGGTCCTGCGAAAGTGCAGAGGACGGCAGGCAGCTCCGGACTTCCTGGACTTCCTCTTCTGTGTTGAATTGTGAGATGTCAATGCCAGAGCGCAAGAGATCCTTGTACATGTCGAAAGGCTTGGGCTCCGGCTCATGATACTCGGGCTCCGAGCCCCGATTGGCACGCGAGCGAAACTTGGCCAAGCTATCAGTGACCTTCAAGTCGTTGCCCTCTCGCAAGGCGTCGGACAGCCGCGACCGTTGCAACAAGTTCTCCTGTAGCGAGATCTTTGCGTATTGTGGCATG
Organism: Metschnikowia agaves; assembly: GCA_963678735.1. Lineage (NCBI taxonomy): Eukaryota > Fungi > Ascomycota > Pichiomycetes > Serinales > Metschnikowiaceae > Metschnikowia > Metschnikowia agaves. Next base: position 337,156 of record CAVMBV010000011.1, on the reverse strand, counting down.
GTGAACGGGCGTGTTTGCTGATACAGGGCCTGCAAATACTCGTGGGCGTGCGAAGCAGCAGGCGCAGTTTTGAACATGATGATGATTCGACTCAAGAATGGGAGGTCCGACCAGTGGGAAATGCTATCGAGAAAGTCTTTCTGGTTGGACAATGGGGGCAAGTTCAAGATGGCTAGCTTGATCTGGTTCGCGAGCGAAAGCAGACTCCGTGGTCGCGATACGAAATCTTCCTTTGCCAAGTTGGAGATGATGATCGTTGTTTGTGTCATTCCTCTGTGTGCTTGATTGCGTAGCTTGCTTGATTGCGTAGTTTGCTTGTGTGCTTGATTGTGGAGGATGGCAGGCCTTTAAAGTAAAGGCATAGGCAAGGGAACCGCGCACAGAAATATGGGGGCACGGACAGTGAGCCACGGGCGGGGCTTGGCAGAGTGGAGGGCCCGCCGCAGCACGCGGGGCCAAGAAATGGTCGGTGCGCAGCTCAAGGCTCTGTTCGATAAGGCACAGCAGCACCCAAACTCAGATTCGGTTTCTTCGTTCTTTTTTCTGTTTATTCTTTATTCTTTTTTTTTGTTTAGTCTGTTTTTTCTATTTTCTATTTTCTGTTTATTCTTTTCTCTTTTTTCTTTTTTCTTTTCTCTTTTTTCTTTTTGTCCATGTATATTTGGCGACATGAGGTATTTTGACAGGCGGGCGCGCACAGCCTGACAGAATGCAAATAGGAGACATTCTCTGAGCGGGCCAAAAGCGGAACACAGCGTGGAATAGAAGGGCTTAAGAAATTACAAAGCATGACGGAAGAAGCCAGCCAAGCTAGTCGTGTATATTTACAATGCTCTGTGGCGTTTGTCGATGGAAGCGACCAAGCGGATTGCTTTTACACATAATGACTTAAATTTTTTTTACTTTATTTTTATTTTACTTTATTTTATTTTTTTACTTTAATTTTTCTTTATTCTTTATTCTTTATTTTTTCCGTCTTTCGCGCAGCCTCTTCGCAGTCAAAACCTGACTATGTCACCGCTCAGCTTCGCACCGCCCTGGCCCTACTTGCCCAAATCAAAATACTTATCGTAATGTAGAGCACACTTTGGGTTGAAGCCCGCTCCGCACCGAATACACGAAATCTCGGTACGGGCGTACTCGGAAAAAGTCAACTCCGCCTTGCACTCGCCGCAAAGCACCACCTTCTCACCACTGCTCAATTCCCGGGCCGTCCACCGCTCCACAGCATGCGCCGCACCGTCGTCCTCGTGGCACTGGAAACACGGGTAGTACTTGCCGCAGCACTTGAACTTGAGAGCAACAACGTCCACCGCCAGCAGGTAGTGCACGCACCGAGTCTTGTCATCCACCGCTGCTCCGTGAACTTGCGCCATACCATCAACGGTGACAATAGTACCAAAAAAAATCGTTGTAGCGGACTGCGAGGCGATCGCCGCTGTGTGCAGGTCACAATCTCTCATCTGGACGCCATTGTTGCGCGACGGTGCCTGCTCCACACCAGCTTGCTGCTGGCAGCAGAAACCTACCGGTACTTTTCGCCTGGATTGTAGTGTCTGCTCCACAGTTATTGTCTGTTGTATATTGTTTCTGCGCTCTTCGCTCACCTCCGTCTTTTTTTTCTATTGTCTCACTCGGGTCGTTCCTGATAACATCGCGCGCCTGCACCCAACGCGACGGTAAATAAACAAACGGCTATATTCCCTCCACGTGACCCTGGGCCGTAGCCAACTTCTCCACTGAAACCTCCCACAGCTCACATTTACGTGCAAACTAAGCATGCCCGGCTACCTGTTCGAACTTCTTGCATTCCTCTTCAGCCCGGCATCAGGCTTTTCTGTCCGCGTCCGAATTTTCCCTGCAACTTAGACACGCTCACCAATATTGTTCACTCCACCGCACTTGTTGCACACCCGTGCACCGCACTGTTTGCGCACTGGTTGTTTGTTTTCTTCTGCCTTGAGGACCGTGAGTGCCCGTGCTTTTCTTCGCCTTGTCCCCCGAAAAATCCCATTCCACACTTCTGGGACTTTTGTTTGACGTGATACGGCCTCTTGATAAGGCGGCTTCCTTTTCCATCGTTCTCTCGCTGGCTCATTGAACCAACGAGCCTACGATTTTTTTTTTTCTCTTTGCCTGTGGTGATCGGCAGGCCCTAATCCCGACCGGGCATCCATTGCACTCCGTCCATAACTAAAAACACTCCATATTGTGTCACACTACTCAAAGCACGTTCTCCAGGTATCGCCAAGAAACGTTCAGAAACAATTCAGACATTCGCCGGTCTACTCACTCGTTGATTTTACCCTATTCTCGCGTATCCCAAGACACGTCCCGTGGTAATCCCTCCGTTGAAATATTCCCGCCACAACCCCAAGGTCCACATCGCAATTGATTCTGCTAACTTCAAACATATCATGTCTCATGACCCCGGCGCTCATTCCCGCTCGTATTCAGATAGTGCGAGCCGCAGATACTCTTCCCAGCAAAGAAAAGCTCTCTCACATATTTCAACCAATCTCGCAGCCACTCGCGTGTCGAAACCCGATGAAAATAAACGACGTCGCTATGAGCCACGTGAATCCGGCCAGGAAAATGTCCCATCCGGACTAACTGCATCCTCCGCTCAGGGAGAGGCGTTCTCTGACGATGCACTAATACGCCAGCATTTCGATACCATCAACTCCAGCGTCCATGAGGTCACTGACTCTGATGAAGGAAATTCGAATTTCGAGTACTCCGATGCCCTCAGCGAGGAAATCGTCCCCGAGACCCACACTGCCCATGCACAACAACTGCAGCCACAACAACTGCAGCCACGTCTCGATAACGACGATGATGTCAATGACGAAGACGATCTGGAAAACAACGATGAAGACAACACTGATGGCCCGCAGGAACCAAAGTGGACACGGGCCATTTTCAACGAATTGCAACATGTCATGCAGAAGTACTCCACTGTAGCATTGGATGAAAATGACGAAGATACATACGACGCTACCATGGTCGCCGAATATGCCCCCGAAATTTTCAACTACTTGCACGAGCTTGAGCATAAGCTCTCGCCAGACCCAAACTACATGGATAATCAAGACGAGTTAAAATGGGAGATGAGGGCAGTGCTCATTGACTGGGTGGTTCAAGTGCACCAGCGGTTCAACCTTCTTCCGGAAACTCTTTTTTTAACAATCAATTATATTGACAGATTTCTCAGTCGCCGAAGAGTTTCGTTGTCCCGGTTCCAGTTGGTGGGAGCAGTGGCGCTCTTCATAGCGGCAAAATACGAGGAGATAAACTGCCCCACCGTCCAAGAAGTGGCGTACATGGCCGACAATGCATACAGCATCGAGGATTTTCTCAAAGCAGAGCTGTTCATGATTGATGTCTTGGAATTTGACATGGGCTGGCCTGGCCCAATGTCCTTTCTCAGACGAACTTCCAAGGCAGATGACTACGACTACGAAACGAGGACTCTCGCAAAGTACTTTTTGGAGATCACTGTCATGGACCACCGGTTTGTTGCATCGCAGCCTTCTTGGCTTGCAGCTGGTGCACATTATCTCCTGCGAAAAATGCTCAACAAGGGCGCATGGACAGAGCTTCATGTGTTCTATTCGGGCTACACCGAGGAGCAGCTCAAACCTTTAGCACGAATTTATATGGAGTTGTGCGCAGACGCAGAAAATAACCATAAGGCCATCTACGAGAAGTACCAGGAACGCAGGTACAGACGCTCATCCTTTTTTGTCCAAGAATTTCTCCTGGCCATGCGCCAGAGTGCTAGAGACTGAATACTTTGCATCGTGCGCAAGTACAACCATTATGGTTTTGCGCTTTCTTCTAAATATTGATCACGATAATATAAGATTGGCCTTCTACCTTGGCAGCCAAATGTAATTCGCACTGTACAAGATTTGCAGTGCAGACCATGGGTCACGTGAACTCCATCTAGCTAGGTGGAACGAGCGTGGCGGAGAGGGAAAAAAAAAATTAGAAAACAATCCTCTTGATCTAATTACAAACCCACCCAACAAAAATGTCCAGATTCGTTTACCGTGCCGTATTGTCCAACATTTCCAGAAACTCCGTGCCACACTTGGCCAGAAGCGGCATGGCCATCCCAATGAGAGCGTTCTCCACCAGGTCGTTGCTCTCTAAGGACACCGTGAGCCAACTTTCAGAGATCGTCAAGTCTGAATACAAAATTGCAAATTCCGTCGACAATGAGTTGGAGCCCGAGCAGCAGGAGTATCTCAAGAACAGCGGGTTCGAGATCAGTGAGAAGAAGTACGATTCCCACGTGGAGTTAAAGAAGACTCTTCCAAACGGCGAAGAAGTCAGAGTATTCTTTGACATTGACGAAGTTTCTGATGTGTCTCTTGCGCCACCTGACTTGGCCTCCGAGGAGGGCCTCGAGGACAAGGAACAGTTTGATGAAGAACTTGATCAATACGAGAACACCTTCGCCAACATCAAGGTGTTCTTGTCCAAGCCCAGCTCGAACGATGGTCTCTTTTTCAACTTGATGTTGCAGAATTCTGAGGAAGAGTTGTTCATCGACTACTTCAACTACAAGCCTGATGCCAGCAAGTTCTTGCAATTGGTGAAAGAGGAGGGCACGTTTTTGACTGCCAGCGAGTACCAAGGGCCACAGTTCTCGAACTTGGACGAGTCCTTGCAACTTGCTATGGAGAACTACTTGGAGGACAACGGAATCGACTCGCAGTTGGCTGACTTCATTTTCTCTTTCTCTGAAGTCAAGGAAGAGGCTTCTTACAGAAACTTATTGGCTGACGTATCAAAGTACCTCAGTCACTGAGCGTGGATGAAGCTTGGTAGTTTGTCTTTCAACCCAACGAAGCATGAAACCTTCCCTAAATCAAAAAAAAAAAAAAACAAAAAACACTTCCCTCATGTGACCAATCGTGTTCTGCCGATATGTTTCTGAGTGTTGAATCTGTACATAAGTCTTGCAATAAACATACATAAAACATGCTACGAAATGTGAAGCATAACTCTAAGATGATTAACGAATGCACTAGTACTAACGCTCTAAGCTAGTTGTTTGAAATAAAATGCTATAGGATTTTGCTTATATGAGTAATCTTTGTTTTCTTCTCTCCATCTGCTACGTTAGAATTCATGGAAAGGATCCTCTTTCTCATCAAGTTGCACTTTGGTTTGCCCCACCAATTTCACCGCTGCAATTTCTCTTGATGCAGCTTGTTTTCTTACTTTGCGTGTCATCTTTTCGATTTCTTCCTCTGCGTCCTCTGCGTCCTTTTCAGCATACTGCATCACCAAGCGACGGCCCAACAAATGGACTCCTTTTAATTGATCCATTGCACTTTCCGCATCCTTCAACAAGGAATACTCCACGAATGCGAAACCTCTTGCTGATTTATCGAACTTTTTGGGCACTCGCACCGACTTAACCTGACCGTAAGCACCAAAGAGCTCCAACACATCCTTTCTCGATGCCTCAAAGGGCAAGTTTTTGATGATGATCTTATTTGTTTTGTTCGTCTTTTCCTTTGCATCAGAACTTCCTTGAGCGCCAGACTTTCTGTGAGACAACTTCAATTGCACGCGATGACCATCCAATATCTCGTTGGATTTTAACTTTATAGCCATCTCTGCATGATCTTTCGAATCGAATTCCACAAAACCAAAACCCATGCTTAATACTTCGCCCTTTCTCTTTGGGTCTGGTTTGGTCTTAACAAGAGCAAGAACAAAGCCAGGCATTTCTTGGAAGAATTCGGACAACAGAACATTGGATGTTGCAAAGTTCAAGTTTTTCACGAAAACAGACACAGTAGGGCCCTTTTCCATGGCGTCATCATCAATACGATCTGCGCCATCAGCCAAAACATCGGACGCAGTGACCTTTGCAGCAACCGCAGCTTCCTCTTTCTTGTTATCAACCTTCTCGTCAGCACCGGGCTCACGAGTAAAAAGATTCTTTGGACCCTTTTCTAAGTAAAGAATACTTTTTTTGAACATACGATAGGCCAATTTTGCGAAGGCTGCTCTAGCGCTAGGTGAATCACGAAATTCGACAATGGCAATCGTACCAGAAGGTGGCATCATGATTCTTTTAATCTGACCATGTTCTGCAAAAAGTTCCCCAAGCTCCTCCACCGTAGTACCGTATGGGAAATTTTTCACGAGTATTACCTTGTCATCGCGTTCTTTTTGATCAAAGAGGGTTAAATCAACACCTCTTTCTTCAAAGTATTTGCGAACATCACCAATAACATGTGCTTCTGCTAAAGCCTGTTTGACTGCGGAACTTGAGTTTTGTGGATCGATTAACTGAGCCTTGCTGATACCTAATTTGGCGGATACAGAATCAAGCACAGCATCATTGTTCATGTAGAGTGAGTTCCAGTTGAACTGTGACTTGTTTGCTTGGGCTTTCTTTTTAAGCTCCCGCTGTTTTTTCAACGGCAAATTCTTCAATGCAAATTCGTCTAGCTTGTGATCTTTTTTGGCTTCGCCAGCTAAGATATGCAAAAGTCTTCCCTGGAATATTTGCTTGTCCATTGCACGAAAAGCTCTAACAGCATCCTCATTCTTCTCGAATTGGACGTAGACAAATCCTTTGGACCTTCCAGTTCTTGTATCAACTGCAATGTGCACCTCCGAAAGATGACCGAATTCTTCAAAGACTTGTCTGAAATCTTCTTCTGTCGAGTCATACAAGATGTTTCTGATAAACAACCGTCCTGTTTCCATTAATTTCGATGCCGTCTGTTCTTCGGGGGATAAAATATGCTCGGTTGTGAAATATTTTGAATGCTCTTTTATTAGGTTGGATGTATTAGTCGTGCTTTCTGGAGATTCTCTCTTATCAGGATCCGCAGACTCTTCAGTGGTCTCTTTAATCCTCGTACGTCTCAGCTTGAGCCAGTCGAGGTCAGATATATCCTGCTTTTGAGCAAGTCCTTCATCCTCTGAATCATCTTGAACAGTGTCGGTAGCTTTGGACTCGCTCAACGAAATCATTTCATTTGCTGCGAGTGGAATCATTTCTTCATCATCACTCTCCTGCTTGTGATTATAATCGTCATAGTCCAGATCGCTGTCATTTTCTTTTGCTGGTGGAACTTGGAAGTTTTGATCAAGGGCGGCTTCAATCAGTCCTGACCCTTCTTGATTCTTAAGTGCCTCTTCCAATGCTTTGGAGGAAGGTGCACCAGAACCGTCTGCTAAGGAGTCGTTGTTCCAGGATTGCTTTTGAGAAGATGGTCGTAATGTGTCGATGAATTCCTTCAATTTTTGATTGGATTCAATTTCTTCATCCAATTTGGACATCTTTTGAAGCTTTTGTTTCTTGCGCTGTTCTCTCTCCTCTCTCTGCATGATTAATCTCTCTTCCTGCTCTGCTAAATTTTGTTCGTGCAACTTTCTCTTCTCACGGATGGCTCTGGGAACAGTTGGGTCGCTGAAGGTTTTGGCGACTGACACCTCGATCTTTGCTGTGTCAATGAAGGTATTATTGAAGTATTGAACGGCTTTCTCCGCATCTTCATTGGACTTGTAGCCAACGAATGCAAACTGCCTCGATTCGCCGTTTCTCTTTTTCATGAGCTTGACGTCGGTCACATTTCCTTCTTTCCCAAAATGCTCTTTCAAACGTGTTTCCGTAAGGTACTTGGGAAGCCCTTTAACGATCAATCGTGACATGTTCAGAAAAAAACAACAAGCAAACAGATGTGATTTGTAGTTGATCAGTTTCGTTTCCATCGCACTGCGATGAGCTTCAAAAAATCCAGTGCGACTGCACACGAGTCTTTGCTACATCATTTGCAAGCGCGCGCCGACTGCTTGTGGTTGAATTTTGCACCCAAAACTACCCAGCACAATCAATTCACAATTTAATTCAAATGGAAATGGAATTGCTTTCGCACTTGGGATTGATTCCAAAACCACATCCTACACCAAGAAGGATTTTCAATAGATTGTGGGCGGGTTTTGCGTTGCTCACACTTTTGCATTCACTTGTAGCATACCATGTTCTCTCAGTCTTCCTCTCTTTGCTTGCCAGCGCGTTTCCACGAGCAACTGACAACTGCAAACGCAAGCTTACGAGAATCTTTTGGAAGATCACGGCGGGTTTCTTTCGTCTCAATAGAGTCAACATCACAATTGCAGGTACACAGGTGTTACCGGATTCGGCCGTCGTGATCTGTAACCATTGTTCGATCATTGACTACTTTTTAGTGGTGTACTTGGCAGAGACGTCTGCAGAAAAGCATCCCCCTCAAGTCAACTTTTTCACCTGGTATTCTCTTTGGAGGATACCAAATATCAAGACACTCTTGAATGTCATTTTTTGCGACGAAAACTGGGAGTTGCCTATGCTGTTATGCAAAGAATTGTTTAGCCGAGTATTGATATCAGGAAGTCCTGAATGGATTGTGGTTTTTCCTGAGGTCAACATTTGGACTCCAACGGTAGCATACATGCAGAGATTGCAAGCAGAAAGATACTTCCTCCCATTGTATGACCACTTGTTGTATCCTCGTTACTCGGGGCTTCTGAACATATTGACAACAATCAAGGGTGGATCGCAACTCAAGTTCAACAAAGTTTATGATGTCACAATTTCGTACGGGCAGAACGAATGCCTCAATCTCTTTGATATGTTCACCCCAGGCCAGCATCAGAAGATTTTCCTTCACGTCAGAGAGCTTCCTTTGGAAAGTATACCAGATAGGAGAGCAAAACTCGAAAAATGGACAGAAAAGACTTGGCAGGTGAAAGACAAGCTCCTCATTTCTATGAAGCAAAACGAAAAGCCTTCAATTGCAACTGAGAAAACCCCATTGCTGATTCTAGATACTCCAATATCCACATTATTGGGCATTACTCATCTTGCATGAGATGAATTGGCAAACTTTTGATGACAGAGTGCTGATTTTCGTCTCGCTCAACTCGATAAAAGTTATCTGTATACTGGTCACCATTGATATGACTTAGAAACTTTTCATCATGAGTAATGACTATAAGCTGGAAATTTTTTTGGCCCTTTCGAAACTCAATAATACTGTTAAGAGCACCGGCAAGCGCTTCGGAGTTTTCCACATCAAGATTTGTGGTCGGCTCATCAAGAGCGATCATCCCACAATTCGAGCCAAAGCATTCGGCTAGAGCTAATCTTATCAAAATACTTGTGAGCACCTTCTGACCCGCAGAACAGCGTCCTCTCATATCAAGTTCAGAGTTCTTTTTATACATCACCACTCTATAGTTGTAAGATCTGCCACGTGTTTGATTTGTAACATCACATTTGATTTCAATTCCATCGATATCAGTACCTCTGTAGGTCTGATTCCAGAGTTCTCTTAAGATCCGGTTGATTTCATCCATTTTCATACTGTGATACTTCATGATAGCGCTATCAAGGGCTTGCGAGTAGGTTTGAATGTCTGCAGACACTAATAAGTTCGTCTGCAATTTGATCCATTCATTGTGGTACTGCTTGTCAATATCATTAAAATCTGTTTTGAGGTCATTCTGTAGACTCCGGATCTGGTCCTTGATCTGCTTGACTTCTCCCAACTTTCCATGATGCCGCAGATTCAATTCAGAGATTTGATCCCGGAGCTTTTTCGATTGCTCCTGATACTGAATTTTCTGGCCCTCTGCACTTTCAATGTCGAGACTTGCCATGGAGTTCTGGAAACGTTCCAACTCTGCCTCCAACTCCCGGTATTCCATATTATCTCTAATGTTTCTCTCCATATTTTGAGCATCATTAATAAATTTTTCCATGTCTTTAATCTGGTTTCTCATTGAGCTCATAGAACTTTTCAAGTTGTCAATTTCGGCGGAAGTTTTGATGAGATCATTATTGTTCTGTTGCACGAGGGCTGCTTCATGATTTTCAAAATGATCAATCAGACGCAAAACACTCTCAACATTCGTAAGCTCATCATTAGCCTTTCTCCAGACATCTTTTTGCTGACTTTCTTTGTCTTCACAAGTTCGCTCACAGTCTTCAAGACTTTGCTTCTTTGACTCTTGCTGGACTCGAAACTCTGCGATTCTTCCTTCGATTTCAGCTTTGCTCTCCTTTAAAGTTGAAATTTGTTTTTCCAAGTCTGCGCTTGTATTTTGTAAGCTAAGCGTCTCGGCCGATGAAAGCTCTAGCCTGCTTATGAGAAGCTCCTTGTCTTTGAATTGGTTTTCTAATCGGGAAATATCCTTCTGATGCGCGATTCGAGAATCACTAACGTCAGAAAGGTTCAGTCGAAGATTCTTCAACTCAAAAGTCTTTTGTTGTTGTTGCTTCTGTAGTTCAGTGATAGACATTGCAGGTACGCCGAGGTCTAGAAGCTTTTCATCAAGAACAGAAAGTTGACTCTTGATATTCAAAATTTCCTCCTGAACACGCGATAGACTAGCCATGGGTTTCATAAGAGAATCAACTTCCTCAAGTTTTGTTCTGCTCTCCGTGATAGCTTTCCGTAAGTCATTTAGTGCATTTTCCTCCTCCAACTGTAATGACCTTGTTTTTTCTATTTCTGATATCAAATCAGTAATCTCCAATTCCAACAAGCGATACTCTGCAATATCTATGTTAATGCTTCTAAAGCGATTTAGATCTTCTGCAATTTCTTGAACATCATCGGCCAATTGCTCTGCAGTCACGGACTCGATTTCCTTCTGCATATCCAGCACAAAAACTTTTAACTCCGTTTTGTCCATTCCACGATTGCACAAAGCACAGCATTCATTTGTCTTTGCAAACTCTACAGCCTTACTCTTAAAGCTTCTCGTGACTTGAAAGGTGTTCAAATTGTGCATCGCAGTTTTGTAATTTTCTTCGGTCTCCTCAACTATAGACTCGTATTGGGAAACTTCATTCTCATCAAGGACAGCAAGTATCTTGATCCTGTGCTGGTTCCTTCTACTCTGCAAACCACTCAAGGCCTTTTCCTGTGATTGAAGATTCGACTTTTGAAGACTAAAGGATTGTTGAAGAGAATCCCATTTCTCTCTAAGCTCATCATGATTTCGAGAAAGCTCCCTCTTCTTTTGCTCTACAACTTGGTCTGCATTAGAGCTCATTGTTTCGCCAAACAAGCTGCAAAACTTATCAGCATGAAGGGCTTTTATTCGTTCCACGCTCGCTTCTTTTACTTCTAAGTTTTCTTTTAGTAAGTCAACCTTACCTAGCAAATCAGACAGTTTGTTCGAAGTATGGATCTTACGCATTAATTCTTCAAGTTCAAGCTCAAGTCTGGAAACTTCGTTTTTGTCCTTTTCAATTTGCTCTGCCATAGCCGGGATATCTACAGAATCTTGTAGCTTGCCGATCTTGACCCTGAGGATTTCTAACTGGGACTTTTCTTCTTCAATATGCTGTTCACTTGCAAGACTTTCCGACAATTTTGCTTTGGTTTGCTTGAGTTTGTCTTTCATTGCTGCAAGCTCTTTATCACAGTATGAAAGATGTTGTTGCTCCTTGAAGACATTGTCCAGAGCATCTTGAAACTCTTTTGCTGCAGTCGTCTTTTTAGTCCTACAATTGGCCCCGAGAGATTCGAGGTCTTGCAATGCAGCCCTTTCATTTTCAACAAGAGCTGACCGGAAGTCATCATTGGTATTAAGGGACCTTCCAGGCTTCTCTTCGATAAATTTTTGCTTGAGGCTCATCAAATGTTGTACGTCCGAGTCGTATGCCTTCTTTTTTGCCGAGAGTGATCCTTCGTCACGCACAAGTTTGTGGTAGTGATGTTGCAATTCTGCCAACAGCAGCTCCAAGGCCCCTAGCTCATTTTCGAGTCGTCCGCGTTCCTTGCCCTTCTCAGCCTTTATCTGCTCGAAGTTCGTGGCCATCGAAGATAATTCCTCTGTAGACTCAGAAACAACATTGATCAGAGCACCGAGACGCAGTAACGCATTGCTGGTAGACTCAGTCAATAATCGAAGTCGCTCATGCTCGCTCAAGGTCTGCTGAAAGTCCTGATTGGAATGGAAAAGCTGATCTGCCTCTCTTTCGAGCGCTTCAATCTGCATCGTTATTTCAGCGATCTCTCCAGAGTACTCCTCGGCGCGAGCTGTACTCTCATGTAACTTCTCACGTATTTTCTGTGCTCGGTTCTTGTCCAACTGGGCATGCTGGACACTCTGCTGGATCAACTTGATGTCAGTCGCCATATCCTTGCGTATAGCTTTTAAATTGTCTAAAACCTTCGTGAACTTCAGCGCCTCAAAGATTTCATCAAAACGCTTCTTCAATACCCCCGCTTCACTCAATGGCCAGAGACTATCGTCTTGGTGGCAGAAAATCACATATTCTAGAATTGCTCGTGACGCGCCTAAGTAGAGCGGGACACGTGTGTCTAACTCGAGATTTTTTGTGCTTATCGATGTCTTCTGTCCCCGTGAGATCACTGCTAATTGGCCTTCCAAAGTCTTGAATGTGTTGGTCGCTTGTGCAGAGCCTCGGACCGCCCGCTTGCGGTTCAACTGCATATTCCTGGTCACTGTCATCAGTTTTCCATCCACAGAAATGAACCCTAACTTAATCTCGGCATTGACCACCAGTCTATCGGCAATAGTAGGGTCATTGACAAAAGCTCCACCTTTCGAATTGGGCGGCAAATCACCTGTGGTTGCGTACTTGAGACTTTCTATGATCGTGGTCTTGCCGCATCCATTCTGACCGCAAATAAGGGTTAATGGTGATCCGAATTGAATAGTTTCCGTATCCTTTGGAGAGAAAGAGCGCACTCCAGATATCGATAACTTATACAAGGACGACATTGTTATGTCTGGCGTTTTCCATTGTTGGCCAAAACTGGCGTGGCTAAAACATATCGATGCATACTTCGGTCACGTGAACTCTCATTTGACCAGTATTCCTTTATCATCAATAGTAGTTCTACTTACTCGCCTACATTATGCTTTTTTAGAGACAGCACTTTTTTTTATTCACATCTTGGCTGTAAAATATAACCACATTCCCCTTGCGCCGCAGCTTATGGATCCTGCCATAACTTGCGCTGCTTCTTTCTTCGTTTCTCGGTGTCTAGTATCCAGTAGTATTTCCAGGATAATTCAATGGCACATTATCTTTTATGCCGATTGCTCCAGATACTGTGTCAGGAGACGCTTTCACCATAGACATCTGTAGCTGTTCAGGACTAGTATGAGTGCTTCCAGGAGCTGAGCTGTAGTCAGCACCGTCGGTCAATTTGGCCACACGCTTGCCCTTACCACGGCCACGAATACCCTTATTTGAATTTTTGTATAGCTTGGCAAAGTAGTCCAAGAGATTCCGCTCATCTTCCGGTAGCAGTGCAAAAGAGTCTCCAGTTAGACTGGCGAACGTTTGCGTTAACTTTGTTAGGGTTGGAAGATGAAATTTATTCTGGTGTGACTTTAGGTTACCCAACTGGGTAAATGACTTATCACAATCATCCAACTTACACTCGAATGGCTTCTCCTTGTTGTGTGTCAACATGTGAGCAGCCAAATTACCCTTCCGACTGAAGTTCCTACTGCAGACTTCACACACAAATGGTTTCTCACCAGTATGTAGACGCATGTGCGTTCGCAAGTTTCCCCCTTGTGTGAATCTCTTCAGGCAAAAGTTGCACTGAAAGGGCTTGTAACCTATGTGGGACCTCACGTGTACATCTAAATGGGTAGTTTGATTGAACTCCTTGAAGCAGTAGGGACACCGTTGGGTCTTACCACGTTTACGGCGTTTCACATCGCGTTCAGAATCTCCAGATCCGTCTTCTTCCTTGTGAGGCTTATCAATACCCCCGACTAACTCCACAGTCAGAGGAAGAACAGCATTCTTATCATGGTCAGGATTGGGTGTAGCAAGAATGCTACCATCGTCTGCTTGTTTGATTGCAGTTTTATTTCCTTTTTCCCGTGCTTGAATAACAAGCATAAGTTGATCAACTTTTGTCGCTCCTAAAAGGGGCCGCCCATCTTCCGCACGGGCGTATTGCTGCGCTGGCACAAGCACTTTATTGCTGTCAACGACAGTATCCATGGGCCGAGTGTTCAGCTGAGAGTAGTAGTTTGGCTGCTGTTCCATTACTTCAGGGGCCAAGTATTGTGAACTTTTAAAGTTATTTGGATAGGGATTCGCTGCATTCGCAGGCAGAGTAGAATATCCACCATTTGGGTCACGATGATAGTATTGTTGAGATGGTGTCATCTGTTGATTTTGAAGCTGGGAATAGCCCCTTTTCCCCCGAATTTGCTGACCCAGATACTGTGGAGAGAAGTCTTGATAAGAGTAGCCATATGGATCTTGCTGTTGCGAGTTAAAATATGCAGAGGGTGGGCGTTGTGCATAATTGGCATTGGTAGGTTGCACATAAGATTGAGCACCCTTAGGTATTGTCATCGACCCACCAACGTTTAAATGCGTATTAGGGCGGTCGGGGGAGCTCTTTGGAGATTGAGGTTCATCTCGAAGTTTAGAGTTCTTGGAAGACATCGAGGATGTCGGGGAGACATGATTAATTTCCTTCCGGTTATTCTTTTCGCTGGAGTAAAACGAGTTTTTCTTTTGGCCCTCGAAAATATCCTCTCGCAACGGAGTTTTCGTCAAGGTCGATCTACCACTCTTCAGACCTTGGTCATTGATGAACTTCATTATAGAGTCACGGCGTTGCTCATTACTCATACTCAGAAAATCCACACTGCCATTGTTCTGCAAATTTGAGAGCAACGCATTAATGCTGTCATTGCTCAAACCAGCAATTGAACCAGACACTCCGTTACCCATCTGTTCCCAAAAGGCATTTTGACCATCGAAAAATTTGGTATTTCGTTTGGAGTCTGGGGAATTACTTTTGTTGCTCATATTCCAGTTGAACATGTTCTCAGAACCATCCCTATTAGGGGACTCGTAGTCCTGGGAATAGTCACGAACAGAGCCAGGAGCTTTTTGCTTGAGGTCATTCTTGGAAAGGTCCTTCGAAGACTGCCCACTGAACGAGTTTTTGGAAGACCCAGGAAGTTGTATAAGAGAACTAAATATGCTGGTCGATCTCAGAGCATTTGGCCCACTGACACCGTTGGGTGCTACCTGAGACATGCCATTACTTAGAGGGTCCTGTTCGGAGTATCGGGAAGCAGATAAAGGAGGGGGAAGGCAGATGGATTCACCACTGGTTCTAATAGGAGCATCTCCCTGATGCATACCAAATAATATAGAGTCTCTTCCAGATGGGAAGTAGCCTGGAAATGCATTCCTCGTGGAGCCCTGTGGCATTATGTTCGTTGTTACTGCACCTGGAGGATAGTTCGTCGGGAGCGAGAACAGATCTTGTCTTGGGTTGTTTAGAAGAAACAGCGTGGAGTTGTGACGACTTCTCAGAGGTTGGAATCCGTGCGGGGAAACATTGGGATAGTTGGAGGTTTCGAAACGAGGAGTCTCTTTTCCTCTAGAGTTGGCATATCGCCCACCATTCACTGCAGATGCAGTTTCGTTATACGGGTCAAACCTACGCGGTTGATTGCTTGTAGGCAGCCGCGGGCCCAGAGCATTGTCAGGAATGGGCCCAACTTGTGTCGGAGTAGCGTTCGGTGTGGACTGAACCCTCAATGTATCGCCCATTCTGTCGACGTTGTCGGTTGCTCTTTTCGGCCAAGTGTTTTGCAAATTACTCAGCACAGCTTATAGTGGCACGACGGCAAAAGGTCAGGTAAGAGGCTCTCAACTTGAAAAATAGTAAGCAACTTCCCACCCACGAGCCGTATCCAAATGGACCGTGGTGTGTCGAGGCTTGATTGCGATTATGAGTCGGTCCCTCAGATACAATTAAACAGCAACAGTGCAAGGTCGGCTGCTGCGGATGCTGCTAATGGGGAAGCTGAAGTTCGAAAATCCACAAACAGGCTCAGTATAGCGTTGTGTTGCGGAGTCACTTGGAGTCAGTCGATATGTTAAACCGGAGCCAAAGAAGTCAATGAAAGAGAGTGTTTGGATGTGTCATGTGTTTAGTTACAGTGTGAGGACGGGAGTGCTTTATCGCACGGTGAGATCATGTGAGTAGGCGTATCGTGCAGTACGTTTACTGCGACGGCTCTTCTTGCTGCGGATTTCTTACACCCGTTGTAGATGGTAATTTTGGAAGAGGCACGTCTTCTGCTTGTGCAGCTCTTTCCGTTGATGATGGAGGCTAAGGTTTCCTGAAATCCGTCAGCATGAGGCGGCAAGCCAAATGGCAATGCGGGCGATAGCTGCCGCTCGCTTGGGGCGCTGCTCGGCCATAGGTTGTAGTCATTCCCCGCAACTGTTCTGGCAGTGCGGCTCGCTTTCAGTTGCTCTTCTTTGTTGTGGACTGAAACTGCCTCTGCAAATTAGCTGACGCATGGAAGCATTTGTGAGGCATGATTTGCAATTTGCCGACCAACGGAGAACAGGTGATGCTTCGTAAGATTCTCTTTTTACACGGCGGGCTTTATAATTTCTTCTTACTCAGCTCACGTGTGAAATCAACATCGTCGGGTTTGGGTTGCCATTAAATTTAAGATGTAAGAGAAAACCAATGTAAAAAAACACCACCAAGCCGATCACGTCCGCACTTCTGCGAAGGTCAAGTGCACTGAAATGCTAGCGACTTGATAATCAGCAGCATAATCAATATTCCCTTCTTCTTTCATCATTGATTGTTTTGGTGTCGCAGTACCAGTGGAATTTCTGCCCAGACGAGCTTTTATAACAGGCACAAACTAAACCGCTCCACACGAATCCAGTGCTAATCAACAAGTAAACTGACATCCGAGAACAGTCTAGACCACGGAGTCTAGAATCCCATCGAGACACTCCTGTAGTCCACTGTTGATGTCGAGCGCATAGTTCCGGAGGTATTGCAGCGGCTTCATTTCCTGTGTGGGATAAAGCTTGGAGTGAAGGGCATCAAGAAATCTAGTAGTCATTCGTAAATAAGAGCCCACTTTGGGTGCCATGGTGGAGAGGTGGTCGAAATCAGAGATGAGCAATGAAAGCATGAGGTTTTTGATTAAGTTGCATTTTTCGTCTTCGCTCAATTGGTCTACCTTGTCTAATTGAAGGCGCAGATAATACGGGCGAAACTGCTCGGGGAGACTGTTTTGAAACCCATCGTGTTTTTGAGTATTGGGCTTCGTGATGGTTGGTACCGCATGCAGAGCACAGTCATTATTGCTGGATCCACCAGAGAGATGTTGCAGCTTGGAGTCCTTGCTTGTAGAATTGAAATTTGGATTTGTTGCATGTTCATTTGTCAAGAGATCGAGTTTACTCTTAAGGTATTGCAACTCATTCAAGAGGCCACGATTATCGTTCTCATACTGTGCTAGCCTCAGTTTGTAGTGATCTATTGTTTCTTGGACCGAGCCCTGCGGCACTTGTTCGGATTGTTCAGACTTTTGATCAAAGTCCATGTCGATCTCGTCTGCAGTGAGGTCGCCAATGTCCAAATGAGGCATATGTTGAGACTGGGTATCTGTGGATGAAGATTTTGGCGGCGGCTGGTTCTGGACGACAGGCATTATTGGCCTGCAAACATCGCTGTCGTCGGCCCCTCTGTTGCTGGTTTCTGTGTTCTCGACGCTGTGGGGAGAGAAGGAAGCCTGTGGGTCTTTTTCGTAGGAGAAGTTTGAAAGGCCACTAGACTGGGGCGGGGATGTGACGGGCGAGCTGAAAGAGTGGGGCATAGCTCGAATGTCTGAATGTTTTTGTGCGTCAAAAGTGTCATCGATCTTAGAGTCCTGATCTGAGTAGTCATGCTGGTCTCTGTCGGCCAGGGAAGACCGGTGCTGTTCCAGAGTGTTCTTCAGAGCCAAGTAGCGTTCGAGAAAGGGTTGGAGAGCCTGGAAAATCGAGGCAGCATCAATGTTTTGAGTTTGTGGCCGATTACTTGGGACGCTTTCTGTGTGCAAAAGACCCAGAGGGGCACGGTCCCACGGGGCCTGGGTGGTCGCAAAAGTCCCATTTCCGTCCGCCTGGCTGTGTGTTTGCAGACGATATCGATGTGAATGGGATGTGCCATCGTTTGCTCGTGTCAAGGACGAGTTTCGATCATGCTCTTTGGCGAGACGGAGGAACGTCAGAATATCGTCTATGGTGTGGGCCAGATCATCTGACGACGAGAGTCTGTCGCTCTGGTCCAGCGAGAGATGGAAATAGGACTCCGATAGGTCACCCGTGTGTGACGAGGGCATGTTCGGGAGCTGGTTGCTGGCACTGTTGTGGATGAAGCTAGACCACAAACGGTGAGCAGTGGGTGTTTACTATGGCACCCGAAGGCCCGTACATCCCCTTTGTAGGTGTAGCGCGTTCAGCAGCTGCGATGTGCGGAAGTAGACGAGAGAGACTGAGAAGAGTTGAAAAGAAGAAAGAAAAAAGGAGAAACAGAAGAAAGAAAAAAGGAGAAACAGCAAAAAGAAAAAAAGGAAAAGCAGTAGAAAGTAAAGGAAAACAACAGAAAGTAAAGGAAGCAAAAAGTAAACAGAACACTACACGCAAAAGTAACTGGTAGCTGGGTGCAAGTCCAAACAAGGACGAACAGTGGCTGGAGAAAAAGGTTCATCGAACAAACGTGATTCTAGTTTGGCGGACTCGCTTCTCAGACACCAGCAACTCGCTCACCATGTATATTGGCAGGCACCAGGCGCTTTGCCTCCTCACGTGCTCTAGCCATATCTACGCCTTGGTCACTAATCAATGTAATTCTACTATTTAGCATCTATGGCTCAACCACCGAGTAGCCTCCAGCTTCAACCTTCTGCGTAAACGTCTCCTCAATATGCGTACACATCTCCGACAAGTTGTCGAGTCCCTGGTGCAATGCCTCCACTGCGGTGATATTGCCGTACGTCTGGACCCGAACATTCAACTTGTTCTCCGACGGATGAGGGATCGAGTAGCCGCAAAACTCCACTTCTGGGTTCTTCATGATGATGTAGCGCAACGCGTTGCCAAGAGTGTGGTCCTCGTCAATGATCTGGAACGAGGCGGCCGTGCCGTCGTCCGAGGCCCCGGGCAACATCCGGATCTTTTCTGCGTCGTACTCTTGCTCCTCGGTGTCTGGGTCCATGGGGATATCTGGGATTTCTTCCGACATTTTCTGTGTGGGCCGGTTGCAGGGTCTACGAGATGCCGAGTAAATATAAACACACAAAAACCGTGCTGGGCTTTTTCTGGCGTGTTTTTTTCTACCACCTCTTCGCTCACCATCGCTCACCTCCAGACTCATCGTCACTGAGAGGTTGGTACTGCAGATAAGCACACCCTCTGCTACCCTCTGCTACCGTCTGCTACCCTCTGGGCTGCTCTTCAGGGCTACTCTTCAGGGCTCCGGTCGCTGCTTTCCCCCACCTCACACCGTGCCGGCAGACCGATCGGCGCTTCCCACCAGAGACAGCCTGCAACAGGCCCGCTTCGGAAGGCATTGCACCCGTGCACCCGTGCACCCGTACCTCCCCGCCTCAAGCGTTCGCGCACCTCATCGCCTTCTACAAAGCAAATTTCTTACTGCTTTTTTTTACAGAAATCCAAAATGTCTGACTACAACGGCGGCTACTCCAACTACAACAGCGGCTATAACAACTACAACAACGGCGGTTACAGAAACGACAACTACGGCTCTCGTGGCGGGTTCAGAGGCGGCCGTGGAGGCGGAAGATTTGGCGGAGCCGGAGGAAGAAGAGAGGTGGAAAGGGTGGAATTGACCACCCCCGACTGGGACCTCGATGCTTTGCCCAAATTCGAAAAGAACTTCTACACGGAACACCCAGACGTGGCTGCGCGTGGGGAGGCGGAAATCCAGGCGTTCAGAAAGGAAAACGACATGACTTGTGAGGGCTCCGACATCCCTAAGCCCATCACCAGTTTTGACGAGGCTGGCTTTCCCGATTACGTGTTGAGCGAGGTCAAGCAGCAAGGTTTTCCTAAGCCCACCGCCATTCAATGTCAAGGTTGGCCTATGGCATTGAGCGGAAGGGACATGGTGGGTATTGCTGCCACCGGCTCTGGCAAGACGTTGTCGTACTGTTTGCCTGCGATTGTGCACATCAACGCACAACCCTTGTTGAAGCCGGGAGACGGCCCTATTGTGTTGGTCTTGGCTCCAACGAGGGAGTTGGCCGTGCAGATCCAACAGGAATGTTCCAAATTCGGTGCCTCGTCAAGAATCAGAAACACCTGTATCTATGGAGGTGCACCAAAAGGCCAACAAATCCGTGACTTGGCAAGAGGCGTAGAGATCTGTATTGCCACGCCTGGAAGATTGATCGACATGTTGGAGACCAACAAGACCAACCTTAGAAGAGTCACCTATTTGGTGTTGGATGAGGCTGATAGAATGTTGGACATGGGATTCGAGCCCCAGATTAGAAAGATCGTCGACCAGATCAGACCAGACCGTCAAACTTTGATGTGGTCTGCCACATGGCCCAAGGAGGTCAAAAACTTGACCAGAGACTACTTGGTTGACCCTATTCAGGTCACCATTGGCTCTTTGGAATTGTCTGCTTCACACACCATCACGCAATTGGTGGAAGTGGTGTCCGAGTTTGAGAAGAGAGACAGATTGGTGAAGCATTTGGAGACTGCTACTCAGGACAAGGAAGCTAAGTGCTTGGTGTTTGCCTCGACCAAGAGAGCTTGTGACGAAATCACTGCTTATTTGAGAGAAGACGGTTGGCCCGCCTTGGCCATCCATGGAGACAAGGACCAGCACGAGAGGGATTGGGTCTTGCGTGAATTCAGGTCCGGAAAATCGCCCATTATGTGTGCCACCGATGTGGCTGCCAGAGGTATTGGTATGTATAAATTGAGCACCATGCTACTAACTGAAGTTTAGGATGACACACCCGATATGAACAACTACTCGAAAGAGAGGTGAAAGAAAGATCTTAACCTATTGAAAGTGAACTTTTTTTTTTGCAATTTTTTTTTTTTTTCCTGCTGGCCAGGTTTTTCCACAAAAGGAGACTAGAGATGATGATTATAAGAAAGCTTATACCTCAAACGAGGGCGAGAAGAGAACTTGACAATCCGGAACAACACAGACTTTGAATAATTCCATTCCTGTAGCCGCACTTTAAGGAAGAATTTAATTGACCGAATTCTTACGATCAAGCTGCGGCGCTTAACATTTCTATCTAACGCTCGGGTGATTCCGAGGTTGTGTGAAATTGAGGGATGAGAGTTTTGATTTGACCGTTTCGAGTTTAGTTCAACCGTGCTTTCTACGTAATCAATACATATCGAACTCCTTTTAAAGTGAGGAATGCTTTGTTTCTTTCAAATATCTTTCTTTTCTCTTCTTAGTTTATTGTTTGATTTTCCATCGTAGACATGTCATTTCTAAACCAGACTGAACCACCAATATCCAACGTACTAACATCATGCAGACGTGAAAGGTATTACCTATGTCATCAACTACGACATGCCAGGTAACATTGAAGACTACGTTCACAGAATTGGAAGAACTGGAAGAGCAGGCACTACTGGTACTGCGGTGTCCTTTTTCACAGAGGGCAACTCTAAGATGGGAGGTGACTTGTGCAAGATTATGAGAGAGGCCAACCAAACCATTCCTCCTGAATTGCAGAGATTCGACAGAAGATCATTTGGCTCGCACATCAGATACGGAGGAGGCCGTGGCAGAGGAAGAGGCCGTGGAGGATATGGAAACTACGGAGGCCGTGGAGGATTCCGCAACAAGCAAACGGGCTCCAACACGCAACCGTTGGGCGGTCTGCGTCGCTTTTAGAAGTGTCAATGTATATTAGTCTTACATTCATATAGATATCAGAATCCGCAGCATGCATTTAATTTGTTTACCCATTCAAATGTAGAAATGTAGGCACAGCAAGAAAATTGACAGCACTCACATCAGAAGCATGCGGCCACGGGGCTGCTGCTCAGAAAAATTAGTTTCCGTGCTGTAGTTATCTTGCCGTTGAAGAAATTGGGCAAAGTGGGCCATCTCCAGACGGAGAAGTTCATCTTGCGACTGGGTGCCCCAGTCTAGAGGCTCGCTCCAAACAGAACATTGCGAGCTGGTGGTAGACATTGGGCCTGCCAATGAATACATAAGCTCGGAGTCAGGTGGTAGTGATGCGCCATTGAAATCCAGCAAGCTCCCGTGGCCGAAGCAAGGAAGTTCGCACGAGTCCTCTCGGTGCACCTTGCTAGACTTTCCACGAGAACCCGCTCTAGGCTTTGGTTTTGGGCGAGGAAGACTGCGAGCCCTCCTGGCCGACTTTCCGCGCAGCAGAAGGTGAGTTTCCAGGCCATTCGACTTCCTGGTGGAGGCGTGCTTTTGCTTGGCCGAGGAGGTGGGCCAGTCGTCGGTGCCCTTGAGCACATCTTGCGTGTTGAACACCGACTCTAAAGTCTTCGGTGTCAAGCGGTTTTGCTCCTTCAATTTCTGCAACTCGAAGCTAACACTATCCAACAAAGGGGTTTCTGGGCATTTGTGAATCAGTCTATCCTTGCCGTCCTGGTGCGGCGTGCTTGAAGTGGTGGACGGCTTGGAACGCGGGCTGAAGAGCCCGTCGACATGCACGGTTGAGCCGGGCACGGGAGACGGCCACTCTGAATACTCCAAAGGCTCACTGAACAAAGAATTGGACGACGAGAACAAGTCATTGAGCCAAGTGTCGTCGATGGGGGGCTGGTAATGGGGGCAGTTCATGGTTCGCGGATATAGGGCAGTATGGACAAAGCAGGTCAGACGGAGAATGAACCAATGCAGAAAAACAGTTATGGGAGTTCAAGATCAAGGAGGACGAGAGCCCGGCTGGACCGGTAACGGCAACTATATAGGGGAGGGTGTCAGACTAAAACATGAGCAAAGGGGCCCCAGAGTTGCGCCACCTGTAGATCGTCAGCCGATAATCGGAAGATATGTGTCAAGACGCACGCACTGCACACGAGCCGCGAGAGAACGTGAGCGGCAGGAGAAGAAATTTGGACCGCCAGAGAAGATTGTGCTGTATTGGGCAGCGGCATGTTTAGCCCGGGCCCGTGGGGCACTGTAACGCCGTTGCCGCCAGGGCCCACGGCGGCTGGTGGACTTGCAACGTTAGATTTTGATTCGGCGTGCTGGCTCTGCACATGGCGCCATGGTGAGGCTATTCTGGCCTACAAGCCCTGGAAAAAGTCGCTCCATAGAGCAGAAAACCGGAGCGAACAAAGCAAGGCAGGATGCAAAAAACAGAAAAAGAAACGACTAGGAAAAACAGGACAATGAGCCCGAAGCCGAACGAGAGTATCCTCGGCACTTTCCAGAATTGCCCTGCTTTTGTTTCCCTTATCTGATGTTTGAGAGAGTGCGTAAAGGGTACAAGCTCCCTGGCTGTTTTCTGTGCCTGTCTCTTTTCTTGGTGGGGCGGCGCGATTCGGATTTGCTTCGAGTAGGCCCTAGCGAGACCGAGCCAAGGCTACACAGTATCCGCGGCTGTAGCAATTTCAGGCAGACCCTGAGCACGAATCTCACCTCGACCTGAAACGCCGCCTGTGGGGCAGCACCACTATATGCAACGCGAGGGCCAGCAAAGGGTGCTGTTTGGCCCGCTACGTAGCGGATTGGTCCGGATCCGCCCTCTGTTGGGCGGAACAATGTGTAGGCGTGCTAGCGGCGGAATCCGTGCACCTGCACCTTCGCCCTCTGGGTGCCAGTTAAAGTTCGGTGCCTCCGGAGTCTCAGGCGCCTTGCATTTAGTTTGCGCTTTGGGCTGGGGCTGCCGCAGCCAGAGCGGAGAGACTATTTTTGTCTTGGTTGCGAACCAAGCACGAGAGGCAAGCGAAACTTCAATCTCACTAGCAATTCCACCATGCCGTGTGTTCCCTCGTTTCTTTTTCGGTCTTGTGACTGAGCAGTCTTTGCTCCTCGCAGTGAGGCCAGCGCTGCCGGGTGGAGATGGTCGGAAACTCAAAAGCCCTTCGCTCCCCACCTTTCTCAGCTGAAGCAGGCTCGGGTTGCTAGTCACGGAGTTGCGGGTTCTGGCGGGTCTCTTTTCTATTGCTCTCTCTTTTCTATTGCTTTTTTTTTTCTCTTTGTTCTTTGCTTTCTTGCGTCTTTGCTTTCTTGCGTCTTTGCTCTTGCACTCTGTACATTTTGCAACCTTCCTCATTGGGCCAGTGTTTGCCTAAGCTGTTGCCAGCCTTACCGGGCTAATAAGCCCGGCTAATAGGCCTGGATTGTTGTCTGGTGCATGTACGGTTGCTTGCTTCGGAAAACGTAAATATGTGACGACTCTCTTAAGCCAGCATCGTGAACGCAGCCAGCTTATCCATCACACGAAAGCTCTGCCCACCGCAGCTATTTAAATCTCGGAATAATTAAAAATTACGGTACGAACGCAGAACACCTGAAACGGTTGCACTGTTATTACTGAGCTGCCGCTACTGTGGTTAGTTGCCGTGGCCCAGTATTGGACTTTTCTGTTGAGTATCTGTAGCTTTTCTGTTGAATATCTGTAGTAGTGTTGAATATCTAGTAGTGGAGCCAGGTGTAGCTTGTTCCTGCGTAATCGCTCGCTCAGCTCCAGCTCGAATATTCAAGCAGTTCAAATCTACCCCACACAAAATTAGAGCAGCAAGCCAAAAAAAACATAACCGGGCAAAAACGAACATTGGAAGATTAAGGGCAATTTACACGGCACAGTTTCCCAAATACACGAACCTCATCCCAGCTCATGGCACCGCATCCACCAGCAGCTTCGGCTCCGGAACCTTCTCCAGACCGACACTCCAGAGCAAAAAAAGACACCGGGAAACAAATGGACTTTCAATTCAGGCTTGTTTCTGTAGCTTTCAAGGAGGCTGCGCTTGACTCTCCATCTTTCCGTGCCACCACGACCACCTTCAATAGCCAGCTTGCAAACACAGAGGCCTGGTTCAAGGCGGTGACGGGACTGTTCTTGAAGGCCGACAAGAAAATTGAAGATTTCAGCTCCATCTTCGCCATTACTGATTTCATGGCTCCCGTGTCTCTCCATGATAGCTTGGTCGACCCCGCGTACTGCCTCAAAGGTCTTCAAAAATCGCTGCAGGCTTTGACCAACCTCTGGAAGCTGGCGTTCGACTCTTTTCGCATCGACCCTTCCAAGGTAACAAACAACAACCAGGAATTCCTCAAGAGAGTCAGCAGATTCAAGAGTTTCCGTCGCAAGTTTTTGCACAGTCAGGAAAAGTATGATCGTTACTTTTCTATTCATATGAGCACTCCAAAATTTAAAGAGGCTGGCCTTCTCTTAGAAGACCTGCTTCAACTTGCCGATGCACGCCAAGAGTATCTTCAAGACAGCTTGGACTTGGTGGTTGAGATGTATCTGCTCGTGGACTTCATAAATTACACCATAATCACGCTCAATGAGTCGTATTGGAAAGAAAAGAGAGAATCCGTTCGCCACTCGTATCTCAATTCTGAGTCACTTGACTCCGTAGTAAAGTCGGTTCTGCGCTTGCGCTGTTGGTACGACTTCTGCCAGAAGGCCAACGCAAAGTTTTCTCGAGACTTGCTTCTGGCAAAAAAGACCATTCAAGATCATGCCAGCGAAATTCACGCCCCTTCCACTTCCGTCGATGACTACAAACCCAACCTTATCAACAGCAGATTACTTGCGAACACCAAGGAGGACTCGGTGGAGAAGTACGGCTACTTGTGTATGAAAACTTATGTTGAGAAGTCGACCAAACCCATTTGGGTCAAACGGTGGACATTTGTCAAGAATGGTGTTCTTGGTTTTTTTGTTCTCAAACCAGGTTATGACCTTGTTCAGGAGACCGACAAGATAGGAGTGCTTCTCTGTAATGTCAAGTACACACCCAACGAGGACCGCCTCTTTTGTTTCGAAGTCAAGACAAAGGACACGAGTATAGTGCTTCAGGCAGAAACACTCAGTGAGCTTAAGTCGTGGCTCAAAGTGTTCGACAATGCAAAAAAGAGAATTGTCGATGCGGACGATCCATTAAACGGGCTTTTGCCTGATGCTAGCAATCGTTACCCTCCACAATTCCTTGAATTTACCACCTCTTGTACTACCTCCACTGATAGGGCCCTTACTACGAAGCACATTCTGGATTCTTTTGGAAACCAGTTGAAATCTGTGAAGCTCTCTAAGCACTTGGAGAAGATCGAGGGTTCTTTGAAAAGAAGTGTTTACGGCTTTCTTGAGAGCCTTCATTTCCCCATAGTCACATCGTCTACCACTACCGCAATCATTGGGAGCAATGTGTCGACTGCACATCCTACATATCCCACTGCTTTGACAGCCAATTCCACCGGATCTGTGAATTGGGGACTTGAATCCATGTTAGAGCAACGGGAGGTCAACCCGCGCCTTACCAGACCTCCGGATGAACCCTTGGCCCCAAGCAGAACAAAACATGTTGGCTTGGCTGTCTTGTATCCGTACAACTTTCCCAACCAATGGCTCGCACATGACTTGCAGCTTCGAGCACTATTTGAGACTGAGGTTAATGACGCTGAATTCTGTTTACTCTCGTACCATTGCTTGCTATCGCCCAATGAGGATCAAGAGTTCCAGACTACACATTTCATCACGCAGACTAACATTTACTCATATATACACTCATTAGGGTTTGTTTCCATGAGTAAAATCCCGTTTACCAATCTTGTTGAGGCAAACAGTCACCCCATGGGCGATTACGACTTGGTGAAATTAAATTTTATTTTTGGGCTGCTTAGCTTGAAGTTGTTTTTTGATAACGCGACAATAATTGAGCGGAAACTAAACTTCTTGGTCCAAAATAATGCTCGAGATTCGCCTCTCGGGATTTGTGATATTATTAGCGGATTGTTGGATATTGAGGCGGAATTTGAGGCGGAGAAGAAACTGACTCCAGTGACCCAATCAGAATCGACCTCCAAGAAGTTCATCGAAGAGGTGCCCACTGGAACCAACACTAAGGGAATCTCTTTTTCGTCGGAGAAATTGACAGATGGTAAGCCGCTTTTGGCCAAGCGTACTTTTAACTTGCCAGCCAAAGCTGCTTTTCATGTTTTGTGTGGGTCTGAGTCAGAGATCTTGAATAAACTGGCTACCCTTATAGACATACAATTTAGTGAACGCAACTTGTGGTGCAAGCCCACGTCTGGAACAAGCTACTTGAAGAGAGATAATTTGGCTTCGTACACCGTTGCGAATGGGCACTCTGGAAAGTACAAGGTTACACAAGAAATCGAGGTTGCGGTAGATGATGAGTTTTACAGTATTCACATCGCCAAGTCTGCCATGAGGTTGAAGAATGGTTGCGAAATCACAATTACAAATCGAATCACAATACGGCGCTTGGAGGGTGAACGTTGCATAGTCAAAGTTCATGGGCAGACACACATCTCTGGCCCACTACCTCTCACTTTCATTTTGCGTCGCGTTTGCCATGTGTTCAACGTAGGCTTTGCACATGAGGTGTTGAAAGAGGTTGACATTGCCTCTAATATAATAGGTGCCAAAGGCAAATTGGTGCGAGCAGTTTACTTCTATGGAAAGATCCTCGTTGCAAATGAGCCTTACAAAGAATTAGAGTTTGAGCGGAACGTGTTGTCCCGCACCACGGTTCTCAGATTATACTTGCAACTCACGGTCGCTGCTATAGTTCGCTCTTTCATGGATCTATGGTACTTGGTATACGAGGGTGTTAAACTCATTTTCAGTCAAGCTGTCATACACGCAGTGCTCATTGGCATCATACTTGTATTAGTGGTGATGAATACTTACTTAGGAGGTGTGAGCACAGTTCATTTCTGGAATGCGAGGAATTCAAAAAAAGTGATTCAAGATATTTTACATGTGGAACCGTTGAAGTTTGAGAGAGCAGTGTATTCTCAGGATGTGAAGGATCTTGTCAACGACAAACTTGCCTTTTCGAAAAATTCCTCATGCTTCAGGGTATTCCGTAACAATTCGGTGGTATTGAACCATGGCCTGGGTAGGAGCTGGAATGGAATGGTACAAGGTACGCTTGCCTCACGAGTGGATGCATTAAGGGACACTCTTCATGGAATTGCCATCAAACGCAACGACTTACTTGTCAATTTGGTAATGCTCAACAAGATGGAAGAGGAAATTGCCAAGACAGAGTGGAGAACGTGGTTGATGAATGAATTGACTTCGTGCGAGCTTATGCGTGAAATGGCTCTCTCGTCGAAGAACGGCTCGGGCAACGGAGGAGCAGCGGAGAGCGAAGTGCTCCAAGACAGCATGGCTATTTTAAACGAATACTGTGACAGCTGTGCACAAGAAGTTGATGGGCTAAGCGGAATTCTCTGAGCCGAAGTAGTAATGCGTCTAAAATAAAGCCTATGGTGCTAATATAGAGGTCGGGCATAACATGGACGACCTGCTCCAGCGCCGCTTTGTGTGAGTCAGAAGGGGATTTCTGAGCATCTTCTTAAGAGAGTGCTTGATGCTGTGCTTCGGGCGCTGTTCGTACGAATCCTCCACATCAGTGGCAGAACCGCGCAGCGCATAGCGAGTGGCAGGCGACCGTTGCTCTGCAGAGCCCACGGACTGCGAGCGCGAGGCCCTCTTGGCGGACTTCTTGATGAGCCTCGCCATAGCCTCGGCATATGTGACAGGTGGGGCATCGTCGTCTTGCGATGGTCGCGAGCTGATGAGCGAGAGCATGGTTTGAACGTTCATGTCCAAAGGTGGGGACGTCAGGTGAGGCGACACCATAAACTGGAAGATGGAGGAGCGTGGCAAAACCTCCTGAAGTAAAGACTGTCTGCACAGCAAGTCAAGCGGGCGCAGGATGTTGTAAAGCTTTCCACAATGTAGGAGCTTCAACTGGTTGATGTGGGGTGCGTACGGGGGAGACGCGGTTTCGAAAAGGTAGATAAGCAAGTGCAACACGCAGATCTCGATGTGGTTATTGGTGAGTGAGTGAATGAACAGTTCGACGTCGGCCACACGCACGGAGATCTGGTCAATTTGGTTGGGAAGCATGATGGTGAGCTCGGCTGCGGCTAGTGGATGAGGCTCCAAGGGACAAACATGCATGTCGTCTACATACGTGGCGCAGGACGAGCATGGCGAGCATGGGGCAAACGAGTGCGCAGTATCGCCGTCGGCGGAGAGCAGAAGTGTGGACATCACGGAGGAGAAGATGAAGACGGTGGAGCACACAGCTGACGGTGATGTTTTAAGGAAAAACAGCCATGGGCACCTCTCCACATCATCCTGCAGGAAAGTGTGGGGCCGCGCGGGATTATCTGCAATAAGGTGATATCGGGCTCATAATGCTCGGCCCAATCGGGCAGACGCTGCAGACGAGTACAGACTAGAAGCAGCAGACTAGAAGCAGCAGACTGAACTGCGCCACGGCGGGACCCTGGCACTGGTGTAATGTTGGCCAAATTCAGCGGTTGTTTTTATTGTCGGAAGCCGTTCTATCCCGAGGGCCCTGTAGATTTGGCAATTAAGGTTCCCGAGAAGACGCATGCCCTGGCTAAAAACGTCGCACGATTTCGCGCCTCCCCTCCCCCGCTCTTCCCGATCTGCCACTTGATCAGGAACACCGGTTCTTGCTGCTGGCCAGGGGCTGCTTTGGTGTGCTAAACGATCATGCCAACGTGGCTGGTGAAGGAAGTAAGTGCTGGCTGGGTGCTCTTCAAGTGGATTATCAACAGCAGAAAAAAAAAAAAAAGGGCGTGATCTGAATCAAGAAATAGATCTGAATCAAGAAAATAAACGAAAAAAATAAAAGAAAAAAAATGAAAATTAAAAACGCAAAAGAAAGAAAGAAAGAAAATAAAAATTGAAAAAAGAAAATTAAGAAAGAAAGAAAATGAAGAAAGAAAGAAAATAAAAAATTAATAAAAAATTGAATCCTTCACTCAAGCTCCTCGCGCAAGAAGTAAGTGTCCAAATATGCCCACGAATCAATGAACACCACGTCAGTCTCGCTCATCATCAACTCGCACACAGCGTCATTCTGCTCACCGTAGCTCCGGAGGGTCTGTTCCTGCATGATGGCGTCGAGCCTCTCCACCACCACCAAATCATACTTCCGCCCGGCAAGCTTGCTGACCAAGTCGAACACACTCAGGACGTGCTCGTACTCAAACGCCGCCGTGCGCTCGGGCTCCAGCACCCACCGGAGCTTGCTCTCGCCGAGCGCCCGCGTTAGCACTGCCGGGCTGGTGTTGTTGAAGTACACTATGCGGTGCGACGCGTTGTAGCGCGCCTGTACAACCAGAAAGACCTGGTGAACGCTGCTGAGAGTGCCGCTCTCCGCCGGAAGCCGGTATAGCATGCCTAGCACCAGATCGTCAGTGGCAGATCGTGGAACGCAACGGTGCCCAGCGCCAGAAGAAGCCAGCGCGCTGAGTCACGTGCATATATCACGTGCCTATATCATGGATCACGTGTGCACCTCCATGCCTCATCTCGGCCGCTCTTCACCGCTTCCACCGGCACCCATGAACTCCGACAGAAGACGTATTCTCGGCCCGGCCGACGCCGTGCGCCCGCTCTTGCCTCCGCGGCGGCCCAGTGCGCCGGATGCTGGTCCGGCTGGCGTCCGCAGCTTTTTCGTCAAGACGGGGCTCGGCATAAACGCAAACGGTCTGGCGTACCTCGAAGTCGGCGATACCATAGTGGAGGTCGGCGTGTTCGGCCCGCGTCCGATCCGCGGTCTGTTCATCGAGCGAGCGTCCTTCTCTGTGGAAACAAAGTTTCTCCCGTACGTGGTGCAGCCGAACGAGGCGCTTTTCAACGGCTCGGCCTCCTCCGCAGCCAACGTACGCCTGGGCCTTTCCAACATCGAGCACAAAATCAGCACCTACATCGAGACTGCGTTTTTACCGGCCTTGGTGTTGGAGAAATACCCGAAGTCGACCATTGATGTGTTCGTGAACGTGCTCGCGTTCAACTCAGCCGCCTCGACCTTGCCCAATCTCCTAGCATGGGTGGTCAACTGCACCTCGTTGGCTCTCGTCGACTCGGGCATCGAGCTTCGGGACTTGGTCACTGGCGGCCACGTGCGGGCTGCTGGCGACACCCTTCTTCTCGATGCCCCTCTCAATAGCCACAGACCGGACGTTTCCGACCATACACAAGAGCCTGCTTCTGCAGAGTGTGTGGCATGCTTCATGGTAATGAAGAACTCCGAGATGGTGGCCATATGGTTGGATGGCAACGACGAAGGTACCGATGCGTCGGCTGACGTATTGGTAAGAGCACTTGATGGGTGCAAAGAAATGTCTACGCTTGTGAGACAGAATATCAACGGCTACCTCCTTGGTCTTGCGGACGAAGAGCTGTAGTGGTGTTTTCTGTTTTGTTTTGTTTTGTTTTGTTCTGTGTGTGTTAGTATCTACGCTTCGGTGCGGCTGTACAAGATGTGGATGTTTACATTTCACTTGAGTGCAGCTGTTGAATCTGAACTCTTCTATAAAACAATTATTGAAGCTTTTTCGTGGCCAAATCGTCGCCCAGCGCCAACTCCTCCAACGCGCTCTTGATGTGGATCAATTTCCCTGCCAAGTCTTCAATGGTAAAAGTGTTGCGTGACTCGTTGTCGTTGTAGATGACAAACTTCTTGCTTATGTTGATACCTGTGGACTTAGATATCATCTGCGCGATGCGCGTGTATGTTTCTAAAACATCAGACGTCTTGCTGATCATGGTGTAGATTGGTGTCTTTGTATCGCTAATACTTGGTCCAAGTTTGTCGAAGACCTTTGTCTTCAACTCGACAGCCAACTCGTTTGTCTCACTTTTGTGTGAGGGCACGTGGATATGGTCATGTTTGATTTCAAATGGTTCCGAGATGAATGCAACGTCGTGCTTCCCATTGAGGTGGTATCTAAATTCGAATATGCCTTCTTCCCAAAAAAGCTGCTCGCCCAGGAATCTCAAGTGACCGTTTGCGTCGCCACCGGTCCATTGCCAACGGTTGTTGGAGGAAATCAACGTCCGGTAACGAGAATACGAAGTGTGTGTTATCTTGTACAACCCGATCCAGTCTTTTGGCGAATGGTCAGCGGGTGCCACAAACTCGATATCTATAGCATCTCCCACGCTGGAAAATGGAACATGGTCCTCCGAATCCTGTAAGCCTGAAATCTTCAAGAAATACTCGCTGTTTGCAAAGTACTTATTTTGTGACAAGTCCGCCAAGTTCTTCTTCGACACGGCAAAATCGTAATTGTGCCTTCCTAACTCTCGAATGAAGCTGTCAAAAGAGTCCATGAACATGGAGCTAGATCTTCTTTTCTTGCGCTGGAAGGTCTCGGGACTGGGGATCTTCTTGGCAATGCTTTCGGGTAACAAGTGTTTTTTGACAGTTTTGGTCACGCCTGAGTCTTGCAACACCTCTTGTTGGCCGTATACATTAATCATATGACTCTTTTCGATAAAGTTGATGCGAATGAAGTTGTTTGCCACCCACATGACACACATGAAAATATTCTCGTAGGTAGGCACCATCAATGTAACACCCATAACGCCACACACGCCAAACACTTGTTCAGGGTTGTTGAGGTAGCGGTAGACACCAGCTTTGGTCAATTGTGCTCTTTGTGGCATTAACGAGGACTTTGGCACGAAAAAGTCACCATAGAACCAACCGAAGTAACCGATGGAGTCGATGATGGATGTGTTGATCCAGACTTGTGTGAGGATAAGCACAACACCCAAAAACACCCGTAAGAAAAGATAGTCTACCTCGAACACTGAGGCTACCAGGTACCAGTTGAGAACCTTAAACAAGTTTAAGCCAAAAAAAGATGCGTAGGTCAAGTTGATCATGGAATTGTACAAGACGGCAAAATTATTCAAGGACTTTTCCACAGGAATACTGTTCGCAAGATACCACTTGCTGAATAACTTGAACTTGCTCTGGAGGACTAGCACAATATCTATAGAAACACTCTCGAGGGACTTTATGAGTACTGTCAAGTAAAAGAGCACCTTGTTGACGGCGGTCACGTTTGCACCGGAGTAAGAACCCAAAAGCGGAATCAAGATGGCATAGGTGCAAACGTTAATGAGGTTTATGACGTCGCTAGCTCTCAATAGATTGAAATTGACCAAGCCCACGAGTGGCTTGGAATTCTCGAAATGGGTCAAGTCCTTGAGCTTGATCAACTTCATGAGACTGCTCTCATTGGAAGAGGGGCCGTAGATCTTGTCAATGTGCGGGTTCTCGATACAATACAAAAACACCATCTGCAAGAAGTGACCGAAGATAGCAATGACCAAGACGGTGTAAGATTTTGCGATTAGAGCAAAGCCATAGTAGCCAACGTAGCCAACCGAGTACATGGGGTGCGGAAACATCTCGAAAACGCCGTCGAAGATTAAATCCTCGTTGTTGATCTGGCGGAAAAAGAAGTCGCCCCAGTACCAGGCATAATCCTTGATGGTATTGTGGGCATTGACTTTGACCCAGAAGTTGAACACAATCAAAAAAGCACCCACAACGAAGCGAAGTGTTATGAGCCATGTGGGCTGGCCATGGAGAAACTGGTTGCCATTGGCAGTGCAGCATGCCACGAACAAGCACATGAAGGTCGTGAAGTCTTGCATCAAGATCAAGTCAACCACCTTGCGGAAAATCAACCAGGTGTTGAAGTCCACAGGATACTTCTGGATCGGGTATGCGGGCCCCATTTGGGTCTGCACTTCGGTCTGCGCCACTTGGGCGAGGAAAGACAGCGAGTTCTTCGAGAACAAGCCAAGGCTCTTGCTCCACTCAACCAAACGGAAACGATTGGACTGTTGGTTCAAGAGAAAGCCAATTCCAAAGTTGTAGGAAAGCCTCCAAAACACGTACATCACCACAAAGATCTGGATACGCGCCGTGGCGTCGGCCACAAAGTAGAACACCAACGAGTTGGCTACCAAGAGCACGATGATTACCGTCTCGAACATCGATTTGCGCACCGTGGGGTCGAAGAGCGTCTTCACCATGTCGTGCGTCTGGGGCACGGTAAACGTCTCACCGTTGAACGTGATTCCTTGCTGGGGCAGCGGCATTTTGGGTTGAGCAGAAACACGCAGAAGAAGAGGAATGTCCCGAAACGCGGCTGGGGGAATTGGAGTTTGCTCGCGTAGTTTCAAGGAAAATTGTCTAGGCCCTGATGATCAGAAAGAACAAACGGTCGAAATGGACGACTGCGTGAAAAAAGCGGAGGGCCCCACTATCGAGCGCTATAGTGAGAGTGGGCTGGCTGCAGGAGTGCACGGCCGGATAAGATCAACAGAGGATGACGGGGCGGCCACGCGAGGTACAGGGCGGATTTCTTGGGCTTAAATAGTCGTGGGGTGTTTTTGTGTTTGAAACAACGATGAAACCTTTTACTCTGGCTTTTTGTGAACAATTGCCGTGTTTTTGTGCTGCTTCTTGTCGTGCGTCCAATCTGCTGCTTGTTGGGCCAAGCTTAGAGCCAAATCGACACCGCGACAGGTCTCGAGCTCAAAATGCATGTGATAATGAGCACGTATCAGAAGACGAAGTTCGGAAGAAGCGTCCATAAATGCGTGCAAACCTGATAAAAAGACGCCGAACGTGGAGCCATAAATAAGGAGAGACGGCTGAAACAAGCCGGAAACAAGAACGGTACAGGGCTGAATCTTCGGGTCGCGGATACAAAAACAGCCTTAGATCTGCTTTTGTTTTTTTTTTTTTTTGGCCTGACGGAGCTTTTGATCCGTTTCCGCTTTGGCTCACCATTCGGCAATTGATGCCGCACACACCGCCCACGTGACCGCGAGCTTACCACTACCGTTTCTCCACAACAGCTGTGCTTCATCTCCAGCATGGCTTCAATTTCTCAGGTTCTTGCCGACGTCACAGCTCTCTCGGCAGAGGCAAAGCGTAGGGCGCCGGAAGTCCGGCTGGCTGCAGAGGCCGCCCTCCAACAGGCGAAAAATGTGCCATTGGCCACGCCTCTCTCGTCCTCCACCGACCTCCAGCGGACACTCTGCTCCCCATTTCTTTTGGCTCTAGAATCGGCCAATCTCAAGCTCATTGCTTGTGCGCTTCCGCCTGTCCTTAGACTAGCCTCCTCAAAGTCGTTGGCTCCTGACCATCCACGCAAAATCGTCCATTCGCTATACAAACTCGATTCGACAGCTCAGCCTGTGGAGTCTCAGTTGAAGATACTTCAGCTCCTACCGCCTTTGATGCTGACCTCCTCCCTGGAGGCTCCCGACTTCTCTCACATCGTCGCTGTGGCCTCTTGCTTGGCAAATTCTGCAAATGTGGTGGTAGCCAATACGGCATCTGCTACTCTCCAGCAAATCTTTGCGTCCTTGTTCGATTGTTTGAAGGCTCATCATGCTTTGCCGGAAGCCAGGCAGCATCTGGTTCAGGTAACCTTGACCGCAGAGGAGACATTGCGCTTCGTGTTGGACGATCTTGAGCTTGAGTGTTTTCGTGTCTTTTCCGATCTAAGTGCCGTTCTTTCCGGAGAATCTTTACT
Organism: Metschnikowia agaves; assembly: GCA_963678735.1. Taxonomy (NCBI): domain Eukaryota; kingdom Fungi; phylum Ascomycota; class Pichiomycetes; order Serinales; family Metschnikowiaceae; genus Metschnikowia; species Metschnikowia agaves. The sequence continues at coordinate 301,706 of CAVMBV010000011.1, read as the reverse complement.
GTACTTCACTGACAAAAGCATTCACATCCCCCGAGAACAGACTCTTGAAATCTTGGAAACAATCCTTTCGCTCAACAAAGAAACCTTTCAAGAACATCCTGAGCTTTTTGCAGTGTTGAAGTCGAAGACAATGCCGGGTCTTTTGAAGTTGCTAAACTCTCCATCCTCCACATATCCATTGATCGTGAGAACATTACGTGTGATACTTCTATTGACCTCGTACCCCCTTACACATTTATCTGAGGAAACTGAACTTTTCCTAGCCTCCGTCAACCACATAATTCTCGATAGTGCGTCGTCTGCGCTTGGTGACACCAATCTGATGTCATCCACGTCTTCCCACACTTTCCCTTATTGGGGCAAGCTTGTAGTATTGGAGATGTACAAGTCAATGATCACTAATTTCGATTCAGTGCATCAGCTTTATGGAATGTACAGTGGCAAAGTTGGAAGCAAGAACGTCTTACTTGAAATCTTTTCTGTTATGAACAACGTGCTTGAAAATGACTTTCCCACACTTCTTGGACATGATGTAATTGTTATTCCCCAAGACCACTCCCCTTCTTGTTTCTTATCCAAACAGAACTCGAGTTGCAAGATAGCGTTGATGGACCATTTGGATAAGCTGGAACCATTACATACGCCGGAACTTTATGCTCCGTTGTTGATTCTCACAACTTTGCATGCGTTTGCTGATGGTGTATCACTTTTCGTTTCCAATTTATCAGTTGACGCAACCTCTGACTCCCTTGAAGCTGACGTGAATTATATTACTTCACTTAATCAAGCAGTTTTCTCTGAAATTTACCTGCTTTTTTCTAAGTTCTTATATTTTCCTATGGATCTGGAATATTTCCATATTACCATCCGTGCGCTTCAGAAGTATACACACGCAATCGGCTTATTGGGTCTCTCTTCTTTGCGGGATAGTCTTTTCTTACTATTATCAAACTGTATCATCAAAAATTCAGTACTAGAGGAGCACAAGAAGGGATCTGCTTCCAACTTAATTTCACTTGGAGAATCTATTGTTGAGTCGTTGAGCTCCACTATCCAACAATCAACTGGATCTGTCTCTTCTCCCAATCGGCGCTCCCAATCGAGTGACCAGTCTAGTTCCGTTGCCACTGTGACCAGTAAGGTTCAGAACGAATCGAGAAACTTCAATTCCAGACAAGTGACCTGTCTCCGAGCATTTTCAAATTTGGTGATCTCTCTTGGTTCAACCTTGCAGAGCTCATGGACAATTATTTGGACCACACTTCAGTGGGTTGATTATTTTATAAACGGGCCAGATGAACGTAAAACACACTATGGTCAAAAAGAGGCAAAAAGATATACTGAGCCTAAATTGAGTCCGCAAGACCTTGCTGGTATTGAAAGCTCGCACATGAAACTCCTTGAAAGCTTCTCTGAGTATCAGGAGGATTCTTTCATTGAAATGTTTGTTGTTCTCATAGACTTGTTTGAGCTAGAGTACAAAGACACATCAACTACAGACCTACCCGTTGAAATGTGCCCATTCAACAAATCCTATTATTTAAAGCTGATGATTACCCTTTCAGAAATTCATACTAAGAATTTTTCATTTGTCGAAAGCAAGACCTGGACTTTGGTTACAAATTTTTTCTACCGGCAAGTGACAAATAGAAGTTTTCCCCATCAAACCAGAATATACTTAGTCGATTGTTTCACTAAAATTATTGTCAGTGTGACACGAAGAGGATTCAAATTGAGGGAAGATACAGACATATATGCTAAAAAGTCTTTGGATGCCATGATTGCTCTTCTCAATCAGCTTTTAGATCTAGGCAGACCGCAGGAGAACTTGGTGCTAAATTGTGAAACAGAAATGCACTTGAGCATTTTATCGACTTTACATGGCCTCATTGATGAGTACGACAAATACTACCAAAACTCTTGGGACCTAGTTTTTAAAATTCTTAACACGGCATTTGAGAATTCAGATGAGAAGTCGGATCAGAACAGTAAATTGGCGGAAAAGATTGTTATGTTAATCACCACTTCGTTTGATACATTAAAGTTGATTTTGGACGAATTCTTGTCAACTTTGCCATTTATTCAGCTCAAATCTCTTATCGACACTCTTTTGAACTTTTGTTCTCAAACATATGACCTCAATATCTCCTTTAGTTCCGTTAGCTACTTTTGGCTCATCAGTGATTGCATAAATGGAGAAATTAATATAGGGGGTATTGCGGTGCATGATAGTCTACAGTCCGTGAGAAGCATTGAGGATCTTGAGGTGATTCTTGAGGAGTCGTCTTCTGACACTGGGCATCATTATGGGGCCCTTAACATCTACCTTTTAGCCAAGCTCTCTCATTTATCAACGGACAAGAGAGATCAAGTGCGGGAAGGTGCTATTCAAACTCTATTTCAGATTCTCGAAGTTCAAGGAAAGCAAACCCAGTCCTGGGACTTGATTTTTACAATAGTCTTCCCAGAACTCCTCAGTGGTATGACCAAACTTGACTCAAAAGCGAACACAGCGAAGCAAAAAGACATGATGACTAGTTTAAATTTGGTTCTTTCTGGCTTAGTTTCGATATACTCCAAATTTTTGATGAATTTCAAGGATAAAGCAGTTGTGGTAGAGAAGTATTGGGCAGAACTACTTGAGTTTATGAACTCATTGCTCCTTTTGAGATGGACTGACTTGAACTTGCAAATATTTCAATCGTATCAGGACCTCCTTCTTGCGTTGTGCGGGTTGGACTATGTACCACAACAAATCACTGAGATGTTTTTCAGCTTCTGGACGTCTGTTTCTATTGAATATGACTTCATCAAGCCAGAGTACCAAGAGTCTTTGGCAGTCTACAATGAATCATTCAAGCTGCTTTTCAAATTAATTAAAGATGGACTTACCATTGCTGACACAAATAAAGTATTGAGTCGCTTGAACAAATGTGCACGGTATCCTGTGTTGAAACCTGGATTCAATGATGCTGTAAAACCATCGTCATTGCAGAAAAGTGTTATCGATAATCTCGTACTACTTGATGAAGGAACAGAAAATGAAGAAGTGATTGCGTTGGTGATTTTGCAACTTGCGCAAGTTTCCGCATACCCCTCAGAAATCCGAAGCCGCATCGAAGCGAAGTTAAAAAGCAAGTTCGAGGGCAAATTGAAGATTCCGACTTTTGTGGCGCTTAGTGAATTGGCATTCCGATGGATATGGCCAAAGGTTGAAAAATTGAAAAGCCTCCATGTTTTGCTTCAGGATAATAGGTTTCACCGCATGATGTTGCACCTCTTGGATCTGGTTCGTAACAAGACACACGGAATCACTACAGATGGTGAAAGTCCATTCTGGGTACGATGTAACGAGGTTATTTTGCGTTTGATCACACGACTTGTGGACGAGAACCTCCTGGAGTTTGAGCACGATAAACAGGTTTGGCAAATCATCCTCGAGTGTGTGACGGTCAACTTTGAAGTTGAAGGAAGTGAAGAGCCTTTGGTCAAGCAATACTATGCTTTGGCAGACAAAGTGTTACCAGTATTCTTTGAAAGGGCGAATGAAGAGCTTTTGGCAGACTTCGTTAGCAGAGTATATGAACAGTCATTTCTATATGAGAAAAACGCGGTGGAGGAAACACTCATGTCTGGTGAGTCCAAGTACCACGCTTTGACCGAGTACAGGTTCGAAGATACTTTTGGCACCACGGCTGATGTGGAGATTCTTAGTAACCGAGAAGTGCGTATGAATTGTCTCATGGAGTTGTTCCATTTTGCTTCTGGCTCAGGTTACGGTTCTGAAGTTGCGAAAGAATACATTCTAGTGAGAGCAGCATTTGCTGTGCGGAGATTCATAGCGGATCTGAGACTACTGAGATTCAAGCCTATTCCACAGATCCAAGAGGAGGAGCTCCTCGCAATCTTAGAAGGCTTGAGCGTGGTTGGTCTGGGCATGGATAAAGGTATGCTACACGGAATCTCTCGTCTATTGACGCAGTGTCTCTCTTATGCAGACAGAGTTCTGGGGATGGACAAGGCGATGTTACGTGTGCTTCAGCTTGGACTCGCAGGCACCAAGTGATACAAGTCAACAAATGATACAAGTCAACAAGTGAAACAATTGTCATAATGGAAGGGAAATGGAGAAAAGACAGAAGAGAAATAAGCGAAATAAGCGAAAAAGAGAAATCAAATGCACTTTACATGAAATGTGAAAGCTTAGTCCAAAATATGGCAGAGGCTGGCATGGAGAGAGAACACATTGGTGTTGATCAGCCGTTCTTTTGAGCCCTCATGAGCCTTACTGAGCCCTCATGAGCCCTCATAAGCCCTCCACACGGCTTGCGCTTTTCGCACCAATTCTTTGGGGCTTGCGCAAGGAACTGGCTAGGCTAAGCGTGCACGCCGCACTTTTCGCCCAGATTTTTCCCAGACTAGCAAGCTAGACATTATGATTCAATCCAGTTCAAGCCATCATGCGCGCGCTATTGTTTGGGGCCCATTATTTTTTCTTTTACGTCGAGGCTCAGTTTTCTATAGGCACTCTGGACGCGGAACATTCTTTTTTTAATTTTATTTTTTTTTTTTTTTTCTTCTCAATACCATCTTTTTTGGTGATCTTCCGGCTCTCCTCCATACATTAGCATATTCCGTTTTTCCAATTAATTTTCTCAACTTCATTTCTTTGTGTACACATAGTGACGACACATTGACCGGAATTCATCGTGTATTTGGCCCGTTACTACTCCACGGTTCAGAAATACGAAGAGACGATTCACATTTGCGGTGATCTCATTTGGCCCATTCCCTCCACAAAAAGACACCTAAAAGGAAGAGACACAGCACTTGGGCTAAAGGATTAGTATTCTGGGCAGTTTCTGTTATTCACTAGTCTCTAAAATTATATACCAGCTGTCGGTGTATTGGAGACGATTCAGTTTATCTCGGATATCTGGTGATCTATTCCGCCCTTCGCTATCCGGACCAAAGAATCGCGTATCATGCTTCCTTCAGGTTCACAGAAGTACCAGGAATTCGACTCGGAAGCCAGTGATGTTGGCAGGAGGCGTTCGCTTGTCCGGCCTGAGAGGCAGCGCTTGGATAAGAATCACCCTAGGTATCATTATACCCAGGTTGCCGCACAAGAGGCAGGTCACTTGAAGATCCAGCCATCGTCGACCGGCCTCGATCCAATCATTAGTGAAGAGCAAGATGACGCTTTTTTCCAGCCGCAGGTGTCGAAAGAGGAGCATGAAGAGGGTATCCCGTTGATGGACATGCCCGGCCAGTCTAGGCAGGGTAAGGAAGTTTTCGGCTTGAACGACGAACTTCCAACTAGGAATAAGACATGGAAGTCCAAGCAGACTGCTCCAGGGATGGAAGAAAAGAAACACGATATCTATTTTTGGAAGGTCTACTCTTACGCCATTACGTTTTGGGCCCCGGGACCTTTGTTGAGCTTGTTTGGTATCAAAGGCAAATCCCGGCAGTTTGCGTGGCGTGAGAAGATAGCATTAATTAGCTGCATTCTTTACATTGGTGCTTTCGTGGCGTATCTCACATTTGGCTTCACTAAAACGGTGTGTCCACCAGGCAGACTCAAAATAAGAAACGGCGACGTGTCGACTGCTTATCTAATCATCAACGGCAGGTCCTACGACTTGAGTAGCTCTCAACATCCAAGTGCTGCTGGAGTGCCCGCGGGATCGAACATCCTTTATCCGCCTATCAATGCTGGAGGGATGGATGCTTCATTCATGTTTCAAAATGTGAACGGAAACTGTAAGGATTTGATTCTTCCCAGAGACAATTGCTCGATTCCATATGAGGGTAATGAGTTGGCCTGGTACATGCCCTGCCGTTTGTTCAACCAGTATGGCACGTCTGAGGTCAACAACACCGAGGTTTACTACAATGGCTGGGCCTGTCACACCTCTTCCGATGCCAGAGAAACATATTACTCCCTTGATGTTAACGGAGATGTTTATTTCACCTGGGACGACATCAAAAATAGCTCGAGGAACTTGGTTGTCTACTCGGGTTCCGTTCTAGATTTGGATCTCATCAACTGGATTCTGGATGATGATGTTACGTACCCCGATTTGTTTGACCGGTTAAGAAACGATGAAACCTTCAAGGGACATGATATATCAGTTGTGTTGTCAAATGTCGAAGACCGGAAAGCCGCAAAATGTTTGACGGAGATAATTAAAGTGGGTGTCATTGACTCTGACACTATCGGCTGTATTGCATCCAACATTGTTTTGATTGTTTCTTTGGTGTTCATTTTGTCGGTTGTGGTGGCTAAGTTTCTCATGGCATGTTATTTTAGATGGGTAGTATCTGTCAAGCAAGGTGTCATTGACAACAAGTCCATGGCTGCTAGGGAAAGAGAAATCGAAAATTGGGTAGATAATCCTAACGCCCAAGCTCCTATTCATACAGTTCCAATCAAGGACCGGGCTAATTACAAATCTCAGAAAACGAATAGGCAGAGTGTATTTTTCAAGAATACAAGCCAAGGTTTGTCTCTCTCAGCTGGAAACGAATTATTGACACCAAGTCTCGAAACTGATAAGAAACAAACCAAAAATTTCAAGTATACTACTATGACCACTCAGGCTGCTGTATTGGAAAGGCAGAAGAGGTCGAAGGCTCTGAAGACCACATCAATGCTTTTCGCTCATAGTAGAGGTCTGTCAATGGATTTATTAGGTGGTAAACCTTCTTCTTTGTATAATCCTTTCGATGGCCTGGAAGAAGATACAAACAATGGCTTGGAACCAGACCTCATTCATCCCGATGTTGTTCCACAGCCACCAGTTGAGTACCAGCCATTTGGCTATCCATTAGCCCATGCTATCACTCTCATCACGGCATATTCTGAGGACCTTGAAGGTTTAAGAACAACAATGGACTCTGTTGCCACTACAGACTATCCCAACTCTCACAAGCTCATGCTTGTGGTTTGCGACGGTCTTATTAAAGGAGGCGGAAATGATAAAAGCACTCCTGAAATTGCATTGGATCTTATGACGGATTTCTGTATTCCTAAGGAAGATGTTCAGCCCCATTCTTACATTGCCGTTGCACAAGGCTCAAAGCGCCACAACATGGCAAAGGTTTACGCTGGGTTCTATAAATATGACGATAATACCGTTCCCCCTGAAAAGCAACAACGGGTTCCTGTTATCACTATCGTTAAGTGTGGAACTCCCGAAGAAGCTGGAGGTGCTAAACCTGGTAATAGAGGAAAACGTGACTCGCAAATCATTTTGATGTCGTTTTTGCAAAAAGTTACATTTGACGAAAGAATGACTGCATTAGAATATGCTATGCTCGAATCGATTTGGCGAGTAACCGGGCTTATGGCAGAATTTTATGAGGTCGTATTGATGGTTGACGCTGACACAATGGTTTATCCTGATTGTTTGACACATATGTGTGCAGAAATGATCAAGGATCCCTCCATAATGGGTTTATGTGGAGAAACAAAGATTGCTAATAAAGCCCAGAGTTGGGTAACAATGATCCAGGTTTTCGAGTACTATATTTCCCATCACCAAGCTAAGGCGTTTGAGTCCATATTTGGTGGCGTAACTTGTTTACCAGGATGTTTTTCTATTTACCGTATTAAGGCGCCAAAGGGCAATAGGGGTTATTGGGTCCCAATATTGGCAAATCCCGATATCGTCGAGAGGTATTCTGACAATGTGGTTGATACTTTGCATAAAAAGAATTTGTTGTTATTGGGAGAGGATCGTTTTCTTTCGTCGCTTATGTTGAAGACTTTTCCAAAGCGAAAGCAGGTTTTTGTTCCAAAAGCAGCTTGCAAAACAATTGTGCCTGATAAGTTTAAAGTGCTTTTATCACAGCGTCGTCGGTGGATTAACTCCACAGTCCACAACTTGATGGAGTTGGTTTTAGTGAAAGACTTGTGTGGTACTTTCTGTTTCTCGATGCAGTTTGTTATCTTCATTGAGTTGGTCGGAACTTTAGTTTTACCAGCCGCAATTTCCTTCACGATCTATGTGATTATCTATGCCATTGTTTCCAAGCCTACACCAGTCATGTCTTTGGTACTTTTGGGAGTGATTTTTGGGCTACCTGGTGCTTTGATTGTCATCACTGTCTCCTCAGTAAAGTATGTGATGTATTTTTTCATTTATCTTTTTGCTTTGCCTATCTGGAATTTTGTTCTTCCAACATATGCATACTGGAAGTTTGATGACTTTAGTTGGGGTGAAACTAGGGTTGTCAGTGGAGGCGACAAGGGTGACCACAGTGCAACAACGGGTGTCTTTGATTCCTCAAGCATTTCAATGAAGAGATGGAAGGAATGGCAAAGAGAAAAAAGGCAAGAAAAACTTGGTAATCTCGCAGCACCCGGAGCAGTGTGGGACCCATCGAACAATGAAAAGGACACCAGTTATTCGGATAATTCCGTCCTCACACCGTGATTTGGAGTTTTTCCTGACCTGATAGCAGTTTCTATAAATAACATTATATACTCATATATCGACACAAAAGAATGCATTAGGGAACTTTTTGACACACGATACCTAAGTGCCAACATCATAAACGAACAGAGAGCTCAGGTCGAAATACGTCTCTTATATGTGGTATTTGTTTATTTAGTTCTAATAAATAATAAACAGGAAAGGTATGAAGGATAGAAATGGAAGAATGTTTCATGAAGTTCTGCGACGCAGCAAGTCGCTTGCAGTTTAAATAAAGCCAGTACTTGGCGTAAAAATTTCGGAATTGTAACTCAGTGAAGATGAATTATTTCGAGACTTGATGCTGTGTTCCTTGAACTTTTTGAGTCTCCAAGTTATGCTGGGTTTATTGATCGATGGTTTGAAAGCGGACCCTGGAGTAGCCAAAGCGTACAACATTTCTTTTGAAAACTAATGATAGTGTGGGGTGAGTTGTTGTTTAGTGCGAGAGGTGAAAATTCTCAAGAGAAGAATAATCATGTTTATATGCGAATATCTTCTTTAATTGGATTGAGTTGCTTAAAACGTTGTATCTTCATGCGCGGTGTGCACATAACGTGCATAGAGGCGAGGGAACACCTTTGGCGAGGATTATATGCACTCTGATAATGAAAAAGCGGATTCGAGATAATTTCTTCGTATATCAGAAATTATCTATCTTCGAAAATGTTGAAAAGGTGAGGAAGACTTCAAAGTCTTGAATATCGGTAGCTCAAGATACCGCTATGATTTATAGCTTGTATATGTTGTGTTTTCTGCTTATCTTTGATGGCATCATACATTTGTGTGCAGCAAATCAGTCTCGCTTAGGGACTGCACACCAGTCACATGTGCGCAAAGTGCGCGCATAGAATTGTCTCCTATCATTAGAACGACACCCACAAAAAAGGGTCAACTTTCTGAGAGTAGCTGCTTCTTTCGCAGCCATAATCTTCGACTAGTAATACCCCTCACCAGTTATCCGGTTTTCCCTCTCGCGGATCAAGAGTGTATACAAGCTTTGGGAGATAAGAGCTCGGCCCTCGGACATTCTTCGCTTATGGAAATGGATGTTGAAGACTCTCTCCTTCCATATTCTTATATGCCATACACGCATCACATAGGACGGCTCTTTACATTCCGGCCAAAACCGATTTGACATCCGAATAAGCCTTGCCAATAGTTGATAATGAGCCTTTATGGATTATTCATCACATCGCAACTTCATATGAATGTGTATATCAGAAAATTGAAAAATGTATCCAGAGCGAGTGTGTTCTTCGCACCGCGTCAGGCACGGCAATTCCTCTTTGTAGATGCCCAAAGAACTTTTTAAGGGCAAAATAAGTAGAGCCAAAGGTTCAAGAGTTGCTTACAGAAGGGAATCTTGGAGGGTCCGGCCGGCTTGAGAGTTCGTGACTTGGAATTTTCTGGTGCCGTTGACCAATATCAACTCAGCACTCACCAAATACAAGAAATGCACGTGATCTGCCTGTCTTCACCGAGTATAAATCGGGTTAATTTCAACAGTTATACGTCACGTGTTGAGCGTTGAACCAAGTCAGGAAGTTTTGGTGGGTGCCGTGTTAAACTTTTGAAAGCATATCTTTTTTGTCCTCCTCCCCCTTTTTCTCATGTAGTTTCCGTTTTAGCAGCTTCCAGGGTCCGTCGTAGAGCTAACAATTTTCCACAGTTTTCGCGAAGTGCGAACAAAACTTCAAACCGCTACATAATCTATGAGCCAAAAGCAATAACAGAATCACCGGTTCTGGTTTGTAGCTTCTAAATCACAATTATTCCGAGTAAATTGACGTGCTCGAAATGGGTAGAAAGTAAATTAGGTTTGCATTGCAAACAAAATCAGAGCAGGGACTTCGGATAAGTTTCTCCTACTGCAGACAGCGTACGCACGAGACGGTTCTCCGCGCTGGGAAGAACCTAAATTCTCTTTAGAATAAGGGTCACTGCATCCAAAAACTGTAAAGCAATAAAACACTAAGGTGGCTTGTAATTTGGCACATATGCCCTTAGATTTACTTGGTAGAGCTCTACAATTCCAGCTTAGGATTCAAAGTGGCCGCAGAAAAAAGTATGCCACTTGGGCAAATCAGATGCAAGCATCATTACAGGCATCAAGCGTTTGCTAGCCAAGACAAGCTTGACTCTGGGGAGAATTTCCTTTATGGTAATTGAAATGCAGACGCCACGGGCTCAAAGCAAAAAAGCAAGAAAAGTAAAAAAACAAACATATCCATAGTTCGTAAGTTAGCCGCATGGCACAGCCGTATGTAAAAGCGTGCCTGCGAATCCTGAGAAGCGACGCCAAATCAGCAAACAATTACAGCCCAGGAATATAATACTGAATACAATTCTGTGGGTCTGAGCATCACAGGACAATATCCCCCATATTCTGTAAAAATAGCACTGGGTTAACGGCATGTAAACCCATTTACGGTAAACGGCGCGCCTAGTACTTAACTCTTCTAGGAAATCTTTGGGGTAAGCTGCACGTCGCCCCGAAGGAAGCTGCGAAAAACGAGTAGCCTGCAGCATGTATTTCCTAAAGTAGTTAAGGCTTCATATGCCCAAAGCCCACAAGCTAAGACCACCTCTTGAGTATTTAAAATACGCCCCGGCCCTTGTATTTGGCTTCTTCTTTTCCTAAGCCACCCCAGTGTTCCAAACGCAATTGCATCGCTTGTAACGTCCTCGCAACAAAAATGAAATTCACCTCATCAACTCTTTTGGCCATCTTGGTGTCCACCGCCATTGTGTCTGCTGCTCCAGCCACTGTCAACGGCGAAGCGGCAGCTAGGGCTCAGGGCTTGGTCAAGAAGTCCGAAATCAGCAACACTTTGAGCATTATTGAGGAATTGGGAAGAATGAACACCAAGAGAGACCTTGGACAAATCACTGATCACTCCAGCTTCATCGCCAAGAGAGACTCATTGCTCCTGGAGTTGATTTCCGGCTTGTCGAGTTCTGGTATCATTGGCGACGTTTGGGACATCATTACCAGCGATACTACGTTGAAGTCAGAAATCGTCTCTCTTGTCAAGGAGGCACTTCAGGGTGCCATTGCTGCTGCTCCATCCTTACTCAAGGCCATCTACAACTCTGGTTTGATTCAAACCATCTTTTCCGACATCTGGAACAGTACGGAATTGAAGAGCGCCCTTCTTTCTGCAGCTAAGGCTTTGTTTTCTTCTGGCTTGAACTTATTGAAGACCTTTTTGGCCAGCAAAACCGGCTCTTCTACTTCCACCACCACTGCCGCTTCCACCACCACCGCAGCTGCCAAGAGGGAACTTGCCCTTACCGATGACTTTAACCCAGATGACTACTATGACAAGCGAGACGTTCTTGACGTCGCTTATACCGTCGTTAAGGCTATTTACAACTCGGGAATTGTTCAAAGTCTTATTGAGAAGGCATTAGCGGACCCCGAGGCTTCCATCTCGTTCTTGCTGACGGTATTTAGCAAAGGCTTGGTCGTTGCAGAAGACATTTACAACTGGGCAAGCTCTTCTGGTCTTTTGTCACTGGCACTCCTGTGGCTTTCTACTAGCGGAAAAGAGTATGCTATTGAAGTCGCCGAGTTCATTGGCCAAAAGATTCTTGACGGGGATGCTTCTACGTCGGATGTTGATGACGCCACAACTACTTCTGCTGCCACAGGTACTACGACAACCTCTACTACCTCTACAGCCACTGCAACCACCGTCGTTAAAAGAAGAAACTACTAACCGATGTGCCCAGGTGGTTTGAGTTTCTCTCCAGCTCAGCTGGGCTAGGGCTGGAGAAATGTAGCATGAAAGCATATCCGAAATAGGAGTGGCGGAAGTGCCTTGCTGAATGATCTGGACGGCAGAGCCTTTGAGTCACGAGGATGATTAGTATCTTCTCTCTTAAGACCGTCTCTTATTTTACTGGCCACTGGACTGAGAATTGGTCTTTTCGTAACTAATATGACTTTAATTTACGTTTCTCTGTAATACCAGCGCAGTTCGGTCCCTTCCCAAAAGTTTCGGTCCTTTTTGCTTTTCACGTGTTTTATTCTTTCAAACCGACTCTAGTCTCTGCCTTTCATTTATATCGCGACTGACTGCAAAATCTCATTACGAGAGTTCGCGAACGGTAAAATTTTCTCATCACTTCCACAACTCCAAGCATGATCCGGAATCTCCTTGGGACTGCAGCTGCAAGGACATGCAGCTCGTTGCCAGTGGCAAGACCTGGTGGAATAACCCGCTTCGCTACCGTGGCGAGCGCCAGCCGCTTTTTCTCCAGCTCCTCTAGACGTGGGAATGCCAACTATCTCGAGAAGGTGCCCACCACTTACGAAGAAGAAAAGGTTATTATCGATGAGATTAACAGCACATTAAGCGAGGCTGATTTGCTCAACTCCTCAAGATTGAGGAATATCGGAATCTCTGCCCACATTGATTCTGGTAAAACGACTTTTACTGAGCGTGTGTTATATTACACCGGTCGTATCAAGGCCATCCATGAGGTTAGAGGCCGCGATGCTGTGGGAGCCAAAATGGACCACATGGAGTTGGAACGAGAAAAGGGCATTACCATTCAATCAGCTGCTACATACTGCTCATGGGAAAAGGACAGCAAGGACTATCATTTCAACTTGATCGACACTCCAGGACACGTGGACTTCACCATAGAAGTCGAACGAGCTTTACGAGTTTTAGACGGTGCAGTGCTTGTTGTCTGTGCAGTTAGTGGAGTGCAATCGCAAACCGTCACGGTGGATAGGCAAATGCGCAGATACAATGTTCCCCGAGTGACTTTCATCAACAAAATGGACCGGATGGGTGCGAACCCATTCCGCACTATCGATCAGATTAATCAGAAGTTAAAGACGCCAGCCGCCGCCATCCAGGTTCCTATTGGTGCTGAGGACAACTTGAAAGGCGTGATCAACATCATAGACAGAGTTGCTATTTACAACGAGGGTGCCCAAGGCGAAGAGTTGAGAATAACAGAGGACATTCCAGAAGAATTAGTGGATTTGGTAGAGGAGAGAAGACAGTTGTTGGTGGAAACGTTGGCCGATGTCGATGACCAGATTGCTGACATCTACCTCGAAGGCGAGGAGCCCAGCGTAGAACAGATCAAAGCTGCTATCAGAAGAGCAACCATTGCGAGAAGATTTACCCCTGTGTTGATGGGCTCGGCTTTAGCTAACAAGGGTGTACAGCCCGTGCTAGATGCTGTGGTCGACTATTTACCACAGCCTAACGAGGTGTTGAACACCGGTCTTGAACTTGTCAAAGGAGAGGAGGTGCCTGTGAAGTTGATTCCCTCATCCGAGGAGCCCTTTGTGGGCTTGGCCTTCAAGTTGGAAGAAGGCAAATACGGTCAATTGACATACATCCGTGTTTACCAAGGAAAGTTGAAGAAGGGTGCGTACATGAACCATGTCAAGTCTGGTAAAAAGGTTAAGGTCGCCAGGTTAGTGAGAATGCACTCCAATGATATGGAGGATGTGGACGAAATCGGTGCTGGAGAGATTTGTGCAACTTTTGGTATTGATTGTGCTTCTGGAGACACCTTTATCGGCCTGAACTCGAATAAAAACATTACCATGAGCTCAATGTTCGTACCCGATGCCGTTGTCTCTTTATCTATAGAGCCCAAGGCTAAAGATAATGGAAACTTTTCTAAGGCCATGAACAGGTTCCAGAAAGAGGACCCAACTTTCCGTGTCAAGTTTGATCCTGAATCGAAGGAAACAGTCATCTCCGGAATGGGTGAGTTGCACTTGGAAATTTACGTCGAAAGAATGAGACGAGAGTATGGCGTTGACTGTATTACCGGAAAGCCTCAGGTGGCTTATCGTGAAGCTATCACTACTCCTACGGTGTTCGATTACACCCACAAAAAGCAATCTGGGGGTGCTGGTCAATATGGTAGAGTTATCGGAGAATTCAAGCCAGTAGATGGCGAAAATCAATTCACACAACATGTTGTTGGAGGCAGAATTTCGGAGAAATTCTTGTTCGCTTGTCAAAAAGGTTTTGAAGACTGCTTAGAGAAAGGTCCTTTGATTGGCCACCGTGTTTTGGGAGTCCATATGCACATCAATGATGGTCAGTCACACATGGTGGACTCCTCCGAATTGTCGTTCCGTCTTGCCACTCATGGGGCGTTTAGACAAGCGTTTTTGAAGGCCAATCCAGTCATTTTGGAACCTATCATGACTATGGAGGTTTCGGCACCCAACGAGTTTCAGGGCAATGTGGTGAGTTTGATAAACAAGCTCGGAGGAATGATCATGGACACCGCCAACGGAGAGGACGAGTTTACCATTACTGCAGAGTGCACCTTAAACTCCATGTTTGGCTTTGCCACTTCTTTGAGGTCTGCCACACAAGGAAAGGGCGAATTCTCGTTGGAGTTCCTCAAGTATGCACAGACAGCGCCTCAGTTGCAGAAGCAATTGATCGCAGAAGCGGAGAAAAAGAAGTAACATGTACATAGCAAATGGGCCCCGCCCAATGTGTGGCTGGGGCGGTTTACATAGACAACCCAATTATTTACAAGAGTCCATTGACAGGCACAAAGTTTCCGTATGATACACAGTTGTATTAGTCGTATGTAGTGATGTGACCAAGATTACTTGGCAGCGATTTTCTTAACAGCATATCTTCTTTGCTTCTTCAAAACCATCACCTGGAATCTCTCAAAGTCGGACAAAGAGGCTCTCTTCTGTCTGACAGCCAACTTCTTGGCCCACGCGGTGGCAGCCCACTTGGAGTCAATGTCAGCAGCAGCCCACTTTTTGTTAACAGTAGAGGTTCTGGAGCCTCTGGGCAAGTTTAGCAACACAATAGGGGTCAAGACAACTTTGCCCAAAGCAATAGCTTGTCTCTCGACGTGAGGACCGTCAATCAAAACCTAATAAGTTAGTACGAGGACGAGAAAAGGGAAAAACACAAGTCAAACACAAGCAAACGGGTTCCCAGAAGCTCTTTGGAGTTCGAACCGATGTAACAACATCGTATATGCTCACACCATAATGATCTATGATCGCGGAGTCTACGTCAGATAGCAATGGAGGATTTCTGCCAAGACACCACAGCTGACACGAGCTGACCTGCGTCTTTGTGACCAAGAAGATAAAAACAAAATACCGGCGGTTAACATGTCTCTGACCTTGATCTGATCTTGGGGGGCTTTTGGACTTTCTGCTTGGACTTTCTGCTTGGACTCGTTCGTTCTCAACGCAATTTACATACTCTCTTCTGGTCGATGATCTCAACAATAGTGGCCAATTTGGAGTTGTCGATCAAGACCACACGGCCCAATTCAACGAATCTCCAGTTGGCGGTTTGAACAGTGACAGACATGTTGTTGATGTGTATGAAGAGTGGTTGGTAGAATTGAAAATTTTTTTAAGATAGAAACCGCACTTCGCGGAGTGCATGCGAGAGAAGAAACCCGGGATGCACGGGTGTGCAACCCGCGCCGGGCTCTGGCGTAACCAGGGCTGAAGCCCTAGGCCCTTGAAGCACTGCGCTGAGAGAGCTGGAGACGGGAGCCGTCCACGGTGCGATCAACCACTTTTCTTCAGCGTATGTGAGAGTACTATGATGATTTAATTTGCGTTTGAGGGCACAGTGACCGAAACACGCCTAGTTTCATATGGCGCTGTGCAGCATGCGACCATTTTCCTTCTGAGTATAGACGATACTAACCACAAGCCAGGATACCATTAGCCATAGTAGTAAAGGCAGGACTTGTAGCATTATGCGTCTTCAGCATTCGACTTCTTGTATTATTATTCAGCGCATGTGAGGAGCGGTCTCAGGATGGCCGCAGCTCTGTTTCAAACTCAGCCCAGCGCTTCCTCCAAGTTTGCAGTGTGTTGTTGGCTGAGCTCTTTCTCTATCTCTGTATTGAGCGACTGCTCACCACTGCTCACCACTGCTCACCACCGCACACTAGCACATATACTAAATATTCCTACGCTCCTTTCTACCGTGCTTGGCGGTTTTTTCCGTTCCATGCCTTTGTGTTCCATCATGGCCCATTTACCTTTTTCTGCCGACCCTTGTCTGCTCGTGCTCTGTAAGTTGTATCTTTGTCTATCTCTCGCTCGTCCGGCTGTTCTGTATGCTCACTTTCTCACCAAATTTATCTCTCGCTTCCTTCTACATGCACAGGGCTCTTTCCAGATTGATGAGTACCAAAAAACCAGTGCAACAGCCGCCCTGGATCAGGCCGCTGGCTCCGCAGGGAGAGGCGCCGGTGTTGAAGATATACAACTCGTTGACCAGAACCAAAGAGCCGTTCGTTCCAATTGCCGTGAACCGAGTCTCGTGGTACTGCTGTGGGCCCACCGTCTACAACCACGCCCACATGGGCCATGCCCGCAACTACGTCTGCTCCGATATTTCCCGGAGGATTCTTCGGGACTACTTTGGCTACAATATCTGCTTTGTGCAGAATGTCACCGACATCGACGATAAGATCATCGTCGCAGCACGCCAACAACATCTCTTCGAGGAGAAAATTGTCCGTCGGTACCTTTCGGTGACTCCACAGCTCGTGGAGGACTGCAAACAGTACTTGGCCCATTACGTGGGACAGAACTTGCCGCTGTTTTCTGGGGCACTTGACACCGAGTTGGTGCCGTACATCGACTCGCTAGATCTCGCTTCCCTTGCGGTGGAATCCCCGAAGTTGCCCATGCATGCTAAGGCTGCTAAACGGGCCCACGGGGCCATATTCGGCAATTTGCCTTGGGAGGAGTTTATATCTGCTGTTGAGGACGTGGCAGTTCCATCTTTGGACAGGGACTTCGGCTCCAATGTAACCGACCCCGAAATTTTCAAGAAGTTGCCTGCCTTCTGGGAAGACAAGTTCAATCAGGACATGGAGAGACTCAATGTCCTTCCACCCTCGGTCACCACGCGTGTGTCTGAGTACGTGCCAGAAATCATCGACTTCGTTGACAAAATCATTGAGAATGGGTTTGCCTATGCTACAACCGATGGCTCGGTATATTTCGATACGCTAAAATTCGAGAACGATCCCAAACATGACTATGCAAAGTTGCAGCCTTGGAACAAGGGCTCGTTGGAGCTCATCAATGACGGCGAAGGCTCGTTGTCGACATCAAATCCCGGTTCGAAGAAGAACTCTGCTGATTTTGCTCTCTGGAAGGCGTCCAAGCTGGGCGAGCCTGCGTGGGACTCCAAGTGGGGGCCTGGTAGGCCCGGGTGGCACATTGAGTGTTCAGTTATGGCTAGTGATATTTTGGGGCTGACCATTGACATCCACTCCGGCGGTATTGACTTGTGCTTTCCACACCACGACAACGAACTAGCCCAGTCGGAGGCGTACTTCGATAACAAGCAGTGGATCAACTACTTTATGCACAATGGACACTTGCATATCCAGGGCCAGAAGATGTCCAAATCCTTGAAGAACTTTATAACCATTGAGGAGGCTTTGCAATCATATTCTGCCAGACAGCTCAGATTGGTCTTTGCGTTTGGAAACTGGGAGAGGCCACTTGACTTCAAGGATTCTTTGATCAACGAGGTTAAAGCGTATGAATCCACTTTGTCCAAGTTTTTCACCAATGTGAGGGCCCTTGCCACCGATTACAGGCACTCTGTTGCCGAGGGTGAACACAGGTCGAAGAAACTAGACCATGCTGGTAAGCAGCTCTTGGTAGATTTACAAACTGCCCAAACTGATGCACATGCCGCATTCTGTGACAACTTGTCGTCACCAGGGGTCTTGAGGGTGATTGGTGATTTGATTTCCAAGTGCAATTTGTATATTCAAAGTACTGTTACTGGTCAAAACACCATGCAGCTTGAGCCTTTGCTTGACATAACCAACTGGATTGTCAGAACCCTCGAGGTTTTGGGTTTCGAAAGCAGATCAGATAAGCTAGGTTGGGAGGACGCTAAAGACTCTGACAATGCAAGCAGTGCATCGAAGGAGGACGTGGCTATGCCGTACGTCAAGGCAATGTCGCAGTTCAGAGACACTGTGAGAGAGTTGGCCATTAATTCAGCGGACCAAAAGGAGTTCCTCGTTGCCTCAGATGCTTTGCGGTCAGATTTGGTCAATTTAGGCATTTCTTTGGACGATCGCCCTAACGGAGGTGCTCTTATCAAATTTTTGAACGAACAAGAAAAGCAGGAGTTCATTGAACAACAGAAGGCAAAAGAAGAGCAGGCGCAGGAGAAGGCACGGAAGAAACAGCAACAGGCGGCTGCAAATGCCGAGAAAGAGAGAGAACGGCTCGCCAAGATGAAGATAAAACCCGAGGCGCTTTTCCAAGACAACACGTTGTACTCCGAGTGGGACGAACAGGGAATCCCAACCAAGAGTTCCTCTGGCGAGGAGATTACCAAGAGCATGAGGAAAAAGTTGATAAAGCAGTATCAACAGCAGGAGAAGCTTTACGCAGAGTACTTGAGTAAGCAATAGTGCTTTTGCACCTATAGTGGTAAACCACACGGCCGTGCTGGTATTTCAAAAATTTCCCACATGCTTGAGCTGCGAGAATGAAGTAGCAAATCGGTCATAATTAATTTCTTTATTCATTACTTGTTTTGGCCATCCTCCCCCATTTTGGTTTGTCACAAACTTATCCAACTGGCCGCACACCACACCACCAGTAGTAGTAGCCAGGTGTTTTCGCAACTTGGCCTGCACCTCGAAGCTCCACGCCAATCCTCACATCACCATTGTCACCATACTCAAACTCCAACAGGCCATGTTCAGCTTAGCGTCTCGTGCCCAGGCCATCTCCAATACGGTGCTCTCTGCAGTATCGACAATAAGCATCTTGATTGCCGTCATTTCGGTGGTCCAGCTCTACTTGGGAGGCGCATGGGATGTGGACTCCACTCAAATCTCCAAGATACGTGCCACGGCTCTGTTGAAAAACCTGCGTGCTTTTGGTGCACTGGCCGGCACACCCAAAGAGAACTCTAAGATCCAGTTTGATTTGAGTACAGACTTGACTCCACTCTTCAATTGGAACACAAAACAGGTGTTTGTCTACTTGACTGCGGAGTATGATGGGAAGGCGTCCTCACCGAAGAACAAGGTAACGTACTGGGACAAAATCATAACTTCGAAGGACGACGCAGTTTTGGACTTGAAGAATGTTCGGGCCAAGTATTCCGTGTACGATGTCGAAAATACGTTCCGGGAGAGATATGCGAATTTGAAGTTGGAATGGAATGTTCAGCCGTGGGTTGGTCCTTTACTTTACGGGTCTACTGAGAATATTTCGACGTTCCAGTTTGCCTCGCCAAAAAAAGCATAGTATAGAAACGGGTTATATAGCAAGTCCGACCATTCGATTCTGCTGAAGCGTCATTGTAGCCCTCTCTCAATTCTCACATCTCAATTCCGAATTGTGCTAGTATAACTATCTTCATGAACCGATTCCCTGTATCTCTTGCTTCTTCCTGCTTTCAATCTTTATCTATTATTCTGAATCTATTGGATGCTATGTCCTTAAACACAGGTAAACTATTTACATTATATGCTAGTAATGATCCTTTCGTCCCTTCTTCCTTTGCTTCCGCGTCTTACGGCTCCCTACACTTTATGATGCGCTAATTGAGACCCACGCTGCGGAGCACTTCAATCGTCTTTTGTCTTCTGCTGTCTCTAGACTCAGCAGTGACTGTTGCAGCCAATCCACTCTTCTCGCTTACTCCCATGCGGAACCTCACCACCCGTGTGCGTTCCTCGCTAAAGTATAGCAAGTACTCCATTGTCTCAGGAAATTTGTCATAGAGACCGAAAGCAATATATTTATTGCCATCACACAAACCTTCGATCTTTGTAACCAATTTGGATGCCAAATTTGGCTTGATGATGTTGTTTGTGCTAATCAGACGTTCAGGGACAAAAAACTCAACAAATTTCTTAAAAATATTCTCCACAGTCCATGATTCATTGGGGCACAAAGCTAGATACTCTGCCAAAACTTTTTCCAATTCACGTCGGGGCTCTCGTATATGCTCATAATCCGCAAGAAGCTTTTCGACGTCCCATACGTTATAATACTGGTTAAAAAGGTCGTACTTGCTTTGAATGGCTTCAACAGACATCGTGCGACTTAGATAGACGAGCAATATGCGATAAAGTTGATGCAACCTTCTAGTAATCTTCACCTCGATCCAATTCCCCAGAACTAAGAACCTTTCGCACAAATCCAAAACAGTCTCAACTGCGCTCATCGAAGCCGACTGATCACTCAAAATCTTATGCCCGATCAAGTGTAGTTGATACCCCGACAATCTAACGTTGTTTTTGAGAAGATTCTGGGCGATTTCTACGTAGCCTGAGACTTCGGCGCTGTTGCGTTGTAAAAGCAGAAGTTTCGTATCCATGACTCTCCGGTAGTCAAGTTGTAAAAGCTTCGGAAGCGGATTAACTCCCTGAAGATGACCTATAACGTCATTCAATTCCGAAATTGCACTAGTGGTTAAGGAATTGGCCACTTGAAAATCACCGTACGCAAGATAGACTTTACTCATCTCGAAAAGAAGGCTCACACGAAGCAGGAAAGCGATTTTACCCTCCAACTTTGAACGAATCTGATTTAAAAAGTCGAGAATCAAGTCCATAGTCGAGTCGTCGTCCAGAGATGCGTGGATTGCGTAGTCGGAAACAATTTTGAGTAGGAATAATGCATTTTTTGAAAGCTCGTCTAACGAGACTTTGCTAGAGCTCTTAACACCACTGACAGAAAAGCCATACAATTCCAACACAGATTGTACAAGATTGTAAGAGTTTTGAAATCCTTTCTTGTTAATTGAATCCATCAGAATCAACGATTGAGCCACGTAGTAGTACGATCGAGCGCTGATACTCACTTTTCTGGATACCATTTCTCGGTAAATTTTCAAAACTTCAGAATTATCATTGTAGGATCCATCTGCAGAGTACTCTTTGAGAAAAGGAATGAAGTGCAGTTCATTCGATAAGTTAAGTGAACTGGCTAAGTCGAGAAGCTTTCTGGCATCCTCATGTTTTTCTATGCTGATTAGGTGACGGATTGCCTCCGTCAAGAGGTGGTCAAAATGCCTAGGACTGCTCTCCCTGTGTTGTACCCTTGAAATAATATGCCCAATTCTCACACTAATTTCTTTGCGAGTACTAGAATCAGTGATTTCTTTAAACCACAGTCTATAATTTCTTAACTGCGCCAGAAGTATTAGGGAGTTCTGGAACGGAACGTCAGCTTGTTCCTGTGCTTCGAAAGCCATATCGTTGACCCTTTGAAATTCACCCATTTTTGTCAAAAACACCATGGCATCGTGATAAACAATGTCCGTGGTGAGTCCAAGATCTTCTGCAAGCAACCAAATTCGTTCAAACTGCTCGATTGAGTATGTTGCAGACACGAAGCGAATCATTTTGCAGATTGTTGACGAGTCAATGAATATTAACGACAGCAGCTTTTGCTTTTCGATCAACAGATCAAGTGCAGCCATAGCCAGTTCAACACTATACAGAGGCAAATTTGCCTGAAAAACTTCAAGTTGAAGTGGAGCTACATTATGCAGTGGTATGATGCCACGGTCCACATATTGGAGAAATTCATTGAACCATTTGTTAACTGATTCAATGTTTCCAGAATTCACATTCGTCATAACTAAACTGCGGAATATGGACGCCGTAGGAGTGAGGTTCCGCTTGAGAAGTTGTCGGTAGAGTTGTTCAACATCGCTTGTAGCTCCAATTGACGCAAGAGCGCCCATGACAATTGAGTAATGAATAATGTGCGGTAGATCGTGCCGTCCGTACATGTCTTCAAACTGTTTTTGTAGTAGTTCCCAGTCCTTGGTGTCCTCACTAATTTTTAAAAGAAGCGAAATATGCAAGTCATCCTGAAGTGTGGGTGTAGCAGCGTAAAGACTCAACGCAGTGCCGTAGGCCCTGAGCCGCGTATATGCAATCATTGTGTTCCGCAAATCTTCTTTGGTTCTATAGAAGTTATCAATAAAACCAAAGTTTTCTAGGTTGTCATTCTTATAATTCCAGCACTGGATAGCTACTTGTGGGTAGAAGTGGGCCAGAGCCTCGAGGAGAACCGAGACAAACATAGACAAAACACTTGAATCATTGTCTTTGGACATGCAAATGTCTGCGATAGCTTCCATAAAAGGTTCGTCGGTAAAACTATCCAGTTTTGCAGCCAATAACCGAAGACACTTGCGGTAGTAACGTATGTTCCCAGAGTCGGGAGAAAAAGTCGTGCCTTCAATTAGTGGATAATATTCCAAGAATCCTGTCATGGCCAGCTCGAGTTCCTCAGGCAGCAGCCCACTCAAGAGCGTTTTTGTGATGAAAATTTTGTTCATTTTATGCTTTTGAAGTTGCAGATACTGCAGCGCCGAGTAGAATGCTCGCATCAGGGAAGCGTTACACACTAGCCCTGTGCTAGAACGGGAAGGCTGCAATGTTTCCATAATAGTGCAAGCCCAGGACTTGGACTTGCCGCCGCTGCCCTGCTGCAATGGGGCCATGAGTTTCTGATATGCCGCATAATCGCCCTGGTTGAGCATTAAGTGGACTATACGGTCTTTGCACTGACCAAACTTTTCCTGAAGCAGCAGATTCTGATTGCGGAAGAACACCGCATGCCAAGCATCCAACACGAACTCGTACGCCTGCTGAGCAAGAGGCCCGGACGCCATTTCCAATGCCTGAAGAAAAAGCTGATGAATAGACTTTTCCTCTTGGAGCGAAGGCTGGGATAGATGAAGACTATGCAAAAGGGCATTGGTCAAGGATTCATTGGACAAAATCCGCTCGATGTCAGGAACATTTAGTGCCGTACTGCGCAAATACGTGCGTCTTGTGCTTGCAGCACGGGCTTGTCTATAACGGGCGTGGTTCGCCAGTGCGGGCCAATTCGGGTCTGATAGCAGCGACGGTAGAACAAGCTTCGTGGCTTCCACACAAAGTAGCGACGCTCGGCGGCCAGCAAGCAAAGCTCTGATTGGTCTCCTCAACATAGCGCACCACTGCAGATGTGTATGAATGGGATAGAAACGAGTGGAGCACTCTGACAAGGCTTTTTATGTGCGCTCTTCAAAGGCTGGAGAATTGTTGATGCGACTGCGCGGTGGGTACATCTCGTCAGATGATTCTTGGTGCACGGGTGCCCACATCTGGTGGACTCCACCAGGAATGCTAGACTGGGCGTGAAGGTTGAGCCAGCGAGTTTTGTGTGGTCGGGCTTAAGTTCCAGCCGAGATTACAGGCCTGGTTTCTACGGTGTGCTCTACTCATCATCGCAGAGGTTCCGCTCAACTCTTGACTTGAGACACAGAAAGAGGAAAACAATAGTGAACCTAGAGAAAAACAACAGTGAATCTAGAGGAAAACAACAGTAAACCTAGAGAAAAACAGTAGTGAACCTAGAGAAAAACAGTAGTGAACCTAGAGGAAAACAACAGTAAACCTAGAGAAAAACAGTAGTGAACCTAGAGAAAAACAGTAGTGAACCTAGAGGAAAACAACAGTAAACCTAGAGGAAAACAGTAGTGAATCTAGAGAAAGATAGACAGTTACCACATGGAGCAAGCGTTCTCTCGTCAGAGTCATTAAATCAGTTTTGTTGTTTTGTAGTCACCGGAGCAGCACTCCTAGTACAGTGTGAATATAGATCATCATCGAAAGAACCGCAACTCGACCATGTGAAACACAATCTATGGCTTTGCCCTACACTAAGTTAGTACAACCACGAACCGCAGCAGCATCAAGATGTGCTTGCGTCAGCATTCAGTAAAGACCTATCATCAGCCCCTCCGCTCCAGCACTTCTAAAAATGTACACAGAAATGCGACTCCTCTTCCTATTTGTACAAAAGAGGGGGGAAGAGGGTTGAATATGTCCGCCCGGTCACGAGTTTCCTCATAGTGCTGACTTTGTGTTCCTATTTGTGAACATACCTGTCTTGTTAGTACGGGCTCGTCACCGATGTGGAGGCAACTCATACAAGGCTGAAACTTAACGAAAATGCATTTGTCAACCCGGAGTATTCAGTTGGAACAATTGGTAAAAAGCAATTAATCTTCGTTGCCGCTGTTGACCACATACCATTCATTGAATTCCACAAGATGAAGCACGGTAGGAGGAGAAATTTTTTCCTCACGAATTCTCGCTACATATAGCACATATAGTGTGCAGGACATATGGCTATTATCTACAAGCTGGCTATTATCTACAAACGGGCCACGAAATGTCAGGGCAGTAAGCAAAACATTAACTCTATCTACCAGGTACGACCTCTGGGGCGGTGAACGGCATCTTTTAAATTTCTGTTTTGATGGCAGTTTCTTGGCCGGCCCAGCCAACACGCAATCCCTTCGCTAGGCGTCGAAAAACAGCACTTTCAACAACAAAGCAAAGATTACGTGTGCTGCTAGTATGGCAAAAAGAACAAACCTCTGAGTTTTCCGGCCTTCCGTGCTTTCAGCGCCGTTCATAGCATTCTTGATCACAATAGGACGAACTTTCAAAAGAATACTCATCCCAGAAAGCACACTGCACGCAACAACTAGTGTCCAACTCAATAGGCTCAGCAATACGTGGTGCGTTTTGCTCGAAACAAAGACGGCTAGAACCACATTGAGCGCAGTAGCAGGAATCCATAGCACATTGGAATAACTGTAGATGGAAATCAACCGCGTCAAAGAAAGACGGTCGTGAAATTTCAAGACATACGTCGTGACGACATATAAAAGCAAGGGTACCACCACAGTATACCCGAAGAATAGTACCAGTGACAAAAATAGAAGTAGGAAATGATACTCGTACTTCTGTGCATCTTTTGACGAGTGAATCCAATCGGCGAGCAAATGGGAGCCTGTGGATGAAATGAACATGAGGACGACAAGCGTAGCATTGATCCAGAAAAATCCATAGAGCTCCGTGGGCTTTTCCTCATCCTGCGAGGCAACCACAGACACTTGGTTTAAGGGGTTCAACGCCAAAACAATCTTCCCAAAGAATTCCTCCGTGTTAATGTCAAAGAATCGACTGTAATAGCTTATCTGATAAATGCTGCTGGCACTCTTACTTGAAACGCTCCTCGCTGGAGATGGACCTGATGGCTCAATAGGAGGCGTGCCGGGGTTTGACGGTGCTGTTTGTTAGAACTTGTACAAGTAGAGGGGGTCTGCGTTATACGTACCGTTCACATCAAGAAGTGAGGGGACATCCGGTTCGATTGACTTTGCGGGTTAGTACCAAGCTTCCAAGCGCAGAATATTCTTCTACTTACCCCGGCCGGGAGCGATGTGTAGCTGGCCATGAGTGGATAAGTTGCCCACTGCCTGCTCAGAGTTGCAAGTTACGGTTAGGTTTTCTGTCACGTGACCGCTATGCCCAAGCGTGGTGAGTTATTGTTGTGGAATTTAGATAGACCGGTCGTCCACATCTGACCACATGCCACTTATTGTAGTTGTGGTGTTGAGGCTTTGAGGATTGGAGACCAAACGTAGCCCTTGATCAGAGGAAAAGCTGGTTTTTGCTGTTGCCATTACAGGTTTAAACAGATGACTTTTGATGGAGGACGTAGCTCGGACCAGATGCGCATCGGGCCTATCCAGATCAAACTTCATGGTAGGTTCCTTGGCCGTAGGATGCTTCACTCTTTGAGATGGGCGACGGGCGTTATTCTTGATAACCACGACGCTTGTAGCGTCGTCGCAAGACAAATCGGAACCCTTGGAAGAGGCCACATTACTTTCAAGCTCCGCTTTGTAAGTTGTAGGATCCAAGTCTTTAGCTTTCGGCTCTAAGACACTCAACGGGAAGGGTATTCCTTCCAAACAAGATACCACTTTAGTTTCCGGAGCGAAGACTACAAATATTGTCCCAGTGAAGGCCACCACAGCTAGGCATGCAAATATAGTGAATGGAGCTAGCTCGAAGAAAGCAGTTCCACAGGCCAAAACAAGTGCGTCTGAAATCCAAGCAGCAGAGAGGGCCAATGAGATGCCCTGTGTTCTTATGTGGTTAGGCAAGAGTTCCATTGCGTATACCGTCGAGCAAACCAGGATAAGTGAAGAAGACACTGAGAAGGAGAAACATGTTAGTGCCAACATGGCCGACGCGGGGACATGCTGGATAACAAACGGGGACCCGAAAGCGATATGGCGGGAAGAAGGAATAGCAAAGACATAGCTTATAGCGCTCATGGAAGCGAAAGTGATGGTGTGTAAAAGAAACCCAAAAAACAACATTTCTGTGCGACGAGCTTTCCTCAAAATAGCCATGGACACCATAGTAAAAAAAGCCAGGAACACATAGTAAAACCCGTTGAAAAACTCCACTGTGGAGTCAGGAAGACGGCAGGACGCAAGTGTATAGTGCAAGAGATGAGTGGAACCGCACGCTGCAGAAAAGCGGGCGAACACTTGCACTGCCACGGAGCAAAGAAAACGCCATTTGGCGCTTTGCTCAAACAACTGGCCCAAGTGTGCAGCAAGCGGAGGAACCGACAAAAGTGGCGTTTCCAGTTCTCGTATGCCCATGCGCTCAAGTGTTTTGGTAGCTCGCAACCACTCACTGCGTCGAGCTAAAGTCCTCGGGGAATCAGGCAATATAATCGAGGATACCATAAGAAACAAGCCCCAACCGGACTCAGCAGCCAAGCTGAAACGAAAGGCATCAACCGGTACAACGATCCTTTGAAGAAGCACTCCGCAAACAAAGATTACCGCCAGTCCTGCTATTCCCAAGAGCACGGCCCACCCAACTGCGACGGCCCTATGGGGTCCCGTGAGCATATCAAACACGTATACCACCAGGGCTACACTTGAAAGGCCAACCGCAAAACCTTTGATCACTTTGCAGAGAACCACGTACACATTTTCTGGGGAGAAGAATACCCCAAGGCTGCCGGCCGACCAAAGCACTGCTGCTATACGGAGCACCCAGAGGCCACCAACCTCCTCACAGAGCTTGCCTGCGAATAGCGACGCACCTAAGGTTAGTATGAAAGCCCGGAAAAAGCTTCAAGTTTTCAACACCCCTTGGCCAGCCCTAGTTATGGCTTGTGTAGTTGCTTTATCTTCCTGATAGTACCTGACTTTTGTTTGAACGTACATACCTGCTGCCCCAATGGAGCACCCTGACACTAACAAAGCGGCAGCCACAAGCGAGACATTAGAGAACACTTCGCCGAATTTATTGTTGGCCAGAAAGGCTCGTATAAGCGCGCCGTCCAGCTGAAGGATTAGACCCGAAAGGGCGCTGACGATCACAAGACCTGGAGCTCGATACGTCCTTAACATTTGCTGGTGGAATGGGTGCAAAACCCAAGCGTATGCTCGCGTTACTCTCGCTCTCTTTTCGCAGCCCGGTCACGTGAGCGCCGCGGCCCAGCCTGCTACTCCTTCATGGACATGGGCAGGGCACTACAAGACCATGAATTCTACATGGCAGCATTCGAGATATGGCGAAAACTCAAGCAGGCTCGAGCAGATTTGACTCGCTCTTCTTCGAGAATGCTCCATGCGTGGTGCCCGACACATATGCAAAAAGAACACTTCTTCATTCTCCCGTGGTCATGGGCATGTATCTTCAGTTCCGCTATAGCCTGACAAAACCGCTCATGGGCCTCGCTAGTTTGTCGCTTAATGATGAAAACGACCAGTTCTTGCACACTCCAGAGCAAGATTCGTACTTTGGTGATGATATGAGCGAGGAGGATGACGCTATGTGGCGCCTCAACCACGATGACTCGGTTCCTGCGTCCCAGGATCTGCTTCAACTTTCTTCTCTGGAAAGTTCAACTGCCACTGCGGAGCTCATGGTGCGTGTGACTTCGTTGCTAGTTAATGGAGTGTCATACCTGCTTCCTGCGGCTGTGACGGCGTGTGTTGTTGTGCCAGGTTCCACCGAAGATTCGCTTCTTATACTGCTTCTGTCGGGCTTCCTGCTCTTGATTCGCCTCTGGAAGGTGCCTCGAGGTCTAGAAGACCCACTGCTCGCGACTGCTTTTTCCGATACCGTAGCTACTACTACTTCACATGTTGTACGGCCATTTGTCGTGCAGTGGTGGAAACTCTCCTCCCAGGAAAACTTCTCAGTGCAATGCCTGGCGTTGGCAGCACATCCCCAAGGTTTGGCGGTTGTTTCTTGCGCTCCTGATTCTCACATCCGAATTCACATATGTGAGCAAACTACCGTAGGGCTTCAACTTCTGCCTCATTTCAACGTCCCAGTCAATGGTGCCATTTTGCACTCATGCTTTGCACATCCGTTCGATTCGTTAGGTCCCTACTCTCACTTGATGTTTATGGTACTTACATTTTCCAATAACAGGCGTCTCGAGATCTCGCTCTACTCTTGGTATATGAGCGACTCTCTTAATGGCAATATTGAGCGGTCCACGTTGCCATTGAATGGTACTTTTCCGTTTCCCGTGTTGGCTATTCCCTTGTCTAAGAACAGCAGCTTTTTATTCGTGTGTCCTGGCGAGTTTATCATTGTCACAATCCACAACATCTTATCCGCGGACTATTCTTTTTCCAAATTTGCATACGATGGGTCATTTCCAACGTCATATTTCCTCCCACGGGCTCCACTCTTGTCTCTGGAATCCTCCGCTACGGACGAAATTCTCCTTGCTTCCGATTCTGGAATTATATACTCCGTTATCATAAAAGAAAACAAAGAGCTAACCTATGTTCCCGTGATTAAACTACCAGATCTGATAGCTACTTTTTCTTTATCGCACAACTCCTCTGGGCTGGGCTACAACCTCACTTTCTCTCGAGATACAGGAGGAAGCAGGGAGCTTTACATTCCATCACTTTTGCCCAAACAGTCACTTCTGATACCGGAGAGAAAATTGCCTTATAGTGATGCAACAATAATCAAAAACTACAAGGGATGGGCTCTCATTGTTGATGTCCTAGTGATAGACCTGTTTCAAACGCGTTCTACAGTCAATGAAGTATCTCAAGAGCTATGGGTTCTTCATGGCATGGAAAAAAGGACAAAGTTATCTCATTTAAGTACAGGCTATTTGTTAAAAAGGGATCTGCTGATATTTGAAGAGTTTCGCAAAGGTATGAAGTTGTTTTTTTTGAAGAGTGAGCTGCTGGAGCATTTGCTTTGTTCTATGCCATTCAAAACAAGGTTCTTGAAGTATTTGCCTGATACAGATGAGGACTCTGAATTGGAGGATGATGAAGTAGCAAGAGCAGAACCTTTTGTGGAGATTGAGGAGCCAGCTTTGGTTTCCGATAGTCCTACATTGTGCTGCAACTATCTTCCTGATTCTGATGTGTTATTTCAGTTCACACTGAGGAGTATTTGTATCTCCAATGTAAGCAATTGCAAAACTTCATTTTTTTATGACAGAGAAATTTTGTTTGCGGACATGGTTGGTCATTTCGCTGTCCTTGCCGTCGAGGAACATTCCAATGTTTCGATTGAGATTGTAAGGCTCTCTTCAATGGATGGTTTTGATTCAGAAGAGAATATTCTCTCCAATAGGGCCTATTTCAATGTATTGTTTTCACTGACGTACGAGCAGCATATTAGTATGTTGAATTGCTTTCTTGTGGATGAATATCTTTACATCTTTGTTGGTCTGTTCGAAAGTGAAATAGACTTGTTGAAATTTAACATTAATAACCACGAAAGTGAGAAGATCTTTCTGTTCAGCTTACTCAGCATTTGTGCAAAGAACACCAATGATAATGACTATGATGACATCATTCCCCACGATTGTGCTTACTTACAAACGTTACGAAAACTCTTTATTGGCTCGAAATCTGGTCATGTAGTAGAGTTTCACGTTAATGATGCGGGACTGTTTATATTCTCCCGGATTTTGGTCTTGGGTATCATGCCAGTTTGTTTGTTTTCAAGTAAAACTGATGAGAATTTTCTATTCGTGTGCTTGCAAAACTTATGGCTCTTCAATTTTTATTGTAGCGACATGCCAGTCAAAGTTACATTCAATGAAAAGATTCCAAAGAGCATAATTACTATGACAGAGCTTCCGACTGACGAGGAACAACACCTTCGCTTCGCATTCCTTCGAGAAGATGGGCTTACGATTGGCTCTATTTTCTGTCACGATTCAGTACTCTTGAAACATATAAATATTGGTGAACCAGCCAAGAAAGTGATCTATTTTGATTCCTTAAACATTTTTGTTCTTTTATGCAAGTCAAAGGATTCGCTTACTCGACTTAAATTTGCTGACAGAAAACTGTACAAAATGTTGAGCACTGTGGAAATTGACTCAAGAACTAGTAGCCCGAGAAGTGACCCAATATTTTTGCAAACTGAAATCCCCATATGTGGGATGGTGTGGACTGTCGTTAGACATGGAAGACTATCAAAAAAGCTCATAGTAGGCACTCTGGCTGAAGGTCGAGGTGGTTCTTTGAAGATTTTAGACATCAGCAAAGTTCTGTTGCAAAAGTCTAGTTCTCATGTGGTGAAAGTAGCAGAATTAATCTCAATACAACGAGATCTGCCAGTCAAAAGTGTTCAGCAAATCGGCTCTACAATATTCTTCTCAGCTGGTTGTGTTTTATACTCCACTTCATACAATTTGGAGAGTAAGAGGTTTCTGCCTATTCGAGAAGAATATACTGGTGAATCAGATATTGTTGGTATCAGTGTTGTTGACAACGTATTATTGGTGAACAAGCGCATGGACTCGCTCTCTGCTTTTTGTTATTCTGAGGATGGCGGGTCTGGTTATGACTCATCTGAAGAATATCCTAGCAAACTTAGTGTGCTATTTCACGATAGCAAACCGCGTTCAATGGTTAATGTGGCTGGGATTGGTGACAAGTACGTCGGAGGTGACCAATTCAATTCTTCGATTTTGATGCTTGATTTGAAATCTGTCAAACCTTGTTTTGTTTTCAAGGTCCCAATGATCCCAAGGGTATATTCAACAAATTTTAAAAGTTACTGGGATGACTTAGAGACAAAGCCACTTCAGATGTTGTGTGTCGGTGTGAATGGAGAAATCATTGGAATCGAATTGCTAAACAGTGCGGAAGAGATTATGCAAATATTTCGTGACACTCTTGCTCTTACTTACGGTCTTTCTGACAATGAAGCTCTCGCAAAATTCGTCGAGCGCTTGGAGAGACCCTTTACGGAGAAAGTAACTGGGAAAGGCTTACATACTATCTACAAGCCTTACTTTAGTTTCCACGAAAATAGAGCAAAGGCTATCGATTTTGACATCCTTGAACTTTCAAAGCTAAACAAGTCAAGTTTTCGTCTTTGATGGCCTCTCTTCGTTTTCTTCGATTGTTTTTCTTTTTCAGCCTATCTAGTCGTGTTTGTTGTTACTAACACACTACATAAATATTTCTACGGAGTCATAAGTGCTCTTAATAATTTGCCTCGTGATTCATTCATATAAGAAAATAACGACTCTATAAATTACACGCTCAAGAATTCCACAATCACTCAGAGCTAGACGTTGTTTTCGATTGGTTATCTGTCAGCTTCGTATCTCCCTCAGGAGTCATGATTGTTTGATTTTGCTTTCGCCTCTGCTGTCTATACTCAGCAGCTCTAGTTGAACGCTCACCTTCCAGGCTCTCAGACGTATCAACCCGTCTGAACTCTTGAAGTAGATTTCTTGCTCGCGATCCGACGTCTGTATCCTCTGTCAATGCTGATTTGTCCTCTTCTACTATTAATTGCTTCTCTTCATCAACTGGTTCATTGTCCGATTGCTTTTTAGAGTTCTCTAGAAGACGCTTCTTAATGAGAGCCCGCTTCCTAGCGGATGTCGGCTCTCCACGTTCAGAGCCTGCAGCCTTTAATTTTTCAAGCAAAGTATCCATCACGTTTGTCTCTGGTTCAGAGTCTGATTTTGCTTCCTTAAGTTTTTGCTGTTTAGTAGCATTTTCTAGAAGCTTCTTTCTTTGTTCATATACCTTAAGTTCCTCTTCTCTTGCCAAATTTTCGCGTTGCGCCCGTTTGAAATCATTGAAGAAGTTAGTGAACTTGCTGAAAAATGAGTTCCTTACAAAACTGTCCCCAACATCTTCGCCAAAATATACCATTAACTTATCAAATTCTTTGAAAGTGTAGTTTGCTTGGTCTTGCAATAATTCGGCTTTTCTCTTTGCTTTGGGTAAAAGAGGCGAGACGACCTTTAAGACCCGGTCTTGCGGATGGAACTTCGAAACATCGCTCAAATTTCCAATATCTATCGAACTTTGGACATTTTTAATTTGCTGTGCGTAGTCTTTGCAATCGTTGGATATCACCTCTATTGAGTACTTTGCAACTTCATTGCAGACAGCAAGCTCTTCTAAAAAATTTAAAAGCTCAGGATAATTCGTTCTGATGGTCTTTTCAACATAATGTAAGAAGGACATACTATTTTTATCATCCTTCACAAAATTCAATCTTTGAAGAGAACTCAACTTGAAGCCTTTAGCCTGCTTAGAAGAATCATTCATGTAGTTTCCAACTGCGAGAATAACATCAAAGACGCTGCGCAAATATTTCGAGTTTTTGATGCTATTGACAGACTCGTCTATGTTTCTTAACTTTTTGACAAGATCGTCATAATCTTTCTCGTAATTTGCAATTGTTTTTAGTGAGCGAATTCTTGACTTCCAATAATGTTGCAAATTATATATAAGTTCCAAATATATCCTGTCAGGTCTTTGTAATTCATTAGGATCTTTATCCGGTATAGCAATTTCATCGCTGGAGTAGTCGGTGGAGTAAGGTTGCAAACTTATTGCAAGGCTATTTGGAATCTCGACAATTTCCTCTCTTGAGAGAAACTCAAGTATTGCATTCTCAAGAACATCTTTGTCACATCTCAAAATCTTGTGCACAACTTCCACATCGGACAATGAATTGAAGAAATGTAAATTAATCCCAAATTGTTGTGCGATATCTCGCGCCAAAATCGAAACTTTATCGATTTCATCCTTCTTCTTGGTCGCCAATTTTTTGATCTCCTTCGCAGCAAAAATTGTTTCAATTTCATCTAAAACACCCTTGTTCATTAGATCTGATGCTATGTTATGAGGTTCTGACTTATGCCAAAAAGAATCCTTAACACTTTCAGAAGTTTCAACTTTCTCCCAATGCAATTGCTTCAACTTTTTCTTTGGTCTTGGGAAATTATCGAATAAACCGGGAACCGGTTTAGTAACGACGAGAGGATGTTCAGTTTTCGTTTTTGGTTGAGGTAAAGGAGGTGCCAAAGGTGGTGGTGTACCCATACCTAAGTTAGAAGGAAGCGGTGGTGGTAGTGGTGGTGTTTGTGTGCCACTCAAATTTGATGAATTTGGCAAAGAAGGTGGAAGTGGGGGAGGTGGGGGAGGAGGCACTGTACCACCAATAAGCGATGCTGGGAGTGGAGGTGGTGGAGGAGGTGGTTGATTACTTGATGTCATACCCGAAGGCGGGTTCTTTGAAGGAGAGTCAAGCTTTTTAGCAAGAACGGGCACAGGTACTTGATGTTCGACTGAATCTTTGAATTCACTATCATCTTCAGAAAGATCCTTAATGGCCTCCGCTTTGCTGACCTTCGAGCTTAATTCTTTCAAAAACTTCGGATCCATCGAGCTTATGGTCGAAAGTCGATTGTTTCTATAATCCCTATTGGGGCCGCTTGAGCTCTTAATGGTGTTTTCATTACCCGAAGTAACCTGTCCTTGAATGTACTTGTTCTCAATCTTGCCCATGATATCGTCCGATGAGTTTCTGGACCTCCTCTTTGGTTTCCCTGCTTTTGCTTCGTTCAATTGTGAACGAAGTTCTTTCTTCAACTTCTCAACTTCTTTTAGTTCATCGAGTAACTTCATCTTCATCGAAGTATCCAACAGGCCATTGAGATACTCAGATTCATGCTCCGAAGCACTGAAGTCGATATTAAAATCCTTGAAATTCATTTCAAGCTCTCTTAACCTCTCCATTGCTAAAACTTTTTGCTTTGAAAAGAGACTGCTATTGTTGAACTTCATGATATCATTGGATTCACTTTGCAAAGAAGCAAGTTGTTTTCTCAATTTTAAGAGCTTTTCTAAATCATCGTCCCTAACTCCACGTTTAGGACCCATCTCAATAATTTCAGGTTCATCTTCAGGTTCATCTTCTTCTTCAGATTCCTCTTTAATGGTCTCCGACACCAGCTCACCGTCAGGCACATTCTCCATGGGGACCGGAGCGGAGTATGTTTCGAAGTCTGTCATTTCAAGTTCTCTTGCAAGATTTTCGATATCGTTCATTTGTTCCCTCAAAGCACGCAATCTCGAGCTGGGTTCAACGTGACCACCAAACAGCTTGTTTTCTAACTTAAGTTCGGCTGTTTTTCTGTGGATTTGTTTCCTCAATTTATTCGCAAGTTCTTCATTACTAGTTTGCACGGAATAGGTAGTCTTGCCCTGTCCCTTCTTTGACTTAATTTCACCATTGTTGAGCATGATCAAAAGTTCTCGCATTTCCATCTCCAGTTCTTGCTTCTCCATTAAATGTTTTCTCTTTAATTCTTCTAACTCTTGTTGGAGTTCTTCATTGAGTCTTCGAGTTCTCCTTAAAACTAGCTCTTGCTCTTTCACTTCATTGCTCAATGAAGCTATGACACCTTCAGAACCCATAGATAATTGACGCGAGATGTCGTCTCTTTCTGCTGTAGCCTCTTCGGCTATCTTTTTATACATTTTCACTTCCTGGAGCGCTTTATGATACATATCATCCGTCAGCAAACCTTGGAACAAACGATTCATTGCAATTCCTAGTGCGGTTTCATCATTTGTCGTGTGAACGTTAGAGATATTTTGTATAATTCCATCGAGGAGCCTCAATCGTTTGATTGGTTCGGATGGACTATCCTTCTTATCAATTTGACTGAGATATAAATGTTGAATTGCGCTTAAAAAGAATCCCAGAGCTTCATTGTTTTGAAATCTCTGCCACATTGACTGGATCAACTCCACAGGGTTGTTGAAATCTAGATTTTCATCTATCTGTTCGCTGGTTTTAAAGTCTGCCTCATCTGACTCGGTCATCTCCAAGTACTTATCACATTGTTTCGTTAAGCTCTCATAGCTCAACTCTCGAAACTTTATGATGAGATTGTCGATATTAGCCGATCTAAATTGGGAGCGGAGATTCATACGAGCCCTGAAGTCTTGGCCGTATTCCACAATGGTATTGATGAGAAGCATAGAACTTAAGCAATACTCAAGAAGCTGATTTTCCACTTGAGAGGTACTTGTAGTGGAGGAGGCTGTTCCATACATTGCATATTTTAGTTCATCACTAGCACCAACTAATGAGTTCTTGTATTTTCCTTTTCCATCAATAGTTCTCTCGATCAAACTCGTCCAGAGCTCAAATCTATGATAATTTGGATTGGGAGGCTTGCGCTGCAAATTGCGTTTGGTCTTCGAAGATAACGCAAACTCATAGTATGGCTTTGATGAAAGTGAGTCCAAGGCACGAAGGATCCTATGATACTTGCTTCGGTTCTCATCATTGCCAGATCGGCAATAATACACTATCAAAAACGTTAAGGTCTCTGCTGCTATTTTTCTAGTGGCCAAGCGAGGTGATAATAAGGAGCCCGCTATAGCATTAACGTACAAAGAATCATCGGATTTGGCTCTCTCTGCGCCTAGTTTTTGGTTCATCATGCATCTGAGACATTTCAAACAATTCAATTCCTTATTAAAAATATCATCCAGTATCTGTTCAATGTCCTGATCACCAATTTGATCATGCACTTTGATTAGATAGGATGAGAGAGCAGCATCGCCCTGGAAGTCAAATACGAAACTGCGTACCCAGTCAATGGGCTCAGTTCGGAGCGAGACCCATAAGTTTTCGAGCTCGGCCGATGTTATCGTTTTAGCAACGAGTTTTCTGGTGTAAAACTCAGGAGTAGCATTGGCCTTTTTCAGCAGTCTACTATGTTCGCTGAGAACATCCTGGTAGATGAGCATCCACTTTTTTTCTATGCCGTATGAAAGCATCTCTTGCCTTGCGGCAGGAGGAAGTGACCGAAAATCCCGCCTGTCCATGAGCTCACGAAACATGCGTTCTATTTCCATTGGATTAGAAGGCTTCTGAAACGACAGCGGTAGTCCAACGGGATCGGTGTCTTCGGGAGGAATGCTGGAGAGCGAAATTGATGCCCGTGAGATGGTGGACAGCAACGACGTGGGTTTATGAGAGTATGCAATGGTAGAGTTTGAGGAGATCAGGCCGGTATGGGACGCCAAATCAGAAACCTTGAATTTATCATGCTGGAACTTGGTCTCGTCTGTGCTGGCGCGGGCAGTCTTGATGTCGTACGGGTTAAATGGCGCCGCTTGAGATTGTTGGGATGAGTGGTGACGCGAGTGGTTGCTTTTCATGGAAGGCTGGTACTTGGAGTTGGTGAAAGAGCCGAGAGATGCCATACTGGGGTGTCTTTTGGCAGCCAGTTCCAAACTCTGACCCGAATGCGACGGCGTAGAACCGACGCTGGTGGTACTCAACACGGATGCGGAATCAGATGCATCGGGCGTCTTTTCAGGCGATTGCTGCAACGCCCGGTCCTTGTTTTTGCGTAGTGAAAAAATGGACGATGACGACAACCGGTTGGAAGGACCCGTGGCCGAGTTGCGGGCTGCCTTTGACGTTGGCTGGCCCGGGGCGCCCAGCAGCGGGACTATGGGCGAGTAGTAGGCATTTGTTTTGTCGTGGGCGCCGTCGTCGTTTCCCTGAGTCCCGTTAGCCAAATAGGGATCGATTCGCTTGCGCAACGCCATGGCATTAAAGTGGCTTGACGAATCTTGAGGGTATCGGGGTATCGCACACAAGTGAGGTGTGGTTCAGCTACAAGTTGATAGGGTAAGCCTTTGAGGCACGGGCTTGAAATGAATATGGCGCCAGGGGAGTGGCGGGGCCGGGTGCACTGCAGCGACTGGTGGGGATTGTGCGGATGTGTGGATGAAAAGACGACGCGATAGCCACAGAAAGAAGGTTGGATCACAACTGGCGCTGCGTTGATAGACGGCAGCTTAAGCGTGGATGGAGTTTGGCGCGCCAGGCCACAAAAATTGGGAAGAAAATACAGGAAACCGGGCGGCCAGTGCTGGCTTGGCTACGGTGGAAACGAACGCGCGGCTCCCGCGAAACATTGACGAGCATAGAGCGACTTTCACCCACCCGGAACCGTTTGGCGTGCGTGTGGGCCAGTCTTAAGTATGCGGAAAAGAACTTTGAACAATGGGGCAAAAGAAATCAATGCGGGTAAAAATAAGTGCACAAAGAAGAATACTATAACCTGGCTATGTTCCGGGCTGGCTGGGTGTAAATGCTTGATGTTTTGCGTTTGTGCCAGCCCGTTGCTTGCAACTTTATCTACCGTGGTGAAACCACCGAAGCTTCCGTGCGCCTTGACAGTAAGCCTTCTGCCGGCGCCCACTATAGCCGTGCGCACGCTCACGCTAAGTTTTTTGACGTCTGGATGAACTGATACACGATTCTGCAGAAATGAATTTCTAAACACTTAATTACTCGATACTTTCTTGGAGCATGGCCATGGTGTCCTCCCAGTCTTTGTCGATCTTGGCCTTGAAGTCCTTTGATTTGCTTCTGCGCCGAGAGAGCTCTACTTGCGATTCAAGCGTCTCAGAAGTATCTTGAAAGTCGCTGTCACCATCGTCCTCCTCGTCCGCTCTCGTAATCCCGGTAGCACTCTTTACTTTCTCTGGAGATGGACTTCTTTTTGCCGGTGCTTTTCTATTCTTTTTTCTTGGCCTTTTTGCTGGATTTGCTCTCGGTCTTTGTAGGTGAAGCTTGGGTATTGGGTGCGTTCTTAATACTTGCTGTCTTCGAGAGTTCCGCTGCTTCCTCTAAACTCTCGTGTTGTTTTGCTTTCGGGAGTTTGTCAACCGACTTACTGGTACTCTCTTCTGCTGCTTCTGCTGCTTCTGCTGTTTTGTCTTGGTCTTTCTCGTGAATGTGATCTTTCTGTTCGCTTATCTCCCGCTCATTGCTTCTGGAGCCTTGCAATACGGGTGCCATGTCAGGTTGGCGAAATGCAACATTTTCCTGAACTATCCCGCGGAATGTCTCAATCTGGATCTCATCCACGTTGAGACTTTCCACATCGTCTTCAGTGTCCCAGAACCCAATCCGAGTCCAGAAAATCTTGGCTCGTAGAGATAGGAGCATTAAGTATAACTTGAGGAAAATGGGTTCTTCTTCGGGGTCCAGACTGGGAGTTTGCAATGACTCTGAGGATCGCTTGAATTGGAAATTATTGACGTAAGCCATGTCGTCATAGAGGTAGTTCTGTTTCAATTTGTAAATGTTGGCGTGAACCAAACGTAACTTAGCGAAAAATGTGCAAATTGCTCGCAATTTCACGAGACAGAAGTTGCAAAGCGGGTAGTTTCCAATTACAGCATGCGCCTCACCTCCTATCATAGTGGTGTTCCCGCTGGATGCGCCAGTTAAAGTCGCCGGGCCATAGAGTTTGAGATTGTATAGACGTGCATGTTCCAAGAGATCATCCTTCAGTTCTCCGCAAAATGAGCAAGGTTCCTTCATGGCAACCGGAACCTCGGAGCCCGACTTGATTCCACGGTACGATAACTTAAAGGTCTCGTTCACCCCTGCAACAGGTTCGATGATGGCTCGGCCTTCCACCAACAAGTTCCAGAATGTGATACCCTTGGACCATCTGTTTATAAAGTTATTGCCACTCAAAGAGGGAATTACTGGTACACTGGGTTCAATCTCCTCATTCCATAGCTTGCGGAAGTACTTGAGGGATTTGAGTGACGCCAAGTCAAAGGTAAAGTCCTTTTTGATGAGCTGATAGATAAAGGCTTTGAAGTTAAGTTGATATGATGGTAAATCAAACCGGATCGATGTGCCACGTACGCCGTAAATCACCTGGTGCAACACGAACATGTCGTCCAGAACAACCGCATGGCTCGCAATAGTATCGTTATCCCCAGGAAACCTGCCGTTGTCGACCTTGGGCGTATTAGACCGCGATACATTCTGAGTGTCCTCCATTTTGACAATGAGATCTTTTAAATCTCGGAGCTGATTTTGGAGGTTGTCGATGATGGAATCTTTTTCTCCCAACTCCTCGATCAACTTTCTGTTCTTTAGCTTGAAATTGTATGCCTCCCTGCTGGCATTGGATACCATTTCGTTGGCCTCATTGAACAACGACGCCGTCAAATCTTCCACCTCGGCCTCAAGCTGTTTGTTTTTTTCTTCTGCCACGGACTTCTCTTGCTCCAATGCTTTGTGGCTCTCGTTAAGCGCCTCGTATTTTTCCTGCAACGACTCGAGCTGTGTCGCTGAAGGTGCCAGAGAAAGCTTGGTCCTGTAAGCACTGTTCTGTCTTCGAAGCTGGAGGATGGTTTCCTCCAAATGCAGCAGTTTGGCCACCTCGGTGACGAGTTGCGTGGAGAGCGACGTCACTTGATCGGCCAAACGCTTATCAATGTCGCTGTCGTCCGCCATCTTTGCGATACGTGGCTTTCTTGCGTGCGCTTCCAACTTTGTGGTGATTCCAAGGCCGAAAGTAGACGCGAAGCTGGCTCAGCCAAGAAGCTGTGGTTCCTTTTGTGTGGATAGGCACTCCGAATGTCTCAGTGCTCGATTACCTGGCTACTCTGTGAATTGCGTACTGCAGATAGTGTGGTAAGGCTGGTTTCTGATTTCTGTTCTGAAGCGTAACACTGCAAGATCTTCAATGGCCGGAAATAGATTGATTGGCTGAAAGAAAAACGCTGCTGTGTGCCTAGAGTCTGCAAGAAAGTTTGCTGTGCACCAAACTCTTATCGCTTCGTTTGCAGTTTTTTCTCTCAGAACGCATAAATTGCAAAACCGCTGCCCGTTTAGGAAATATATGTAAACGAAGGTAAATCGGAAAGCCAGGTAAAAAATATAAAAAGAAACATAAAAAATAAAAGAGAACGCAAAAGACTATAAAAAGGTGAATCTTGCAAAAAACAAACTACCCCGATTCGTAGTCACTGTCGTTATTATACTTGGCCCAATCAAAAGTCTTACTAGTTGAATCGGAGTCTTGCACATCTTGCAAATCTTGGCCCGAGATGCGATGCTTCTCAAGGTCGTCATCGGTGTAACCCATATATCTCCTGGCGTAAAACTCAACAAAGTCGTCAAAATCATCCAAGTGCTCGGTGAATTGTAAGTCTTTTTCTACAAATGCTTGCAGAGCCTCCAGGAGCCCTGCGCCCTCCATTTTGCTGATCAAGGCCTTGAAGTTTTTAACAAAATCACTTGTATCCTCTAGCCCGGTGAAGATAGTCTTTTCCTCGTCAGACAGGTGATTCGAGGACTGTGCTACATCAGTTTGCTTACCTTCGTCACCTTCTTTCTGCTCCGTGTACTTGAGTTCGCCTGGAGCAGTCATGGCTTCGAGAGGATTTTCAAAAGAACTTCTCTCGACCAAACACACCGGCTTGGTCCAATCTGCCGCAAGCGGTCCCGATGTGCTTTCCACAAATTTCACCAGATGTCGGTAATTCATAAACCCTAGTTGTTCTAACTGTGTTATAAGATAGCTGCTCAGAAAAGAATCCTCAGATAACTTTTCTCCCAACATCAGATGCGAACGAGTTGCCTCTTCGGCACGGCCCTTTGCAAAAGCCAAGTTAACGTTGACCTTGATAGCAATGGAAATCCATTGGGACTCTGAATAATTATTCAATGAAGGTCGATTAGAGTTTTTGGAGTCACCAATGGGTCTGTCAGGAACAGCC
Organism: Metschnikowia agaves; assembly: GCA_963678735.1. Taxonomy (NCBI): domain Eukaryota; kingdom Fungi; phylum Ascomycota; class Pichiomycetes; order Serinales; family Metschnikowiaceae; genus Metschnikowia; species Metschnikowia agaves. The sequence goes on along the minus strand of CAVMBV010000011.1, from coordinate 260,452 downwards.
ACAGTAAACGGAACTTCGTCGCAAAGTAACAAGTCCAGCGGAATTGATTCCAACACGAGGTTGGTCGCGTCGTGGATCTCATGATCAAAATGCAGAATAAGACTAGGGTGTTCAAGGACAAAGCTGGCTAGCGCCTTGGGAATATAAACGTGTCCATAGTCTGTGGTGTTCTCCACGATCAAAGCCGGCACATCCTCCGAAGATCTAGCAATTTGCTCAGTAAGAGTATCGACTAATATATATTCAGACGCAGCAATACAGTCCATTGCAGCCTGCAAAGGGAGCTCAGGGACAAATTCACCATGCGGATTATCTCGTGTATGGCCCTTATTAATGAAAACGACCGAGCCTTTGTGGAGCCATAGTCTGTTGATACAAAGCTCTGAGTCCATGGATTCCGGCACCTTGAAGTCTCGCCTCAAAGCGTCATGCTCGAAAGTATCCCACACATGAATCCATAAATCCCATCTGTGGGAAAATTCCCACATCACCAGAGTAAAATACAGCTGATGGAGAGTATTTTGATACGTCATTTCAACCACCATAAACGGCGCAGCAGTATAGTCTTGGTACACAGACAGAACATGCAAAGAGACACGCAAAAGATTGAACTTGTTGATCGTTTGTACGAACTGCCCAATATCCTCAGCATTCAACTCGGGCCCCCACAAAATAGCAAAACACTTTGCCTTATAGATGAGTAGTGAGAGCTCATCGCGCAAACCCACCAATTTCTTCGGTTGCAACACCATTTGTCTGGCTTTCCCGCCTGCAATACTCGCTCACAGGCAGGCGGTTTCAATGTGTGTATGGAACAATTTAAAGCCTTGGTGAGTTAAGGACGGACCAATTGCAAGAAATAAGAACACTACAGTTTGCAATAGTGCATCGCATCACGTGTACGTATTCGCGAGATAACGGTGAAGTGCGTGAGGTGTGGGGCAGGTGCACCGCATACTGAGACGATTCTGCCACATCCGGCACTATTCCAAAAAACCGCATCAATTCTGCATCGACTTTGATCTAACATTTCTAGTTTTGGATCCGCAGCATAATCAGCGGGATGCTGACAACTCTAGACAGACTCCCTGCAGAGATCAAGCTCAACATAGCCTCTTGTCTTAATCAGCTTGACGCTCTCAGTTTATCTCGAACATGCAAATCTATGACTGAGCCATGCTTACAAAGGGTACGACAGAAGGTGATCGTGGATGCATGCTATACGCAATTCAGCAAGGAATACACCCCGCACTATACCTACATCAACCTGCTGTATAATCTCAAGAAGTTTCTCCGACATAGGGGGTGTAAAGAAATCCATGCTTTGTATGTGATGAGTCTCCCGGATCAAACCAACATATACGATGCCGAGCTACACGAGCTCATGCGGACTTTTTTCAAGGAACTATGCGGTTTACACGAGTTGGTGTGGCTTGCGGAAAACTTTACTCTTCAGCACTTATTGTCGTTGCCGAACCGCACGCTACTCAGGTGGTTGGAAATAAACATCAATTTCTCCAACAGCAGCGCAATTGGAGGGGAAGCGCTACGCTTCGAAAATCTTCGCATCCTACAGATCCGGCCCTTCTGGAATCTGCAGCGGCTTCAGAAATTGCTCGAATCATTTTTGGAGGACGGCAACGGCGCAGAAAAGCTAGAGACATTGAAGTTGGCCCGTTTCGAGAGCGACTCGCCAGCGTTGGTTCCTCTGGCACGGGAGCTTAGTACTTTAGATGATATCGATCAAACACAGGACGATCCAGCCGAGCCTGGTACTGAGTTGGATATGCATACGCTTGAAGTGGTATTTTTGCAGGGACACAAAGGCAAGTACTGCAATCTCCGAGAGCTCAGCCTCAACACCGTTTTGGTAAGTAGAAGGGACGGCAGGATTCTTGTGGAATCGGGCGCTTTGCACCGATTAACTAGGTTACTGCTCAAAAATGTTTCCGAGTACGGTACGTCTCAACCAGTCGACGAAGGGCGACTGGATACCAGTTTCTTGGGCCACATTGCTCCATGGCTCACGAGCCTTCAGCATTTGCATCTAGACTTCCGGGAAACACATAACGACACGATCGCAGACTTTCTTCAGCACATTGGCGGCCTCACTAGCCTAGATTTGGTGGTACGCATGAATGCATTCAAGAAACGTCATGTAAACGAGTCTAGGTTGTACCAGGCATATGGCGATGCGATTCTGCAGCACACATCACTACAGAAGCTTTCAGTGGAGGTCCGACAAGAGCATTTTTTCTGCGAGATCACAATGCCGACGCCACAAGTGATGCTCGAAGGGTTGGGTGCATTGGGCATGCTAACCAGCTTGCGAATGAGCTGTGTGGAAGCGGGAGCGACGCAAGATATGATGAGGTTGCTTGGGAGCCTCCGTCGGTTGCAATATTTTGCTACGTTCGGCATCAACACTGGTGGTGCGCCTAACTTGGGACTTGGAATGGTCCATCCTAACGTCTACGACGAGTGGTTTCGGGTACAGCATTTTGCTCTAGATTTTTGGCAGGTCCAGAGCAATTTGAGGTACGTTCGCATCAACGATTGTGTGTTCGAGTGTGATGCTGGGGCCGTGCACCCGCGAGACATTATTGACCGTTGGTTCGAAAGCAAAGTACGGGTGTAGAGATATCGCTCGCCAACACAGAACAACCCGCCAACAACAGACGGGTGCAAAACAGCAGACGGGTGCAAAAGTTATCAGCGCGCCCTCAGTGCACTAGACAATAGAGCCGTTCACCCGAGGTCGTGTGCACCGAGCGCCGCCTTACCGGCTCGACGTTTAGCCTCGCCAACAGAAATCGGCGCCCTACAGTAGTCCGACTCATCGAACGTTCACCATAACACGTATTCTATTAATATATATCCCAAGAGTAATTCTTCCAGACTGCAGCGAAGCAGATCCGGAGTGCCTGCGCAACCTTGCGCTATCTAGTTACTTCTGAAGCCAAGGCCAAAGAAATTGCCCAAGAAGGTGGTCTCGAACTTCTGCTCGAACTTGATATTGTTCAGCCTAATTTCAGCCATAATCTTGGCCTCCTTTTCTTGTGCGGTCATCTTAATGGGTGTGGCTGGAGACATTGCGGTAGTAGGTGAAGATAGAAGTGTACGCTTGAATAACGTTGGTCGCTGTTGTAGTGGGTGATATGCTAAGGAACGGCGGACAAGCGTGTATTTAAAGGAATTTTCTGTTAGGCTGTTTTTTTTTCTTTTTTTCTCCTCATTCGCTATTAGGCGATTGCGTGTCGGAGAAACGGGCATAAAACAAAGAAAGTCCGGCGCCGGATAGTGCGCGCACGGAAAAATGCCTTTGTCTGCCTGCACGCTACCGCCGAAAACAGAACGCTAAACCCGGCGGAGTTTGGAGGGCTTTGGCGACGGGGGGAGCCACTCATATTGGATACAGCTTGGGTGCTCCTTTTTATTTTTTATTTTTTATTTTTTATTTTTTATTTTTTATTTTTTATTTTTTTATTTTTTTATTTTATTTTATTTTTTTTATTTTATTTTACTTTTTTAACTTCCAGTGCTGTTGTATCTTTACCCTGCGCTACTGTGTGCGCTTCTCGTGACTCACGGGGCGTGAGCGGCTGTGTCGCGCTAATGGCTCAATGTCTCGGGCGACCGCACCAACAACGTCCGGCGGCCGGACGATCGGAGAATGCGGTTTAATTTATGACCACCGCTGTAGCCCAAAATCCGAACTGCTGGAAGGTCCCATAATTCTTAGGGAGGTTCCTTAAACCCGACACAAGCCCCTTAAAACGCACTAACAGCTCCCTGTGGTTTACTCGCTGCTTTGATTTGCAAATGCCATTCAGCCACCATTCTTCATCCTTGATGCAACGCCGCACACCCGGCCTAGTCTATATTGAGAAGGGCGCGATGTTTAACGCACTTTTTTTGAATATCGCACTACACCAGCTCGCTATTCGAAGAACAACCTGTACCTCCCAACGTGTGCAAGAGACATGGAGTCACGTGCTCTGATTTTGCAACACTTCGTAGCAGCGACGAATTTAGCCAAGGCTCAGAAAAGAAAAAACTAAACAAGAGAAAGCCATTCCGCAGGATTTCGGGATGTGTTTGTAGATAAATAATAATCCTTGAGTGGCTGGCGGGCGACGTCAGTTCCGAAGAACTCTAATTGTTCTCTAACAAAGACGAATCAAACCACCAGAAAAGCAGCAAAGCATGTCTAGCGTCTTTCGCTCGCTTTGCGTCGCAGGCATCTCAGGCACGTGAGTGCAGAAAGAGGCTTTTCGTTCCGTCTCAGAATGAGGAGTCATCGAAGGCTGTGCGCCGAAACGTTTTTTCTGACTTGTGCATTTTAGTTTTGTGAGTGAAAAATACATGCAGCAACACAAGAAAATTTGCATTCGGAAACATGCACGCAATCACGATCCGAGAAAACTGGATTCTCCTCCCAGCGGTCACGGTTACATCCGAGAACGAAGCCAAGCTGTAAAATGTCCAATATAATGCTAATCATCATTCGTGAGGTTCACGAAAATGTCTCAGACCGCTGAGGCATTGTTTTCAAAACATTACTTTTTTCTTCTATGGTTGTTCAGCATGTACGAAGAGTTAATTGAGACCCAAAAGAAACTTAGCCACACAGAAGCGACCTTAGAGCAAAGCAAACGAGGTTGGAAAGCAGAAGGGGCTCGTCATCTCCCGCTCTCTGCAGCAAAAAGTTTCCTCTAGAGCAAAGCATTGCTCTTCATGTACGATAGTGTTAGAAAGCTTCCTCGGCAGAATTTGCCCCCACGCAAGTAACACACCGCGCATGCACTATATACAGGATGCTAAAAATTAGAGCGCACATCTTCATTTAACCGTTTTTGCTTGCGAGCAGCGAAGACGATACATTTACTCACCGCACATAAAAGAACAGTCGGCTAAAGAGAGTAATTGTTCGGAAAACGTTCGAGAAGGAAGTGTACGTCATCTTTGTTTGGCTCCTTGAAAATTCTAAGGCTTTGGAGTTACCCAATCCGGAGTTAATCTGCGTGTAAACCAGCAAATGGAACTTATCCTGATTCAAATGTAACTTAACTAGGAAATCTATGCGGGTTTTGAAAATGAAGGTACAGGAAAACCATCTCATCGAAGGTTTTTCGAAGACTATCTGCAGTGGCATGTATTTAAACAGGCCTCCCGAGATCCCCGCGAAGGCGATTTTTCGTGCGCGCCAGAGCTGAGCCATCCTCTCTAATTTTAGGATCCCACTTCTCAATTACTAAATCTGGATTTACGAATGCTACTTTTTGGGCATCATCTCTGATTCCAATGCACGGTACACATCGGAGGGTTTTAGTTCAGCATGGTGTTCTTTCTTTAACATGAGCCACAGTACCTCCACTCTATAGTTAGCATCAACGTTGCGACGCATGCAACATCCTAAAATTCTAGGCTCAGACTTGGGTTTGATCGGACATTTTTATTTCCCCTCAACATAAGCCACTGATAATATATCACCACGTCGGCGCCATCTTGCATTGACCACTTGAGAAGTTGGGCCAGTGATCAGACTTCGATATGGTCGCTTAACCGTTTTTCTATGCAAGGACTTCGATTCCGCGTGGCAATGCAGAGTTTAAGCGCCTTGCAGCATAATTCGTTTTCTCCGATTTTCCCTGTACTGACGTCATGACATGACTAACGATGACACAACTTGTCACTTGATTTCAGTATTCAAGCAAATAAATTTGTGATGCGGCGTCTGTACGCTGCTCATGTCCATTCTGCTTCTTCCGGAAGCCTTCAAAAAAAAAAAAAATAACGACAAAACCTCATTTGAATTCTAGGCCGCAAAAGAAACTAAAAAATAAAATTCTTAAGTCCACTGCAGGTACGGATTTAAGCATCTCACCCCAAACACTATCGATGTTTCTTGCTGTAAGCAGTTGCAATGCTAGGAGATATAAGGCCCGTTAGCTAAGAGCCTAGAGCAATGTTTTTCGAATCATCTAGAGTGTGTTACGACCCATAGCGGAAAGTGACGAAAACACTAAAAGCACTTGGAAAATTGGACTTCCATGCATAATGCAAGGTGTATCAAGAGAAATCATGCATAAAACTGTCGCGGAGCAACTTGCATGAACCTCAGACGTATGTGCAGGGACCAGAAGCTAACTTCGTGTTAGTCCGCATGGAGATAACGTCTGGCGGGCGGAGAATAAAATATTGTGCAATCTCCGGCCCTTCCATTTGGGACACACTTTCGCACGTTATCTCCGATCGTCCGGCTATAAGGTAGGCGAGCTCTTTCATAGTTATTTCAAGCTTGAGTGTTTACATTTTCATCTAACGTGTATGTGAGACGGAATGTAAAGCAGGAAATGCTGTTGGTAAGCAGATGGTGGGGGTTTATGCCGCATATGCGGAAGAAAAATAAAGTCTCCTTGCAAGGCAAGGCATTTGAACTTGGCTAAAAAATGCAACAGAAGATAACTGTACGAGTACGGCACCCCTCGTCCGACGCTGAACAGGACCTGTACAAACCCAGCCTCTTAATCGGCATGCGCAATAGTACTAATGCAAGAATATTATGTATGCGTACGACGCAACTGCATGTCTATCTTCTGGAAGTATGCTTTTCATCTTCAAGCCTGCAACATATATAGCTGTATTTCCGCCCTCTCGGATTCTTTATACTTTTGACCGACCATTCTGTTCTCTTGCGTATAGCGTTTTGCAACTAGTGGTGTTTTGGTAATTGAACCCGTTTTCAACCAAATACCCCACTGATACCCAGCTAGGAGTCTGAGGAATCGCCATAAGATCCAGCTTCCCATCTATTGCCTTCAATTCACCGACCTCCTTCTTCTCTACTGCTCCTTTGCTGGATCATTTCCCGAAACAGCCCAAAACATTTCAAGGTGCATTTTACTTCACCGCCTTCTTCATAACATGTCGTCGTCTGGTAGCAACGCCAACCGAAAGAGTCCAAGATTGTCCATTACTCTGATTCTTAACGACTCAGAGAAAACACCGCCTCCTGTTCTTCCTCGCCCCACGCTCAGAACTGCAGATGTGCCTGAACTAGAGGGCCATTTCCGGGCCAAAGCGATAGCAAGGCCAGAGTCGTCCCCTTCAGCTCACGTCTTTCAACCTTACTACGCTTATCTGCATTCAAACAGCTCCAGTCTCCATGGCACTGGAGGTCACCATGTGTATCCTACTCTGTTTTCGAACATGCACTTGATGCGTTCCAGAAGTGAGGACAGCAATAACACAAGCAACGGCAACGGCAACAGCAGCAGCAACAGCAGCAGCAACAGCAGCAGCAACAGCAGCAGCAACAGCAGCAGCAACAGCAGCACTGACATACATCACAATTACCATATCTATGCCCCTCATCATACCTCGACATACCCTTACGCCGGAGGACCTGGCGTCCCTGGCGTCCCATCAATACACACTCTCCCCCATTCTGCTGGCAGTCCTACACGCCCGACCTACCAACCCCAAACGGACTATGCAGCAAGTTCACAGGCCAGTGCAACAGTCCCACTAGTACAGAAGAATCGGCGATTCCGTCGTCGGTATTACCAGATTCACCGCAAGTATAGCTGTTTTTATCCCGAATGCACCAAGAGCTATGGATCTTTGAACCACTTGAACACCCATATTGTCACCAAAAAACATGGCCAGAGAAAGTCCAAAGCAGACTTTAAACACATTGACAAGCAAGGCACTCAGGATGATATAACGTCCGGAGATGCTGACAACGGCGCAGACCATTCTTTAGAGGAGGATAACGAGGACTACTCGTCACAAGCCGTCTCCGAGAAGGAGGACTCCGGGGCTTCGAGCAAAGTCGCCGAGTCGACTGACAATAGCCCGAAGCCTGCGAGCAATCCCCTCACTACAACCTTAAGCAACAGATTGAATTTGAACGCTACGTTTGGAAATCCAGGCATGGGTGGAACGAAAGCCGCACCGGAGTGGATACGTAAAGAACTGAAGCTTCCCTCTGTATCCACTTTACAGAGCCTGGCCACGCGGCTTCCGCTGCTCCCACTGATAGTGGGGCAATGCTCCTCTCTGTGAGTGCTCTTGTACGATAGAATACGATATTTTTAATGAAAGGCCCACGAAAGCGTTGCCATGAATGTAGACGTAATTTAACCTTGAATCGCACTTTCACACTGCACACTTACCTGATCTCCCTTCCAATCACGGCCTATTTGGGCTTGCTAACGTTATTTGCTGCTAGTATAGGATCCACTCCGTGGATGCTCTGCCAAAGTTTAGCAAGCTCTTCCTATTGCTCAGGCTCTCTCTAGTGCTCGTGCGATCTTCTGCGTCTGAGAGATGCGTTGCCTGAGTTTTGTTGGGTCATATCTGCTTAAAGAACTGCTGTTATCTTTGGAAGCGGATTCCAAGTCTTAGGGCATGCACGTAACATTCATGACCACGCAATTGCAGCCAACAGAGGCTAGGTCTGATTTGCGTGAACAGCACTTAGAATAATGAAAAGCAGTTCCAACACACAAGCACTCCAATGTCTTTGCGTTTGTTATACGACTTTCTGTGGTCTCTGCAATTTTGGTCTCTGCAATTTTGATTTGCCAGTTTTTGTATAAGTGACTCGCTGCACAGTTGCAAACAGGATTCCCTACCATCAAGGTACCATACTGCAGAAGGGTCCCGAGGAGATTCATGAGCTCAAATGCTGATTCATGCTAGTGCCCTATTGGTCCCTACTGAACAACTCCAAGAACCGTTGCCGTTTTGCGGTCGACCCACTACCTGCAAAATCTCAAGCAAGTGGATTACTGCCTAATCATTCAAATAGAACATTTCTAGATCCCTATATCCAAATCTACTACCAAGCATAATAGAACATTATTACAACGTAGATGCATCTACCATCACAATAGTGCTTGGCAATTGTTCTCTATGGGCCACTTCAGTGCAAGGGCAGTATCGGAAAAGTCTTACCATGACAGGGCTTGTCACATGATAGTGCCACTTGTTTTTTCTTGTTGAACTCCTCAAAGCAAAGAAAAACATCCTCATGGCCACAATCAACTTTCAAATGTGGGCAATTCTCTACATTCATGTTGTGGGGCAATTTGCAACCGCACGCACAGTGCTTCGAGGCCTCACCGCTGTGCTTAGATTGCGTGCCCAACAGCACCATCGGTGCCTTAGCACGAACGGAGCAGCAATAAAAACACACAAAAAACCAAGGCCTCTTTGTACCCTTGTCTCATTGTGACAAGAAAGCCCGGACTATAAATACCCACGCATTTCCCGCGTGCCTGTGGTTCTTGTTCAACCTGCTCCAGTGTCCCCAGCAGTACATCTCTCGCAGCGAATCTTCCCCATATACGCACTCAGCATCCTTCACGCATACTCCATTGCCACCATCAACTCGTCATTATGGACAGAAATTCGGGAAAAATTTCCCACAAAGTTGAGGCTCCAACTCCGCAACGCGTCCGAGGCTCCAGAGAGGGTCCCGAAAACTCAGGTGAAATACAACAAACTGGCTCTCCTCAAGCACCCAGCTGGTCCTCCTTCACACCCAACACTACTTTGTCTGTACGACAGCATCGACGGCCGTCATACGGGCTCATTGAGGGTGAACGTGAGGCACATTACAATTTGGATTACCCAGAGAATACACGCCAGCTTGCGGCTTTGCAATTGGATCCAACGTCTCGGTTTTACGCCCGTGATAGGCCCCGCACTTTGGACTTGCCATCACTCTTGCCGTACCAAGCAGAACATCCACGGGAACGGGCCAAATTTCTTTCGCACATTGTCGCTCACTTGTACATTGCTATCAAGACGCTCGATATCCAGGGCGCTATATCGGTGGCCGCGAGGGACTTGGCATCGTTGAAGAATGTTCCAGGGCTCTCCGATATCGACTTAGCACTTGAAACCAACTTGTTTGAGTTGCCTCCTAGCGACGCCCAAAATACGGATAACGACGATATGTCATACTTTGACCAAAACAACATTGATTTCGACGACGAGGACGAACACGATGACGATGGTTTGATTGACGAAGACTCCGATGAAGAATTAGAGCACGATGAAGAGGAGGCTAATGATGATTTTGAAACTGGTGATGCAACGAAACAGCACAAGAAATCTCCTCGCTCCGCAGCAGTGGTGAGTGTACGCATGTGGACCCACGAATTACTTGTCTGGATGAAAATGAAATATGACATGCCCGTATCTTTACGTGTGGCGCTCGCGAAGGTGTACTTTGCTATTTGTTGCTGTCGTGGACAGCACTTGAACTTGAAGATCTATGTTAAAACATTCGAGACACTTACGAAAAATGTCGACCTCTTGCAGAAGCAACTAGTATTGCCCTGGGAGCCAGTGTACAATGAGATCTCACTTCATTTCCCATCCCCTGATGCATTATATGAACCATTAGAGAAGAAGGATTTGAGCCTTCTACTCAAGCTAGGAGAGCGTGCCTCCAATTTTTTTACTTCGGATGCCTTACCCATTTTATTTCGTCATTTGGGCTCTCATTATTCCGTAACGAGTGCCACTCTGGTGCTATGGAGCATGCGAATCTTGCCGCAAACGTTCGTTGAAAATTATTCTTTTGATAGCTCTAATGCGTCTCTTGATATGAGGCAATACATTGCACCTCTCTTTCATATGTGGAAGATTTTGAGCAAGAGTTCCGGAATTGATTCCCACTTGTCCTCTGTTCTTGGAAGGCTTTCAATGGCATATTTGAAATATTTGGCTAATCATCATGATGATAGCAGATCATTCGGGCAATACGGGGTGTACAGTCAGCAGCAATTTTCTTGCATAATGAATACTCTTTTGAACGGTTTAAGTATCAATCAACGAAAATTTGGTTCAATGAAGACAAAGTTTTTCCATGGGTACTCAAGCGCAATCGTCTTCTCTATCAACGGTGACAATGCATTGCGTAAAGATGGCATTTTGGACCAATTAGACACCCTTCTCAATGCATTTGAAAGTTATGTTCATCCTTCCAATAGCGGAGAATGGTCAAAACCTATATGCAAGTTTATTATTAGCTTGACATACCAATTTTTCAAACGTTACAACTTGGAAAGGGAATCATATGGTGCATTATACAATCTTCCACAACCTAATAAACTTTCAAACGAAGTTGTAAAAAGGTTTGTCCGAAGTATCTTGCCGTTGGTAAGAACAGGTCTTCAGTCCAAGAAGAATAGTATGATTGAAGAATACTTAGTGGCTCTTGGCTTCTTGGCTCACCTTGACTCACAAGAAACGTTAAGTTTTATCATTCTTGATATTTATGAATCGCTCCAGGGTCTCATTTCAACTCACAGAGTTATTACAGCCATGAGATGTATGGAGGAAGTCAGCCGTTACTTTGCAGCAACCCCATTGTTTAGAGTACATCTTCCAAGACTTCTTGAGATGATATTACCAGGGATAGATTCCAATGACCTTACCAAAACAATACATACACTCGATGTGTTTGCAACTGTGGCCAATTTTGTACCGATTGCAGACTTATCTGATGGGATGATCGATCAATCCCTTGCGATGGATGTTACAGACCGGCAATTGCGTTATTTGCAAGAAAAGGTTTACAGCCCGGATACACTTGAGGATGAATTAATTGACCCGGAGCTCGAAGTACAAGCACTCAAATCTTCCACTGTATCGTTTAAATTTATTATGAAATCTTTGGCTCAAAGATTATTTACCCTACTACGCAACATCCCTGACCCTTCTAAAAGCACTGGCATAGAAAAATACCTTTGTGAAATGATACCGAAGCTTCTTTATATGGTCTTTGAGGCAATGTCTGATGATATTTTTTCTACATTTAGGGATGAATTAATGTCATTTATCAGTGAATACAGTCTTCATTATATTGGTGAAGTGATTGGAGAGTTGTGCGGAGCTGTTATCAAAAGAGATCCCGCATATTACAAAATCATCGCCCCTACTCTAATTGATAGAATCAAGGAAGAAATATTAGAAAATGGTGCAGGACAATCAAGAACTGGCGTTGATATCATTCCTAGAGATGAGAGCTTATTCTGGAATATTATTATTTTGAACTCCTGTACTGGAAATGCAGGCAAATACATAGTGGATATGGAGTCTGAGTTGAGGGAGATCTCGTTTTTTCTAATGGAGAATGTCAAGGGTCCAATCGTATTTGGTAGTACAAATTTGCTCCATCAAATTCTCCTGGGAGTGTCCAAGATAAGACTAAATGAAAGTCGATTGATCAGTCCAACTTATGAAAAAGAGAATAAACTTAGCGCAGAATGCTGGGGAGGTTTTCAGTTTGATGACTATCGATTTACTAAAGAGAACCTTGATTTTGAGTGGTATGTCCCTGGAGAAAGAGAGATAACGTTTGCAGTTGAAATGTTTAAGCTCCACATCACAAAAGCACTCTCAAATATTCTGGGTGTATTAAAAAAGATCGTCAAAGAAGGAAAAACTGAAACGAACACTTCATTGGAGCTTTCCGATGAGCTTCGAGCTAATTTTCTCTATCTAAGCTATGGCATTAGCGGCATGTCATATCTATTTGATCCATCTTTCGATGAAGATATACCCAAGTTGAGTGAGCACAAGAATGAATCAATACAAAAAAGACTTTCCCTACTTACCCAGATCAGGCAAATGAAATCAGCAAAATCCTCAGAGTATGACGATTCTATTATTGAAAACATTCACGAAGATTTGGATCGCATCGTCAAGGATATAGAAAGTTACCACAAAATTGAAATTGATGACTCAGAGGATACAACTATGGACAACGAATCAATGGAGAAAGGCTTTACTCTTTCAAGAACAGGTTCGAATGAAAGTATCGATGAAACTGAAGCTGATAGGCCTGATCTTCATGCTTCGAGAATGTCTGAGTCACCAGTCATTGATGTTTCGGCTAGAGGTAGTCCTCAATTAGGAGGAGTTGAAATGTCGTCTATGAACCCAGCTGTCACCTTTAGAGAAAGAAAGCTCTATACTAGCAAATATTTTTTCGGAGATGATATTGACACCAGAAAAGCAAATGAGCTTTACTTGCAAATCCATAAAATGAGATATTTGGTGGGCAAAAGTTTGCATTTTATTTTCCGATTCATGCAGACTCATCTATATGACAATACCAAACTTTTCAAGCATATTCTTTACACATTAAACATTTGGTTTGCAGATGTGGGAAGAGAGCGCTTGTTAGATCACACTCATGCTCGAGTTTCATTTAGTTATGCTAATGAACTTCAACACATCAACAAAATGAGGAAACCTTTCACAAGGATGTGTTTGGGCAGCCGCATTGAGTCATATCACCTGCTCAGAGTTGCACTTCATGCAACTTCAAGATCTATGACTGAACTAGATAAGGTGCTTATTGAAGATCTTGTCAAGTTATCGTTCTCAACTTATACTGCAATCGCCGAGCCAGCACAATCTAGTTTGGTTGATTTGATGAAGAGAGTTAATGGATCTTACAATGTGATCACTCGTGTCGGACTTCGTAATTTGGCAAGAGCAATACATGACAAAAATTACAAGATTATTCAAAGTGGGTTGAGTGTTTTTGAACTCAAGCGGATTAGAAATAAGCTTCTGTCAGATTTTTTTAACCTTCAAAAGTATATTGAATTGCTTCATTATTGTTTTCTGATAGATGACAAAGATGTGGTTGAGATCTCTCAACGCTCATTTAAAGAATTAAGTGGAACAGTAAATCCACCAAGAAAATATTGCTTGATTCTGCATAACTTAGTGGATGTTATTAGACCGCCAGATGAGTTTATCGACCTTGAAATAAGGGTGGTATCTCTAGCTAAAGAGAAAAAACGCATTTCCTACCTCGATAATATTATGAAAATCGAGAACATGGTAGTTGCAAATGAAAAATTCAATTTACATTGGAAAACAAGCTCTTTAAATCTTCATTTTTTGATAGAATTACAGATTGAACATGAAATCCAAACAAGCAAAGATGTATTCGACTTGTTGATTAGAGCAGCTGGATCAGATCACCCAGTTGTATCAAAAACAGCATTGAAAGGAATAACTAAGCTTCTTAACAAACTTGAAGTTTTATCTCTGTATCAGTACAACTTAGAGAATGCTTACGATATCACGGTTTTTCCTCAGAATTTCCGAAAGATCGATACTCATCCAAAATCGGGTTTATCATACTATCACACATGGAAGAAGGAATTAGAAAGTACTACTCCAAGTTATTTTGTTGACTATCGAATGAGTTGCGGGTGGCTATTCTGGGACGATGAAGCGATTGTTGTCACAAATCAAACCAACCTCGATCTAGATGTTAGCGAATCCGATAAAGGAATTCTCGATACGTTATCAAAGAATATAACTAAGGAATGGTTCAAAAATGTGGTAGATCTTTGGATTGCGGATAACGACGCCAATTTTACTTTCCAAGGTACCGACGTTTTTGTCACTGCTAGCATCGTTTACTTGATTTCCTGCGGCTACATGAAACACATTTCTTTTGACGACATTCTAGATATCATCAGCTCCCTGTATGACAAAAATGAAAAAACTTCACATATCGTCGCTTGTGAATTAATAACAGGTATCTTAATTGCATCAAAGAACTTTAACCCCAACTTAGTGGACAAGAGAGATGATTTTTTGATACAGTTCCTTAGAGATGTTTTTGAAAACGACTTGACTCCTGAAACAAAATATATCTGGAATATCTTTGCTTGGTGGACTCCCGCACACGTAGATAGCCGCAGGTTCCCTCGGGTTAGGGATGTTATTCTCGGGTTTAATATTGATAAAGATTCTGACTCAGCACTTATGGAGGCCACAATGCTCACATATATCAAGTCATTTGTGTCGGCCATCACATGGGCCACCCCTAACCCATCCATGATTCTTGACCTTTGCTTTGACAATGTGACCAATCGTTACGAAACAATTCGAGACCAAATAGGTTCTTTGATTGTCGTAACATCTTTCGCATCTTACTGTGACTCTTTCGGTGATGTTAAGGAGTTCGTAGATGCTTGCCATGGTGATGAGAATGTAATTCATGAAAGAAACGCTAACATGCAATTGATAGCTAAGCTTATAGCTTTGTTTGAGAAAACTGAGCAATTCCGACATGAAAGCAGTTCACTTCTGACGCAAGAAGTATTGAAATCAAATTATATATATTGTGCAACAACTATTTTAAGTTGGCTCAAGCAAGTTTTCAATACCAGTGTTTCGGGAAAATATCAGTCGTTGATTGATTCACAAATCATACCATTTCTTCTCAATTTGATGGCACAGAAAGAAGTATGCATGTTGGGAAATATTGATCCATTTTCTGCGTTCAAAAGGGTTGCTCAAATTCCTCTTGACAACTCTTCTCTTGAAAAGGTTATCGAAATGTTTAAAAAGTATGAAAATCAAAGTCTCAGTTTGTTGCAGTGCCTTGCGCTCAATGAATTTACTGAAGTAGTGTACTTCAGGAACCTTTTCAAACTTTCATTTAATCAAAGAAGACAAATTTTGGACTTCACTAATTCATTGTTGTATAATAAGAACCCGGAGATAAGAGAGGCTCTGTCACTTACGTTCTCAGGATTGATACATATTACACCACCCGCTGATGTTGAAGAGATAGTGAAATCCTACCGGGCTAAATTCACGTCTGATTTGGACAGGATTCGCAAAAGGCACAAGAAGAATGGCTTCAAAAAGATTCCCGCAAATGATCTCGTTGTCCTTCATGGGGCTACACTAGGCCTTGGTGCATTGGTCCATGCATTCTCTTTTATATCACCGCCTCCGTCTTGGATCCCTGAAATCTTGTCCGTTTTGTCCAATAAGGCATCGGGGCTAACAGGCTTTGTTGGTAGGGCAGCAAAGGATATCTTAGGCAAATTCAAGAAGACGCGACAGGATACCTGGCATGTCGACAGCCAGGTTTTTTCTGAAGAGCAAATGCAAGACCTAGAAGGTGTTTTGTGGAGAAGCTACATAGTTTGATTGGCTAAATACTGTTTGATGGATTTGAGCTTCTTGTCTGTCGCCCCTTCAAAACAGAACTGCGTCGAATGGCTGGACCCAACTACATTACAAATCCCCACATCAAATCACAAATATAAAACAATCGATGGCAACGGATGTATATGATATAGCAGAAACAACAAGAGGTATAGATAAGAAAAGGAAGAGCAGAAACTACTTTCGAGGGAAGCTACCGTTGTTCGTCCAGTCACGTGACAAACAACTATATATCACCGTGTAACTCAATGTCTATCAGTTACCTGCTCACAGAAAACCCGTGTCAAGAGCACACATCGCATCATGGCTGTTGAAGAGGAAGGCAACGACTCTCCTGGATCTCCGGGCCCAGAACCTTCCAAGCAATCAGTGCAAATCGAACTGCTGCTAACAGAAGAAGCGCCGCCAAAAAAGACCAAGCGTTTGACACTTCAGGAAAGATTAGCCTTGGCTGCTAAAACCAAAAGCAAAAAGGTCGCTCCACCCAGCAAGTCACCAGAAGACACAAGTGGTGAGATTCTATCCAGAACTGGTTCTCAGTTATCTCTAAGTGAATCACCATTAGCTGTCCATAATCAATCTATAGCGCTTCCCAAGACCGAAGAAAATAGAGAGAAAAAGGATATCGAAAAAGATGCTGGGGAAAAGTCACAGCAAATACCCAAAGTCCCTGATTTCAGTACAATTGAATCAGAGACACCCACGCAAACTGTGGATGAAGGGGAAATAACTAAAGAGAAATCCGAGGAAAGTACACCATCAGAGAAATGTCAAAACATAACGAAGCAGGAGGCAGCAGAGGCAGTAAACCAGACTCAAATTGGGGAACTACAGGCAGAAATATCTAGGCTCAAAAACATGCTTGCGGGTGAAAATGAAGAAGTAAGTTCTACCCCTCGCAAACAAGCATCCTTGCGAGAGCTCGAACGAAAATTGGCAGAGAAAGAGAGAGCTTTGGCACTCGCAGAGAATAAGATAGCACAGAAGGACAAAACTATCGAACAATTAATGGCGGAAGGGCAGGAGCTTTCAAAAAAAGAATTAAAACTGAATGAGAGGATCCGTACACTCGTTGCTAATAATGTAAAGCTAGAGGCCTCCCTAAAAAGTTACTCGGAGAAAAACGAGGAGCTGCTTTTGATGTTAGGGGAAATTGAAGATGTTATGAAATCCCATAAAATAAAATCAGTCCAACAGCTTCTCGATCTTTTGACTTCTACCAATCAAAAAGTTGCCGATCTTCAACAGGCTCTTGACAAAGAGAAAGATTTTAACTGGGAGGGCAAGTATAAAGAGATGCAGCGTCTATATGAGCGCGAGCTTCAGGATAAGAAGGAATATAAAAAGGAACTTAGCGAGCTCCAAGTGCAATTAGATATATGGAAATCGCAATCGGAGATTGAAATTAACGCCAAAGATGACATAATTAATACCCTTAACCGGGAAATTATGTCAATGAAAGAGGAAGGCGGTTCAGAGGTAGCTCGTTTGGAGGCCAAGATCGAAAGCCTTCGAATGGAAAATGAGAGCTTTTTAAAGACTCCACGGAACTCCTCTCTAGATGCAAGCTCCAGTAACGGCGAGAAGGAGAAAAAATTAATAGATTATGGAGACTATGCAAAACTTTCAGATGCGCATCAAAGCTTGCAATCTAACTATGTTTCCTCCCAAGAAAATTGGAAGCTTATTGAATCAAATTTGCTCAATAAAATTGAAATGCTCACCTCTTCAGTTGAAACAATGAAAAAGACGAAGATAAAAACCTCTGCCGAGACTAAGAAGCTTCATTCAAGGCTTAGTGCTCAAATGGATGAGATACACATACTAAAAACCGAACTTGCTAAGGCGTATGAGGAAAAAAACGAGATTCAGTTCCAATTAAAGATGAAATCAAATGATTGCACAGAATTGGAAGAAAAAATTGAAGATCTTAGGAACGCCTTTGCTACTGATAGGCAGAAGTACGATGCTAAAATAAATGAGTTGAATGAGGTCATCCAAAATCTTGACCTATCTACGGCTGCTTTGCCAGAGCTGGCTTCAATGGAAAATCTTTCCGGTATTCAAGCAAAAAAGCAAAAACGTGACAGCGGTCTTCAGCTTTCATTCGACCACAGACAGACTCTGAGAGAGTTTTCAAGCTTTTCTCGAGCAAATTCAGTGGTGAATACCCCTGGCGAAAGATGGGAAGAGCCCAGCTTCGTGTCCGAAGCTCGCAGTAATCTGATATACGAGAACCCCAACCTCTCTTCCTTCTCCTTAACCGAGGAAATTTACCCATATGATGCCCTAGATGCTAGAGAAACGTCGGCTAACAATACTCCTACAATCCCACCTTCCTCTGGAGCAACGAGAAACATACAACTCATTAATAAAATGAGTTCCAGTATACGTCGACTTGAGATCCAAATTCTTACGCTCAAGGACGAAAATCGCCAGATCAGTTCTGAAAAAGACAGCATCCAACATGAGTTGGCAAATCGGTTGGATGTTGAGAAAAGGGCCTTCGATATGGAGCAACAATTGACTGAGCTCAAGCGAAAACTTGAGGAAAACGGAAAGAAGGAAGAAACACTTCTCGAAGTTATTGGCGAAAAGTCGGAGAAAGTGGAGGAACTACAAGCAGATATTGTGGACTTGAAAGATCTTTTGAAGCAGCAGGTGCAACAGATGATAGAGATGCAAAACATGTGAAAAACCTCTTTCACAAAACCACGACCTAGAGCATAGGTACGCTGTAATATAAAATTATGCATTCATGTTATGTAGTGGAAGAAGCTTGCACGAATGCTTGCTTTTCATCATCCTTAAGATTGTCAAATATTGCACTGTAAAGTGCAGGGTTGTTTGCTTGTAATGATGAGCTGTAATCTGTAAAAACAGAGAACGCATCAATAGCATCCAAAGGGGTTGAGCCCAAAACGTCTTCAAATAAAGTTTCGTTATCATCGTCATCAAAAGAACCCGAGTTAGCGAACTTGCTGGTCTCCTGATTCAAAAAATCAAGGTATTTGTCAGTAGAGAAATCATGAGCATTATCTTCGTCGTCGGAGTTTGATATTTCGTCGTCATAACCCTGAAGTTTACTGAATTGATTGCGCAGACCAAAGTCCAACTCATCCTTCAGGTATCCTGAAGCACTGAAGTCGGCTCTCTGCAATTCAAAATTTTTGATTGCCTTGGGCAATTCCCGGAACAAAACTGCAAGTTTAGGGCCGAGATGTTCCACAAGATTCAGAACAGCGTTTAAAACATCGGCACTGCTGGATACGGCCATGAGACCCAATATAGAAAGTTTGATGTCATATACACGCCTTAAATGAGGAATCAATGCAATCCACAGCTCAAAAAATGACGACATATGCTGGTATTCTGTCAACTGCAGCATTGTTGTCGAGCTATCATATATTAAGCATGTTATCACATAGTTAACCAGATTAACAGTCAAAGAATCATTCTTCACATGCGCAGCATCTGTTTGGTTCAGTGCAAGCACAGGCAAGACAGTCTTGGAAAGGTTACTGATAATTAGCGAAGCATTTTGTTGTAAAGAAAGAATCAATGTCTGACCAAGTTCACATGTTAGAGCTATCTCATTATAATCAACCACACCATCGTCGCCCTGAATGATCAGCATGATTATGCTAAGAAACTTGTTGACAAAATCTGGATGCTGGATAAGGAAGTCGTTTCCAAAGACCATATAATGCTTCAAACAAACCGATAACTCTTCAGTGTACATTAAAGCAATTCCATCGGAGAAAGTATCGGCTAGGCGAGAGAAATGAGTCCACATTAATGGCGATACGGCACGCAATAAGAAGATAGAGTTTTCAATTAGCTCACCAATCTCAGCAATAAAATCGTCCAACTTGTTGACTAGAACGTACTCAATAGCTGGAGAAAATGTCTCCTCCAAAGTGATACAAGTCTCCTTGGAGTTTTCAAACGACAACAAAACAGTTATCATAGTATTTAACAAACCCGTAGCTGCCGTGATCTTGTCAGATAATGCATCATTGAAGTCTCTGTCAAAGTCTTCCATCTCGACATTGACGGCCTCTTTAACTTCAGCGGCCAAGCGTAAGAACTGAGCAGTAAGGTTTTTCATCAAATCAACTCCGAACGGCTGAAGCTGCTGCGAAAAGTTCTCCACACATTCTTGCATAACCACGGAAACTGCCTCATTGTCTATTTGGTTTGAAAGTTCAAGGAGCTTGGACATCGTGGGCAAGATGATAGTTGAAAGCACTTCCCGGAACTTGGGCTGTTGGAGGTAGGCCTGTACTGCAAGGGCACTTTGCAAACTTACCGGTAAGCTCACATCACCAGCGTCAGAAGCGAAACTGCGAAGAATGCCATGGTAGAGCGTGGACAAAACTTGGTCATTTTGAATCTGCAAATCAGCGAAGCTAGAGCACACATCCAATGCACGTGCTTGAAGAAACTCGTGTTGCGAAGTTAAGTTAGGCAAAACCAAGTCTGAGAGGAATGCTTCCATCTGAGATTGGTAGGGTGAATTCTCTGCCATTAGAACGTGAGAAATTCCTCCAAGTAAACGCAAAGCGCCGTCCTTCTTTCGGGCAACGTCTAGGTCCTCCGACTGCAGCTGGAGCGATGAGAGCTGGGAAAGGGCAAAAGAGACAAGCGAGTCAGCTACAGTCTTCTTGCGCTTGGACACAAGGGTAACCAACAACCCTAGTGCTGCGAAGTCGGGCTCCAGAAACCCTAGAGTATCGATCCTAGAGTTGATATACTCGGTGGGATCAGAGTCGAAAAGTTCCAAAGTCTCCTCGGAAGGGCACAACAAGGGGAAGATGAAGTGAGACACAATGTTCTCGAAATACGGGTGCAAGATACGCCAAGTCTCCTTCTGTGTGACGCAATGGCTCAAGAACTCAAGCAAATAGTACAACGCGGGATTCGAGAGCCAGCGGTCGCCGTTGCACCACTGTTCAATGACTCCCAAGTAGGTCGACATAACATGTGGGATGAAGTCAGAAAGAAACATCTCTCTAAAGTCCAGGTACTTGCGCTTTGACGAGAGGTCACGAGATGCGTAACGACGGAAAAGCCGGTCGACGTTGGCCACCGCCCACTTGTAACATTTGGAAATTTGCATCTGAGACTTCTCCAGGCTCAATGAAGGTGAGAGAATGTATGCGGGTGGATCAGTGGAGATCACACGGCAATGAAAACTGCCCCATGACACCAAAGCATCCTTCGTCTGAAGCACCTTTGGCATGTCGTAGTACGTGACAAACTTATAAGCCTTTAAGATGAGCTTCAAAATACCGGCCGAGGTCTCCGAAAGATCGGCGTCCAAAATAGCGTTGCCCATGCTAAGCAAATGGGGAAACACTTGAGTGATGATCGGGTCTAGCTGGCTTTCTCGCTCAGGGTTCTCCGCCCAGCGATAATACCGGCACACCTCGGTGAAGCACATCACCCCAGTATACATGGAGGACATATCGCCTAGCTTTTGAAGGAGAGCACCGATTGTTGGGAGGAGATTGGGCCAGTTGTCTGGGTATTCCTCAGACACAAGCTTGCGGAAAACCGGCACTAATTGAGTCTTGGTGGGAACCTCGACGGCAGCCAAAACCGGTACGAGCCGCTCCAAGATCACTGGCCGCTCGCTGCTATCGATGGTATCGTCATGGGCGTTCCAATGGCGGACCACTCGGTTTTTAAAATACACCGCTGCCGCCTTGCGGCACACTAGTGGGGCGTCCTGGGCCCCGGTGATGTCAAGACAGGCACCCAAAAACCCGGGAGTGCGTGTATACTCCCGAAGCTGGGCTTCTGCTCTTTCACGCACATCCTGACGGGCCTCAAGCGTGCCTGCAAAGCACTGTAGGAGATTTTCCACGTCCATGGCTTGGGGTGGAAAGACTAGGCTTACGCTAGACAAGATGGATTTTTTTGGAGGTTAGTGCTATATGCAGGCATATGAGACTAGGAGATGGGCTCCAGCAATATTTTGGTTTCAGAAATTTATCATTAGCCTTGGCAGCAGTAGTGCCCAGATAGGCAGTGGGACCTGGCATGTGCTGCTACTTTTATACTGTGGTATTTCTTGCCCTATTACTTCTCTGCCGGCATGGTTATGTAGCGTCCTCGTGCTCAGAGATCCTCTCTTTTCTCCCCATCAGTAGTTGCCCTGGGCTTTGGCCCGCTCAGTGTGTTCGTCGATGTCCTGGGCATCCCACGGATACGCTATCCACACGTCTTCCACATCCTGGCCCACATAGTAGCGGCCGGCATCGAGCAATTCTTGCGGAAGCTCAGCACGCTTTGCCTTCTTCTTGTTGTGGAGCACAAACAACGAGAAACACGTTTGCTCATTCTCTTTACCCAACGCCCGCTCAACCTGAACCACATCCCTCTGCAACTCGGAGAGCGCATAGTGAAGCGTGGTGCGGGTATCGTCGACCTCGTCTACAATAATGACGTTTTTGCCAATGAGCGTGTCCATGTGCTGGCTCAAGCTGCCAAAATCAATCCACTGGGTGCGGATCACTTCCTTGCCGATTGTTTCCTCGTTGGCAGTCCCCATTTGCTCGTAAAGCGAGAGGCCGACCGCCTGAATGGGGATGTTGCGCTTTCCGTCTTTCAAGAAGGACCGAAGAATTCGAGCGGGAATAAACCCACCACCGCCGATTGCGATGATAAGGTCAACGCGAGTGCCGGATGCTTTTATCTGGGCGGCCGCCTGCTGACAGAGCTTGTGCACGATGTTATACGATATATAGAGCTTGTTGTCGGGCATTTTCTGGCCTGCGGCGTCTCAAGCTGCGGGATTGTTGAAAGAGCGGGATTCTGTGGCCGTACGTTTGTTACGGTTCAATTCGTCTTCGTTGGAGCTGGACAACTCTGGCAAATTTGGCAGATTTGTTGAGTGAGCTTTACTGCGATGGCACTTCGCACGGCGAACTCCGACCACTATGCCGAGTTAATGCTACGAAGTATCAAGATTTCTACCACATTCGCTCGACCCTCTCTGTCTAGTATTGTTTGCCTGGATTGTTGCATTTATTCTAATGTCGAATCTCCGTCTTTCGTCTACTACTTTGTGTTATGCTAATCATCTTGTAGCACGCCGGAAGCGTTTACCACATCCACCTCTTCAAAATTGTCATCTTCAACGATGTCGTTTTCGTCGTCGTTTTCGTCGTCGTTTTCGCCATTCACGTAAACTATGCTCTCCTCGATAGTCGTGGTGTTATTGAATGTCTCATTCAATTGGCTGTCGTCGCCCGAGTCTTCTGCCTCTTGCCCCACGTTGTTCCGAAGCTCTGCCTGAGCAGAAAGTAACTGAAGTCTGCCCTGGAGCGCCAACAATTTTGCCATCAAGGCCATTCCATCATCAAGGCTGCTCTGCAACATGCGCAACACGGGAACGAGTCTTTTTTGTTTAGAGATGTATCCACCGTGTGTTAAGAGCACCCAGCGAAGCCAGATAGAGAGTGGAGTGGCTCGCGTAGGGTCCTTGGCAACCTGCGTGGCTACAATCTCGAACAACCGCTCTACGAGCTCTGAACAGTCGTCTGCGTGAGAAAGATGCCGGATGGTGTTCTTGATATTATCCGCGTGATCGTTGGCGGCACACAATACTATCACATCCTTTGTTGAGGCTTCACGATTCCTCAATCTCAGCGAGAGCTCGCTGAAGAGCTCTCCGGCAGCAAGATTATGAACCTCTTCGCTCTCAACTGCTGTAAACGTGATGTCAGGCACAGAATCCTCCCCAGGTTCATCAGCAGTCTCCTTTATTTCGATTGCAATCTCGTATTCATTTTCGAGTGCAAGATCCTCACTCACAAGTGTGAATTTCGGCTGTACCCCGTCGTACCACACACCAATTACTCCATGGTGCTCGCTGTAAAACAAGTTTTCGAATGGCCTTGCCTTGCTTCCAGTAGTCACGAGTCCAACCGGGTTGCCGTCGTTGTAATCTTCCAACGAGAACACGTTCGCTCCGTCGCCAGTGAAAACAACGAAGTACTTGTCTGCCAAACTCCCAATGCCACGGATGTCGGTACTTTTGGTTTTATATAGTGAGGGTGCACTCAGAGGGTCGGCAAGGTCGTACAACTCAATAGCGTTAGAGTTTTCTCTGCTGATCACTACAAACGGCAGACTTTCCTGGGGAAATGGATGTGTAAATGCAATGAACTCCTTCTCGCCATTCGCCCATTCGGCCATTACGTGCTTCCTTGATCGGGCTCCGTCCACCAAATACACGCTGGACGATGCAGCCACTAGCATTTCTGGTTCCTGAGCAGCCCGCTTTTTCTTCGGATGGAACTTGCTCGACACTAGCTGCGAGATGTCGGTGTCGATTTTGGAGAAATTGATGGTCTTGGTGATCTCTCCGTCTAAGACATTTATCTCCACTATGGAGGCGGATTCGGTGAGCACCCATGCGTGATTTTGCATACTTGAGCCCGTAATCGAGCGTACACCACGGGGACTGTTGAATTTAGACACAATGTTGCTGCCAAACGGACTGAATATCCATATTTCCCCCAGCGAAAAGCCGACAGCTAGAAGAACCGTTGACGAGGGAGGCATATCGTTCCCATTCTGCGTGCTATGACCGTTTTCCAAAACAGAAGCTTCGCTTTTCCGTTTCCGAGGACGCCCAGGTGAGTCAGCGGTGTGACTTGACTCGTTGAGCCATGACATCGCCACAATATCCAGATCTTCCTGCAACTCGTGTCTCGTTACATTTGCTGTGTCGATGAGGAAGTCTTGCGAGGCAGAGATGGGATAAAACTGGATTTCGTTTCGGCCACGTTTCAGAATAACATTAGCAAGATGCGTTCTGGATGAGTTGACCAAACTGTAAGCTCCAGGCATGCTAAACAACAGGATTTACCGAGTTCTGGAGGTACCTGGAGCTCTATAAACTGAAAATTATTCTGTGCGCGATGACAGCGGTTACCTGCAGTACCAAGTGGAGATGGGGCGGATGAGAGACCAGGCGGCGAAGGGAAAAGACTTGAATAGTTCGCCCTAGGCATTTCTGAATAATTACGGTCGTGGCGCAGTGTTGTTTTTGTAAATTTTATTGGTATATAGAGGAAAGCGTGGGTCGGGCATGGCCCCTTGCTACGGACAGAGAGCATCAATTTGCACCCAATTCGCGAGTGAGCTGCCCACGACGTTCATGCTCTACTCTTGGATATGAACCGCCAAAATGGTCAGATCCCTGTTAGCGCTCCGGTCATGATCCGGGTTTTTTCTCACTGCTTCAATGACTTGTATAACGAAACTGGTCAAACTCGTAGGATTTTGCAACTGCTGTCTGGCTATCTCGTAGAATGTTCTCCGCTCCACGAACTTATGAACTCCGGCAGTAGTAAACACAACGGTGTCGCCTTTTTTGACCTTCCATTCATAGACCCGACTTTCCTTGGGGCGATCTGCTGGTGCTTCCAGGATCACACCTTCTTCATCAGTCTTCTTGGTAAGCTGGAACGGTATATTGTAGGCGTGCATGCGTTTCGTGGCACGATCAACAACTTCACCATCCCGGAACAACCATGCGCTCAGGTCTCCCAAGTTGGAGATCACCACTTTGTTAGGAGAAAAGACTGCAAACAAGGCCGAGACGCTTCCATCACGAACGTTTTTATCTTGCACAACAGCTTTATAAGCTTTCTTAAGCAAAGAGACAGGACTCATTTTGACCTTCTTCTTACTCTGTTCATATATAACTTTACCTTGATGACAAAGCTCTCGAGATAAGCTGGAGGAATCCTCGTTCGCATGGAGCCATGGGGCGAAACCACCAGATGTAATGCCCACAGCCATGGAGCCGAGGGGAAGTTCCTCGGAAACAAAAAAGTTGTCTTCCCCAGTTAATGAATTAGAAACAACCCGGTCGCGTCTTGGTAAGAATTCAAAACTGATGTCATACTTCCCTTGATCGAGCTTCTGTAAATAGTTATAACTTTGAGGGAAGTACCTTGGTGCTGGATTCGCTTCCTCTTGACCATGATTATTGTTGATTTCAGCTTGTAATACTTGTCTCGAGTTTGATGCCGAAGCTTCTTCTTCCGGCTGTATCACTTCGGCAGGTAAGGCTGACGCAAAGCTCAGAAACGCAAGAAGACACACGGTAAGCTGTAACCCAGCAGGCCTTGTTTGAAGTAAGTTCGAAAGTCTCATGATATGCTTGGATTAATTGCCAGTGCAGCACGTAGCAGAATAGGTGACTGAGAAAAATGGAAACAGTGGAGCAGCACGTTCCTCTTTTATACTACCATGCGTCATTTATGACTGTACAAAATCTTGATTATTCTTCGTCATGTCAACTTGCGAGATAGAAGAACTTACAATGGGAAAACCAGGAAAGGGAAAAGAAAGCTCGCGAGCAAATAATGTTACGAACTGTAGTCGGGTTCGCATGATTTCCCAGGTGATTTATTTCACGGAACATCCTTGCAATTGTTCGCTGACTTATTGTTGGCTCCAAACTGTTGTAGGTTAACTTTATTTTATCACCCCAAGCTCATATGCTTCTTCGTTTCTTTATTACTTTTTTGCATTGTTCTATTTTCTTTGTCTCCTTTGTTTTCTTGCTGAGGATTTGCTCGCCCCCAAGAGCCGTAATTTGATTGCCGGAACAGACCTACAATACCAAGAGAAAACTTCAGATTATACGTCAAGTGAAAAATGTCATGGTTCTTAGGCCCACCGCCTAGTCAAATCCTTGGAAAGCTGCAAAATGGGTGCCTTGTATGCAGGACCCAGAGCACCCTTTTCATTTACGTCATACGCAGCAAGACATCAGCTAGCACACTTATTTTAGCCGCATCTCCATCCGACTCAAGCGAACAGCAAGATTTCGAAGAGGTGCTAGCATCTTCACATGAGGACGGTTGACTATCGTCACGTGACACGAGAGTCGTGGAGTAACGAGCGCAAAAGAGATTGAGAGCTGAGCACTGTATACAAGAGCTCAGCTCTCAGTCTTTTTTTCGTTCTTCCTGGCACTAAAAAAAGAGCCCAAACTTGTATTTTCAAAGCAAAAATGTCTGTTTCCGCTTCCAAAGCCAAGAGAGAGCAAAAGCGCGCCGAGAAAGAAGCCGCAAAGGCTGCTGCCGGAAAAACAACCAAGAAGACGAAGAAACAAGCCGCCAAGGACTCCGAAGAGAAAGAGGTGGATGATGCCCAGGCCCAAATCGCCAAGTTGAAATTGCAGCAGGATGAGCATGGATTGTCAGACAGAGTCACCACGGGTGTGTTAGACTCGTTGGAAACTTCCAAGGATATCAAGTTCTCATCGTTGTCTTTGTTGTTTCACGGTAAAAACTTGATCCAAGATTCCACCATTGAGTTGAACTTTGGTAGAAGATACGGTTTGTTGGGAGAGAACGGATGTGGAAAATCCACCTTCTTGAAATCTTTGGCCGCTCGAGAATTCCCCATCCCTGCTCACATTGACGTGTACTTGTTGAATGAGCCTGCAGAGCCCTCGGAATTTTCTGCGTTAGAGTACGTGGTGAGAGAGGCCGAGGCCGAGATGAAGAGATTGGAAGATCTCGTCGAGGACATCATCGTTAAGGAGGGCCCCGAACACCCCTCTTTGGAGGGTTTGTATGAGAGAATTGACTCCATGGATCCCTCCACCTTCGAGTCCCGTGCGGCCGTCATCTTGCACGGTTTGGGCTTCAATGGAGTAACGATCAACAAGAAAACCAAGGACATGTCTGGAGGTTGGAAGATGAGAGTTGCGCTCGCCAAAGCGCTTTTCGTCAAGCCCACTCTCTTGCTCTTGGATGATCCCACAGCCCACTTGGACTTGGCCGCATGTGTGTGGTTGGAAGAGTACTTGAAGAGATGGGAGAGAACGTTGATTTTGGTTTCACATTCCCAGGATTTCTTGAACGGTGTGTGCACCAATATGATTGATATGAGAATGAAGGTGCTCACGCAGTACGGTGGTAACTACGACTCATATGTAAAAACCAGAGAAGAGTTGGAGACCAACCAAATGAAACAATACAACAAGCAACAGGAAGAAATTGCCCACATCAAGAAGTTCATTGCTTCTGCGGGTACTTACGCCAACTTGGTCAGACAAGCCAAATCCAGACAAAAGATCTTGGACAAGATGGAGGCCGATGGTTTGATTCAAGCAGTGGTGCAGGACAAAGTGTTCTCTTTCAGATTCCCTGAAGTAGAAAAGTTGCCCCCTCCGGTGTTGGCATTTGACAACATGTCATTCTCGTACTCTGGGAAGGAAGAGGACAATTTGTATGAGAATTTGGATATCGGTATTGATATGGATTCACGTGTGGCTCTTGTGGGGCCAAACGGTGTGGGCAAGTCAACATTGTTGAAGTTGTTCCAGGGAAAGTTGATCCCACAAAAGGGAAGAGTCATCCAGCACACACACATCAAGTTAGGTGTCTACTCTCAGCACTCGCAAGATCAGTTGGACTTGACCAAGACTCCGTTGGAGTTTATCAGAGACAGATTCCCCGAAATTTCGCAGGATTTCCAATACTGGAGGCAGCAATTGGGCCGTTACGGTTTGACCGGTGAGGGCCAGACATCTCAAATGGCCACGTTGTCAGAGGGTCAAAGATCTAGAGTTGTGTTTGCCTTGTTGGCCATTGAATCTCCTAATTTGATCTTGTTGGACGAGCCTACTAACGGTTTGGATTTGTCCACCATTGACTCTTTGGCTGAGGCCATTAATGCCTTCAATGGTGGTGTTGTTGTTGTGTCACACGACTTCAGATTGTTGGACAAAGTCGCCAAGGATATTTACGTCATTGAGAACAAGACTGCCACCAGATGGGAGGGTTCTATTTTGGACTACAAGAAGAAATTGGCCTCCGAAGTTGTCCTTTAATTTATTGAAAGAGGGTCACCATTCAGTGTGACAAGGGTTACTATTCTTAGGGTGTCAATATACATACGTACTATCAAACGTATTTCGTTTATGCTTATTTAGGCATTGTTCTATATCTCTAGCATTGAAAGTTGGATCACTTGTTAAGGTACTCCATTATGGATTCATCGATGTGTGAATAGTCTATTTCCGTGTAAGAAGGGAATTTTAAAGGAAGTTTCGCAGGAGCAAGCTCGGGGTACCGAGTGACGATTGTCTCGACGATTTCATCATAGAAAAGCTCGTATGCGCGGGGCGTGAAGTGGATTCCATCCAGAAGGAGCTCTCCCAAATCAACGTTCCCATCCAATAGGTCCTCGGTCGACCAGGATCCGTAGTCTTGAAATACTCTCCACAAATCTATGAACGGAACCTTGGTCTCGCGTGCCACTTCTTTGGCGGCATCTCCATAAGTCCGAGTAGCCCTTGACGACGAAAAAGGCTCTTGTTCTCCCTCATCCCCACGGGCAATAGAGCAGAGGTTTTGGTCGTGCAACCCGGGCCCAATAAGGATTACCTTGATGTTATAGTCGGAGGCCATCTTAACCAACTGGCGGAGGTTACTCTTGTATCTTTCGACCGGCACGCCTTGGAAAGTGGACGCGGCATCGTTAGTGCCAAAGAAGATGGACATGAGCCTGATATTGCCCAGATTTGCATGATCCGCTTTCAAGATTTCCCGCAACACCACCAATGCATGGTCAGAATTATACCCGCTAAACCCGCGAGTGACCACATCCAACTTTCTGGTGTAAAGATTCTGTAAAGCTGGGGCCAAAGCAAACCCCGCTTGGTCATTGGAGTACTCAATAATAGAGTCGCCAAAGAGTACAAATTTCTGGAATGACAAGGGCATTTTTTGCCGAGACAACACTGTGTTATGATTGTGTCAAAAAATCTGGGGGCACGGAATCCCAGCGCCTTATATGGTGAGAACAGCCGAAAAACGCGGGCACCAGCTTTTTGGTGAGCGGAATTTCGCTGAAAGGAACATAATTAAGGAGAAAGAGTAAGCATATCAAACAAATGTGAAACATCAAAGCATAGAGGAAACGAGATTCAAAATTCCTCCGGGGAATTATGCGTCCTTATATAGACAAAATTCTATTTGTGTTTTTTGCAGCCACGCCGATATACTAGCTCTATAAAAGCTTCGCATTTCTTCCCTAGCACGTTGGCACCTTCTCGCACTGCGCGGAAGAATCCACGCAAATTGCGCGAGTTAGTCATCGGTCCACAGATTAATTTGGCGAGTGCTCGCAATTAGTTAGCGTTGGAGGAAAGTGGCTTGAAAAAGAAAAAAACTTCATTTCACAATTGCATGTTTCTGTCATGTCAACCTACACCATCGTCATAAAGTTGGGCACGTCGTCCTTGGTGGACGAAGTCACCATGGAACCTCGCATAGCTAACATCTCTAGCATAGTGGAGACGGTGGTCAAGCTTCGCAGGGCTGGTCACCGGATAGTGATTGTCTCTTCAGGAGCGATTGCTTTCGGAATGAAGAGAGTGGGAATCAAAAACAAACCCAAGCAGTTGTCACTGGTGCAAGCGTTGGCTTCTATCGGACAGGGAAGGTTGATTGGGCTTTTCGATGATTTGTTCAGACAGATGGGCCAGCCTATAGCACAGATTTTGATCACGAGAAACGATATCATCGACTATACCCAATTTCGAAATGCTACCAACACTCTCCTGGAGCTTCTCAGTATGGGCGTCATTCCCATCGTCAACGAGAACGATACATTAAGCGTTGCAGAAATCAAATTTGGTGACAATGACACGCTTTCGGCGATCACGTCGGGGATGATTCATGCAGACTACTTGTTTCTAATGACAGACGTTGAGTGTCTTTACACTGATAACCCGCGGACAAATCCTGATGCAAAGCCCATAATTCTTGTTAACAATTTGGACGATCTAGCTGTGGCTACCGACTCCGAAGCCGCAGGCGCAGGCTCGAAGGTCGGAACTGGTGGCATGACCACCAAGTTGATTGCAGCGGAACTTGCAACTAATGTTGGTGTCACCACGATTATCACCTTGTCTTCGAAGCCCCAATGCATTTTGGACATTGTTAGCAGTATTCAGAATACAGATGAGAGTCTAGACTTAGTCCAGCAGGCAGAATTTATCCAAAGGGAGATCGCAGAGAACAAGATCCCGCTTCACACGCGGTTTTTAGCTCTCCCTCGCAGTGAACAAATACGCACAGATAAGCAGTTCTGGCTTTTACACGGTCTACGGACAAAGGGCATCATCTACATTGACCAGGGCTGTTTCGAGGCAATCACACGCAAGGACCGAGCGGGGCTTTTGCCAGCAGGAATAATTGCAGTGGAGGGCAATTTCCACGAAAGTGAGTGTGTTTCTCTTCGTGTCACCCCAGCATCTGGAGACCTAAGGAAAAGTATGGAGGTTGGACACTGCAGGGTTAACTACAGCGCAGTCGAGATTGACTTGATCAAAGGGAAAAAAAGCAGGCAAATTGAAGAAATCTTGGGGTATGCGGACTCGGAGTACGTCGCTCACCGTGACAACATGGCATTCCCTCCGAGCTTGCCTCCTCTGACCGACGAACTAGTGCCCAACAAGTTGATTCCGTGAGCTGGCTCCATAAGGATACTAATAATAAAAGTGACAACAAAAAGCAATAGCTATGATGAACACTCTTTCAAAAAAATTGAAGAAACTCAACATAACAAATGGAATTGTAACACGAATCCACGTGAATTTATAGTCTACCTTCAATGCGCCCCACAGTAGTGAGATGCCGCTAAATATACAAACCACGCACTGGTTATAAGAAAAAAAGAGATACGGCAATAATCCAGGCACACCACCGAATGGGTACAGACGGCACGGTTAATAGTTCGAAAGATCGATTTCCTGAGGACCGGCCGCAATTGGTGGATGCTGAGCAGCTGCTGGCTTCACCAACCGAGAGAACGGAATCTCCGCATCACTTCGAAGTTCCAGCACCAATGTCGGAACACGAAGAAGAGACTGAAACGGGAGGCGTCCACATTAAGCCAGATTCAGACGAGAGTCGGGACGAAGATCAGGCCCACCAGGATCTGAAGAGCGCGATAATTGGCAGCGCTGGTCAAATACATTCGAGTGAGTCCGAAGCATCTGCGAAAGCGTTGATGGTGGAAGGACAGGAAAACAAGGATCAAAACAAGACACGGGAAGTTCCTCCTACCACTGGAAATGTGCAGGCAGAAGGCGTTACAAGAGAAGAATCTGCTGACAGTAGAGTTGGAGAACAAGGAATGGCATCTGACGAATATGCTGGAAGTGTACTTACGGCAGACCATGGAACAGCGCAGGACAACCCAGCAGGACTGGAACCCTCTTTGAACACATCACAGCACCAAGGGCTTCCCCTTGGCTACTCTATACGCAAACTAGAGCTCGAACTCACCCTCCAAAACACCGAGAAAATCTCTTGCATAGCCTCACACGAGGCGAACCTCTACATCGGCACCTCCATGGGTCGCCTCCTACATTTGCACCTCTTTGAGGATGCACAGCAATACATTCTTATCTATCTGTCGTCAGTGCATGACTCAGAGAAGGCGCCTGTGTCCAAGATCTTGGCGCTTCCCGATGCTGAGATCTGTCTTGTATTAGTCAACAAGGTTGTATACCCTTTTTCGTTCCCTGAGCTCAGCCCGTCGCGTGTGGGAAAGATCAAGGATGCCCAGGATATTCTGATTTTGAAGGAAGGCAAGCTGCCCACCAAGACGAACAAAAGCGACAAGGTCATAGTCTACACAAGCTCGTGCCTACGAGTGGTGCAGTTTCTCAAATCCTCTGTGAAGCTTCTCAGGGACATCAATTACTCGGGAGCTCTTCTCGGGCGATCTTCCGCTTCAGGCACCCTGGCTCACTACAGCAACATTTGTTTAGTTGCCAACGACAGGCGTTACGATGTTGTGGACATGCAGCAGACACGCAAGATTCCGCTCTTCGACTACAACCCGATGGACATAAGCGGAGTCCTTCCTCTCATCGCACCGTTTACGGCTATGGATCATTTGAAACATGCTGAGCAATATCTCCTCCCCATTTGCTCTGATGAGCTTACTTCTATGGCGATGTTTATCAATTCTTCTGGCGATGTTGCACGAGGTACCTTGACATGGATTGGATACGGATATCCAAGGGGGGGACTTACTATCGAATGGCCGTTCGTTATTGGCATCTTTGCCACCTCCAGCAATTCCTCTCAATGCTTGATATTCAGCTCATTGGAGTCTCTTGACGTGACTTCTGTGGTCGATTCGCTGTTCTTGGCACGCGAGTGTGGTTGGTCAGAGACGCTTCCGTTGAAATTATTGGCTACAGAAAATGCTGTCAAAAGTCCTGACACGGATTTGCTGAAAATGCTCACGAAGGTCTCCTGCGTTGACAGTCAGGCAGTGGCATTACCCAAAGTTGAATTTGAGGCGGCTCACACAATCATTTCCAGTGGAGACAGTCTATTTTTTTTGCATAAAGAGCCTGAGATTATGACCAGACTCAATAATTTGCTTGAGTCATCTGATGAAATATCCCATGAGAGCTTCCTTTCTTCGCATCTTCATTACTTTGAGCTTTCGATGGCCAAGGATCAATTTCATCATGACGTGCATCTTGTTTTAATGCTAATGGGTGGAAACGTTATAGAATTGGAGAAAATTATTCGACAACAACACTCGGAAACCCTTCGAATCGATCCTCGCTTATTACTTTACTTCTCTGTGACTGAGATTGACCCTACAGATCGCATTTGGATTGAGTTCACAACCCAAAACTTCTTCATTGAGTTCAAAAGACGCATAGCTAATGATATAATCTTGCAAAATGTTGAATTCAGAAGATGGTTGATTCTTGAAATCTTTGCACAACAGGATCAATATGATAGTGTTGTTCTGGCTACCTTCCGCAAGCTTGCCTATGTTATGGCTTGCGATACTTCCGCAGAAATATTGCATGTTTTGGAAAAAGAAAAACAATCGTGGTTAGGCCAGAACCTTGTTAATGACGAGCTAATTGGATACTTTGAAATGAACCACTACTACTTTGTTTTGCTTCATATCTACATTCTCAAACAAAAAGCAGGTAATCCCTTTGATAAATGGTCCCAGAAAATAATTGACCTTGCCCTTGAGCTACTTTCCGGAAAGAAGACAAATAATTCTGCTGACGTGGTTACGCAAACCGATACTAGTTTCGTGTTTGGGGATTTTGCATTTGATCTAGTGGACCTCGCATTTTCAGAGCTCAAGCAGAATATTGATGATGAAGCTTTCTACACTAAAAAGCTTCTTGAGCTTCTTCAACTCTCCCCTGAACGAGGACTTTCGCTCTTAAACAAGTTCAAGGGTGGAAAATATAGAGCTACTCATAAATTTATCTTGAGTGAGCTCTCAAAATCATACGATTTTGGTATCCAATTTTTGTCCATGAAGATGGAATATGTAGAACTTTCTTTCATGGACTTGCTATCTAAGGAGAAGAATTTTGACTTAAATTTGGTAAAGGAGCTTCTCAATGAATATATTATGTTTCTTAGTCAAGATGATCTTTCTGTGGAAAATGAGAATTTGTCTATTTTGTTCAATACCTACAGCGTTGAAAATGATTTGAAGGATCCTAACTGGCCCAAGTTAACTTGGATAGAGTACTTACACTTGAATTACAAAAGGAATAATTGTGATGAGTACTTCCAATCATATATGAAAACATACGAGGTCATGATTTTGTTGACGTGCAATGATCAAGGTTTAAGGCCAGTGCTTGAGTCAGAGAACAAAGCAATTCTCTTTCTCAACAAAGTATTTGAGAAATCACAAGAAAGGCTATCTTACCTACTCGAAATGGGGGATTTTTCCACTGTCGAATGGCTCATCTCTCATGACATCCCGCCAGTCCCGAGGCAGTCGTTTTTATTGGAACCTCTAAAGAAAAATCAGCAGCTAAAGTTTGCACTATTGCCTAGTCACGAATCTAAAGAACGGTTGAACAATTTATTGACGTATTATCTCGCTTTAGAAGACAAAATGGCTAGGAATGCAACTGTTATGCACTTGATTGAAAACTACGGAAGGCAGTATCTAGGGTTCAAAGAGGTTTTGTTGCTCTTGCCAGACGATTACCCCATTTCCTTTATGCAAAAATTCATCATTTCAGAGATCTTGGAGTTAGAGTCCACAAAGACAGACGCAAATATGCGGAAGCAGCTCGCCAAAGCGGATGCCCGAGGGAAACGTATAGTGGCAGAAGACTTTGAGCAAACCTTTAGTGAACTTATTCGTGGCGAGAAGTCCACTTAGATATACAATCTCGCCACCACCACGATGCACATTTCATGTACATAGACAGCTGGCTGTAGAAAACTCACAAAATTGCCGATATTTTGACCAAGTAGTCGAGGAAAATGCCTAGCCACAAAACCCAGCCGGTTTTGATATTGTCAGTAAAAAATGTCCAACAGCTACTTGGTGTGTTTAAGTCAACCTTGATAATCTTGGACAATAAGCGCAGAAAACCCAATGCAGCTCCCACGTAGAACAAGGGGCCCATGGCGTTGAAGTATCCAGCAGTCAAGAAAGATGCCACCTGAAGGGAATATAACCCGTACACAATAGGCTTTGTGTTATCACCCCATGCCAATGCAGTAGACTTGATTCCTGCTTTGATATCGTAGAGCTTGTCCTGGTGGGCATAGATGGTATCGTAGATCATACTCCAGAAGAAGTTAGACAAAAACAAGGGCACAGCAACCCACAAATTGAGTGGTGCTAGCACAGCAGGAAAGCCAAGCAAGCAGCCCCAACTGAAATTGATGGAGATCATCACTTGCGGATAGTAAGTAAACCGTTTGAAGAGAGGATACGAAAATACAAACGGAAGCGAGAGGGCACCCAAGTAAAAGCACTCGAAAGGCAACGACAAGAGTACGGCCAATCCAGCAAAGCACTGGACAGCCAAGAAGGCCACCGCCTGGGGTACTGAAACCCGGCCACTGGCAATGGGACGCTCAACAGTGCGTGCAACCTGGTTATCCAAATTACGGTCCAAGAGATCGTTAATTGTACACCCAGCGCCCCGCATAACAAGCGCCCCAACAGAAAACAAGCCAATTGCAGATAGTGTAGTTGCCAATGGAGCAGCAATACCGTAGGCCGCCATGCATATGCCCCAGAGAGAGGGAATAAGTAATAAAAGTGTTCCTGCGGGCTTTTCCAACCGCATCAATTCAGCGTAGGGAATCCACTTTTCTGGAAGCTTAGCAAGCCAGCCAAGATTGGCCAATCGAGCCACACGAGCGGCCTCAAGCTCCGCTGGTGGAAAACCACGCAGTCTGGACACGCTTGCTGAAGCCTCTTGTCCAAGCTTTGGAGTTTGTTGGGGCTGTGTGATCTTTGCGGCTTCGGCAAGCCTGGTCGTAAGCACATGGCTTGACAGCGTCGGTGTCTGCCCGTTGATTTTTGCTTTGGGCAGCTTTGTGTGGTGAAGAATAGGCTGTTCTTGGAAGGCCGACCGTGAGGGCATAGTCAAGCAAAGAGAACGTGAAAAGACGAAAGCTGGCGTTGCCCGAAGCTGACGAGCCCCCGTCAACAGCTGCCGTCCCTGCGGCCACAAGCTTAGCATTTTAAGTCCGAGCAATTCTTGGTATAAATGAGGCGGAGAATCAGAGAGTTGAGGTTCAGACAAAAGCCAAAATTGCATGATGGGTGCGAAAAATGGAATTGCTTGAAAGAAGCGGACCACAGAAAACTCAGCTTAAGATAACCGAGTCTGTTTATCTGAGTAGAATGTCTGCATTACGATGGTTTTATTGCTATCTTTCTTTCCGATTTATGGTATTCTGCAGAAAGGCTGAGACTCTAGTAACTTTAGTATATTTTTGGCGGCCTAGACACTCTTTCACAACTCTGACATGCCAGCATGCCCTTGACATTTAATTAACTACTAACGCCAGAGAATTTTCTATATGATAAACGGCACGTGCAATACTTGTAGCAAGCCCTTTGCAATAAATAAGTGCTCTGTCTGCTCCGCAATAACTCTCCAGAAGTAGAACGAAAAAGAACAAAAGAAACACACTAGACGGTAAGCCATCCACGGCGTTGATGATTTGCGAGGCCTGGTTTCTGCATCGGTGACAGTAGGCAAAGTCTCAAAGTTCAAAAGAGAACCCTTAACGAAAATGGTGACCACTCCTCTGTCTTTGGGAGATAGTCCTTTGACGTCAGATGATATGTTGCAATCACGAAGTGCAATTCAAGGCTCTAACATCTTTCGGCAACTTCAAGAAACGGACGCAGCTGCACAAGCAAAACTGCAAGTGGATAGTCCATCAACCTATGAGAAAATCACTGTTTCTCAAAATAGAGACACGGATAAGATCCCACCTAGTCAGTCTAGACAATCTAACCTAACATTTCGCTCAAGAAGCAGATCAAGCAAGAAAGCGATATCTTGGAATCTGGTGTTGCCTCTAGTTCTACAGTTCCAAAGAAGATCGCAGGAAATGATATAACAAAGAAGGTCACTGAGTGCAACAACTGTGGAACAGTTAAAACGCCGCTATGGCGGATAGACCCCATCGGCAATGCCCTTTGCAATGCTTGTGGGGTATCCACAAATCACATCACGATTCAAGTTCTGGTAAACTTCGGAGTAAAGCCCAAGCCTACAGTTCGTTGCAGGCGAAAAGGTAAGAATACCAATGATTGCAGTCAGGCAATCAAAACAAACGATGCAGAAAATAAAAGGACATGCTCCAAAGATTAATCGTCATACTCATATTCGTCGCCCCGCTCACGCCCGTTCCTGTGGCCCTCAACCAACGCCTCAAGCTCAGCCAACTCTTTCTTGGTGCCTATGCCGTCTACAAACTTAGCGGTGAAAATCTGCCGGCACATCGGGCAAAGGCCCTTGGAGCTGCTTTGCTCAAGCCATTTCAATATACAATGGAGATGGAAATTGTGAGAGCACGACTGGCCCAAAATTAGCGGACAGGCATCTCCGGGATACTTACAATTGGGACAAGTACCATCAAAAGGCACGCGGCATATGCCGCAGAGTTCATCGTGGTGGGACGCCTCGGTGTGCCAATGCCACGTGGCAACCCCATGCCACTGCTTGATCTTGACTTTCATCGCCTTGTGCCTCGTGGGAAATGGCGCAACTAGCGACTGCTGAAGTTGTGTGCTAAGCGTTGATGTTAGTGCGCGGCGCAACCGCATAATGAAGAGCGAGGTAGCTAAAACAAAAGCAGAGAAACAAATTAGCCATTCACGGCTATAAACAGATCCGTTTACGGAGCCTCTTATGGTGAATGTTCATCGCTTCTTGCCTATCTCTTTTTATATACTAGACCCTTGAATATGTCGAACGAGTTTCCGTCTGGCTGCAATTCCAAAAGCTCTTTGGTGCCAATATCCTCCGCAATTAAAAGACCGTAATCACTGGTTATGCCCTTGATTAAACATTCCCTGACTTTACCGTAGCCTTCAGTATCCAACTTTACCCTCTGGTTCAGGTGAAACCACCGTTTGTAATAGAGACTCAAGAACGGCTTAAGCCCTGAGTTTCGGTAGACGTGATAGAAACGGCCCATGTTGTAGACGATTTTGGCCAATAGTTCCTCGTGATTATATGGCGGCAAAGGCTGCATGCCTAACTGTGCTCGAATGTGGTTGAGTTGGACTAGTACTGAGTTTAGGGAGGTCGTGGGTGCCTCGTTCAGCACATTGATCCCACCACCCCACACCAAGTAGAACTGCCCGTTGATGAATTGCGAGTTGACTAAGGCACCAGAAACTTTGACCCACTTTTGCTCGTCACCGTCCACTGTTGAGCTTGTGTCGTTTTTATCGTCCAAACGCAGGAAATATTCTGGCTTTAACGCATACATATCATTGGGCCACTTAAGACGGAGAGGCATGTCCTCGTAGCCTATTCCCTGGCCTGACCTCAGGGTTCCAAAGCCCAAAATCAGCTCTATCACTGCAAGCGAACAGAGATATTGCAACGTCACAATCGAGCACTTTTTTTGAAACTCCACGGGCACTCGGAACAAAATTGATGTCGCCATTACACCCTTTGGGTTGATCCACACATTACCGCCACGGCCACGGCCCGCCACTTGAGTCGTCGCAGTGAAGGTGAAGCCAGTAGGTAAATGACGTAACCATTTGGGGTTGGCATCAAGAAGAGTATTGGTGGAAGTCACTACTTCAGAGTAGCAGAGCAAAGTGCCGAAATCACGCTCGTCAGCCGCAATGCTATCGCCGTCATACAACTGTTTCAAGCACTCAAAATACCTGCGCATATCAAAGTAGGGCGTGCTTCTGCTGTCAGGAAGCCGGCCCGACGTGAATATTTTGACGTGTTTCTCGCTATTCGAAAGTGTTTCGAGTGAAATTGGCTCGGCGTCCACATGCGACATAAACACAATGTCATCCTCATTCTCGTCATGAAGCACAAACGTGTCGTGCACATCTTCGAAGGTATTTTTGCTTACGAAGTCTAAGTTGGCTCGAAGAGCAGCCTCCACAGCACGAGCTCTTTGTGGATCAAGAAACGATGTCATGTAGATTGGCGTAAGTTGCGGGACTGACGAAGCTGGATCGCGATTGACTTTCAAGCCTAGCTTGCTCAAACATGCGGCTAGGAATAGCTTCCGCTCGTGATCAGTTTGCAGAAGAGCATCGACAATAGCCCTGAACTGCCCATCATCCGGGGACGGTCTCATCAATGACGGCGTGTATTCCGGGTGGACACCAGTAAGCACCACGTCGCCATTGCCAACTCTGCAGTAAACAGCAGCTGCCAAGTCACCGCTTTCATCTCGAATATCCGCATCACTTCCGTACCTAGCGAGAATTTCAACTTGGCTGTACCTGGACGCATTCATGAACATGCCTCCGCCGTTGTAATAGGTGGTTACTTCGTCTGGGGCGCCATGGCCAGCCAAAGCCGCAGTGTTGACTGTCAACTTAGCAGCCCGTGCCCCCACATGGGAGTCGTACACAAAACCCTTATAAGCACATCCCTTGGAGATTCCGGGGAAAAAAGCCAACTCCCTGGGGCCACTGACCTCCATGCCAGGCAGCCCAACCTCGAATTCACATCTAGCAGAGGCGTAATAGGCCCCTGCACAAAGCCCCATTAGCTTCCCGCCGCCACGAACGAATTTTTGGATCCTCTGGTTGCCCTTGCCGTTCAACACGTTGCAGTACGGCAAGTCTGCGCCGCCAGGAATAACAAGCATAGCGGTTTTGTTCATCCACGGCTCGTCGAGGATTGCGGCCTCGGATACGGTGACCACCGCATAATACGGAGACAAAAACTGGCGGAGCAGCTCGACGGTATGCCTGACGCCCTCGGTAGTGGATCCCGGGCCGGAATAGACAAGCACGTTCATCCGTGAGAGCAACTGGCGGATGATAGGTGGTGCAATCGTAGTGGAGGTATGGCCAAAGCCGGGCTTGGGCCGCTCTAAAGTTGAGTCAACTGAGTCAACTGTCACGTGAATACTCACGTGGCATGTACTCAACATGGGCTGCGCTGGGCAGCTGGCAGCCTCCAGGTATCGGCAGCTGATAGGCCGGAGGAGCACTTAAGACTGGGTTCGAACAAGCCGCCAGCTCTTGCAAGTATCTGATTGGTGCCCAAGTCCAACTCGGCGTAATGTCTGCCATTTTCGAGCTGTCAAGCACCGTCAGTCTCGAGCCCCGGCCGGGGTTCGTGATCAAGACCAAAATTGTTGAAGGCTCCGGGGACCACATCTACTTAACCAAGGTGTTCATCAACGTGTGTCATGATGCACGGGTTCCGAAGCCTGCCGGTGGGTTCGAGCTTTCGGAGGTGTTTGCCAAGATAGTCCGGAACGAGTGGGAAATCCCCATTATCGTGTCGCTAGAAAAGAAAGCTACTGACAAAAAGGGCGTGCCCTCGTTTGTTTACGACTGTTGCATCAATAGCGAGTGTTTTCAGTGGATACAAGTGAGCAAGGATCTACGCATGATTCTCGTTGAATGGTGCTTGGAGTCGGTCGAGATGATGCATGACTTGGTTTTGGAGCGGGAGTATTCTCTTCCAAAAATGGTGTGCAAAGGAGAGCTTTCCCACACTGAAATCACTCAGGAGGACTTGAAGAACGGGCTACAGAAGAAGTTGTTTGAGCTTAAGCAGAATGAGACGGCCGGTTTGATCGAAGAGCTTCGGGCAGGCGACGAGCCTGCTGGAGATGCGCACGAGCATCTTCCAGAACTCACAAATATCAGTGGTACGCGGCCCCGGCCGCTTATTGAAGAGATTGACAGCCCTGCTCTACCCTCTGTCGCTCAGGGCGTACCTGGGGATTTAGCATCACTGGGGCCCCGAGCAACACAAGGTAAAGACGACGCCTCTAAATCGCCCTACCAACCAGCTGACTCCACCAGCCATGAGTCTTCCGGAAAAACACAATACAGGTTCACTGTCACGCAAAAAGCGGTAGGCACAGACTTCTACATTGTGTTTGAGTCGCAACAGTTGACCCAAAACGTGAGAGTGACATTTCACGAGGCGGAAGAGCACATCCGTATTCAAAATTTGGATGCCACGCGCAAGTTGGGCACTGAAGACTACTTGGAGCTCCCCGTCCCGTTGCCTTACCAGCCGTACCGGTCATTTTTGCTAATGAACGAGAGGAAATTGTACGTATTCTGCCGGTATGGGCATGCTAAGGAAGAGGTGGACCCGATACCCGGGTAACATTAGTCAAAATACGGGTAACATTAGTTAAAATAGTATGAATATCTTTTTTTTTCCTTCCTTTCATTGTACTATTTTATTTATTGACTTACTTTATATATTTATTTACTTACTTACTTTATTTATTTTATATATTTGTTTATTCTCATTTTGTTAAATCGCGAACGGAATTTCACTGGCGCTGCTAGCGCAGAGGCCGTTTTTTGCCTAGATAAGCGCATCGACTCTCCCAATTTTTTGATCGACCCAGACTGTTCTGAAACCGTTACAAGCTCGAACCTGTGGCTTAATCACCGTTTGTCTCACATTTGACTCTTCCTTGTCTCGTTGTTGTTTGACTTTTCTCACATCGCTCGCAACTTGCCAGCTACATCCTCGGGGAATCGTTGTTAGTGTTCCTCTCTACCAAGAACTCACAAAATGGCCGCTGTTGATTCCGAGCAAACGCTCTTAATCGGGTCGCATGATACCGAGGGCTACAGTGCCATCCCAGACAAGCCTCATCCGTCACACCACACATTGAACGAAGAACTTGTGGCGGTGAGTAAGTCCTCAGCTCCATTGGTGTTGACCTTTTTCCTCCAGTACTCGATGTCAGTAATCTCCATCTATGCTACCGGGAAGCTTGGCCCGCAAGAGTTGGCAGCGGCTTCCTTGGCGCTCTGCTCGTTTAACATAACTGGGCTCGCGGTATACCAGGGCACGGCTACGTGCTTGGACTCGTTCTGCTCCCAGGCTTTTGGTGCCAACAAACCACACTTGGTTGGCGTGTATTTCCAGCGGTGCTCTTTGATGGTGCTAGCTCTAACAGCGGTGTTTTTGGCGCCTGTTTGGTGGTTTTCCGGCGCCATATTAGGGCTCATGGTCCCCGACCAGGAGCTTGCATCTATGAGCCAGTCGTTTTTGCGGGTTATGCTTGTCGGCTCCCCAGCATTACTTTTCTTCGAAACGGGAAAACGGTTTCTCCAGGCCCAGCACATCTTCAATGCAGGCACATACGTGTTGCTTATAGCCGTTCCCGTTAGTTTTGTCTTGAACTGGCTCTTAGTGTGGCACCCTACTTACGGCTTGGGCTTCATTGGCGCACCCTTGGCCACCTCCATCTCTTACTGGATCGTGTGTCTTTTGATGTTGGCCTACGTGGTTCTCATTGATGGTAAGCAGT
This sequence comes from Metschnikowia agaves, assembly GCA_963678735.1. NCBI lineage: Eukaryota > Fungi > Ascomycota > Pichiomycetes > Serinales > Metschnikowiaceae > Metschnikowia > Metschnikowia agaves. The sequence goes on along the minus strand of CAVMBV010000011.1, from coordinate 217,595 downwards.
GCTGGGGTGGCTTGGACTTGCGCAAGGCTTGCATGAATTGGTATCCTATGCTTGCGTTGGCGCTTCCCGGCGTGGTCATGGTTGAAGCGGAGTACTTGGCGTTCGAGGTGTTGACGATTCTTGCGGCCTCGTTTGGCACCTCGGCCTTGGCTGCGCAGTCCATTGCCTCCAACCTCGGTAGCTTGGCATTCCAGTTGCCGTTTGCCGTGTCAGTGGCAGTCAGCACGCGTGTGGGCCATTTTGTGGGCATGAAAGATATACGTGGAGCGCAATTGGTCACCAGAATCTCGTTTGTGCTTGCGGCTTGTATTTCTGTCTTCAATTTTACGTGGATCTTTTGCTCGCGTGCAGGGTTGTTGGCTTTGTTCACCCACGACGACAACGTCACAGAGATAGGCCACAAGGTCTTGACCATGGTCGCTGTCAACCAGCTTGCCGACTCGTTCAACGTGCTCCAAGCCGGCGTCTTGCGTGGCCAAGGAAGACAGAAGATAGGCTCCAACGTCAACCTTTTTTCCTACTACGCCGTGGCCCTTCCGCTTGCGTATGTGCTCGCGTTTCCTATGGGCATGGGCTTGATGGGCCTATGGGGCGGTTTGGTGACTGGGGTTTTGGTTTTGGCGGTGTCTGAGTTTGGCTGTGTCTATGTAAGCGACTGGCCACGAGTGCTTGAAGAAGCTGCTGGCAGGCACGATCACTGAAGACATGTTTACGACAGAACCGAATGTGATAAAATAGTGACAAAACAGGCGTACGGTTAGACAAGGCGTACGGTAAAGACAAGGCGTACGGTAAAGACAAAGTGGTGTTTGCTGAATGCACTTAGACGAGGTGTTCTGTGGCAAGCAGCCGCAAGCAACAATACCGAACACGTAGTATTGAGTTTAGAATAGTTTTACTGCAAGACTGTACTTTTTTGACAGTTGTGATTTATCACTGGTTATTTTTCGTAGGCTTTTTTTTCTGCTTTATGTCGCACCTCAATGTGCGATGCTCTCACCTCATCCACTCTTTACCATGGCCAGAGGAAAGAGATTTGACAAGAAAAACGCAACATCCTATAGCGTGGTGCACCGGTCCCACGAGGACTCGTTGTACTATGACAACGAAGCATCGCAGCACGTTTTAGTGGAAATCCCGGGGCGCAAAGACAACCCACAACCCAAGCGAGCCTCTGGAGGCCCGCAGCAGTCAGCCAGAGCACTCAGCGCCGCAGAATTGGCCCGGCAGCTTGACGAGAGCGAGTTGAAGAAGATCAGAAACAACGAAGGTTTAGCGGCGCAATACGGAATCTTCTTTGATGACTCGAACTATGACTACATGCAGCATTTGCGACCGATAGGTAAGACCAACGATGCGGTGTTCATCGAAGCAGACAACACCAAAGTAAAGCCAGCAAAGCCCAGGGCCATTGAGGATCTAATCAAAGATGCGCTACCCTCCGAGCAGACAAGAAAGGCCACGCACGAGGATCTAGAAAACATTCCGCTGGAACTCCAAGGGTTCAACCCGGACATGGATCCTCGGCTTCGAGAGGTCTTGGAAGCGTTGGAGGACGAGGAGTACGTGGAAAACGAGCCACAGGGCGACGATGACATTTTTGCTGACTTGTTGCAATCGGGCCAGGTGGAGCTGGACGAGTTCTACGAAGATGGCGACGAGCACGACGACTGGGACTTGGACAACCACCACGTGGATTTCGACGAGTTCGACAACCTGGATTACGAGCCCGAGAATATCGAGCTCGACAACCCATACGGCCAGGGTGATGCGCCGGAGGACGTGGACAGTGACGTGAGCAACGATGGGGATGGGCCCCGCAAAGCCGTGAACAACGCTTGGGAAAGAGACTTCCAGCGTTTCAAAAACACCCAGAAGAACCAACACAACACGTGGGATTCCGACGACGATTCCGACGACGACGCCAGCACAGCACCCGCCGCGGAAGGCGCTGACACGGTGGGTGATCTCCCGAAGATCGGGAAGAAAAAACCTAAAAACAAGCTCCGCAGGAGAATGGGCGCCATGACAGACACCAGCTCGTTCTCCATGTCGTCAAGTGCGGTGTTTCGTACTGACGGCTTGACATTGCTTGATGACCGGTACGAACAGTTTTCCAAGCGGTTTGAGAGAGACGATCCGGAACCGCCACGCGAGTTCCACATGGAGAATGAGCGGCACGACTTCGAGGGCATGCTCGACGACTTCCTAGAAAACTACGAGTTGGAGTCGGGCGGCCGCAGGCTTGTGAAGAAAGATCAACGCCTCAATGCCATACGGGACGCGGCCGTCAGCGCCTCTAAAGGAAAGCTAGCAGACCGCAAGAAGAAACAGGACGAGATGGTGAGACGGCTCGGTGGATCATTCGGGAAAATGTCGATCTGAAGTGAAAACCGAGACACGAAAAGCGATATAGAAAGTATAGTAGAAGACCGCAATAGGAAAGCGACCGACGACCGGGAAAAAGAAAATCGAGAGAGCGCTTGTTCACTGAACATAGAAAGCTACAACACAAAAGCACAGGGAGGCGATATCTCAAAACAGAGAAGCCATGGCCAGCACGTCCGTCCACGCCAGGCCACTTGGCCCGGCTGACGGGAAACAATGGTCGTGCGCCGCCCATATTGACCACCCGAGCGACGCTACGAAAAAGAACACAGGTTCCCAATACAGGCCCGCAAGAGCCGCTCCGCTCCAACAACCTACATTGTCTCGTTTCCCCAAGGCCATATCCCGTTTTTGTGTGAGCTGTTCCGTTCTTACACTTTTGCTACTCATTTGCTACTGCCTTCTGCTCCCTTCCGCGTCTAAAAATAGGTCCGCCATGGCCGTGTCGTCTGTGTCTAGAGTTTACACGGACGTATTGGCTTCCAAGCCCCAGGAATTCTGGGACTACGACTCTGTAAACATCAAATGGAACTCCCAAGACAACTACGAGGTTATCCAGAAGCTTGGGCGCGGCAAGTACTCCGAGGTGTTTCTCGGTGTGGAGCTTACTACCGCCACGAAATGCGTGATCAAGGTGCTCAAGCCTGTCAAGCGCAAGAAGATCAAGCGCGAGATCCTGATCCTCAAAAACCTCGTGGGCGGCACTAACATTGTGGCATTGCTCGACGTGGTTCGCGAGCCCCAGCTGAAGACGCCTGCGCTCGTGTTTGAGCACATCGACAACGTGGATTTCCGTACGTTGTACCCCACGTTCTCCGACATGGATATTCGCTACTATATGTTCGAGCTCTTGAAGGCGTTGGACTACTGCCATTCGGTGGGTATCATGCACCGTGATGTGAAGCCCCACAATGTCATGATCGACCACAACAAGCGCATCTTGCGCCTTATTGACTGGGGCTTGGCCGAGTATTACCACCCCGGAACTGAATACAACGTGCGTGTAGCGTCACGCTACTTCAAAGGGCCAGAGCTTCTTGTAGACTTTCGCCTTTATGATTACTCTTTAGATTTGTGGTCGTTTGGTTGCATGCTAGCGTCCATAGTTTTCAAGAAGGAGCCGTTTTTCCATGGCAAGTCAAACACAGATCAGTTGGTGCAGATTGTGCGAGTCTTGGGCTCCGATGACCTCCACGACTACCTCCGAAAGTACAATCTCTCTTTGAGCGAGGATTACGAAGACTTGGGCTACTATAACCGCAGACCCTGGAAGAGATTCATCAACGAGAATAACCAGCACCTAGTCACCGATGACTTTCTCGATTTCATTGATAAGGTTTTGAGGTATGACCATCATGAGCGACTTACGGCGCAGGAAGCCATGGACCACCCTTACTTTGATGCTGTTCGAAGCTGAGGTGAGTTGTCGCATACTTTACACCTGTCACTTTCATATCACCGTTCTCTACTGGAACCACGACATACAACATAGAACAACATACAAGAAGACGAGACCAATTAGGGACATGCTTGACTCGCCGTTGTATGTTGGAGCTTGACGTTTCCTAATACACCTCCGACACTGGTCTGTCCACGTTGTGTTTGTGCTTTTATTGTTGTGTTCTCTAGTGGTTTTGTCATGTTCGCGCAGATGCTCGTTTTATCCATATTGCGCCTGCAAACACCCTGAATGCAAATTTACTGCTGCTACGTTTAGGTGGCCCGCCGCGTTGATGTGTATAGTCCTCAGAACCTTGCTGTTCTCGCGAGTCTGAAACTACGGGAGCAGCTGGCTGTCGGCTATTAGTCTTTTGATTGTAGGTCCTCACGGCGCCTTAGTCTGCGCTGTGTGCAGTCGAAGACTTTTCCACCGAGTTCCATAGATTATTTCCCGACCCCGCGAAACTACCATATATACCGACAGTTATTCTGTTTGACCACGTCCCTCTCCAAAAGAAACAAACTGTGGATTTTTTAGTTAACAATGGCAATTGTGTTTTTCGACATTACCGCGGGTGGCCAGCCAAAGGGCAGAATTGTGTTCAAGTTATATGATGATGTTGTGCCAAAGACAGCAGAGAACTTCAGAGCATTGTGTACTGGCGAAAAGGGCAATTCTGCAGAATCGGGAAAACCTTTACATTACAAAGGAAGCTTGTTCCACCGTGTAATCAAGGATTTCATGTGCCAAGGAGGCGATTTCACGCATGGAACTGGCGTTGGTGGAGAATCCATCTATGGCAACAAGTTTGAAGACGAGAATTTCCAGTTGACTCATGACAAGCCGTTCTTGTTGTCAATGGCCAACGCTGGGCCCAACACCAATGGCTCACAGTTTTTTATTACCACAGTTCCCACGCCGCATTTGAACGGTAAACACGTGGTGTTCGGCGAAGTCATCCAAGGAAAGTCAATTGTGCGTCAGCTCGAGAGATGTGAGAAAGGCGAGGGCGACAAACCAAAGGAAGACTGGGTTATTGCTGACTGTGGTGAGCTTGCCAAGGATTATGTGCCTGAGGCCTCAACCGTGGCTGACGATGGTACTGGCGACATTTACGAGGCGGTGTTGGCAGATGACGACAAGATTGACGAAAGTAAGCCTGAAACTGTATTTGAAGCAGTTAAATTCTTGAAGGATTTGGGAACCAAACTTTTGAAAGAAGGCAATTTGATTAAGTCGTTGGAGAAGTACACCAAGGGCGCGGAGTTTTTGGATGACTACACCCCTGATGATTTAGAGGACGCTTACGTCAAAGAAAAGACTACGTTGGGCATCTCGTTGGCTTTGAATGCATCTTTAGTTGCATTGAAGTTAAAGGATGGCAAGCGAGCTGTGCGTGCTGCCGAAGAGGCGCTTGCATTCCCAGAAATTGATGACAAGTCGCAGGCCAAGGCCTGGTATAGAAAAGGATCCGGTTATCTTTTGTCTAAGGATGAGGATAATGCACGCGTTGCCTTCAACAAAGCGTTGCAATACTCCCCGAACGATGCTGCTGTGTTGAAGGGTCTTCAAGATGTGAAGGAGTTGGAAAGGGTTCGTACCGCAAGGCAGAAAAAGGCAATGGCCAAGTTTTTCAGCTGAGGCTCTGAGAAATGTTGCGAACTAATCGTGCAGAAAAGGAAGGAAGGAAAACATTTATACGAAGGTACAACCCGAGCTTCAAAAAAAGCAACGTGTGCTGGGCTGTATCAGTATTCAATCGGCAAGGTAACGTCATAGCCTGGAGATTATAGCGCACAGTCTAAGCCATGGGGACGGACTCTGAAGAGGGTCATAGTTCCTGCACCCACATTGGGGTTAATGAGACAGACTGATTGAAGAGCCTCGATCGTAAAGCGTACATGTCTAGTTCCAGGTGTGTGCAGTCAACGGCGTCGATAATTAATAACAACCGCAGTCTGCCAGAGTGAGCACGATTAACAAACTGATACTACAATAAGTAGAAAAAAAGAACACCGTATAGATGAAAGCAGATTTAGAAGAGAGCAGAGCAGAGTGTGCACTGCGATTCCAGAAGCGGGTTTGCAAGCGAGACTTTGGATGAAAACTAATTAGTACCCAGCTTGCCGCGTGCTCCCTGCTATTTGTCGGCCATTACTCCTTTAGGCTCGGATGATTCTCCGAGATGTACGGATGTCGGCAAAAATGTTATCTTTACGCCGCGAGACACCGAAGCGAGACTATATGCAGTCCTGACGTAATTCTGTCATCGGGCATGAGCCGGGAGACCCTGGACGAAAAGGTTGGAGTGTAAGCGGCTAGCGTTCGTTTGAAGGAAGAAAACTCTACTTGTGGGCGATTCAGGCGACCAACAGATTATGGTTTGAGGCAAGACATTCGCATAAATTTTGGCTGGTAAAAAGTTGCAAAATTTGCATAATCCAGGAGGTCGCGGCCGATGCTGCGAAGATGCTGCGGGCGAAATATTTTGGTTGCTATTGCGACGCATAACAATTGATTTAAATATGCCGAAGATCCAAAATCTGGTCTGGGAACAAACGAGCGGGCTGTTGGTATTTAAGGTGAAGGAAAAAGTTCTTTCATAGATATCGTGAGGCACGTTTGATACAAGCTTGACACAGACTTGCAACCTTATACATCATGGATGCTTCTTCGAGCGATACAAGACAGGGAAGTTCGGCCGATCAGAGTGAAAAAGCAGAAAAAAGTGCTGAGCCTCACCAGGACTATTTCTCCAGAGTGGCAATTGAAAAACCTGCTCCGGAGGAGTACTTGGAACATGCTGTTGAGCCTGGCAGACCGAAGGCCGTGCGCAGAATTACGACAACTGGCAAAGGGAAATTGCTTGAAGATGGCCGTCGCTTGCTCCGAGAAAAAGACTGCTACGACAAGTTGGGGTTTACTTTTCCCACCTGGAAAAAGTGGACAATTCTCAGTGTTACGTTTGCCGTACAGGTTTCGATGAACTTCAATACTTCCATTTATCCATATGCCATTTCGTTGATTGCAGACGACTTTGGCATCAGCATTCAGAAGTGCCGTGTGTCGCAGATGATGTTTCTTGTGATGTACGCATTTGGATGTGAGTTGTGGGCTCCGTGGTCTGAAGAATTTGGCCGCTGGCCAATCATGCAAGCATCCTTGTTTTTGGTCAACATATGGCAAATTCTTGGTGGGCTAGCTCCCAATTTCGCCTCGGTGGTCGTTGCTAGAGCTTTGGGTGGTTTGTCCAGCGCTGGAGGCTCCGTGACACTAGGTATGACTGCCGACATGTGGGAAGCCAATGAGCAAGGGTACGCTGTTGCGTTCATTGTTCTCTCGTCGGTAGGTGGCTCCGCACTAGGCCCTATCTTTGGCGGAATGTGTGAGCAATACCTTCACTGGAGGTGGAATTTCTGGATCCAGCTTATTTTTGGCGGAGTGGTTCAGGCTGTTCATTTCTTCCTTGTATCAGAGACCCGAAGCTCCGTGTTGGTGGACCGTGAAGCAAGACGGAGAAGAAAGACTGGTGAGATGGACAATGTGTACGGCCCAGGTGAGTTGGGGGAGAATAAGCTCACCGTGAAGGAGGTTTTGGCTATCTGGAGCCGTCCTTTTGTTATGTTCGTGACGGAACCCATCGTGTTGTGTCTCTCTCTTCTCTCTGGATTCTCGGATGCTTTGATCTTCGTTTGTATGGAGTCTTTCTCCCTCGTCTATGGCCAGTGGAACTTTTCCTACACGGCCATCGGTCTAGCCTTTGTGCCTATTATCATCGGCTATTTCATTGCTTACGGACTTCATCTACCTGATGTAGCCAGACAAATTTCTCTCATCAAGACACAGGGAGAGGAATCTAGGTATGCTGAGCGCAGAATGCTTCTCTTGCTTTTCCTTGCGCCTTTAGAAGCGATTGGGATTTTTGGGTTCGCCTGGACTAGTATGGGTCCTAGCTACAACCCCTGGATTGCGCCTATGATCTTCACTGTGTTGATTGCCATCGCCAACTACAGCATCTACATGTCGACCATTGACTACATGGTGGCAGCATATGGGCCCTACTCAGCTTCTGCAACCGGGGGCAACGGGTTTGCCCGTGATTTTTTGGCAGGTATTGCGGCAATGTACTCGACACCTTTGTACGAAAATATTGGCGGGGAGCGTCATTTGCAGTGGGCCAGTACGCTCTTGGGCTGTCTTGCAGTGCTTGTTGCCATTCCGATCTACATTTTTTACTGGAAGGGTCCGCAGATCAGGGCCAAATCCAAGTTTGCTCAAGTGTTGGCGGCCGATAAAAAGAATGCCAAGGTGGAGTCTGACGAAGAGGAGGAGTACGATCCTTCCAAAGTCTAGTATTGTTCACAATAGAAGCTAGCCTCCAGTCCAGCATATATTGTTCACTTTTGTATAGATTTCCGTCTAGGAGAAGTCCAACTTTTAGCCGTTGTTTTGCTTCTTCTTACACTTATAGATCTCTCTTCACTACTTAATTCATGCCTCAACCCAAATTTCCTTCTCATCAAAAGTAGAACTCGCAATCTTTCTTCGATCGGTCGTCAAGTCATACAACGAACGGGCTACCGTCTGTGAAATCTTGCAATAGTTAGCTGCCAGCTTCTGCTGCCAGCTCCTGCTGCCAATTTCTCCGTCGTTTCCGATCCAGCTTGCTACGCTTTACGCCTACTTGGAAGTTTCTCCAAATGTGGAAAGTTTGACCGGACTTCAGTGGCAGCGCGCTTGCTCCTTCTTCAGCTCTACCCACGCTAGATACTGCTCCGTAGACCACAACAGCCCCACACCATGGGCTATAAAATTGCCATAGACGTATGTGAATTGGTGCATGATAAGTCTTCGACTCGCCGGGCTCTTTTCGTGCCCTTTTTGTCTTTTTTTTGGGCTCTTCTCCTGGGCTACACTCAACTGATTTCGGCTTACTAACCTAATCTAGAGAGGCGGAACTTTCACCGACTGTGTCGGAAACCTGGGATCCGGGGATCCAAAGGATGATGTTGTGATCAAGCTCCTCTCCGTGGACCCTTCCAACTACCCAGACGCTCCATTGGAAGGCATTCGGCAGTTGCTTGAAAAGCTTACTGGTAAGCGCATTCCACGAGGCCAGCCTTTGGACACCTCCAACATCGAATATCTCCGCATGGGCACTACTGTGGCCACCAATGCATTGCTTGAGCGCAAGGGCGAACGTTGTGCCTTGATCACCACCAAGGGTTTCAAAGACGTTCTACAAATCGGCAATCAAAGCCGCCCACACATCTTCGATTTGTCCATCGCCAAGCCGACTGTGCTCTACGACGCTGTCGTTGAGATCGACGAGCGTGTCACTCTAGAAGATTTTGTGGAGGATCCTGATTCTCGCTATACTCCCCCCGATGGCGACTGTCTTGTGGCAGGACTTTCGTCGGAAACAGTCCGCGTGTTAAAGCTGCCTGACATGGCGAGTGTGCGACGGTCGCTCCAGGTGCTCTACGACTCGGGCATCCGCTCTATTGGTATATGTTTGATGCATGCCTACACATATCCAGAACACGAACGGCTTGTGGGTGAAGTGGCCCGTGAGGTTGGGTTCTCGCACATCTCGCTTTCAAGCAGCTTGAGCCCCATGATCAAGTTTGTGGCGCGGGCCAACTCGTCCATAGTGGATGCTTACTTGACTCCAGAAATCCGTAAGTACTTGGACAGCTTCCAGGCAGGTTTACAGCACGGCTATCGCAATGCGGCCAATCCCAAAGGTGTTCGGTGTCACTTCATGCAATCTGACGGTGGGCTCGTTGATGCACTTTCTTTTTCTGGGTTGCGTGCTATTCTTTCGGGCCCAGCTGGTGGTGTGGTTGGATATTCTGCTACATGCTACAATCCGCAGAACCAAATTCCGTTGATAGGCTTCGACATGGGTGGCACGTCTACCGACGTGTCACGCTACGGAGAGGGCAAATTGTACCATGTTTTTGAGACGGTGACTGCAGGTGTGACTATTCAAAGCCCACAGTTAGACATCAATACCGTGGCTGCTGGTGGCGGATCTATTCTCTCGTATAAAAACGGCCTTTTCCATGTTGGACCTGAATCTGCTGCTTCTGAGCCGGGGCCCGCATGTTACCGCAAGGGAGGCCCATTAACAGTCACAGACGCTAATTTGTTTTTGGGCCGTTTGCTTCCAGAATTTTTCCCTTGTATCTTTGGGCCTAAAGAAGACGAGAGTCTTGATTTTGAAGCGTCTGCCGCAAAGTTTGTTGAACTTACTAAACAGGTGAATGATGCGAACCCTCACCGGCCTCCAATGACACCTTCAGAAGTGGCTTATGGTTTTATTAAGGTTGCCAATGAGACCATGGCTCGTCCTATTAGACAATTGGCAGAAGCCAAGGGTCATATTACCTCTGCTCATCGCTTGGTATCTTTTGGAGGTGCCGGCGGCCAGCACGCAGTTGCGATTGCCCAATCGTTGGGTATCACCACAGTCCTCATTCATCGCTACTCATCTGTTTTGTCTGCATATGGCATGGCATTGGCAGACGTAGTGGAAGACGTGCAAGAACCCTCTTCTAAGGTGTTGAACTCCGCAAATAAAATGCATTTAGAGGCTCGCTTACATGCCTTAAAAGCACAGGCCCAGGAACGTTTGCGGGCACAGGAATTCTCTGACACTGATATTGTATGCGAGGAGTATCTTAATCTTCGTTTTGCGGGCACAGAATCGGGCATCATGGTACCTAAGGGTTCCACTTGGGATTTCAAAGAGACATTCTGTGCGATGCACAAGAGAGAGTTTGGATTTATTTTCAACAAGGAGATACTTGTGGATGATGTACGCGTAAGAGCTGTTGGCAAGTCAGCTCGCACTTCAGAGGACTACATCGATGATCAAATTGCACAATTGATGGAGAATGACAAGATCAGCCTAGTTAATGCCGAACAGGTCACATTTACCAAAATGGTTTATTTCGAAGGTTCCGAGGTTGAGACTCCTGTCTACAGGTTGGACGGCTTGGACGTGGGAACACAGATCCAGGGCCCAGCTATAATTGCAGATGGTACACAGACGAACATAGTGCCACCTGAGGCTGTTGCCTTGGTGCTAAAGAGTCACATAGTTATCACAGCAGAAAAACTCCGTCCAGCAACAGAAAACAGTGAAGAAACTTTGGAGTCAGTGGATCCAGTTCTTCTTTCAATTTTTGGGCATAGATTCATGGATATTGCAGAGCAGATGGGTGCATCCTTGCAGAAGACGTCTGTTTCAGTAAATGTTAAGGAGCGTCTCGATTTCTCCTGTGCATTATTTGACTCCTCTGGAAGCTTGGTTGCTAATGCGCCTCATGTTCCAGTCCACCTTGGCTCTATGTCTACCTGTGTCACTTTCCAATGCAAGCATTGGAAAGGCAAATTGAGACCGGGAGACGTGATTGTCACAAATCATCCAATGGCAGGGGGAACGCACTTACCGGATATCACCGTAATATCTCCCGCGTTCAAAGATGGCGAGATCATTTTTTATGTTGCTTCGCGTGCTCATCACTCTGACATTGGTGGACTTTTACCAGGATCGATGCCTCCAAACTCCAAGCTTTTGGAACAAGAGGGAGCTGCGATCTTTTCAGAGCTTCTTGTGGAGGGTGGCGAATTCCAGGAAGATAAAATGATAGAATTGTTGTTGGAGAAGCCGGCAGAGATTCCAGGTTGCTCGGGAACTCGTCGTTTGAGCGACAACATTAGCGATATGAAAGCGCAGATTGCCGCAAACCAGAAAGGTATTCAGTTGATAGATAAGTTGGTGAAGGAGTTCAGTCTTCCTACAATCTTGAGATACATGGGTGCCATCCAGGATAATGCTTCTGAAACAGTGGCCCGAATGCTTCGTAATGTTGTCGAAAGTATTGGTACAGACATTCAATGCACCGACTACATGGATGATGGTTCGCCCATTTGTTTGCGAGTTTCTGAAGACAATGACGGCAAAATCTTGTTTGACTTCACTGGCACTGGAATGCAGGCATACGCCAACAGTAATGCACCAGTGGCCATCACATACTCGGCCATAATCTACTGCCTTCGATGCTTAGTTGATGAAGTAATTCCATTAAACCAAGGCTGTTTGAAGCCAATCCGAGTCAAGATCCCTGAATCGTCGCTATTGAATCCAGATGAAGGTTGTGCTGTTGTGGCTGGAAACGTGTGCACGTCCCAAATCATCACAGGAGTTATTCTTAGTGCCTTCCAAGCAGCTGCAAATTCGCAGTCATGTTGTAACAACTTCACATTCGGTGTAGGTGGGAACGACGAGAAGGGTAATTACGTTCAAGGTTTTGGATACTATGAGACTATCGCAGGAGGACATGGCGCCGGACCGACTTGGGATGGTGTCAGCGGTGTTCACACCCACATGACCAACACCCGAATCACGGATGCGGAAATTTTCGAGAGAAGATATCCAGTTCTCATTCGAGAGTTTAGTATTCGTGCAGATTCGGGTGGTAAAGGAGCTCATTCTGGTGGGTGTGGAGTGGTGCGTGACATTGAATTTCGTGTGCCGGTTACAGCGTCAATTTTATCTGAACGTAGAGTTATTGCGCCACACGGGCTTAACGGTGGAGCAGACGGGGCCCGGGGCCAGAATATTTGGGTTCGTCAAGTGAAAGATGCTTCTGGTAACGTCATTGCTACTAAGGAGGTCAATATTGGTGGAAAGGCTACAGTTGCTGCTGCTGCAGGTGACCGTATCATCATCCGCACACCAGGTGGAGGTGGCTACGGAAGCGAAAGTGAAGAGGCGGCCACAGAGAGAAAGGTTCATGGCAGCTATGGATTTGTTGGTGCAGGGTCCTTGTCTGCTAGGCATGACGCGCAGCTCTCAAACTGAAGTTGTACAAAGTATACATGGCCAAACATTTGATCAAAAATATGAATGAGCGTAATTTAGAAATCACATCAAACGTCCGAATAATGGACATCGCCGTCCAACAGTTGCAACCGTGCAGCAGCCTGCTCAGGTGTCAAGTCACGCTGGGCCTCGCCCAACAACTCGAAACCCACCAAGAATTTCTTGACGGTGGCTGACCGTAACAAAGGGGGATAAAAATGCATATGGAACCACGAAGACTCTTTTTCTTGAGGTGATGCAAGAAGTGGTGCTTGGTGCAACCCCATGGAGTAAGGAAACGATGTTTTGAAAAGGTTGTCATATTTGACCGTCAATTTCTTTACGAGCAGAGCCAAATCAGCCTTATGCCTCTCGGAGAAGTCAGCGAGCGATGACAAGTGCTCCTTGGCTAGCACAAGCGTCTCGAATGGCCACACAGCCCAATAAGGCACCACGGCCACAAACAGGTCGTTTTCCACCACAATCCGTGTTCTTTCTGCGAGCTCCAACAGGACATAGTCCGCAAGCAAATGGCTATGGTTTTCAGAGCGGTAATTCGCAATATTTTCAAGCTCGTGGCTCACTTCTGAGGGCACTACGTTCAAACACCATGCCTGGCCGTGCGGATGTGGGTTTGAGCAGCCCATTGCCGCACCCTTGTTTTCGAAAATCTGCAAATACTTGAAAGGTGCAGTTCCAGCTTTTGCCTGCTGCTGAGTGTCGAGGTAAAGCTTCTGCCAGGTATCGACGACTCTGGCTATATCTTTCTCAGGCATCACAGGAAGCGTCAAAGCATGATTGGGACTGAAGCAGATAACAAAGCAATTACCCTTGACGCTAGTAACACGGAAGAGTTTGGACCGGAGTGCAGCCACAGAATTGCCTTCGGTGTTTTCATTGTCTTCCGTATAATCCGGCTGATCCAACTGCACAGCAGGGAAGTCATTTGGAAACACAAACGTTGATTCATACTTTGGGTTGACCTGCTCCCCGCCCACACGCGAGTTTCCTGGACACAAGTAGCATTTCGGGTCGTAGCTCGGTGAATCGTTTAAATTCGAGGACTCTTCCGCCCCCTGCCAGGGCCGTTTGGCTCTGTGCGGCGAACACAAGACAAAGTCATTGGTGAGTGGATTATAGCGCCTGTGCGAATGGTCGGAGAAGTTGAAGGCGGCCATTGGAGAGAGCAACGAAGATAAAAGAAATATGCTAAGACTAGCTTCGGTGTGAGGTGGCTGACTGTTGGCAATAGTAAGCTTTTCTGCCTTGTATTTCCATTCGCCGAGCAGCTTGTTCCGTTGAGAAACGCCGCTTCACCAGCCTCGGCATGCGAGTTTCTCGTCCTGTTAGCATAGGTGCGCGGAAATGTAACCTGACCATGCGCCTTCAAGTGCTCCGCACTCGTGCGCACGTGTATGCAGGTGCATAAAGCGCGCGCTGCAGGAAAACGATGCGTCGCCAGTAGCTTATTTTATCCGACCAGCCAGTCGGAACATCTGACCATCGCCAGGCGCGCGCCAGCTGGTGCGATGTTGCATTTCTATGTGAATTTCAGTTGGTGTTCCACCAAGACTTTCCAGGGTGGCCAAGCGTTGTTCGGGCACGGTTTCATTTCTGCAACGGTTCATGGACCCGCTTTCTCATAGAACACATTACATCGTTGCTGGCGGGGCCGGCTTCATGGGCTCACACGTCGTGGACCATCTTCTCCACAAGTCACCACCTCCGTTGGTCTCGTGTATCGACAAGCTCTCGTACGCTAGTGGGTTTCTGATGCGCAATTTGGCACATGCTCAAACGCAGTCGAACTTTCAATTCCATAAGGTTGACTTGGCCAAGGAGCGCGAGGCTGTCTCGGACATCGTGCTCTCTGCTGCCCGCAATTCTCACCATGTCACCATTGTCAATCTTGCAGCTGAGAGCTGTGTTGACCAGTCGTTCGATGATCCTGTTTTCTTTACTACCAATAATATCTTGGCAACTCAGAATCTTCTCGAGGCCACTCGCAAGGTTGCCGAGGATCCTGCCGCAGCTAGCGTGTCGTTTGTGCATGTTTCCACTGATGAGGTTTACGGAGAACAGCAGGAGAGCGAGCTTGTGGATGAAGAAGGTGCATTGTGCCCGTCGAATCCGTACGCAGCAACCAAAGCTGCATGCGACCTAATCATCGCCTCTTACGTCAAATCATTCTGTCTCTCTGTGTCGATATTACGATCGAACAACGTGTACGGCCCGCGACAGTATCCCGAGAAGATAGTAGCTGTGGCACTTGACCTGCTTCGACACGCCGGGCCTGATGGTCTCCCGCCTGAACATCGGATTCCAATTCATGGTTCAGGTTCTAACCTACGGCGGTATTTACACGTGGCCGATTTTGCACGGGCTGTGAGTGTTGTTGAGCAAAGAATGCGCACCACTGGAGTGTCAGGAGAGACTTATAACGTGGGGACTGCTGATGAACTCGACAATCTTTCTTTGGTGAAGAAGGTGTGCTCAATCTATATGCGGACAAAATTTGGCCGAGAAGTCAATGAGTTGTCGAATTTTGTTCGCTTCGGCAAAGATCGCCGCTATAACGATGCACGGTACAGTATTGATGTTTCCAAGCTCGAAGCATTGGGTTGGCGACAGCAAGTAGCACTTGAGGATGGGCTCACGGGACTTGTGAATGACATAATCAATGAAAATTCAAACACTCAGCTCGAAGTCAATGGCAACGTCGCCGCTTACTGAGGACTTGGAGACTAGAGCGGTCTAATCTGCTTCACTAATTCTCCTTATGCGTGTAAAGTACAGTGTATAGATTCAAGGTGTCAGTAGCGAACTTCCATTATTTATTACGTAGGTCTGAAGATAAACCAGTCATTATTTGAAGACGTATTTCACGGTGGAGCCATACACGTCGCCTTTTTTCACCAACACCTGACCGGCCCACTCATCATGGTTGATTGCGTCGATATATCTGCTCGGTTCAATGCAGAAGCCGCTCCTTGGACCGTTTCCGACACCAACGCCATCACCAGTGTAAAACTGGAAAGCGGGCTCCGTCGAGAAGAACTCGATTCCTACGTCGCTGCTGCTTGTCTCAAAAATCTTTCTTAAATCTTTCTTTCGGGTGTCCAAAACCCAGTCAGACTTGTCGATAACAAGACAGTGATCATACACCGAATTTTTGTCGAGTGTTATCCCCTGCAGCAAGCCTTTAAACTTTCCAAAATTACCTGTGGGCAACTTCGAGTCGTTGACTAACAAGTACTCATCGGTAATTGCTTTGACCAAAGACCCATCAATAGTTTTGACATTACCTAGCTTGAAGTATGAATGATTAGTCAAGTTCACTGCAGTGACATCTTTTTGTGAGCTCCCACTAACTTCAGCTTGAAATTCTATCTCCAAGGAGCCAGGGTTGATTATGTACTTAACATAGACAACCAAATCCGCAGGGAATCCGTTGCTTCCATCTTTGTCTACGTAGACAAAGTCCATCGTGACCTCACCTCCGTGCTTTTTCTGCTTAGTCACAGGACCCAAGAAGAACTTCTTGTCCAAGCCCTGTGGACCGCCGTGAAGTGTTGAGTCGCCCTCATTTTTTTCCAACAGATATTGTTTTCCGTCAAGAGTGATGGACCCGTTTCCAATTCTATTGGCATATCTGCCGATCGTAGCACCAAAAAAGGGGTTCTTTGCCAGCCTGTAGCCCGCGAGCGACGCGAAACCGAGCACATACTCCTGCTCGTTCTTCTTCACACTTTGGATGGTTGCACCGTAGTTGGCGATAGCCACGGAAAAGTCGGCCTCAGGGAACTTGACAGTGTGAAGACGGCTCTGATACGACCGCTTTGTCTCGTCGTCGTTAAATGGCACCCACAAGTAATTTTCCGAGTTGAAGCCGTATGGATTTTCGGTGGTCCAACGCCACAAGTCTCGACATGCTTCCTCGATGGACTTCTTTGCACGCCACTTGAGCTCGGTGTTGGCCCTAGTAGGGTTGGCTGTCAAGTCGAGTACATCACCTGCTCGTCTGTTCGTCACCTGGTATGGCAATTCACGGCCAATAGCCTTACAGAAAGCATGGTATACGTCGAAAACAGTAGAACCCTTGCCTGTGCCCAAGTTCCACTCACGGTAGAGACCTTTGTCTTTGTCCAAGTCACGCAAGTACTCTAGGGCAGAAATGTGACCTCTGGCCAAATCCACAACGTGGATGTAATCACGGATCGGGGTTCCATCGTGGCTGTCGTAGTCATCTCCAAACACATAGAGCTTGTCTCTTCTGCCAACAGCCACCTGCGCCAAGAAAGGCAAAAGGTTGTTGGGAATACCTAGCGGGTCTTCGCCAATGAGCCCCGAGGGGTGGGCACCAATTGGGTTGAAATACCGCAAGATAGCAGCTCGCCAGGTATCGTCTGCAGCGTGAATGTCCCGAATAATGTCCTCCACCATAAGCTTGGTCCGGCCGTACGGATTGGTGGCGCCCGTGGGACAGTGCTCCGGAATGGGAATCATATCCTCAAAGCGTGTGGCGTCGCCGTACACTGTGGCCGACGAGCTGAACACAATGGTCTTGACACCAACGGTCTTCATCACCTTGAGCAAGCCGATGGTGCCACGCACGTTGTTGTAGTAGTAGTCCAAAGGTATTTTGGTGGACTCGCCCACAGCCTTCAAGGCCGCAAAGTGGATCACGCCCTTTATGTTGAAGGCCTTGAACACGGCGAGAAGAGCGTCGTGATCGCCAACGTCGACCTTGAAGAATGGAACGGGTTTCTTGACAATGTACTCGATTCGGGCCACTGCGTCGTAGCTGGAGTTTACCAAATTGTCCACCACCACCACGTTGTATCCATTTTCAACAAGCTCCACCACAGTGTGGGAGCCGATATAGCCGGCACCACCGGTCACGAGAATATACTCTTCGGAAGACATGTTAGAATGAAGTGTTTGCGCAGAGAAGAAGGCGGCTTGGGACGTTAGCTGAGTTTAGCACTCGGGCTGGGCGGCCAACTCCGTCGCCGCACGACGCTCTTGCCAGGGCCCTCCGCTCTGACTCCGGCCCGGCTGCTCGCTGGCTGCAGGGATGCCGTTCGCATGGTGGGCAGGTGCGGGGCGCATTGCAGCTGTCAGGCATCTCATTGGACGATCAAAGTTTTTCTCCCGAGCTAAAAAACGTGTGTTGGGCACAGTGCAGTTACGAAGTCCCAGCCAACTCGTAAGCCATACGGTTTCTGGTTTTTCGCCGAAAAAATAACCTTCGACTATGTGCCCTGACACCGGTTACCCTGATGCATGACCTTTGTACCTCCCCACAAGATTTTCTCCGGAAATACTGCACGTTGTGCGAGTGCGCGCTGCATGCATCTTTAAGAATTAAGCTTGTGTGGGGAGCCGCGCTTATGAGCGCGCATTGACTAAGAATCTGGCGATGTTCCAGTGCGTTGCTGCAGTGCGCGACCGACTCCGCCAGCTCCGGTGAAAGGTGAAATTTCCGTTAAAACCTTAATCTCCGTTTGTGGTGTGAGTTGATTATTTTTGTTGCTGTCGCCGTTTTTATCCTTTTATCCAACTCACCAACCTTGTTCTGTTTTCCTCTCAAATGTCCTTGGTTCCCACACTCCACGACATCTCCTTCTACTCCAATGCTGATCTCCAGAAAAAGCGCTACTCTTCTGTGCTGCGGAGCTTCGCCGAGAAGTTTGGATCGAACCCTTCGTTCTATGCTCGTGCTCCCGGCCGTGTCAACTTGATCGGCGAGCACATCGATTACTGCTACTTTTCGGTATTGCCAATGGCCATCGAGGTTGACGTCATTGCGGCCGTAAGCACCAGCGATGGCAACTCTATTAGCATTGCCAACACCAACCCTAAGTTTGCAGCAGGGGAAATTCCTGTTCCTGATGCAGAATCGGAGATCGTTATTGATAATGTCAAGCCGCTGTGGGTTGATTATTTCAAATGTGGACTTGTCGTTGCCCGCAAGTACATGCGTGAGAAGCACATCGGGTGTTTTCTGCACGGAAACAGCCTGATGAAAGCGTTCGATGCCATGTTCGACGGTACCGTGCCCTCCGGTGGTGGGCTTTCGTCATCAGCAGCCTTCTGCATTGCTGCCACACTTGCTGTGCTCAAAGTCAACGGCGTGAGTGACATTTCGAAGAGCGATCTCACCACTATCACCGTGGTGTGTGAGCATTATGTGGGTTTGAGTAACGGCGGTATGGATCAAAGCGCATCCATTAATGGCGAGGATTCCAAGGTGCTTTTGATTTCATTCAAGCCCACTTTGGAGGCCACTCCCTTCCGTCTTCCTGCCACGGAGCCGGAACTAGTGTTCTTGATTTCCAATTCGCTCGTCACTGCCAACAAAACTGAGACAGCCCCCTCCAACTACAACTTGCGGGTTGTTGAAGTGGCCATTGCTGCTGACCTCATCGCACGGGAGTTTGACTTGGACGTCGAGCAGGATTCCAACATCCAAACCGCATCGTTGAGAGGTTCCTTCGACGCATATTTCACTCAGAAGTTGGGTGAGGCTCCGTGGGACGGCAAAGACATCGACATAGGGATCTCGCGTCTCCGGAGAATGCTCGATGTGGTGGAGCTGTTATTCTCCGACGAGGAGAAAGAGGGCATCACCACTGAAGCAGCGGCTGAGAGAGTGGGCTTGGATTCGGAACAGTTCCAAAAGAGATACTTGTCGCATTTCCCAGTTCGGTACCGTGTTCTCAATCTTTACCGCCGTGCAAGACACGTCTACAGCGACTCTTTACGGGTGTTGCAAACGTTGCAGGCGTCTCGAGAGTTCGATGGTGACTCCGCCAAGTTTCTCACTACGTTGGGAGCATTGATGGACGAGTCGCAGGTGTCCACTCGCGACTTCAACCAAGCTTCGGCACCCGGTTGCGACCAGCTCTGTGAATTGGGTAGAGCACACGGGTCATATGGCTCTCGTGTCACCGGGGCAGGGTTCGGTGGGTGTGTGGTGCACTTGACGACTGTGGACAAGGTGCCAGGCCTTCGCAGCAGTTTGACCGAGTTGTACTACAAGAAGAATTTCCCGGGAATCACGCCGGAAGAACTTGACGAGGCCATCGTGGTCTCTAAGCCTGCGGTTGGCGCATGTATTGTTGAGCTAAAATGAACCTCCAGTAAATATTTGTTCATTTCCCAAAGTGGAATCTACATGTATACACAAATATCATCGGAGTCCCGAGAAGAATATTACACTATACAAAAAGGTAAGCAAAGAAAAAGATGAAGTATATGAGCTTGTGGATGATGAAAAAAAGTGAGCGCACAACAGTTTGGGAACAAACAATAACTCAGCGAACAATTGCAAGAAGGTTGCCCTCAAGCTGTGAAGTAAATCGCTTTACAAATCATAATAAGCTCGACTGCAGCAATCAAGACAATTTGCTTGCGGGTTTTTTATTGCCTTTTCTGGACTGTTTCCATTGTAAGTTCTTCTAGGATTTCCAATAAGACAACATAATTAAAGAGAACTCGAAGAAGGTGCACTTCGTAAATGACGCTCAGCCGTATAAAGAAAGTTCTGGACGTGCTCGGTTGGAAAGACAGGAGGACAACTCTGTTCTGTCAAACCCGCAACAGGAAGCTAAATCCTCCAAGTATATTCCAGAGTTGGATAATCCAGCAGTGCGTCTCTCTTCGGATTATAAAACAAAACGCTCTCCTCCGAAAGATGACCCTGTTGGAGAGGTGAATTCTCAGCCAAAGCCTCTCGTTCCGATTATAATTATCGTCGGAAATACGACTACCGAAACTACGACATCAGCTTTGGTTTCCAAGAAGGAACTTCCGACCAGATTTCTACAAATCTAGCCTATGGTAAGGATACGTTTTTTATTAGCGAAAAGCGTCCTAATGGCTTCATGGCTGGGGGATTGACATCTAGCTGTGATTCTTCACAGGTGGAGAAAGACCGCCGTGCCGATAAAATAGTACGAGAGCCTTGCCATCAGCCAAAATTCTATTTGAACAGGGTAAAGCGAAGGAAAGCATGGCTCCTATTCATTTACTTGAAAAAGCATATAAAGCGTTATAAGAGATGCAAAGCTTCGGGACGGAAGCACTTCGGCTCTGTTGGCAAGTTTTTCTCCAGATAAGAAGGTGGCTTGGGCACCCCAGACGGCATTTTTGGTCCGTGATGGTGAAGTTGTTGAGAATGCGTCCCAGAACATGCACAGCAAATATAGTCCTTTCCAGCTTATTAAAAGTACTGTCGATACAAACGATTTTATGAAGATATTGCAGATGATCAGCCCAAAGACAGCAAGGTAAATGGGAGGGATGTAAAGCAGGAGATACCATTGTGTTTACTAATGCTGGCCTTCGTGCGCTCGTGGAGTGCAAAAGTAGCCAGCGACTTGTTGAAAGATGCCGAAATTTTGACCAGTTCCACTAGACAAGTCATTGGGAAAAGACTGAAAACCGTTTTCTTTCGGGTATGCCTTCCAATTATGTGGTGATTGTGGCGATTCGGCATGAACGCCAGGCACATGGCACTCAAATTGGGTGCAAAAAGAGGCTCTGTACTGGCCATAGCAATGAGCCACGTCCGAGCCACGTTGTTCTTTCCACGGCCCAATAAAAATGACTAAAAATCACAAAGTTCAGAACAGTAGTCATCTAAAGAGATGCCTCAAGTCTTTGCTCTTTAGCGTTTTCTATCTTGGTCTTGTCTTTCTCGCAAGGATACGCCCCGTCAACGAATGAATATTGATTTATAGAGTTCCGCGGAGTTTGCTCAAAGCCGCAAATATCAGAAGGTTGGTGGTGCCACTGACGTGCAAGTGTGCCGAGAATTTTTAACTTACTCAGATAGCCGAGCAGTGTATTTTTCTAATGTTAGATAACCGAAAAAAAATGCCAAAGTTTGATCGGCAAGTTCGTCCACTAGTAGCAACCTAACATATTTCCTTTTGGTAATTTCTCCACTTTTGTAGGAGGTGCTCTCTTGCATCTCCTTATCCACTTTCTCGTAGATGTTTACTGGATATCACTGAAATAAACTTTTTTTATTTGTTGGTTCGCGTACAAGCGTCGTACAGTTTTCCTTCAAGTGGCCGGATTTACTCCTCCTGTAATATGTACAAGCTGCATGAAACCGGTGTGTGGTCACCCTCATTAGGTAATTGCGCACTCCGTACAAAATCATTCTATGTTATGCAGCAGGTACATTTTGAGATGACCATGGCTGAAGTGGGCTTAGGACGGGTGCGGCTTTCGCCAAGGAAAAACTAGAAACACCTGTACCTCCCCATACTTGCTCTGTGAACACACATCAAGAAAAGCCGTCTCCCGTTTCAACTTCGGTATCTGAATGTAGAGGTGAACCCCTCTTGCATATTTGCCCGCTGGTGTGGCCTGAACCCCTCGAGTTGGCCCTCCATTCCCCGCAGGATATACGCGCCTTAAACGTAGATGCTGGTATCTAGCAGCTTGTTACATGCCTGAATTGCCAATACTATGGAGAATCGAGTGGAGAAGACACACGCTCACAACCTACTAAGGTTGCAATCGTCGGTGTATGCATAAATTTATCCGATTTATCTACACCTCCCTTATTGGGATTAAGTGCTTGTGTGTTGCCAAGAGGCGGGATTTGTCCAAAACTAGAGCTCCTGCAAACTTCAACAGCTTCAGGTCTTGCTGGATTTTGTTTGAGCTCCAAGCCGGTAAAAGAAAGAATTTCAAGCCTTCACGGTGTTGTGAGCTTGATTGTGAATACACGAGCGCAACGGGATGCAGCCTCACCTAACTGGAATCCCCATCTGTAAGGTGTGCACAACGAAGCAAAAAAAGTCTGGAGGTATGCAAGTGCTCCGTTGCTTAGTCCCATTTAGTATTTCGCCTAGACCCGCAGACGGCAAAAGGTCATCATTGCTCATGAAAGCAGAAGTATAAATTTGACAGTAATTCCGCCAATAGGTGACATATTTCCAGTCGGTCTCACTCTTAGATTTACTTCGCTTAATTAATAAATCATGGGTTACGAGGACAAGCTTGTGGCTCCAGCCTTGAAGTTTAGGAACTTCCTTGACAAGCTTCCTAACATTTACAATGTGTACGTTATTGCTTGTATTGCCTGTATTTCGGGTATGATGTTTGGATTTGATATTTCCTCAATGTCCGTTTTTGTCAACCAAGACCCATACTTGAATTATTTCCACCATCCCAGCTCTGTCATCCAAGGTTTCATCACTGCTGCAATGAGTTTGGGTTCTTTCTTTGGTTCCCTCTCCTCGGTGTTTATCTCTGAACCCTTCGGAAGACGTGCTTCTTTGTTCATCTGTGGTTTCCTCTGGGTGATCGGTGCTGCTATTCAAAGTTCTGCTCAAAACAGAGCACAGTTGATTATTGGTCGTATCATCTCTGGTTGGGGTGTTGGCTTTGGTTCTTCTGTTGCTCCAGTTTACGGTTCTGAGATGGCCCCAAGAAAAATTAGAGGTACCATTGGTGGTCTTTTCCAATTCTCCGTTACTGTTGGAATCTTCATTATGTTCTTGATTGGTTACGGTTGCTCTTTCATCGATGGTAAGGCCTCTTTCAGAGTCCCTTGGGGTATTCAGATTGTCCCTGGCTTGGTTTTGCTTGTTGGTCTCTTTTTCATTCCAGAGTCTCCAAGATGGTTGGCTAAGCAAGGCTACTGGGAGGATGCCGAGTACATTGTCTCTCGGATTCAAGCCAAGGGTGACCGCAACAATGCCGATGTGCAGATTGAAATGTCAGAAATTAAGGAACAGTTGATGCTTGACGAGCACGCCAAGGACTTCACCTACGCAGACTTATTTTCCAAGAAGTATAGAAGAAGAACTATCACCGCTGTGTTCGCACAAATTTGGCAACAGTTGACGGGTATGAACGTTATGATGTACTACATTGTGTACGTTTTCGAAATGGCTGGGTATGACAAAAACACCAATTTGATTCCTAGTTTGATCCAGTACATTCTTAACATGTGTGTTACAGTTCCCGCATTGTACTTCTTGGACAAGATTGGAAGAAGGAAGATTTTATTGGGTGGTGCTGTCATGATGATGGCTTGGCAATTCGCTGTTGCTGGCCTTTTTGCAACTTACTCTGAGCCAGCTTATATTTCTGACACTGTTCGTATCGAGATCCCCGATAAGCACAAAAGTGCAGCAAAGGGTGTCATTGCTTGCTGCTACTTGTTTGTGTGTTCGTTTGCTTTCTCTTGGGGTGTTGGTATCTGGTTGTACTGTTCTGAGATTTGGGGAGACTCTCAATCGAGACAGAGAGGTGCTGCACTCTCCACATCTGCCAACTGGATCTTCAACTTCGCAATTGCCATGTTTTCTCCTTCTTCTTTCAGGAACATTACATGGAAGACTTACTGTATCTACGCAACCTTCTGTGCTTGTATGTTTATCCACGTCTTCTTCTTCTTTCCAGAGACGAAGGGTAAGAGATTGGAAGAAATCGCCCAGATTTGGGAAGAACGTATCCCTGCCTGGAAGACTGCTAACTGGCAGCCAAGTGTTCCTTTGGCAAGTGATGCAGAGCTCGCATCCAAGCTTAATACTTCTCACAAGGAAAATACCGACGGTAACTTGATGTCCTCCCACTCTCCCTCTTCTGAAGAAAAGGATAAGGGCACAGTATAGGATATTCTGACGACTCAAGATTCATGCTGTTAATATTTTTTTCTGTTAATTCACCAATTTGTATCCTAGCTTCACGTAGAAGTACAAGCAGAGTGCGGAAAATTAGAGTTGTGGCTTGCGCAGCTTATACTTTCTTCGCTGCATTTCTCAGCCTTAAAAGCCTTAATCTCAGCCACGCCTTTTTCACTTTCTTCTTTCTCTGAATTCCTGTACCAGGCCTTGAGACTACTCTTTCCAACTATCATGATTGGAGAAAACAAATGTATGGAAAAAGTAGTTACCCCAATACATTGGCTCCAAATTAATGTTTGGAAAACCCAATTTCATACAGATCCGGCAGTTGCCAAATTTGGAACAGACTTATCCTATTGTTCCTCTGCAGCTTCACATGTGCTTTGCCATTGGCCCTTTCTAGCCATTTATAACCAGAAAGCCACTTTCTACCACGATGAACATAGCGACTTTGTAATATCGGCACGTAGGCTTCCAGGTCAAGCTGGAAAGCTGGCTGACGTTTCACCATGACGTCAATTTGTGAGTTTAAGCTACTGCATATTCCCGGGCTCTTGGCAAAAAATACCAAGAAAGGTATGGTCATCAAGTAGAAGAGAAAGTAAGCTACAGCCAGTCTCACAGTGGACGAAGGTAGACGCGCTTTGGGGAGTCTGTCGACAATTGTAGTTGAAACATCGATCTTCTCTTATTTGACTTCGCATTATTTCTCAAGCAATGGCACTGCTTCTTCTACACAGACTTGGTCTAGAATCCTGGTAGGGCCATGGACTTGTGCATTTTGAAATACGGTTTTCAAAGATATGAATTCCTGCCGACTAGTTGCACACATTTGAGTGTGGTTTAGGTTCTAGTGTAGAGTGACTTGAAATCGGGCGCACATGCTAGCAGGAATTTTCCATTGAGCCAAATATCAGTACGACACAAGAAGGATAATTATAATAATGATAAAATACTTATTATAATAATATAATATTTATTAGGATGGCGTTGCTTTCCTCGGATCGATACGCCAATCGCTAGGGCCGGATTAATTGATGCCACCTCTTCTGGAGATTCTTGCAATCACAACTGAAACATCCTCTTCAGCACTGGTTTTTATATCCTTAGTACGTTTTCTGTAACTCAAAGCCTCCTCAACTATATTGGTTGTGGCATGTTTAGCAATTATTTAGTTGGTTCAAACTATTCACTGTACTTTTACAAAAGCAGTATATTACAAAATGTCTATATATATAATCTAAATTGGCTTAAAGTACCACGGCGAAAAACGGAACGATCATCATGAACAGTATGGCTGATCTTTTGGATGCGCTTCCTTGTAAAATTGAAACCGGGTTGGACTCTGATGCTGCAGAGCTTTGAGAAATTTGACCATAAACACTAGGCAGTAATGTTCCGGTCGCCTCTGTATTCGAGAATGCAATTTGTAAAGCTGAAGAAGAATTTTCACCGCTATGAGTAACACATCGACCTCTGTAGCAATAAACGGAGGAAGATGATTGCGCTGATGATGCAGTTGCTTCAGAATTGAAATGTTGTGAGGTTTAGCTCATTACTGGTGATTCTGTTCGAGCGCTGTCATTGGGGCTTGTATATGGAATGTTCACCTTTATTCCGCTGATGCGTCCTGAGGATGGTTCCTGCTTGCCAGTTGTATTAGAGACATTGGCGAGTCTCAACGTTGTTTCCGGTTGTAAGAGGTGAGACTGTAAGCTGAAGAATCTTGAGTAGAAAACATATTTGGATCGCCCGTTGAAGTACTGTGGGTTACCGAATTCCAGTATTGGGATGGACCCGGTACGATGAGACTACCAGTGTTAAAATAGACTCAAGCGACATACTATCCGACGTGGATGATCCAGGAACTGACCGACTAATATCGCTGGAACGATCAGGAATCTCTATGTATCGTTCCCTCCAGTCTCACGGTTCACGGTGATAGAAGTGATGTAACTTCCAGCCCAGTGACCTCCACTCCAACATGGTATCAGTCGCACTGCCGGTGGCTGTTATGGTTTGTGTATCGTTACCACTCCAGGTGGACGTAATAGTAGTGCGTGGTCTCGGAATCTAAATGACCACTGTGTCGTTCTGTCCACTTTCTCCATTGATAGTAGTGCTTGTCACATAGCTACCCTCCCACAACGAGGTGACCGTCACAGTAGGTGTTGCACTTCGACTACAACTGTATTGCTTCTGCAAGCCCACCTGTGATGATTTTTGAAGTGGTGTAGCTGCTATCCCATGTTGAGGTAAGAGTGAAGGTCGGTGTTGGTGCCTCAATTATCACTGTGTCAGTAGAAGTACAAGTGAGAGTGGTTGTAATGCTATCAGAGCCCTGCCCCGTGCTAGTAACAGTAGTTGTAACTTGGGATTTCAACAAGAACTGTGTTGGTTTCACTAGAAGAACCAGTCGTTGTAGTGTACGTAGTACGATACTCTGTTATGAGGCCAGGGTGTGTTGAGTGGAGATGTCATTAAAATGCAAACCAAGAGCATGACTCAAACTAAGACTAATAAATAACAAAACCAAAAGAAATTAGAAAATAAAGCATCAAAGTCATCTGTATGCTGTGCTAGCTATTGGCTTTTGCAGTCACTGTGATCATCGGCATGTCTTAGGGAGGTACAGGATTTAGGGATGTACAGGTTTCAGATTTCTTACGGGGTACAGGTTTTTGGGGGTACGGGTTTCAGTTTTCTGGGGTACGGGTTTCGTTGGGATGTACGGGTTGTGTGTTTATTCGGTGTACGGGTTTATTATGGAGGTACAGGTTTGTATTGACGGAGGTACAGGTTTCTTTGTTTCTCTTTTCGGTCTTCTGTTGAGTGTGTTATTCTTCTTCTTCTCGCGATACAAAGCAGTCTGCCTAAAGTGGATATCTATGGTGGTTTCTTGGGATGATGAAATGGAGCTGAAGGGTACATAAATATATTCTCTGCATATCAGAGGTGCGTGCTGCGCGGTTTCTCGCTTGCGCAAACTTGCATTTTCGAGGCACACTCTAACTGGACTTAGGAATCTGGTCGAGTGGACTCGGTACTTCATCTCTTTTCAATGTCATCATAGATTTTATATTTGCGCAGTTCGTTTTCGGGCCATGACGGATGAATTCCGACACATAAGTTCACTGATATCCGGTCTATCAAATTATTTAATCTTATTCCGAAAATGCCCTCGAGTCTCACAATTTTCAGGATGTACTGATAGAATTGAAGTCTGATACACCTCTCAAGAACCTAATTCAAAATTTGAATCCTGTAAGTTTTCTAGAGGCTTTGCCAATGATGGGTCCTTCATCAAGGGAGAGTTTAAAGAACTTCTATTTATACAATTATCTCCTGAAGGTTGTGGAGAGGGAAGAGAAAAAAACACTCCCAATGCACACAAATTCCAACACTCAGTTATCAAACTAACAGTAAAGTAGAAGGATTCACAGGTAGCCTTAGCTCATTATTCCCCCACTGAAATTGTTTATTTCCCAGCGCCTATTGTAAAGTACGATTAACATAAAAGCTTCGAAATCTCCCCATTGCGATCTGGTACCCCACGAGTCCTGAGATAAGGATCTAGAAGAGCATAATTCTGTGCTCGGGCCTTCGCAATACTGATTTTGGATCGAAGATGAGCCTTTGAGTCCTCTGGTGTGGCAGCTTCGATCCACCGGATCGTGGCATCTATGAACTTCACCGTTAAATCATCACGCTGCTTCACAAGTTCGGCGAAATTATCATCAGGTAATTTTCGATGGCAATTGTATGGAGTGGGCTCGATATAGGCCGCAACATTATTGGCAGTACCTCCTAGTGACTTTGGAATGCACCTGGCAGGTATATATCTGTGAAGCTCTTCAAACGACAGCGTGAACAAGATTTTGTTCCGAAGATATGGCTGCATCCAGGGGTAAATGATGTTCCACATCACTGAAAATATTTTAGGTGCATTGTGAATATAGACCCGCTCGGTATATTCGGGATACCATTTCTGGAATAACTGAATAACAAACTTGACTGCACGGAAATCGACGTTCCGCAAGGTGAAGCCCGTCAAGTCGAACAACACCTGGCATTGATCAACACCACGCCGTGCAGCAATCCGTAGCCTGGTCCATTCGGCTATCAAGAGCATAAGCTTCTCGTAGTCTTTGTCCGGACAATTTGACCGCACGTGCATTTTGGCTCGAATCGTCACGATCGGGTTGCCATTGCGAGCACGTCCACGGACGAACACCTCATTACTCATGAAAGCTTGTGTCAACTGGGGCTTTTGGCCATCGAAGTAGAAGTGTGCATCTCCTTTGTTCAATAAGTCGTCTACGCCAGCGTGGTTGATCCTCCAGTCTAGGTTTGTGCCAATAGCACCCACTGTTTTTTGCACATCTAATTTATGGAAGCGAAGAAAGTTCAAAAAAAAGTTGTCAACAAATTCATTTCGGCTAGAGGCCCAAAGGCTACGGTGCAATTCCTCTGGGATATAGCTCTTCAACACGCCATACGTTCCACTGTCACAGAATGAGAAGACGTCACTGAAGCCATCTTCATCGAGTCCGCCTGTCTCAAGAGAATAAAATACCTTCTTAATCCTGGTGCCGGAGTCAAGAAACTCGAAGGATGATGAGTTGTTTGACGACGATTCTGTGAACGCCTCCTTCTTGGTGGAGTTGTTCAGAATTGCACTAGCTCGTGATTTGGTTCGTGTAATGGAGCTAGTTAGGATCTGACCCTTTTCAATCTCTTCCAACGAGATACCTACATCATAACCAAAAGTCTTAAGAAAAATGGCCCACACCTGCTTCAATGCTATTTCTTGATCGTGATTGAGGGACCATATCCTGCCGCGAGGAAGCTGCTTAGGATGCTTCATTGGTGGCTTTGAAATTTTAGCAAATGCAACGTAATATGATCAATGGAACGGATTCAAGCTGGAGTCCGCAAAGCATATAATCCGTGTAGAGTTGTGAGCCCGAAGATGAATACTAGTTGTGATGATGAAATGCCAACTGGACAGCCTAATTTTTGATTTCACAATGGGAAAAGGATCCGAGCCTGCACATTCGATCCTTGATGATAGCCTGTCACATCCTTGGTTCGTACTTCGGACTAAATTTGCTGCTAGTGCTCTGCACAATGTAACGAATTGATCTTTCCAGTCAGAATCTTTAATCCCGATTAGGTAATTTTGTCTTTGCATGTGCGCTCCGCATCTCAATTAGGACCGCGGTACGGCTGACCGCACCAAATCTTGCATACTCCTCCGCCGTTAATTCACCTGTTCCCGAACTTGAGCAAGGAAATTACAGATCCTGTTCTAATTACTGTACAAATATTAGATTATACAATATGGTGCCGTGTTGATGAAAACCCTCGAGGATAAACCTTCCCCTGACTATTCCAATTTAGGAAATATGCAGTGACCGATCTGTCATAACGTAGATTTTAGTCTTAGCGTGAACTTGATTAAAAAATTTCCAAATTGCGATACAAGGTCGTTTGCTTTACTCAAAACTTTCTCTTTCTGGTGTTCTTGCTTTATATAGCATAGTCTATTAAACTTTGGAGATCACTTGTAAACCATCAGCTAAGCAATACTAGCGACCTGAGAGTCCGTATCTAATCACGAGAATCTACAAGAAGTCTCGCTTGATTTCGTTCTCCCACTTCTTCTCGAATATTTTAACCGAGCCTTCGTAGGCCTCTAACTCGTTCACCAAATAAAAATTCTCTGCATCAGCACTCATTCGAGAGCTGGTTACTAACTTCACTTGCCAATTATCCTCACTCCTTCCGAGTGTGAGTTCCCAATCACACTGGTTATAGGCAGAAAGAGGGTCATTTTCTTTGATTCTCCAGAGATTTTTGTTCCATGATCCTAACTCTGCACCATTGCTCGAAATGCGACGCTTACCCTCATCAGAAAAGTCATCTATGGACCATTCACCCGATATGTAGTCGTAGATTACCTTGCGGGTCCTCTTTTCTTCCCTCAAGATTTGGCGCTCACAAGGAGCAAGAGACTCGGGCCGTGGCCACTCAGTCACTGCCACGCAATCTCTTCTGACTTGGGGTAACCGGAGTTGGGTGCCAGTATACAACTTCAAAGTGGGCGTCTTCGCTGTTGGCCATGACGAAGGCCAGTCTGCAGTAGAGAATGCCAATCGCAAACGGTGACCAGCAGCGACCTTGTACCCAACGGCATCTAACTTGATATTAAAGTCGTAAATATGGTCAGGCTTGAGCAACTTTGGATGCTCCGAAGTTCCGTTAGCATGAGACAAGTTTGACATTCCCCACGACACCAAGTAATTCTCCTTGGTGTGTGGATTTAAGTCTACCAACCGTACAGTGACATTGGCCAACTCCAGGTCACTGGAAATCTTAACTTTCACCGTGGGAATACCAAGTAACTCAACATCATGTGTGAACACAGGCGTGTCGACGGTCAAGCACTTACTGTCTTCTATCTTCTGGTCAGCAGGAAAGTCGCCGTCTTGACCAAATGGACACCATGTACCTCGGAACAAGCCATGCTCCATAGACCCTGAAAACGAGAGAAAGTCCCATGATCCTTGTACAGACTCTTTCAATGAGGAAGATTTTGCGTCCAATACAAAATGCAAGTATCTCTCTAGGGTCTCTCCTTGCGATACCCAGCGACCGCCCCGGGACTCGTACGAGTCTGCGACTGAACTGGGCTCTTGAATGTAAGCACTGATCCGACCCAAGTTCTTCAACTCAAAATCCTTGGGAAGAGACAAGTTTGCGAGCACCAGCTGCTGGATGGATGGGTTGTCAGTCAAGTACTCACTGAACCACATCACAGCAATCTGATTGTAGCCCATTCCAGGATAAGGCGTTGCAACCTCGGGGTACTCATGCACCCACGGCCCAACAATACCTTTGCAGTCCTTATGAGGGAGATTCTTCATCAAGCGGAATACCGCGTTGGTATAACCGTCTCTCCAGCCGCCGATAGCCAAAACCGGAATGTCGACTTTTTCGTAGTCCTCACAGATACTTCCATGCTTCCAGAAGGCATCCCTACGCTGGTGTTTGACCCATTCGATGATATTGGGCTCGGCCTGAAGCCGCTCTAGCCAGTTCTCCCGCCAAGTTGCACGCACCCTGGGGTCCTGTGGCCTTGCATTATACGCAAACATTGTGCTGGCCCACCATAACATGTCTGAAGCCAAAAGACACCCACCCCGGTAGTGAACGTCATCGGCATAGCGATCGTCGGTCAGGCACAATGTTATGATGGTCTTTAATGCCGGGTGCTGTCTGGCTGCCACCTGAAGCCCGTTGAAGCCGCCCCAAGACTTTCCAAACTGCCCCAACTTTCCATTTGACCATCTCTGTTCAACAATCCAATCAAAAACCGCTATATTATCATCTTGCTCCTGCTTAAGGTACTCTCCGTGTAAGACGCCGTCGGAGTCTCCCGCACCTCGCATGTCCACTCTCACCAGCGCAAGCCCATAGCCCGCGTAGTAGGGGTGTCTAATGCTGTCACGAATGGCCGTGAAGTCGTTTTTTCTGTAGGGCAAGTACTCCACCAAAGTACCAACCTTTATTTCGCCGTCCAATGCCGCTTGTGGAATCCAGATGTGTGCGTACAACACTTGGCCGTCGGCCATTGGAATAGTCACATTCTCGAGCTTAGTCACTTGATAGGGCAAGTCGTCTGGGGAGATCTCCGTTCGTTCTTTTGATCCCAGAACATTAAACACCATTCCGAAAAACTGATGCGCCGTAAACTATACTTAGGGTGAAAGACAAAATTGAGATTGGTGGTGTACGTTGTCTGGAGATATCCACCGCGTAGGGCTGTTGTTCCCGCGCTAAGTCGCAGCTGCGCGATTAAAGTACATACAAGAAACTAAGAGCGACAGAAACTGCCGATTATGTGTCGCAAACTTACCGCAAAACAAGGCCTGTGGCGAACAGAATTACGATACAATATATAGTAGCATTTTCCCGCCGGCACAATATGCCCCATATAAACTCGGGTTGGTGTTAGGCTAATTCTTAACAAGCTCACCGACGTTGCTGGCGCATACCCGATGTACGTCTCAAGTTCTCAAAATTCGCGTTTTCGTCTCAAAAACTACTCTAGTTGAGTTGTCTCTCGCCCTAGGTGCATATACCTGCGTCAACTCCCACCACAGTGCCCGTGGATGTTGCAATTTTGCAAAGGAATACAAAATGCGCAGCCGTCTCGTCGACGTCCGCAAGCTGGTTGAGCGGCGAGAGTGACTTGGATTTAGCAACTTTCTCTGGTGGAAACTGCTGTCCCCATTCCGTCAAAAGTAGCCCGGGGCACACTGCATGAATACGGAGCTTGGGCCCTTGCGATTTGGCCAACATCTTGACTAAGTGGATCAAGGCGGCTTTGGTCACTGCGTAAGGAATGCTCGACCCATACACCATTCGTCCAGCAAGAGACGCAGAGACAATAAACGTGCCTCCTTCCTCATTCTGATCGAATATCTGTTTGGCGCGTCGAAAGATGTAAAAGTGTGTCTTGACGTTGGCTGTAAAGCACGTATCCCAAACCTCGTCATCAAGCGCATCCAAATCTTCGTAAGGGACGATCTTCGTCCACCCCGCATTCGACACAACAATGTCGAGACCACCTAAGGCTTTGCAGGCATCGTCCACCAACTTGTCGGCGCTCCCGCTACCGCTGAACACATCCGATTGGATCACCTCGACCTTAATACCGTGCTGGGCACGAAGTGACTGTGCCAACTCCTCTGCCCTGTCTTTTGAGTGTGCGTAGTTGAGAGCCAAATTCACGCCCTCAGCAGCAAGCTGCCGACATACCGATGCACCTAGTCCTGCGGACCCACCGGTCACCAAGGCGCACTTTCCTTTCAAATCAATCATCCGTTCTGTGTATCCACTAGTCTGATTGCACGCTTGGTGTTCCACTCCTGTGGATAATGGAAGCCTGGGGTGCGGCCCCAGCACTGGTATAATCGGGAACGCCCGTGCTCACATCCACGACTGGTATAGCCGTACTTCAGCTCTTCCCCACGGCCTTCTTTTAGGAGTAATTGGACGCTGGTCCCTGGGTTGAGTCTTCGCTCTGGCATGCTTACCTCTTATTCATCTGCTCTTCGCACGTTCATTGGTAACGTAGATTTCTATGTGCAATATGAAGAAGTGTGCTTTCACGTTCTCCTCTCTCTAACGATGCCGTATCAAAATGAGTTCACAACTCCTCCACAGACAAATCTTTTCTGATTCTAAAAGGCTTTCCGCGCCACTCAAACTCGTGTCCCACCATGGCAGAAATCCAGATAGGCAAGGCAAAAGTCTCACGCATGATCCATATCAGAAGCCACTGCAACTTGGAGCGGTTTGAGCGTGCAATTTCACGCAACCAGTCAGGACCTATTGTGTTGCTGATGTTCGTAGCCCAGGTACGGTATTGGTAGAAGTCACAAAGCACCCAGCATAACATGTGCAAGCCAAAAAACTTAACGCTGAAGGTACAGTTCCAAAATAGCCGTGAGAGCGCCAAAGTGCCCATGATACCGCAAATTATAGATTCGGTCGTAGGTTCCACTAGAGTCGCAGCTAGAACCATGTACTTGCGCACCCGTAGCCAGCGTGCCCGCCTGCCCCAGTACTCGCCTATGGAGTTGGCCTGTTTGATTGCTTTTAGTGGCTGGATCACCACATCTCCCGTCAACGCAGTCCTGCCATTGCAGTACTCCCATAACGCAGTGCCTATCATGTTATCTTCGCCAATATACTTGGCAAAGAATTCGATCGAGTGGCCTGGGCCCTTCCTGGATATGCGGAGGGCATCTTCCACTACAAGCGGATCGCTGAAAAAGCTCGTTGGTCGTAAGGAAATCGAAGCAACGGCGTGGTCCAAATCGGACCGTCTGTACATGTTCGATTTTCCGTTGACACAAGGTGCAATTGACAAGTTGTTTAAACTAACGTAGAACTTCAGGTGCGACGTGAAGAGGAACATTTCATCCATCAAGCTACCTTTGTCCGAGCTTTCGTGGTCCAACGCCAAAGCAAGCGGAACGTGGTGCACCAACTTGACTTTGCGGGCCGAGTTCCGGAGCGGCTTGCCACAGTTGGTATTGTTCATCATCGCAGAAACCGAGTTCAAAAGAATGTTCGGTGACGCCCACACATTCAGGTCCATGATCCATAGAAGATCATGTTTCGCGTTGAGAAACCCCTTCACCAAGTTGTTGACCTTGGGGTTGGGGCCAAAGTAGTCCGAGCCGGACGGCAGGACCAAGATCAGACAGTCAATGTGCAGATGTTTGGCGGCCAAATGGTGCAAGACCCCGAGAGCTGGATCATCTTGGTCATACACGCAAAAGATGATCTGGAGCTTCAGTGTAGGATAGTTTTGCAAAAAAGACAGCTCTAGGCAAGACATGAGCTCGGGATCAATTCCCTTGACGGGCCTGATTATCGTGACCGGCTCGAGGGCCGGTGAATGCACTGAGTAATCGCGAGGAGATGGTGGCCTAGAGAATCGGGTGCAAATGCAATAGAATCCGCCAAACGCTGCAGCAAGCATGACAGCGTACCATATTAGAAGTATGACAAAAATGCACGTCAGCATGTACATTACGCAATGCAGTACTAAAACGGAGCAAAGCTGCTATTAATCGATTTCTATAGCGCTTGAGCAGTGAAGGCTTGGGTCGACCGTGTGGTGATGAGTGCAGACGTTGATGCAGGTGTCTCACCGGCGAACTCAAGGTAAG
The DNA here is from genome assembly GCA_963678735.1 of Metschnikowia agaves. Classification (NCBI taxonomy): domain Eukaryota; kingdom Fungi; phylum Ascomycota; class Pichiomycetes; order Serinales; family Metschnikowiaceae; genus Metschnikowia; species Metschnikowia agaves. Next base: position 182,483 of record CAVMBV010000011.1, on the reverse strand, counting down.
TGCGCGTTTTGCTGCAGGACTGGCAGCACCACGGCGATCCACGGACGCACTCAAAAAAGTGGTCGCAAATTAAATCGGATACTGTCGCGTTGACGGACTGGGAATATCACGTGATGGGCTGGGGTGAGTTTTGAATGTGACTCGGGGCTTGCGTTCATCCGAGGGAGCGGAGGACAGCGACCAAAATCCTTGGGGCGGCCCTTCCGACGGTGGTTTTGTGTCTTCCGCTACCTGCTAAACGCCCTTGCTCGTGCTGTTTTAGAATTGTTTCATGTCCGTTTCAGTTGTTATGATCAACCAATAATTAAACGGAATAGCCAAGCATTTCACTACCATCGCCAGCGCTAGCCTCCGCACACCACGCACCGGAGTACGAGACCCTCGGCTTTTAGCCGCGGACGTGCCCCACAGGCCACCTTCAGCGACCGGTTAAAAACCGCACAGACCCCAGATTTTCTTTCTCCAGCCCCACACTTAAAATCTGGCTTTTGGTATAGCCCCTTCAGCAAAGAAAAACACCTATAAATAGCGGGAATTCCCCCTGGGACGCTCTCAATTACATTCTCAGTGAACGCTGAATCCGGATTTCCCCGTCTATTGCGCTTTTTCTAAAATCAAATGCTAAAATCAGTGACCAGAATGACCAGAAAACTTTCTTCGTCTGCCGTCAAAGGCGATTTGTACAAGTACCAAAGCAAGCTTCCTCACTTGCCGGTGCCGGCATTATCAGAGACTTGCTCCAAATATGTGAAGTCGGTGGAGCCGTTTCTCACCCCAGAACAACTCTCTTCGACCAAAGCCATTGTAGACGAGTTTGCTCGGCCTGGCGGAAAAGGCGAGGAGTTGCAAAGACGCTTGGTGGCTTTTGCTGAGAGCAAAGAAAACTGGTTGGCCGAATTTTGGGACGACTATGCATACATGTCCTACCGGGACCCAGTGGTGCCGTACGTGTCGTACTTCCTTGGCCATAAAGACCTCAACAACGTGATTGGCCGGAACCAGTTGTACAAAGCATCAATGCTTGCGTACCACACAACGCAGTTCTTGACTGAGGTTGAGTCGGAGAACTTAGAGCCCGAGATCATCAAGGGTAATCCCTTTTGCATGAACGCGTTCCGCTTCATGTTTAACAACTCACGGGTTCCTGCTGCCGGCTCCGACGTGACCAAGATGTACGAACCGGCAGAAAACCGGTATTTCATCGTCATTCTCAACAACAATTTCTACAAAGTGTTTCACCATGGGAACGACGGTGCACCTTTATCGAGGGCCCAGATATTCCAACAGTTGCTTCACTTGACCACCGTCGTTGCACCTAGAGTTCCTCGTGGTGACGGTGTTGGGGCACTCACTACTTTGAACAGAGACGAATACTTGGCTGCCTATGAGACCTTGGTGAAGTCACCCAGAAACGCTGCTTCCTTGGAATCCATTTTTGCCTCCTCCTTTGTTATTTGTCTCGACGACAACAGTCCTGTGACCGTTGAGGAAAAGTCTCGTAACTTCTGGCATGGAGATGGAGAAAATCGTTTCTTTGACAAACCCTTACAGTTTTTCATTTCTAAAAACGGTACTTCTGGCTTCTTGGGCGAGCACTCCAGAATGGATGCCACGCCAACTGTGCAAATGAACAACCACATTTTGAAGGTGCTCAACGATGAGAGTCCTGAGGCATTCCTCTCCGAGGTAGCCTTAACCACCACTCTTCCCCATGAGGCTGTTCCTGAGGTGCCTACTTTGTTGAAGTTTGATCTCACCGAACAGTCGAAGGGCGACATTGCTGCTGCCAGGGCCAAGTTTGTTGCAACCATCGATGCCCTCGACCACGAGAACCTCCAGTACTTCGGCTACGGGAAGAATTTGATCAAGCAGTTTAAGGTTTCGCCCGATGCATATGTGCAAATGATGATGCAATTGGCATACTACAAGTTGACTGGAACTGTCCGCCCAACATACGAATCCGCAGCTACAAGAAAGTATTTGAAGGGCAGAACTGAGACTGGAAGAGTTGTTTCTGTGGAATGCAAAAAGTTTGTGGAGACATTCACGGACTTGGAGGCCAGCAACGAGGAGAAAATTGCTGCCTTCAATGCTGCTTGCAAGCAACATGTCGCTTACTTGGGTGCTGCTGCAGACGGCAAAGGTGTCGACCGTCACTTGTTTGGTTTGCTGCAAATGTTGACTCAAGGTGAAGATGTGCCGGAGATTTTCAAGGACCCTGTCTATAAGTACTCATCCAGTTGGTTCCTTTCCACATCGCAAATTCCTTCTGAATATTTCCAGTGCTGGGGATTCTCGCAGGTCATCAACGAGGGTGTGGGATTGGCCTACATGATCAACGCAGAGTGGTTGAATATTCATATTTCTAGCAAGAAGGGTTACGGTTTGAACTCTGCTTACCTCAAGCACTACTTGGTGGAAGCTGCGAACGAGATGAAGCAAATTTTGTCAACTCAGTTGGCAGCAAAGGCCAAGCTTTAAGGTTCAAATAATTCGTTACGTGCTTATACATGAGCGATTCTCCTTTGGTCATCTTGAAATATCTATTTATAACACATGAATGAAATGTTTTCACGTAAGGAAGTAAGAATAGCCATTCCTAGGTATGGTGCACGGGTTCAATGCGAGCCTCACTTACCCCATATGATGAAACCAGAGCATGGCAAACGCCTAGGTATACCCAGCCTGTGACCTCATATCAACTTTAAGTTGCAATTCGACAATCGCAGGCTTACAATTATATCCATTCAAAGAGCCCCGACTTTTTTGAGTTTCTGTTTTCCTATTTTTCGTCCCCAAACAGGGGCATTTTCTCTACTCCTTGCTGATGCTCTTGTCCTAAGGATTCTCAAGACAAAATTATAAGAAAAAGTGATCGAATTTATACTATGGCGAACTCATTAGACTATCTAATAGTTTACAACTCCCATACTGGAGAATTGGTGAAAATTCCCAAGCCAGTGCGCTTTGTATCGTTGCCTAAACTTAAAGACTTCCTTTCCGAAAGCTTCTCGGGCCTTGCCATCAGTGCCACTGATGACATTTTCCTACTAACTTCATTCGGGATTAAACTCGACTTCTCCATGATCAATGAATTAGCAGATCTATATCTTTTCGACCGGCGACTCTTTCAAAAAGACGCCGACCGTGCACGTATACAACGTTATTTACCCCACTCTGAAGTCCGCAGATATACCGAACTCAAACCCCAAGAGTTTTCCTTTCCTGATGACCTCCTCACGCTTGAGCGTCTGGAAGCTAAAGAATTGCTGCAGACTCTCAAAGAAAACGCATTCTGGGCACAATCGCTTAGTCAGAATGTGCGACAGATGGTAGAACTTACCGATACGCTAACGCGTCAGGTGAATGTCATTTTCCGAGCATTCAACATCATCTTCCAGTTTGCATCCAACTTCAACCGATCAGCAGAAAAAACTTTCGAAAGTCAGTACAATCATGTGAAGTTATTATCGATGAAGTCACTCAACCAGTCATGGGGTTCGCATTATGCTACTCTTGAAGCATACCCCAAGATTCAGCTTGAAGACGGATCCTCATTCAAGCTAGTAGAGTTCGTGAGCAAAGCAGAATTGTCCCATGCAGCAAAGTATGTTAGCGAAAATTTGCCGTATGTTGTCAAAAGCTTCAACAAGGTTTCGGCTACGATGAATGAGATCAACAAAGAGCGTCTCGAGGTGGACCAAATTATTGAGAGACACCGCAACGAGTCAGCGATGACGTTCAAAAATTTCGAGACTTCGCGTCAGCAGCTTCAACATGAATTTGAAAAGCTCTGGAAGCTGTTAAATGCAGAAATGCCGACTCCAGAGACTGCTTCCTTGAGCGAACTCCAGATAACGATACGCCAGCAACAGGATCGCTCGAAGCAGCTATATGATACGTCCAAACAAATATATAAACTTCTTGAGACGGCATTCACATTCAGAGAGAAGCTTATTGAGGAATCGCCTCAGATTTTCGAATCTATCGCCAGGCAGCAGATGAAAACCGTAGAGGTAAAGAAGAACTGCCGTCAATTGATGCAGCCCAATGAGGATGGCATTAATAATGAATCACACACTTTGACCAAAGTCCGTGAATGCGAGGATTTACTTTCAATGACGGTGGATTTACCGTTGCTTTTTGGTTTTGTATTAATCGAGAAACGCAGACAATATGAGTGGCATGACTTTTTTTCCAAAGGCATAGTTGCTAACGTCTCAGATCAACTCTCTGTGATCATACAGCAAGAAAAAGTATTCCAGAAACTATGGATTAAGAAATTTGGAAGGTTTATTAAGCAAGTTCTGGTGAAGTCGGGTGTGAGCATCCAAGTTCCTGCTTTAGACATCACTTTGGTTAATTCTGAGCCACGTATCGATAGTGAATCTATTTTTGGATGGCTTGGTGATATTCGCATTGAGAGGAAAGACCTCTCTACTTACATCGACAACCTAAGGAATTATCAATTTGCGAATAACATCAAATTCTCTAATTTGTTGGAACAGAACTTCAAGGATATGCTTGTCTCTACTGATAACCTTAAGAGAGTCACACAATTAGTGGCTTCTCTTGGCTCTTATGCTTTACTGTCTTCTAGCTTCAGGCCACAATTGGATAAGAATACACTCAAAAATGGCGACACTACAGGTGAGATACCGGATTTGGATTTAATTAAGGGCTTTAAATCCAGAATCAAGAAGCTTGAAGATCTTCTCCATCAACAGCAATTTAAGAACCTAACAAGCTGGCCCGTCATGAAATCTGGAAATACCAACAACTCGGGTAATCGCATGAGCCTCCTTCTATCCAATTCACGAGAGCGTGCCGTTAGCAATCCTATTCTGCTACTACACCGAAGTGGTCTGTCAAAGAGTATCACATCAGACTTGCACAACTTCTCCAGTGATAAGACGTTGGATGCATCGATCACAATCGACAAGCATCTAGATAATATACGACTTCGGAAAGAAAACAGTGAAATGCAGAAAAAATTGAGCTACATCATGCAAGAGCATTCTGAGGCTGTTAATAACCTTGAAGAATTCCAAAACAAGTTCAAGGATGCACAAACTCAGTGTGATGAGATGAAAAGTAAGCTTGAAAGCTCAGAGGATAGAGTTGCAGAACTAAAGAAGCTTCACGAAGGTGAGCTAGATGAATTGAAGAAACGTCATCAAGACGAAGTCCAGCGCTTGAACGTGGCAAAGGATGAAATATTGAGTGAAAGAGAAGCAGACATTGCCAAGTTGAAGAAGCAGATCAATGAGTTGAACGATAAGATTTCATCCCAAAACGCGTGCGCTGATGCTGAAAAATCTCTCGATAAAGAGCTTGCAAGAATTAAGGCTGACTTGGAAGACCTGAAAACAGTGAACACAGAACTTTTGTCCAATATGCAAGCCAAAGAGATGGAGTTTGGTACCGAAAGAAATGATTTGCAAAGGAAGATCAAAGAACTTAAGTTCCACTTAGAGGAAAAGACCGAGGATTTTGAAAACCTTATGGAGGTTACTCAAGGCAAGCTGCATCGAACCGATGAGTTACTCGCAACTTCTAATAATATGCTCAAGGTATTAATGACCTGTCTATGCGATCTATTAACCAGCAATGTTCAATATGTGCAAGATTTCTGTCTTGTCCTAGAATCCATGGGACTTCTTTTAGTGCAAGAACCCAGTGCAGAGACAAGTTTGCCAGAATTCCGTATACGGCGTGTAAAAGGTTTGAGATCTAAAAAGGAACCCGCGGAAGAAACAAAGTCAGTTAAAGCATCTGCCGTCGGAGTGCTAACACAAGGCTTCAAGTGGATTTTTGAGTTCTCGAATCAAGTATCTCTTATACAGAATGCTTCTTTGGTGGATGAGGAAGGAAGTGAAAGTTTCCACTCAGATGAGTTAGAGGCAGTTCACAAGCAGTTGGTTACTCTCTGTGATACGTTTTTGATGGACAAAGAAGATGGTGATTCCAATATCTCGAAGTTTTTGAAGTTGGTATCTTTCAAAGAAAATGTGCAGCTACAAGCTAACGACAGCGGGCGTCCGTTATCGGAAGAGCGGTTTTTCTCTAATGGAATAATTAAAAGATTTAATGACGTTGAAGGATTTGCCAAGAAACTAACAAAGGAGAATAAGGCTAAGACCACAGAGCTCTCGAGGGCACTCAAGCACTCCAATGAGAAGATTTCCGTCAAAAATTTTCAAATAGGAGACTTGGTGCTCTTCTTACCTACGCACATTGAGCGTGTTGATCTCACAGAGGACGACAAAATGGCCATTACGCCGTGGACCGCGTTCAACATCGACGCACCGCATTACTTTTTAGATTTCCGATCTCAGGACTATCTTCCCAGGAAGGATTGGCTTGTAATTCGCATTGCCAAGATGGAGCAACACACGGTGACTGTAGAGAATGTGCATGACTCATATCTAAATCCTTTTGCGCTCAGTTTGGGAATTACTTGGTATTTACTCTCAGCAAACTAGAGTAAACGAGGTTTATTCTGGGACATGATTAAATAAATATGACACACTCTCTCCGTTGTGGAGACGTCGTATAGCTTCAGCGAGGGTTGAACTTATGTCCATCAAATGCAACTTCGGGCATTTGGTTAACTTGTCGTCGAGGGGAATGGAGTTCGTGCAGACAATTTTATCCAACTTGGAGTTGTTTAATTTCTCGATGGCCGAGCCTGAAAATATTCCATGTGTGACCATGGCAACAACTTTGTTGGCATTGTGTGACATTAACACATCAGCTGCTTTGCAAAGAGTCCCGCATGTGTCTGCGATGTCGTCGACCAAAATACAAATCTTGTTCGATACATCGCCAACCAACACCATCTTCGACACTTCGTTCGCTTTCTGCCTCTCCTTATGAATCAATGCAAACTGTAGGTCAAGTTTATCTGCAATCGATGCCACCCGCTTGGCACCACCTGCATCTGGCGAAACGATAATTATATTGTCGTTTGAATGATATTCCTCGATATATCTCAACGTCGAAGGTTCTGCGTAGAGATTATCTACTGGAAAACGGAAAAATCCTTGTATCTGAGATGCATGCAAATCCATGGTTATGACATGATTGCACCCCGACGTGTACAACAAATTGGCCATCAACTTTGCAGTTATCGGTGCACGAGACTTGTCCTTCTTGTCTTGTCTTGCGTATGGAAAGTTGGGTACCACAGCTGTGATTCTACGGGCTCCCCCAGCTCTGCACGCATTTATCATGAAAAGCAATTCCATTAGAAAGTCGTTTATTTGAAACTCTCCATATCCTGTTTGGATGACATAAACGTCTTCATCCCTCACGGACTCACCCACAGCGACAGCAGTTTCCTTGCTCAGGTACTGGAACGCAGCAACTTTGGCGACGGGAAGGGAAAGATGCCCCGCTATTAGGTCCGCAAGTCCTCTGTGTGAGTTTCCCGAGACCAACTTTATGGAGTTTGGTGAAGAATGCATCGAGGTGAATCGCAGAGCATTCCTCCACTCCTCTGCCGTGCTCTTGAAGAGTATTTGTTGCACGTGATAAATATCACGTTCTGTGTTGGAGATGTTTAGCTCCTTCGATACGAAGTGGGAAGGGTGCCAGCTTGCGGAGTGGTTGGCTGTTGGTTGTGAAGTCGGTGGCAGGTTTGTGGTATTTGGCAAATGATGAACTGTTCCGAGAATACAAAGGTTATCCAGTAGTGATGGATATTAAGTTCTTTGCGTTGTCTTGGTCTGTTCCTTCTTCGCCTGAAAGTCGGGTTGCCTGCTCACTTTTGACTGGCTAAGCACGTCTGCCATCTAAACGTGTTTTGATTATTTCAGGGTATATTTAATTATGCTTTGAAAAATGATGTCACGAGAAGGTCAGTAGCGCACTAGTGGTGACAACCATCAACCAAAAATAGATCGAGCGAAGAAGGGTATGGGACAGCGCCCAATGTTGCTTTGGCTGTAGTCAGGACAAAGAGATCATAATAGGCCAAGTCCAGTAAATATGGTGAGTTCTCTTGATCGCCAATTGGGAAACGCTATGGTTCACAGTAACAAAATGATAACATACTTCATTTTTGAGCTGTTGTGAATCTGAGAGGCTACAGCAATGTTTCTATTCCATGACAGATGCAAAATCAAGATGCATTTGTAACTTAGAATTCATTCTTTAGCAATTGAGTTTGGGTAATATACTGTTTGTGATCACGTGCACCAGTGCTGATGGTGTAATCCAGTAAGCAAGATCTGAGGACCCGAGTCAATGAAAGGAATGACTCTCTTTTGCTGGCTTGCGTTCCACCTTGGCCAGAATTTCCAGGCCTATGCCTCAGCTTCTTCGTGGGGCTCTCAGTATTTGATCAACAGTAGTGATTAGAGTACGAGTGCGTGTACCAAATATCATTATGGCAGGATCTGCACTATGATTATAGGATTGTTAAGACGCAACCTTAATCAAAATAAAAACTGCTGATTTTTCATGCAGGCGACAATCAAACTCAAAAAATGGAAAGAGGGCAGTCTGATCATTTCCACCGCTGGAACATGTGAATTATCGAGACTCCTGGAAGCAAACGAATGTGCCCAGGCCTAAACAGTTATTCGGTGATCGGCCGTTCGCAGTCACGAGTGCAATTGTGGGTCTGAAATACTCAATTAAACTATGTTTGAATAAGGATTCTGAGTTTAAGATTAGTCAAGCGCAACGCGACATTTTAGATCGGATCAGTTGGAAGCTCTGGGGTAAAATCAAAACACTCTCGAGAACTAGCTGGAGTTCGCTGATCGCTGGAAGCTTAACGTGTGAATCCTGGGAGATGGTGAAGGAAGATGTACGCTACAGAAAACAAGCTACGTTATCAGCGCTCTTGAAGTGAAAATCTCTCTTTTTTCATTGTTCTAATTCCACTTCAGGTTTTACGAGCGGATTTACTCTTAGCAATCCTCGAAAATCTATCTTCTCACTTGGCCGCTCAGAGCAAGTTTGTGAAGGAGTGAAAATACGTGTCTTTCAGCTACGTCAAAGTTCAGGTATATTAAGGCAGCATGACCTGTTTCTTTTCTTGTCTGTTTCGACATAGATTTTTCTTTTAAACTACAGAGGTCATGAAGCACGTCCTCTTTATTTTCTTACTTGCAGCCTCAATTGCATTACCCATCCATCTTGAATTCAAAAAGAGACTTTCTTGGATCAATGGAAGTGCAAATCGACAGTTACAGGGACGTGAATCTTCAAGATCCAAGAGACTGGTGGAGGCGGAATGGATACCACTTTATAACACTTTGATTGCAGATAGTGAAGAATACAGGAGAGACTTCAAAAAGTATTTTCAAGTCTTAAAAGATATAGGACGAGATGGAAAACCGGACTGGCCCCTGTATTGGGAAAAAAGGGAGTGGTTAAAGACGGAGCAACAGGTTTTGAATTCGCAGTTCATCAAGTGGCAAGTACTTGATGAGGAAGATAATCATCTTACCCTGGATAGAGAAAAAATAAGGCAAACATTCTACTTCTATTCTGGGTTACTAGCTGTATGGGAAAAGCAACTTCGAAAGCAACAGTCTTCTTCAGGAGAAAATCAAGCTGTCAACTCTATTAAGTTGCAGATATATCGAATCAGGTTCCTGATGATAAAGCTTTTCGACGAAAAAGGAAACTTTGGTATCCTTAGGAGTCGATGGTCTCTACTAAGGGGATCGTTCTTGGAACTGTGTCGCCAAATTGCTGATCTGTCGAAGAAGATTTCAAAACCTGCTGACCGTGAGGAAGTCATCCGTTTGAATAACATCCTCTTGCAAATTATACGAAGGGCAGACGAAGTAGTAGGAGTTAATCGTCTCGCTGGTAAAGGACGATGGTGATTCAAGGTCAGTGTGTTGATTAGAATGCTTATTAGAGTGCTGAAAAAAAAACTCCCCACTATACCTTGTTAGCGTCAAGAGTTCAAAGATAAAAGAAATGTGTGTTAGATTCTTAATAGATAATGGTGACTATTGTATGCTGATCCGTTCATTGGACATGGTATATATGCTATATAGTGGGAATAGAGCGTTCAAAGCTCAAGGGGCGGGCAAGCCAGCTCAAACGTCCGTCACACAGCCCTTGGAGGCGTCGGAGACCAATTTGTAGAACTTGAACAACGTGCCGCGCTTGTATCTGGGCTCGGGAGGCGTCCAGGCCTTTCTTCTGTTGGCCATTTCGGCGTCATCCACGAGCAAGTCGATTGTGTTGTTCTCGGCGTCGATGACGATCTCGTCTCCGTCGTGAACTAAGGCAATTGGCCCGCCAACGGCAGCCTCAGGCACCACGTGGCCGATCAAGAAACCGTGGGACCCTCCGGAGAACCGGCCGTCGGTGATCAAAGCTACATCCTGGCCCAAACCATAACCCATCAATGCAGATGATGGCTTCAACATCTCGGGCATACCTGGACCACCCTTGGGGCCTTCGTAACGGATGACACATACGGTCTTCTCGCCCTTCTTGATCTCACCCGCCTCCAAGGCACGAATAAAGGCACCTTCCTCATCAAACACACGGGCGATACCCTTGAAATACGTACCCTCCTTGCCGGTGATCTTGGCCACGCACGAGCCAGGAGCTAAAGAGCCCTTCAAGATCTGCAAGTGACCGTTGGGCTTCAAAGGATTGGACAATGGCCGAATAATGTCCTGGCCTGCGGGCAAACCGGGAAGAGCGGCCAAATTCTCCTTGATGGTCTTTCCCGTCACCGACATTTGCGAGCCATCGATCAAACCTTCGGCCAACAACATCTTCATCACTGCCGGTGTGCCCCCTACATGCTGTAAGTCGGCCATCACGTACTTTCCAGATGGCTTGAAGTCGGCTAGCAAAGGAGTATTGTTAGAGATTCTCTGGAAATCGTCCACAGTGATCTCGATATCCACAGAGGACGCAATAGCGATAATGTGCAACACCGCATTGGTTGATCCACCGGTAGCAATGATGTACGTGATAGCGTTTTCAAATGCCTGCTTGGTCAAAATGTCGCGTGGCTTCAAGTCCATCACCAACAAGTTTTTGACCGCCTCGCCCACAGAGGCACACTCCGCAGCCTTCTCCTTGGATACCGCAGGGGCTGACGAAGAGTAGGGCAAAGTCATACCCATCACCTCGGATGCAGAAGCCATGGTGTTGGCTGTGTACATACCACCACATGCCCCCGGGCCCGGGCATGCGTGCTGAATGATGTCAACACGCTGCTCATCGGTGATCTGTTTCAGCAAGTACTGTCCGTACGACTGAAACGCGTTGATGAGGTCAATCTTCTCTGGCACGAGCGCCGAGGTGCCGCACGACGGAGAACCAGGCAAGATTGTGCCACCGTAGACCATAAGCGACGGACGGTTGTGTCTTCCCATGGCCATGAGTACACCCGGCATGTTCTTGTCACACGAGGGAATAGCCACACTCCCGTCATACATCTGCGCCATGATCATGGACTCGAAAGAGTCGGCAATGATTTCTCTTGACTGCAACGAGTACTTCATGCCCTCAGTACCGTTGGTGATACCATCCGACACACCGATGGAGTTAAATTGCATGGCCTTCAACCCGGCACGGTTGACAGACTCCGTGCATTGGTTGTTCAAGTCCATCAAGTGCATGTTGCAAGGATTTCCCGTCCACCACACCGAGCCAACACCGACCTGGGCCCTGGACATGTCGTCGGCGGAGAAGCCCGTGGCGTAGAGCATGGCCTGCGATGCACCCTGTGACATGTCTTCGGTTACAATGGACGAATACTTGTTCAACTTCTTTTGGAGCTGCTGTGCTGACACCGAGAACGCCCGTTGCTGGGCGCCTAGAGCTCTCGCTCCATACTTGCGGAATGACATTGTGCTTGTAAGTATTGGAGAAGGCATCTCTTTTTTTTCGTCTGACTCTGCTCGTTCCGGTACCGGCGAACGGCGCACGCCAATAGCGCGCGAACCATACGTCAGGCGGAGAAGCGGCGCTTCTCCCGCGCCAAACACCCGTGCCTCCTGTGCCTCTTGCGGTGCGCAAACCCTCGGTTGTTTCTCGTTTCCGTTTCTCGTTTCCGTCCACCGCCGCACCTGCCCATGCACTCCAGGTTTTGGCGCGGCTTAGTCTCGATCGGGAATAGAAATGAAGCGCAAGTCTGCTAGCGCCGTTCAACCTCCTCTTGGCTCCACCACTTTGACGGAATATATATCGCTTCACACCGTGATTTTGTTCCGAACTGCCTCAAGAGCTCTGTCCTCTGTGCTGAAATTCCGACATACAAAAAAGGGAGAAATTCGCTTTGTCATATGTTTTTGGGACGTAAGCGAGCCCAAGCGATGGCCTTAAATTGGGAAGCGCTCTCGCCGCCGGAGGCTAGTGACTCCAGTAGCGTACACTCGCTGGATCAAGAGCTCTCGCCGCTAAAGTCCACAGCTCGGCCTTGCAACGAGTTTTCTGGGAGTTCCAAGGAGTTTTCTCGGAGTTGCAAGCATTTTTCTGCGTCACCGTTGCTCACTTCCGAGAGCGGCTTTGGTCTACACGAGCCCACCATCAGAGGAGAAAATCAGTCAGCCAGTGGGTCAAAACAGCCATCAGTGCTCGGCAAGCCAGCCCATCTGGCCACAAAAACACCAAAATCCAAAATCCACAGTATTGCTGTTAACAACGATCTGCAATCAAGCTCAGTGTCGAGCTCGGCCAGTGTTCTTACAGTCTCTGATGAGCTCCTTTGTTGTGGCTCTTGGCCAGGCTCCTGCTCAGGCTCTCGCACAGGACAATGCTCCGGCTCGTGCCTTGGCTCATGTCATGGTACATGCAGTGGTGTGGTATCGTACTCTCTGTCACAAGCCCTCTACCAGTCTGCGCGTATAGTAAATGGGAAGCAATGGCCGGGAGAGCAGATGGCCAGATCACATAGGCATTCGCAGAAAATGCTGTCTGAACAAGCAAATGGTGATTCAGCTAATAGTACAAAATACTGTGTGCTGTCTGAGGCTGAATTCGTGCCTGAAACTTTTAGGGCTTTCAAACGGGAAATGGTTTTGATGAACCGTGTGGGTCAGCACGTTCGAGAAGGCCGTATGTGTGGGAAGCTGGTCTCACGGTGCCAAAATACAGAGCAGCCTTTAGATACTCCTAGCACGTCTCAAGCTGAGTTTGCAGAAGTTTCCGCCTGCAATGGTGTGATGTCGGGACATTCACATATTCGGCTTGGTAAGGATCAGTGGCGTGCTGAATGGAGACGTGAGAAGAATTTGGAATTACAAAGGACTAAGGCCAGGCAAATTGAAGAGCTGAAAAGAAGATTTCGGGAGCGAAGAGAGAGAGAAAGAGAGCGGGTTGTTTATGGAACGCAAGGTCAAAGTGAGGATATTAGGCAACAAGAAGCTCAGAGAAGAGAGGCCGAGAGAAGAGAGGCCGAGAGAAGAGAGGCCGAGAGAAGAGTAATGGAAATCGTAGAAACCAGGCTTGAAGCACAAAGATTAGAGCAGGCACAGGCGCTTCGCTTTGAAAGACTTGAACAAGAGGCCAGGGCTCAAAGTGCCCAGGAAAGAGCCCTCCGATATGTGCGTGCAGCAGAACGGGATCGCCAAAGAGTACTACAAGCTAACTCCCACAGTGACAATTGCGGCCCAGCTCCAAGAGACGAATACAATACAGTGGATGACGACATACCTCCCTATCATGCCCACCTCCACCGGTATCTCGATCTCATATCATATGATGAACGGTTTACGCCAATTCTCCGGGTAAATCGGTACCTTGTGCATGGAGATGGTGAATTATGTGAGGCAATCACGAAGTTCAGCAAATTCAACTTACTCCCACAAAAAACCAACTTGTGGAATATCTCACATGTTGATGATAGAGATTACGAGAGAATGATTCCGGTTTTGATCCCCGACGCGAGCTATCACCTGAATGAGCTTATGATCTGAGGAGGAGCAAGAAAGAGATGAAGAAAAGTTACGGCTTGAATTTATGGGCGTCGGTGAAATTGCTCAATAAACATTCCGCGTTCCAAATGGACTAAGCTAGCGTTTTCGTATGCCCAATGTTTGCGCAAGAAAAATAAGCACTCAAGTGGAACATTTCCAATACACCGTTAATTCCTTTTTTCTGACAAGTATTTATATGGTATCAAGGATTGAAAGTTGTGACTGAATTAATAAAAGGAAATCGTCTGTTTTTGGAATTTTTAACTCTCTTTTTATCCTTCTGTCGTTTCTCCTCACTACGTTGAGAAGCTGGTTTGCAGTTTCGCAACCGGAATTCTCCGCCTCAACAAAAGTGAAGAAATTGAAAAAGAATTTACCCAGGTTTGCTTCGATACACGAGTCAAAACTTGAGAAAACCCAAAACAAACCCAAAACAAGAGTATTCGTTTTCTCTTTTTCCGCTGCAAAAAAAGATTTACAAAAGTCCCTTCCCTCTTACGTTTCCTTTGCGGCTCATTTGCTGGAACCAGCGTTGATAATGCGCGCATTTTAGAAATCCACCACAAGACATCATCGCCGGGTGCTTAACCACCAAAGGAATTCACGTCACTACACCGAGGATCAGCGACAGAAACTGCACAAAGCAAAATGGCCGGCCCAGTTGGTTTCAAGAAGGTTAGCGAGGACGCCCACAAGCTGAGCGACATCATCAACTCAAACCCGTATGGACCTAATCCTGCAGACTTTCTCTCCAACGTGTCGAACTTTCAGTTGATCGAATCCACTTTGAGAGAAGGGGAGCAGTTTGCCAACGCTTTCTTCTCCACTGAAACAAAAATCGAAATCGCAAAGGCGCTCGACGACTTTGGTGTGGACTACATCGAGTTGACGTCACCAGTAGCCTCAGAACAATCCAGAAAAGACTGCGAGGCAATTTGCAAGTTGGGACTCAAAGCTAAGATCCTCACCCACATCAGATGCCATATGGATGATGCTCGGATAGCCGTCGAGACAGGCGTGGATGGTGTGGACGTGGTGATTGGGACCTCTCAGTTTTTGCGGGAGTACTCGCACGGCAAGGATATGACATACATTGCGCAGGCTGCGGTGGAGGTGATTGAATATGTCAAATCCAAGGGCGTGGAGATCCGCTTCTCGTCCGAGGACTCGTTCAGGTCAGACTTGGTCGACTTGCTCAACATTTACAAGACCGTCGACAAGATCGGCGTCAACAGAGTAGGAATTGCTGACACCGTTGGGTGTGCCAACCCCCGCCAAGTGTACGAGCTTGTGCGGACGTTAAAGTCAGTGGTGTCCTGTGACATCGAATGCCACTTTCACAACGACACAGGCTGTGCGATTGCAAATGCTTACACTGCCTTGGAAGCTGGTGCCAGGTTAGTTGATGTATCTGTGTTGGGTATTGGCGAGAGAAACGGTATAACGCCTCTAGGCGGCTTGATGGCTCGCATGATCGCTGCTGACAGGGACTATGTTTTGTCCAAGTACAAGCTACACAGGTTGAGAGACTTGGAAAATTTGGTGGCCGAAGCAGTGCAAGTGAATATTCCATTCAACAATCCTATCACTGGTTTCTGTGCTTTCACCCATAAGGCAGGTATCCATGCTAAAGCGATTCTCGCTAACCCGTCTACGTACGAAATCTTGAGCCCCTCTGATTTTGGTTTGTCAAGATACATCCATTTCGCCAACAGGTTGACTGGATGGAATGCCATAAAGTCGCGTGTTGATCAGTTAAACTTGCATTTGACTGACGACCAGTGCAAGATGGTCACAGAGAAAATAAAGAGATTGGGCGATGTGCGTCAGTTGAACATCGATGATGTTGACTCCATCATCAAGGATTTCCACCAGGATGTTTCCATCACCCACTTGGACCCAGAATTCAACCCGTAGAAGCAACAACATTCATTACACACTACATATTCGACAACAGAAATTACATTCGCGTAGAGTATTTTCTCTGAGGACCTCATGTTTATGGGATCTCAATTACAAGCTTGCCCGTGGTCTTCCTGCTCTCCAAGTCTTCAGCAGCTTGCCTGTAATCCGACAACGGGTATGTCTTGTAAATGGCGATGTCAATGGACTTGTCAGCCAACAGATCCTGCAATAAATCGGTGTACTTCTTCCAATCGTTTGGGTCCAGCACATAGCCAAATAATGTTGGCCGAGCAATCTTGAGGTTCTTCTGACTCAATCTGTTGATAGAGAATGGTGGAACTGCACCGCTGGCATTACCGTAACTCACCAAGGTACCCTTACGAGCAACTGAGGCCAACGATGCCTCGAACGAGTCTTTTCCTACACCGTCATAGGAGACTGCCACACCAACATTGTTGGTGATCTTCAAAACCTCACTGGGGATATCCGCGTCCAGCCGGATCAAAAACTCGGCACCTAAGTTCTTTGCGATCTGCAACTTGTCGGCAGTTGACGCAATGGCAATCACCCTGCCACCAAGAGAGGTCACATACTTGGTAAGAATCTGGCCCACACCTCCTGCAGCAGCCCATACCAATACAAAGTCACCCTTCTGCACGGCATAGGCTTCGTGAGCAAGTGTGATAGCAGTCAAACCCTGGAGGAGAATGGCTGCCCATTTCTTCAAGTCGTCATCGGAGGCATCTGGACTCAACTTCTTGATCGTAACGATCTCTTTCGACACCTTGGTGTACTGAGCTAGAGTCTTTGGTGAGAGATACGCCACCTTATCACCGACCTTGTATTCGCTAACGTCCTCTCCAACGGCAACGACCTCTCCACTGGCCTCCCGGCCGAAGATAAGCGGGAATTGAGCAGGGTATATGCCCTTACGGAAGTACGCCTCGATGAAGTTGACTCCCGAGTAACGATTTTTTACAATCACATCACTTGGACCGGTAATTTGCGGGGTTTCGGCATCTGCATACTCAATGCCGGCTGGTGACTCGGACAATTGCTTTGCAAGAGCAACTTTCTGTAATTTAGGAAGAGCCATTGTTGGATAGTTCAATTGGTTCGCAATGGATTTGAGTCTTCTTATAGACAGTCTAGATAATTTGAGCATCTCTCGTTTCCGGCACAAGGTGGGAGCGGTGTGGTTATAATGCATGATTGTGGAGTCGCGATTAGTAAGACGGCCACTACGCACTTCTGGTTTAAACCTTATAACGAGAACCTGCAATGCTAGGACAAAGTCTGCGCCACAGCTTGGGATGCCGGGCTGTGTTAAATTAGCCACAATCCACAATCCACAGTGTGTTCAGTTTCCTTTAGTTTTCGTGATTGCTGCTGGCCCCGATGCTGGCCCCGATGCTGGCCCCATCATCTTCATCGTAGTCATCATCACTGTCCTCAGGCCTGATCTGGTATTTCTTTCTCTGAAAATCTTTCACGTGCGCTTTGTTCAATACGTTCGAGATCGAGAAGAGTGTAGACTTTCTTCTTGATGGCTTTTGTGGACGTTCCACTGCGCCAAGCTCACCGACTGTGCTCTCTTCTTCCGCTTCTGCTCTCCGGTTGTACGCGGTGGACTTACCCTGTGCGGCAAAGCGTGTGTCTGCATTTTCACTCGACACGTCCTCATCTTCGGAGAACTTATCCAAAGCTCCGTAGCGTAAGGCAACCAACTTCTTGATAGCACGTTCTACTTTGGCGGACACCATGTACGGCAAAGGAGACTCGCGGGACGCACGGAACAACACCACATTTGCACAATGTTCGTTTTCCATTCTAAAAAACATCCATATGAAACGCCTCAATATTTCAGCTAGAGCGATGCAAAAGCTCGTTGCAGCCAGCTGCTGGATCTGTGTGGAGAAGAATGCGTAGAAAATCCATTGGAACCGTAGGAGCACGTCCAATACCATTGCACTATAGTAATAGCCAGCCCGGTTGTAGAACAAATTGTCTCGAAGCAAAAAATTCTTGGAGTTAGTCTGCCCTAAAGACCAGTCCATGATGATATCCCAAATGGAGCAGAATATCGAGTTGACACACGCGATAACAATGAAGGCTGCTCTGGCACCCGAAGTACGTTCGATTCTCCACAAACTGAGAAGACAATAGTACATTGCGCCCACCAAATACTTGGTCATGTTAGCTAAATGGGGAAACGCATCACCGGTGTCCAAAAACCGCCGCAAACACTGCAAAAACCGCCAAATAGATGGTAAACTAGCAAGAAAGCCCATCAGCCGTGAATGACGGGAGCCACATTTTACCGAGGACGCAGGGACGGTGCCACCTCCGAGAACATTCTTCCATTTGTTTGCGTATAGACAAATGAAGAATGAGAGATTGCCGAAACTGTACGTCAACGAGCATAATATGTCGCCTAGATAGAAGTCTCGAAACTCCACCGGATATAGTCCTGAGCATAATATTCTCCACAAGGCTACTTGCAACCAGCGCCTGCTCGCCGGATATAACAGCGAGCCAGGCCACAAAAAAATGAGAAGAACACAAGCTAAGTATATGAGAGGCCAAACGCGACCGGGGAGCTTGGAGGGCCAAAAGTCCAGGAACGAAAGCCAGCTCAACGCTCCCAATAGAACAAACCCAATACTCGGAAGAAGCAAAGCTTGACGGAAATCTAACGCGGTGGCCAAGTTGAACTCGAAAATAAACTTGTAGTTGATTTTATAATGATTATAGACCACGAAGTTAATCCCCATGAGAAACATGGCGAGGTTAATGAGGAAGAATCCGCCCCAGATCTGAAGCAAGTACTTGCCATCGGCAAGCTGATGCGACAACGTTTTAGTCAATGCTAGATACAACGCTATGCCGAAAAAAGGCAACCCGATGCCAAAGAGTAGTCCAGAAAAGAACATTGTCTCATGGAACAGGCTTGCACGTATATCACTGTTACCGTACGCATAAGTGGCACTGCGGAGCTTTTCTAACCCATGTTTACGGTCGTTCTTGTCGGAATCGAAATATGTTAGAAACATGTCCTCCACTCGCATCAGCACCTGATCTAAAATTTCGCTTGTCTGGAAGTACGCTTCTTTGTCAACCTTCTTCATAAAGGCACCGGAAATCGTGCTGGCTGTCGCTTTGTCAAACTTCTTGGTAATCTTGCGGAAAGCTGTGCGGTTCATTGTACGGTATGAGCGAATCAATGAAATTGAACGGTAGTGCTCCACTAGGGCCTCTTTGAGGTGTCTGCGGGCATAGTAGTACGGCACTCCAAAATGCTTTTTCGTTACGTAGTCCTTGCGATGCTGCTGGCGTAGCTTCGTGCCATGTGGACGAGGATCCGGGACATCCTCACCAGCCCGGCTTCCTTCGCCATCACCCGAGGATGCTGAATGAACGGACCGGAGGCTCTGCGTTTTATGTAAGCTAAAAAGCAGGTCGTCATCAGGATCATCGCTTTCGAGTGCTAACTTGCCGTTGCGAATCTGGTTTTCATGGAAATGTGGATCGAACTCTTCTTCGACACAAAAATCCATTTTGACCAGTGAGTTTTCGTTAGCAGGACGGGGTTTTCTGAGGAATGCCATCGAAGGAAGCGACGGAAGATTGTACCGCGATAACGGCTGAATGTACTTGTTTACATAGAAAGTCCAGCGTGACGTTTCAGCATTGACAGGCTCCAAGTTGTGGGAAGAGCCCAGTTCCGACCTTTTCTTGGAGCTGAGGACCAATGCCATTTTATGCTCGCGCAACTGGAAGAATTGGTCTTCAAGAATCAAAAAACGATAGTATATACTGCGCTCTTTGTCCTTGTAGAAGTCATCCACCATCGCAAGTTCTTCATCTAGCCACTGAAGAAACCCCGACTTCTCACTCTTGAAACGCTCACTGAGCGACTTTGACGAGTACTGGCGTATTGAGCTCTTTATAGAGCTGCGAAGAGTAGTTTTCCCAGCACCCGGACCAGTTTCTTCCCGCTGCGGGCTCGATCCAGCACGAAAACCACCTTTCGTGGAAGCAGCACCACTGTTAGAAACGCCAGACGCATACGCTGGACCAGCATCTGCTGGATTGAGCAAAGGTGTTGTGTCAGAAGCGGATGCGGTTTTCTGGGCATTTAGCAGATCTGAGATTCCACTGATCACCTTGATTTTCTTCTTGCCGGCCTTGTAGTCCACATACTGGTCCTTCCACTCGGGGATTAGGCCCTCACTCAAGGACTCGCCAAACTTCATGGCTGACCAAAGAAGAGACTTCGAACGTGGGTCTGTGTGTGGGGATAATCGGCTTGGTTATGGCAGCAAGAGAGGCTCACGGCGACAGAAAAACACAAAGTACCTTAGATTCCGGTCTGCCTTGTCCAGAATCGGGGCTGCCTGTTGTAGCAGTTTGAAGTTTGTTGCACCAGCTGAAAGGCAATTGGCGTTGCTGATTGCGCAGCGATGTTAGTTGTCTGCGTTCGCACAGAGCATCGGAATAGAAGATAAGATAAATGGTAGGAGAAATAACAAGACGAAACAGAGGCCGACGATTATAGGTGGTGTTATAATATTAAGTGTTATAATATTAAGTGTTATAAGATTAAGTGTTATAAGATTAAGTGTCACAATGTATTAAGTGTTATGTATTAAGTGTTATGTATTAAGTGTTATGATATTAAGTGATAATATTAAGTGTCACAATGTATTAAGTGTTATGATATTAAGTGTTATGATATTAAGTGTTATGATATTAAGTGTTATGATATTAAGTGTTATGTATTAAGTGTCCAATATTATTAGCGTATTATGAGTACGGAGTGTCGACACACACGGCTAGGTTTCTTGCACGCTTTCATGGTGTTAAGATACTCCAACCAAGCGACAGATGTTTCACTCATACCGCACGTACAACGCGTCAATAAAGTGCTGGTGCTTAATACCAGGTGGCTTTGCTGCCTTGAATCCTTCGACAGCCTGCTGCACGGTCCAGCCGAGCCTCTCCACCAAGTAGCAGCAGATGAGAAAACCGGTTCGGTTGAATCCGTAATGGCAATGCACGGCAACGAGCGGGGCTGCCTCGTCAGTGGCAGAGAGGATATCATCAATCAACTGAACGAATTTGCGCACCGCCGCTTGATCTGGAGCAACCTTCGACACTGTTGCACACTTGTAGTATGAGATGTGCTGAAATGACTTTGGCGAGTAGGGTGGAATGTCTGCCGAGATGTCAACTATGGCAATGAGCTTACCTGTGATCTGCACCCCACCTTCGAGCACGACGCCCCTACCGTAGAACGTGTCTTCGAGTGTATGTGGTGAATGCTTGCGGTCGCCCTCCCGAAGCGTCTTCATACCAAGAAGCGGGGCTACGTCATCGCCCTTGTGGCGAGTGATATTGAAAGACACACTCTGAGTAGCCAGCCACTTGAGCTCATTTTTCAAGCCCCATTTATCGCCGGAAATATCAGCTTTCAACTTGAGCACCCACGCGGGCGACAAGTGGAGGCGCTCGGGGAATTTCAGCTCCAAATGGTTCAAGATGATGCCACTGATGAATTCAGGCTTGGCAAGGAGTAGCGAGTGACCTGCGTTCTTGACCGTGGTCACATGTACAACTTTTCTGTTCCAGTAATTCAAAAGCAAGTCGTAGAGCTGCTCCAAAATGGCCACCGGCGTAACCTTATCTTCAAGCCCGCCGATCAAAAGAGTTTTTTCGTAGGGTTTAGGGTCAGCAGGGTTATCGTTGAACCGAGTGATGGCCTCAATGACCTCCAGGTTCTTGCATGGGGAAAACCCCTTCACATAACGCAACAACACTCGGGTATCAATGTCAATGTTCCATCGGAACTGTCGAAGCTTCATGTAAAAGCTGCTCTCACGCGGCAACTGCCGGAGAACGCTCTTGCTGGTGAGGCCCTCGAGCCGGTCCCACACGCGGAATAGGTTAAACATCCACGGTGCGTACGTGAATAAATTCACCACCCTTGGCACTCCACGGATCTGTCTGGCCCTGGGTGGCTCAGACGCGATGTCGTCGACAAACTTCGGCGGCGAAAGAAGTACCAAGCCCTCGACACGAGCCCTTTCCAACTTGTTCACCGCCTTAACCAGTAAGTGAGTGCCCATGGAGTGGCCAATGAAAATGATCTTCTTATGGCCAGGGATGCTCTGGCGGATGAACTCTACTATGATAGCCACAATGTTGTCGGTGGAGAAATCCAGCCACGCCATGGCCTGGACCGACTCAGATATCTTGTGCTGGTCTTCAGCACTGAGAGAGCTGTTGCGGGCCCGAAACTGGAAGCGGGAGTCTCCGAACCCGGGCAAATCCAACGTGTAGATTTCCAGACACTGCAGGAGCAAGCCCATGAGCGAGTCGAACTGCGACATTTGACCTCCCATGCCATGCACAAACACCAACACAGGCGACTCATCCAATTCCTTATGTATGGGCCCGTCCTTAGCGAAATTGACCAACGGGTGGGGCGCGTGCAAGGCGTGGACCGAGAGCGAGTCCACGGTTAGCGATGTGACATGAGACAAGTCAAGCGTCTTGACCTGGTGGTACTTGGCCACAAACGCCGAGTCGTTCCGCTCAAATTCGACGACATACCGTTCGAATTCGTTGGCACGCCGAAAGAGCACAATCTTCGCAAATGCCCACATCTTCTTCCAGATGGATGCAGTGGCTCGTTGCTGTGCAGCGGCCATGGACCGGAGCGTGGCCTCGTTGCACGTGGGCAGTGCCGTCGCTACGCCGGGAGACACCTGCTGTTCCAATAACAAGTTCTCCTCTGACAGCATGGTGGGGGAGAGGGGGTATGGAAATGGGACAGGATATTTGTGGTTAAGCGGAGCTTGCTGGGAAGCACCGGACTGTGTATTTGGTGCCAACGCTGCGAAACCGCTGCTTGGAAGGGCCAGTGCGCGCGGCTCAGAGACAGTGCTCGCCCGAAAAAGTTAGCAAGGTTTGGCCCAAGGGGAAAATGCGGACCAAACAATACGTCAAAAAAGGCGCGACCAATTTTCTTAGGCCCCGTGCGCACGCCTCTGCTTGGCTGTGCTGTCAGGGCCGCCTCTGCGCCGTCACCAAATCACACGCACGTCAACACCAGCCCTCCACTACTTAAGCCCCTCACGTTAACCACCACGAAGCCTCACCACCACGAAGCTCCAGATACTCAGTATGGCCAGCGACGACTGGTCCAACAGCGACAGCTGGGCACGGCTATCGCACAATAGTGAATCTTTTGACGACTTCGAAAACTCTTTGGAGCGCGCCCTCAATTCCGCCTCCTCCGATTACAACTCGTGGATTGCCCGTCATGACGGCTCTCGAAACCACCTGCGCCTGGAATCTGGCATCTCGCTTTCTACTCTTGAAGCCATAGAGCGCCACAGCTCCTCTTTCGACGACGCCGACCACGATTCTCGTCCGCTCATCCCGTTCTCCGATGGACCATCCAGCCGCAGACCTCTGCTGACTCTCCCCTCTGCTGGAGCATCGCGGACATCATCACCGCTGTTATGGAACAAAATCAAGGGTTATGTGCTGTCGCTGCGGGGCGTCTTCAGCTTTGTGGGCAGCGAGTTGTCCCGCGAGTTGCAGCAGCTGTCTGATCTACAGCGACACCCAGAGTTCCGTCAGCAATCGTCGGCTCCCGACCTCAATTCACCGTCCTTGGGTGAAGATATATTCGTGTCTCCTCGGAACGCATCACAAAAGTCCTTGGTGTCCAACACAATATCTAATGCAAAGTACAACCCGATCACGTTCGTGCCTGTGATCCTATATGAGCAATTCAAGTTTTTCTTCAACCTCTACTTTTTGTTGGTGGCGCTCTCCCAGATCATTCCACAACTCCGCATCGGCTACTTGTCGTCGTACGTGGTGCCCTTGGCATTTGTATTGATTGTCACAATGATGAAGGAGGCGGGGGACGACATTGCCCGTCGCAGAAGGGACATGGAGCAAAATAACGAGCTCTATGAAGTTCTCAACCGTGCTACCTCGTTGACCCATGACGTGTCCTTGGTTAAGTCGAAAAACCTCAAGGTAGGTGACTTGGTACGTCTCCACAAGGATACACGGATCCCGGCTGACATGGTGTTGCTACATTCATCGGACAACAACGGCGAAGCTTTTTTGAAGACCGATCAATTGGATGGAGAGACTGACTGGAAGCTTCGTATCGCATGCAACGTCACCCAACAGATCACCGACTTGTCGCGCCTTGTTAATAACATCTCGTTAATTGTGAGCAGGCCCACCAAGTCTATCCATAACTTCGAAGGGAAACTAATCTATCATCAGAGCTCTGGAAACAGCAAAACAGTGCCTCTTACTATAGACCAAACATTGTGGGCAAGTACCGTTCTTGCTTCAGGCTCTGCTGTCGGCATAGTTGTGTACACCGGCGTTGAAACGCGTCAGCTGTTAAACACGACTAAATCTGGAGTCAAGGTTGGCTTACTTGAACTCGAAATCAACAGCCTTTCTAAGATTCTTTGTGCCACGGTTTTTCTATTGTCTGTAGGCTTGGTCCTCGCACAACAGTTTCCGCCCAAAGGGACTTGGTATATTGACGTCATGCGCTTTCTAATTTTGTTCTCAACCATCATTCCCGTATCTTTGAGAGTGAATCTTGACTTAGCTAAGTCTGTGTATGCCTCGCAAATTCAAAAGGATGACGATATACGTGGCACCGTTGTCAGGACATCGACGATTCCCGAAGACTTGGGTCGCCTTGAGTACTTGTTGAGTGATAAAACTGGAACCTTGACCCAGAACGATATGGAGATGAAGAAGCTACATTTAGGCTCGGTTTGCTACGCAGGAGACACACTAGATATAGTGGCTGAAAATGTGGACAAGCTACTTCTATACGAATCATCTGTGGGTTCCACGAAGCGCAAGGACTTGGGAACACGCGTATGTGATTTTGCATTGGTTTTGGCCCTTTGTCATAATGTGACTCCATCCGAAGAAAATGGTATGGTATCATACCAAGCTGCTTCTCCGGATGAAGTAGCAATAGTTAAATTCTGCGAGAAGGTGGGTCTTCGCTTGCTTAAACGTGATAGACAATCAATAACACTCCTACATTTGGCAACATCACAAGAATTACAGTTTCAGGTGCTCTTCAACTTTCCTTTCAACTCTGATACCAAAAGAATGGGTATTGTGGTCAAAGATTCGCAAAAGAATGAGTTGTGGTTCTTAGAGAAGGGAGCCGATACTGTGATGACGAGAATTGTGAACACATCTGACTGGCTTGACGAGGAGACTGCAAACATGGCCAGGGAAGGATTGCGTACATTAGTTATTGGAAGAAAGAGACTTAGCGTGACGTTATTCGATGATTTTTCGAAAGCATATGAAGAAGCATCCGTGTCTATGAGCGAGCGAGACTTAAACATGCAAAAGGTAGTGATGAAATATCTTGAAACAGATGTTGAACTTTTAGGATTGACAGGCGTTGAGGACAAGCTTCAGAAAAACGTCAAATCTTCGATTGAGCTCTTGCGCAATGCTGGAATAAAAATTTGGATGTTGACAGGCGATAAGGTGGAAACGGCCAAGTGTATTGCGATTAGTGCAAAGTTGATCACTCGAGGACAATTTGTTCACCAGATAACGAAAGTTAATAATCCAGATATTGCTATGAACCACCTCGAGCAAATAACTAACACGTCTAACTCAGTATTGCTAATCGACGGCGAGTCATTGGCTACATACATGACGTACTTTCCTAAAGAGTTTTTTGAAGTTTGCATTTCCCTCCCAGCTGTGATTGCTTGTCGTTGCACACCTCAGCAGAAAGCTGACATAGCCGTAGCAATTAAGAAGGCGACAGGAAAGAGAGTGTGCTGTATTGGAGATGGAGGAAATGATGTCAGTATGATTCAATGCGCAGACGTTGGCGTTGGCATAGTTGGAAAGGAAGGAAAACAAGCTTCGCTCTCTGCGGACTTTAGCATTGATCAATTTCACTATCTCCTGAAGCTTTTGCTTTGGCATGGCAGGAATTCGTACAAGCGGTCTGCCAAGCTCGCACAGTTTATCATTCACCGTGGGTTGATTATTTCAGTTGCGCAAGCAATCTACTCAATTTCATCTAAGTTTGAGCCGCTTGCTTTGTACAAAGGATGGCTTATGGTTGGCTACAGTACTCTTTACACAATGGCTCCTGTTTTCTCATTGACGCTTGACAAAGACGTGGATGTTCAGATCACCAAGATTTATCCTGAGCTATACAAGGAGCTACGCTTGGGCAAATCTTTGTCATACACTAGTTTCTTTATGTGGGTGTTGATATCTCTTTTCCAAGGTAGTGTGATTCAACTTCTCTCTCAAAAGTTCAAAACGTTAGACGAAGACAAATTTCCTGCCATGGTGAGCATATCATTTACCACACTAGTTCTCAATGAATTGTTTATGGTGGCTTTGACCATTAGAACTTGGAACAAAATGATGTTCGGCACAATCATTGTGACGTTCATGATCTATGTGCTCCTGGTGCCATTTTTGAGTGAATACTTTGATCTCGACTACATTGCCTCATTTTCATTTTGGTGGCAATCCACGCTAATATTATTACTTAGTCTTTTCCCCGTGTGGTTGACCAGATTTCTCAATCAGAAGCTAAGACCACCCTCGTACAAGAAAGTGCAGCAGCATTAGGCGTGCCGGTTACCCCAAAAGGCTTGGCCAAGAGAAAAAATGGTACCCGAACATGATTTTACCGAGAGTATCCGAACGCACTGGCTTCGGCAGTGGTCATCTCATCAGCGCAGCTGTGAAAATGTGGAGTTGCATTATCTCGCTAGTTAAAGAAGCTCTTCTCGAAACCATCTGCAGGAGAACGGGGCATCGGAAGTTGACCCAAGCATTTTTCTACCCGAGCGACTCAGTTCTCATTCTATGTGCGAATTTCCCCAATCTCGGGAAGACTCCTCAGCTCGGGAACGTTCCCGAGCGACCCCATGCCTTTTGTTAGTCAGGAACAGTCCCTCATTTCTCGAATAGACTATATGCCAGAAAACATAGTTCCCGAGATACGCAACGCACATTTGTTCAAATCGGGGCAATAGTCCGATTGCTATCAATAGAGATGCTGGTTCCGAACTTCATGGCATCTCAAATTGATTATTTTTTGTTTGATTTCCTATGGATTTTGCTTGGTAAAAAAACTGATATCCTCAGAGTTCTGGAACTCTATGTCGCGGGCTTTAAACGAGCTGCAGAATAGTGTGGTGAGCTATACGACGATACTAAGTACGCAATGGTACGAAATCATGAGAGCCTTGCATTAAATGCCGGTGTGGCTGCGAAATTGTGTGCACGCGATGCGCTAAACATGGCACCATTTTGTTGGCATTTATATAAAAAGGAATCCCTTTCCTCGTCGTTTCTAATATCCCTAACACAAAACTTTCGTCCACTTCTGGAATCCGCTTGGTATCGGCAAATTACCCTCATTTGCAAAACAACATCAAATCCCCAAACTAATCATGTACACCGCTGTTACTACGAAAACGTCCTTGCTTACTCTCGGATATTTGACTGTCTCAACAATGACTCCGTTCATCTTGTCCTACAAAGAATCACAAGAAAACGCTGGCTATGCCAAAGGGTACATCAGTGCCAGATCCCTATTTAACAAAATATGATTTGTTTTCCCCCTGATAGAGTCAGGATATGGTTAAAAAGTCATAAAAAAGGGCCCAAAAAAGAAAAAAATAACAACATAATAGGGATTTTGGTAATAGGGAGCTGGCGTCAATCGGACAGAGGCCGGCTATGGAAGCAACACTGGCTGTGCTACATACGAATAAAATGATTTGCATGATATATGTCTTCTAAAAATTGTATTGATTTTTGGATTGCCGTCTTTTTTGACGCTTTACAAGGAAATGTGCTATTCCAGGAACCATAATAAGCTCTTTGGATGGTGACACATAGTGTAGTTTTGAATTTTTGCTCTCCACAATCTTAGTTCACTGTCATCTTCCTCATACGCGTCTCTTAATTCAAGATGATTTTTCTATTTACAAAGTTCATCATTGGTTCCAAGCGGCCGTTGACAAAAGCGATTGTGCACTCTTTAAGCCGGAAGCTACATCATAGATGGTCTGCTTTTGATCCATGTCCAAGCTGCCATTTCTCATCAACACACGGGCAGTTGCCAAGTGCTCAGCTCTGTCTGATTTTGTAACCAATTTGTCGGTCTCGCCTCTGACCACTTTTCTGATCCGTTCCTCCAATTCACTTGGGTCCACAGACGTGTCGAAATCCTTTTGCAATATGAACTTATTTCCGGTAAAGCTGGAATCCAAACCGTCGATAATCAGTTTAGGCAACTTGTAAGGATAATGGGATTTGAGCAAGGTCTCTTTGGCCACAGCTGCGACTCTCGAACTAGTTGAAATGGCCAACTTCGCTGGTTTTCCGTAGAGGAATAAATCTGCCCCAATTCCTGGAGCAAGTGGTTTCAGCTGTACGTCCTTGCGTACAATGCTTTGATGTGCGGCTGTTCTGCTTGTCTTATTGTCCCGTCTTTGGCCGGCGGCTTTGGTATTGGCTCTTTTCTTGGGTCCGCTTTCGGGTCTGTTTACCTGAGGTCTTAAGTTCTTTTGCAGCAGTCTGGAGCCGCTTGTACTGTCCAGTCTTCTGAAGTTCTTTTCATCCATTAATTTGAATGCGTTTGAGCTCAAAGGGTGGTCTTTCACTGTGATCCGGACTGCGCTTGTGGTGCTTACAAAGGACAGAGCTCTGACGGAGACGTTCGGCGAAGCACTCTGCCCCGATGGGTTCTTTTGGCTCGAGGATTTACTCTGTTTTGAAGGTTTGTTTGCTCTGACGGAGACGTTCGGCGAAGCACTCTCCCCCGATGGGTTCTTTTGGCCCGAGGATTTACTCTGTTTTGAAAGTTTGTTTGCTCTGACGGAGACGTTCGGCGAAGCACTCTCCCCCGATGGGTTCTTTTGGCCCGAGGATTTACTCTGTTTCGAAGGTTGGTTTGCTCTGACAAAAGTCTTCTTTCTTGGTAAACCTTCTTCCTTCGATTTCTTAGAGACTGCTATACTGTCAGTTTTCTGGTTGATGACGTCGATTTTCTTCATCAAATCCGACAAGAAACTAGAGTTCTGACTGCCTCCAGTCGACAGATAGCACCTTAGGGCACGAGCTGCGAGTGACAACTTGGGAAACATTCGCTAGATCCGTTGGCGGTGCTCCAAGATATCGAACAGTTTTTTTTTTCCAGTCTCAATGTTTGGATTGTACACAGGCACGTCCACCGCGAGCAAGTTGCGACACTAGCGGACTCAGGAAAACGAGCACCACGAGTTCGAACAAGAAACAAAAAATAAAACATAAAAAACAAAGATGGATCGCAAAGAAATAAAATAAAGACGGCAGAACAAGAGCGACGAAACGCGTATGCCACAACGATCACTTCTAGTAGCCTCGTTCCAGCTCTCGGTTTTGCCCTAACAATTTTCCCTTTCCATCAATTTCGTGTACTCGGGGTTTCCGTATTTCCGCGTAGCCGGACTAAACCGGCAAGTGCAGCCTTCCAAGTGATGGAAACCACCGACTGAATGTTGGGTTTTGGGCAAAAAACCTTCAGCCAATTCCAGGCCGCCTTTGTGTTCGCTTGGCGGCTTTACATTGGGCAAAAAGCGAAAATGTAGTGGTGGGAGTGGCAACACCCAGTTAGCCGCTCGCAACCCTAATTTATGCGACTCCCCTTGTTGCAAAAAAGGTCAACCAGAGCAGCTTAGCCGCTCACGCCACCATGACCAAACATTTCACAAAACCGGCGCCAATTGCCGGCTTTTGGAAATGCACGCTGGACTGGACCGACTCTTCTTAAGTGGCCGGGGTATTCAGGCGGTCGGTTCCAGGGGCCGTGTTCGGCAATTCTAGTCGCAACTGGAGCGACGGTAGAATGTGTACTAAGAACACGTGAGCGACAATACACACAAGAACCCTACACACCACCAACGTTTTATGTGGGTTTTAAGGGAGCAGCCGCTGTCAAAAAATTCACACAGCGGGTACACAAACCCCTACCAAGAACCCCACAAAGCCGTGTGGCGTCTATCCATTTGGCACCAGATAGCCTCCTGCAGCTGGAGCGGAGGAGGAATCTGGTTGGAGGCGTGCACAGATTTGTGCGTGTTGTAACCAGTGCGGTGAGAGCCAATCAAAACGTGCAAAGGCAACCACTGTCCGGCCGAATGTGGTTGAATTTTCGCGGTGCTCTCTCTCCAAATATATCTTACAACAAAATTCTCAGTTACCTCTTTTTCCTCCCCAACCAGACTTTTTCCACAATCTTTGAATAAGTCGCCATGTTGTCAGCTCGTTCTGTTTTACGCACTGCCACCCGTGCAGCAGCTGTCTCTAGAATGCGTCTCGTATGTACATGAAGCTCAATTTCCAACTGCCCTTTTTCTGGGTATGGATTGTCACGCCGGGTGAAAATTTCCGTTGATTCAGCTTGGCTCGTCACTCAATTCGTCTTGCTTAAGCTAGATCACATGTTGTGGATGCGGCCGGTAAAGCAATTGATAGGAGTCGACGCTCGTACGCTCGTTTGGTGTCGTCTACGCCCATCCTGGAGATCCCAAGTTTTCCAATCACACGCTCCTGAGCAAGTAACAAGCGATCCTTCGCGCAATCACCAAGCATTTCTGAATCTAAGTCGCCAATACTAACAATTCCAGAGCCGTCCAGCTTTGACTGCAGTTCGTTACGCATCTGCTAAGGCTGCTCCAACTGAGGTTTCCTCGATCTTGGAGGAGAGAATTAAAGGTGTCTCTGAAGACGCCAACTTGAACGAGACTGGTAGAGTGTTATCCGTCGGTGATGGTATTGCTCGTGTTTTCGGTTTGAACAACGTCCAGGCCGGTGAGTTGGTCGAGTTCTCCTCTGGTGTCAAGGGTATGGCTTTGAACTTGGAGGCTGGTCAAGTCGGTATTGTGTTGTTCGGTTCCGATGCTTTGGTCAAGGAGTCCGAGCCAGTCAAGAGAACCGGTAAGATTGTCGACGTTCCAACTGGTCCCGAATTGTTGGGCCGTGTTGTCGATGGTTTGGGTAACCCAATTGACGGTAAGGGTCCTTTGAACAACAGGTCCACCGCCAGAGCTGAGGTCAAGGCCCCCGGTATCTTGCCAAGAACTTCTGTTCACGAGCCAATGCAAACTGGTTTGAAGGCCGTTGACGCCTTGGTTCCAATCGGTAGAGGTCAGAGAGAGTTGATTATTGGTGACAGACAAACCGGTAAGACTGCCGTCGCCATCGATACTATCTTGAACCAAAAGAGATGGAATGACGGTGCTGACGAGTCCAAGAAATTGTACTGTGTGTACGTTGCTGTTGGTCAAAAGAGATCCACCGTCGCCCAATTGGTTAAGACCTTGGAGGAGAACGACGCCTTGAAATACTCCATTATTGTTGCTGCCACTGCTTCTGAGGCCGCCCCATTGCAATACTTGGCTCCTTTCACTGCTTGCACCATTGGTGAGTGGTTCAGAGACAACGGAAAGCATGCTTTGATCATCTACGATGACTTGTCTAAGCAAGCTGTTGCTTACCGTCAATTGTCTTTGTTGTTGAGAAGACCACCAGGAAGAGAGGCTTACCCTGGTGATGTTTTCTACTTGCACTCTCGTTTGTTAGAGAGAGCTGCCAAGATGTCCAAGGCTCACGGCAGTGGTTCCTTGACCGCTTTGCCAGTCATTGAGACCCAAGGTGGTGATGTGTCTGCCTACATTCCAACCAACGTCATTTCGATCACTGACGGTCAAATTTTCTTGGAGGCTGAGTTGTTCTACAAGGGTATTAGACCAGCTATTAATGTTGGTTTGTCTGTCTCTCGTGTCGGTTCCGCTGCTCAAGTCAAGGCCATGAAGCAAGTTGCTGGTTCTTTGAAGTTGTTCTTGGCTCAATACAGAGAAGTCGCTGCCTTCGCTCAATTCGGTTCTGACTTGGATGCATCGACCAAGCAGACTTTGGCCAGAGGTGAGAGATTGACTCAATTGTTGAAGCAAAAGCAATATTCTCCAATCCCAGCTGAGGAACAAGTTCCAATTATCTTCGCTGGTGTCAACGGTTTCTTGGATGACATTGATGTGTCCAAGGTCGGTGA
Source organism: Metschnikowia agaves (assembly GCA_963678735.1). NCBI lineage: Eukaryota > Fungi > Ascomycota > Pichiomycetes > Serinales > Metschnikowiaceae > Metschnikowia > Metschnikowia agaves. Next base: position 150,503 of record CAVMBV010000011.1, on the reverse strand, counting down.
GTACGAGGCAGGTTTCATCTCTTCCTTGAAGTCTAACCAACCTGAGATCCTTGAAACTATCAAGACCAAGGGTGAGTTGTCCAAGGATGACTTAGCTGCTTTGAAGAGCGCTGCTGAATCTTTCTCTGCTTCTTTCTAAGCCTCTTCTGCATGTAGACTGAAGTGACGTGTTTACACGAACACACAAGGTACACTACTACTAAAATATATACGATTCAATCATGATGTCGTTGTGGAAAATGCTTTGTTATAGCTTACGTCTGTCTTATGTTTTCTCTATGGTAGCATAAATGTAAATGTCCTCGTATATAGGTTGGGATGGTCACGTGGAGTAAACTTGATGATAGTTCCACAACTCTGTGCTACAAAACTGGTGCCGAGTACTGTCTTCTTCTCTGGAATTGAGCTCTTGAACTTGTCTGTTGTTTAGCATGGGGAATAGGAAGAAATCCCTTAAAATTGTGGATTTCTCCGACCGCAAGTCTAACGAGAAAGAGGGCCACAACAATGGGACTGACGAGCACAACGTTCATAGAGAAAAGGGCAACGACTTCGAGACTGACTTGGCTTTTTTGCTCTCGAGCCAAGAAGCAGACTCCGATTATGCCGCTAGCAGTGCACGTGCAGCTTCGGCCGACCCAAAACTGCTTGGTAGAGGCGAAAGAGGAGAGAACGAAGCGCCAATGAGAAACGACACGAAGAAAAGTGGTGGAAAAAAGACTAAAAAGGAAAAAGCAGAGCCAAAAGACTCGTATAAGCAACTTCCGTTGGAGACACTGCCCCCACCTACTAACGGAGCCTTGTCCAAGGGTCTTTTTGCAGACCAAAATTCGACCAAAAGTTGTGAGAAAGAGAGAAACGGCACCAAACGTCAAGCTCGTATGCAAAAGGTTAGCCGCAAGGAAATCACTGGAGACCTCCATGGCATCGACTTCCTGAGCGACGAAGAAACTCCGAGTGCACCGAGGAAAGAAGGAAGACGCAAGGCGACGCAGAACCAAAAGAACAAAAGTGGACCAAGAAAAGATAGGGATGGAGAAGCTGAAGCGCAAACAAAAGACAAGGAAACGACACATAGCGTCAGGGTTCACGGGACCGAAGGAAGCAAAGCTTCTAGCAGTTTACGTGCTCCTGAAGTGCCCGAGGCTCCAAGGACTAGCGATGGAGGAATGGACGACACAGAAGAGGCATCAAAAAAGAAGAAAAGTCGACAGAAAAAGAAAAAGAAAAGAGGTGAAGCCAAGAGCAACCAAAACAGCGTCTCGCCAAAAATCGACCATGCGCTGTCAAGTCTTGATGGTTGTTTGGCAGACATAAAAGAACATAAGGATGCCCCCGAGACCAAAAACAGTCCAACGAAGGAACTGACACACGCAAATGCAGAGCATACAACACATAGCAGACTATCTTCTGCCAGAGCCACCAAGATCAAGCAGCTCCCTTTGGTGCCTCCGGTGTCGACGATATTTGGGCTCTCGCACCAGCAGATTTTCCTGAGCAAGCTCACCGATGTGAAGATGAAAACCATAGTCAACTATCCGATGTCGAAGATGTGCAAGAATGCATTGCTATTTTCACTAGATGAAAGCAACGGGCTTTTCCTCGATGACGAAAAGCGGTCACAGTTTGTTACTTTGTGTGTACATGTTGCGCTCTTCGAGGCTAATGGTTTCCACAGTGTAGTTCAAGAATTCCCACAGATCTTGGAATGGGCGCCACAGTACTCACCCTTGACGTTGGAACATACCAAAACAAATTTGACGGTTTCTACTAGAGAAGCACATAAAAACTCTTTGGACTACACAGTTTTCTCGTTTTTTGGCCACATAATTCTTTGGGCAAACGAACTTCAGCACGCGGCCAAGTCCACAACAATTATTGATAAGTACAACTTGGGCATATCGCGGATGCTGATTCTGGAATCGCTTGGCGGCTACCATTTGTGGGATCGCCTTCGTCGTGATAAAACTATAAACCTAAAGCGGTGGAAGCACATTCAGAAGTTTCGGCAGTTGTTTGCGTTTGAGGAACACCAGTTCGTTTTGATTTTGCGCTGCATGAATTTAGACATCACTATGTGCTAGAAAAGTAGATATTCAATATTATTTACTATTGCAAGGTGTATGTGAGAAATTCACCAAATTGTAGATGACTTTTAAACTATTGTAGTTGATAGATGGCAGTAGCTCAAAGTTTACTTAGTCATTCGGTATACTGGTTTTCCTTGAGCCAACCGTATATATTTTCGGTGTCACGCTTCACCCAATTGGACTTGGCTGTTATCATGTCCAAAGATTGTGCAAGACCCTGGTCATAACCCTTTGTATCTTTGCCGTTGAAGAAATCCTCCACAACTTGCTTTTGTTCCTCTGAAGTGAATCCAGATGACGCTAAGGTTACGACGGAACCCAACATAGACAAACCAGGAGGCAACAACTTGTAAATCTCATCCCAGTGGGTAGTAAACCAGCTCCATAATTTTTCGATACCCTTTTTATGGGTTCTCATGCTTTGCATGGGAATGTAGATGTCTTGAGGCTTCACAACGTCCGTCTGCAACAACAAAGATGTCACTTTGTCGAGAATTTGGTCGTCTTCGAACCTTCCCAACGCCCTCAATGCAGCAATTTTCTCTTCCACAGAGCTTGGATTTTCATAGACTTTGAAAAGCTGGTTGTACTGCTCTAAGCCTCCACGCTTAGCCACATTATTGAATACTGTTGCTCTGATGTTGGGATTGATGGCCTTTTTGTCTCCTTCAATAAAGGCAGCAAAAGCCTTATCAACAAATTGGAGGGCTTCTTTATGGTTTGCAGAAACCGCCGACGAGAATAAAAGCGATTTTATTTGTTCATCAGCAAATGAGTCAGATTCAAAGAACGTCCAACCGACCTGCTTAAGCTTAGAGGAAGTCAAGTCAAGCACAAATCTCTTCACTGCATCGGTGATGCTCTCGTCAGCAAAAACAAACGCGGAGTTAATCTTTGATATGCTGCTCAAGGTTGCTTCCCAAACAACATAATTGGACTCTGACGACCAAGCATTGACCAAGTTAAGCAAATCTGTGGTGCTGATAAGGCCAGAAGAAGCCAACGAGGCGGCATCAGATACAAGGCCAACACGATCCTCCACAGATAACTTGCCATCAACACCTGCCTTCCCGAGCTTCGACCAACGTTCGGCAGTGTACATAGTTCGGTAAACACCAGCCAGATCAGCGTTGACTTTGAAAAAGTCGTCCTCAGTTTCAAGGTTAATCTTGGTGGATCTGGTACTGAACACAGCTGAATCATCGACACCAGAGGACGTCTTCAACCCTAAGAAAACAGGATATAACGTCTCATCTTCGTCGGGCTTTACGTCGGCGGTAGCAAGAAACCTGTGTTGAGAAACAAGCAATTCCGAGCCCGACTCGTCAACCTTGACAACAGGGAAACCGATCTTCTTAGTCCAGATGTCCATTACCTTCACAACGTCTTTGCCGCTTGCCTCGCTCAAGGCTTCCCAGAGGTCCGAGGTCTTGGTGTTGCCCCATTTGTGCTTCTTCAAGTAGTTTGACACACCTTTAATGAAAATGTCCTCACCCAACCAGCGCGAGATCATCTTCAACAATGAAGAACCTTTGGAGTAGGAGATAGCGTCGAAAATTTGGTTGATTTCATCGGCACGCTTGACCGGTACTTCAATTGAGTGGGAAGAGCGCAACGCATCCAAAGTCAAAGCATGCTGCAAGGAGTCAGAAACATAGGACTCCCAAACTTTCCAATCTGGGTACAAGGAGTCACATGCGTACCATGACATCCAAGTTGCGAAGCCCTCATTCAACCACAAGCCATCCCAAAAGTCCATGGTGACCAAATTACCAAACCATTGGTGAGCCAACTCATGCATGACGACCTCTGTAACACGCTGCTTGGTGTTGACGTTGGTATTGGCAGGATCCAAGAGCAAGTCCGCAGTCCTATAGGTGATCAAACCAAAGTTTTCCATGGCACCGGCCAGGAAGTCGTGGATGGCCACCATATCCAACTTGGGCAAAGGGTAAGGAATATCGAACTTCTTGTCAAAAAACGACAAGGTCTTGGAAGCAATGTCCGCCGAATATTGTCCCAAGTGCTGCGAGCCGGGGGTGGCCCATACCTTGATGGGCACGTTGTACGAAGTATTCTCCACGTACTTCAAGTCGCCAACAATAAACGCCACCAAGTAGGTCGACATCAAGGGCGTGGTGTTGAAAGAGGTCTTCTTCTTACCACCGGAAAGCAGCTCGACGTTCTTGACATCCATATTAGACAAATGCACTAAAGCCCCGTCAGAAATCAATGAAATGTCAAACTTGGCTTTGAGAGCAGGCTCATCGAACGATGGAAATGCACGGCGACAGTCGGTGGGCTCCATCTGAGTAGTGGCTAAATATGCGGTCTTGCCGCTTTCGTCGGTGTAAGAGGAGCGGTAGAAGCCAGCCATTTTGTCGTTGAGGATTCCGGTGAACGCCATGGACAAAGTGGCGTTGGAGCCAGCAGCAAGCTCGTGAGGCAAAGAAAAAGTTGCCGTTTGGTTTTCTTCATCGTAGGAGATGCTGCCCACAGGCTCATTGTTCACTTCTGCAGAATGGATCTCGATTTCCAACGAGTTGAGAGTAACGGAGGACGAGGCCTCGTTAACAAGGAGGTCTATGGCCAACTGACCAGTAAACTTGAAAGTTTCGAAGTTGGGCTCCAATGTCAAGTCGTAGCGTACAGGCTTAACGTTGGTAGGAAGCACCTCCCGCTGAGGAGTGGAGGAACACATGTTTAGTTGACAACTGGAGGGGAAGAAAGTTGAAAAGCGGTAGGATTGGAGTTTCTTCCAGGGCGCGGGGCCAACGGTGCGGCGGAAGGTGGTGTGCCCTCGGGCCACACTCCCCGCTGTGCTGGCGCCTTGGGCGCAAATATGGAAGCTGCGAGCGTGGGAGCCAAGAGACAGGCGGCGTGGAAGGTGCGAGAAAGCAGGGCCGCAGGGCCACGCACTTTCGAATGCCGTTGGCACCAGAGCCGCGCGGGTCGAAGGATACGCGGCTCTGGCGCCAGAGGCCCGAGTGCTAGCCAATTGCCGCGCACCGAGCTTCATCTGGATGGGCAAAAATGGCCCCCACAGAATACAAAGGGCCACGCGCGAGAAAGGCCCCATGGCGACAAGATAAAGTTGCAGAGTTGATGCACAAAACCAAGCTGGAAATGCCGCAAATGGACGCAAGCACTTCTTAGCGGGACGTAGTATGCACAAGCGGGCCAAGAAGACGTTTTAACGGCGCCAGGGCTGTGCTTGAGCGGCGTTTGAGGTTTTGGCGAAAGGTTGGCCGGATTGAAAGTGTCCGCTGTTGATCGAGCTCTGGCGCCGCGCGGCCCCGTACGGCAAGGTCGCTCGTGGGGTAACCCCAAGACTTTGGCGCAAGCGCAGTAGTTTTTCGTTGGTTCTCTTCAGCGATTTGCTTTTCTTCTTGAGTCTTTATTTATTCCTCATCATAACTTATATTATTTTATATATTTATATATAACTTTGTTTTTATATATTTTTTTATTTTTTTATTTTTTTATTTTTTCATATTTTTACTTTCTTGTTAGTGATAACTTTCTCTAATGTTTTGCTACAAAGGCCGCCTTGTAATGTCCACTCCATTCTCGGGCCTGTCTGCTCACATCAGATTCGTCATTGTTACGGCACTGCTACATTCTTTCCACGTTACACCAAAGTTGTCTCGGACCTGATCTCCGGGTCATCGCTGCCGAGCCACCCAACGATGCCTTCGTGTAGAATCTCTACGCGTACGCCCGCGGGCCCGTACTTCTCCACATGGTCTTTGGCCCAGCCACCGACCAAACTGGCACGACGTCCCGACAGGTTGCAGTGCACCACGATCGTTTCGGTGGCGGGGTTCTGGGCCAAGATCGGCCCGAGCAACTTCTCCTGGACATCTGCGGGTCCCTCAACGACCGTGGCCGGACAATGCACCGCCTGAGTGATGTAGCCCTTTTCTTGGTCGTTGCGCAAGTCCACCACGGCGACACTTTGGGGTGCTGCCTTGAGAATCCTCACAAGCTGCTCCTTCGGTACACGCCGTGGCTCGTTGGCCAGCTGCTGATGTTCCCACTTGGCGATCCACTCTGGAACTGACGACATTGTACGTTCCGTATGAAAATGAAGCTGAACGAGCCGAGTAAACTTGAAGTGCGCGGTGCGAGCGAGGGAGGAGCCACAGGCTGAGGAAGCACGTAATACTGGGGCCAGGCATGGACATCCTCCGGGACTGCTAACGGTTTGTAATAAATCTTATCCCAAAGGGTTTATCTTAATAATCAAATAATTATAAATACTTTCCTAAAGGAATGATATAAATCACCCATTATTATAATTAATATTTAATTATTATTATAAATAATAATGGTAGTAACCGAATGGTTATTATGATCTTCCTTCCCACCTTCCCAGGGTGGGGATGTATTTTATTCATCTCCGTTCTATTTTATCGTATAGTTTGGTGTGGTAGATTATCTGCTAATTCTGCTAATTCTGCTAATTCTGCTAATTCTGTTAATTCTGTTAATTCTGTTAACTCTGTTAATTCTGTTAATTCTGTTAATTCTGTTAATTGTGTTAGTTAGTCCTACTACTTTACTCTGTTGATTTACAGTGCCACTTCTGCCACTTTATTCTATTACTTTATTTTCTTCTTATCCGTCACACATTTGTAACCAGTCAAACCATATACCGAAGTTTTCAACAACAATGCTTCTGCTTTCCTCCTCTCACCGCAACAAACCTCAGCCAGTTCTCTGAATAAAATGCACCCCGCTGTCCGTTTCGATGATGTCACTGTACTCGCCAACGTTCAAGCCAAAAGCCGCCTCCTCAAACGCCGGCTGCATCTGGCCACGCCCGAAAAATCCCAAGTCCCCACCCTTCTCGTGCGACGAGCAGTCACTTTCCGTCTTGGCCAAGTCTGAGAGCTTCACTTCGCCGTTCAAAATGCGCCTCTGGTACCCTCTCAAGCGAGCGATCGCCTCGTCTCGTGAAAGCGTGATTCCGTCTGGGCTCTTCCACGACTTGGGACGTCTTGACGTGACATTCTTCACCAACAAGTGCGACGCCCGTACCTTGCCATCCTCTGCTACGAGCGGCTTGTTGCCGTTGGCTCTATACTTCTCAATGTACTCCTTGACCTTCTCCTCATCGCTGCCGTACGGCGGCTCCCACGTCGACTCCTTGGTCGCCTGGTTCACGAAATACGGCTCGTTGTGCGTTTTGCTGACCCTGATGCTCCAGCTGGGCGGCAATCCGGTTTCCATTCTAGTTGTTGCTCCACCAGCTTCTCTCGATCGCTTCGCAGAAGACGGTAAACGAACACCCGTACACCACACAATATGTTGGCGGCGTTCTTGCTCCAGAAGTCTGCTTTTCGTTATACTATGTGGTTTTGGCTTCGTTCACATGAATCACCTGGACTTTGGTTCTATTTTCCTGGTTTTCTTTCACCTGATTTTCTTGTGATTTTTTGCAAATTGAGCGGTCCTGCTCTGCTCGTGCGGCCCTAGTGGCTGCGCACCGGATCTGGATGTGTAATGAAGCTACTTAGCAAGTTTTCGGAGCACTTGTACCAACAACCTTGGATTTTCCCGCTTTGAGTGCAGACCAGCCACAAAAGGAAGAAACCACTGCTGGTTTGATATATATTTCTTCCGGTGCTCCTGCCTTTTCCCTCTTTTTTGTCACTTTCATGAGAAGATCCAGAGTCCAGGGCCCCAACTCGGCCTTGACCGAGTTCCTTCGTGTAGAAGGAATCACAGACGCCTTCAAACAGAGACACGATGATCAAGTTGCACTGCCAACCTATTTCACGCAAACCAGGAAGAGATCTGCGCTGTCCAAGACATCAGAGAACGTGCTGCGACGCGGTTCAGGTGATGATATGCCCGATGGCGTTGATAGCGACGGCAGCGCGTCGGAAACGGAGAAACTTCGCTTGTCTGATGATGATAGTGTTGAGCCTGACGCGTTTGGCCAGGACGAAGATTGTGTAGATTGCGGAAACCCGTTCACAGTCACGGTTTATTCGCGTTATGTCGACACGTTGAAAGGCTATATTTGCGAGGACTGTAACGAGCTTCTCAAAGCTCGGGAACGTACAGCACGACGTAACCAGGCGAATGCCCGCAAGCGGAGGAAAAAGCTTGCCAAAGCGCTTCTTGATAAGAAGTCTGTGCGCATAGCGTCGTTGCAAGATGTGTGCATCCGAGAAATATCCAGTAATATTCTGCAGATCAAAGCGTTGGGCGATATCGGTCAGGCCAATATCAATAAGATCCTGAAGATTTTATCTAAAAACCGCTCGCTTGACGATTCGACTGTTACGCTCTTCCTCAACCCGGACTTGATTGAGTTGGAGTTGTGGGATTGCTCCAACGTGTCGAGCGAACTGTTCTCCAAGATCGCCGCATACTGTTCTCGGCTCGAATCACTTACTCTCTTCATGTGTGGCCAGTTTCACAACGACAATCTTGTCTATTTCAAAGATAAACTCACAGCCTTGAGAAAATTATCCCTCAATGGTCCTTTTCTTATCAGTGATCAGATGTGGCAGGATTATTTTGAGTCCCCCGACTGCGGCTTGACAGAGTTCGAAGTAAGAAACACGCATCGCTTTAAAAATGACTCGTTGATTTCGCTTCTCGATAAGCGGGGCTCGAGCTTGATTCTGCTCAAACTTTCCCGTCTTGATGGCTTAGACTCGGCCGCTGTCTACGAACTTATTCCCGAATATATCTCGCCCAACGGTCTACGTTCTTTAGAGATTTCGTATCCCGAATCTCCCTCGCTCGTTTCCGACGACTTGATCATTCACATTCTTGCCATAACTGGCGAATCCTTAAGAGAACTAAATCTTGACGGGTGTCTCGGGTTAACAGATGCAGTCCTTCTTGAAGGAGTTGCCAAGTTCTGTCCTAACTTAGAACTGCTATCGATGAAGAACCTAGACAAGGTTACTGATATTGGAATGGCCAGTGCATGGCGTGAGCTCTCAAAAATCAACTACGGAGGGCTTATAAATGTGGATTTATCTAAATGCATCAATTTGGGGGATGAGGCTATATCAGAATTGTTGGCTCATTCATCGAACACTTTGGTTGATTTGTCCTTGAATTCACTCAACAAGCTTACTAAGAAGTTCCTCGTGGAAATAATGTCCGATAATGAGCACACCACAAAAAAAATTAAAGGTGAAGAGAACGAACCTGCGGGAAATGGCTCAAAGCATACGTTGCATGTTGGGAAGATTGAATTGCCTCTTCTTACCAAATTGGATGTTGGTTTTGTAAGGGCATTTGATGATGAAGTGGCAGAAAAAGTCACCTTTGGCTGTCCCAAGTTGGCAGTTCTTGAAGTTTTTGGCAATAACAAATGCACTGCCAACGCTAATACCAGGCCAGACGTTCTAATTATTGGACGGCAAGGGGAGGATTTATGATAGGTAATGCATGGCTCAAAGGTACGATTATTTTTATCTAAAGATTTTTATTTCGTTCGTATTTCTATATCTCACTTCTCTTACTCGTCGGGATATGAAATTGCGGAATTTGCTTTATCAAGATTCTTGAACTTGGGCATTTCAGGAGGTTTTACATCGTCTTCAAGCAAAGAAATCCAGTCCTGTCTCATGACACTGTTCACGATCTCTGGACCTGCTTCGACAAAGATACCTGGGTTTGCAATATGTTTCGCTCTCATCTGCATGAGAAGTTCTTCTCTGTCGAAAACCTGATTCAGTTTTGATGGTTGAAGCAAATAATTATTATTGGCTAGCCGTGACCTGGCTGATCTGTTTACAAACAAATCATCTGACTTTTCGGCGCCGATGTTGACAAGAATATCCAAGTAGTCCTCTTTGCCCAGAAGGGAGACGGCTTGGACCAAATTTGCACAGGTTATCTCATAGTATATGTCAAGAAAACAGTCAATAGCCATTTTCGGTAACGCAGTTGTCGTCTTTATGTAGTTGATCACATGACGGAGGTTATGAAGATTTTGGTGGTCGTAGCCCTCAAATTCTACAAAGAACCTCCAGAATTGTACAGATCGTAGGAATGCCCTTTCCTGATGATGTTTGTTGTAAAACTTACGGATCTTTGCCGTATTATCTGGCGATTCACGAAGAGATTTGAGGTATTGCACAGATGCAATGCAAATTCCGTCGTCGTTAAGTAATTTCGATAATGCTGTAGAAGAGGAGGGTTTCAATGTGAATTTCTTTTGTGAAGTATCCTTGTTACCCTCTATTGGCACCAGCTGATTCTCCTTTTTGTATCTATCTATGCGGTCGAAGTAACTTGTTGTTAGACTCTCCAAAACTAGCAAGACGTCTTTTTCCACTATCGCAGAACGCCAAAGTTCAAGCAAGCTCTGGAGATCATGCACATATGCAGATTTGCAGTAAATCTTTGACCCGGTAGCCCCCGAAAAGAGCCTGATAGTATCAAGCAAAAAGTCATTGGCTTTTTCGAACTGCTCCTCTTTCATGAGGAATTGTACGTACTTTTCACGTATAGTTGCTTGGTTGAGGGGCACAAACTTAAAGATCGCACGTTGGAAGATATCGTTCTGGAAATCAAAAGACTCTGCGGCAGAGAATGGGGAGTTGATAGCCACAAAGTCAAGGTACTTAAGCCAGAGAGAGCCACTTAAGCAATTAGGCACCAAGGCTCGCTCGAAGATGCTGACCACTAGCTTGTACTGTTGCAGTTTATAGATCCCATCTTCCATCAGCGCCAAAAAGGCAATCTCGTGGTCTAAATACTCGACCCAGCTTTGTGTCTGCTCACCAATCGCCTTTATTTCGGCTAGAGAAAACTCTTGAAGTGTTAGGCAGGACTCATATGGCCAGAGCTCAGTTACTTTCTGCTGGGTTTGAGTGAAAATGCTGTAGGAAAACGCCTCTATGATCTGGTGGGCCTCCACTGCCGACAAATCTGCGGACGAAGCCTTTTCGTATTGAGCAAGATAGGTTGCTAGATCCGATGGTTCGATGATATCATCAATAGAATAGGACTTGCATAGCTCCACGAATGCATTGTAGTACTGTGCGTATTGGTATAATGGGATTCGTATTAATTGCAAGAAGAGCCTTAGAAGATGAATGGATGCAGCTCCATCAGATGTCGGCGCCTCTGCAGAAGCAGAGCGCTCGAAGCTAATGTACTTGTCCCAGAACGGGTCTGAGTTGAAGTCCATGCCGATCAACTTGGCCGCGCGAGCAAATTCCAGCCGAATCTGCTCTGTTTGAGCTTTTGCTTTTCCTTCTTTTCTGCTAGGTTCGTCGGTGTCTATCTTGGGATGTTTCTCTGCAGCCGCTCTACTTTCCTGGTCGTCATTCAAATCGACAGCACTCTTTTCGGCTGTTTGCTCACCCAGAGCTACCAAAGCACCCAAATAGTCGGTCCATAGCAGCACACTGTGTGGACATTCCGAAACTGCTATTTTCAAGCACGCGAGAGACTCGCCCATGCCCGCCATTTTGTATTGTAAGATCAGATACTGCTTCCAGTGCTGAACCAGATTTGGAAAGCGCAGAAGAAACACCGAATAGGAATCGTGAACAGCAGCACGCACAGCCTGCTCGCTCTCCAGTGATGCTGAATCTTCCCATGCTGCTTCAAGCACCCTAAAAAGCTCGTTCCATTTTTGCCAGTTGTTGGGGTCGGCGAAAGCTGCTGCCCGAGCCTGGTCCCATCTTTCTGAGCGAGTCTTGGGTTTCATGGGCAACTTTGCAGCAGGGTCCTGAAGCATCCCAAGACCACGTGGCTCCATGACGTCTCCGGGTAAGTAACTGCCGAAGGGATCCATGTTGTAGTCAGTCTTAGGATCCGTTTGATACGAAGCGAGATGAGTAAGATGATAGTCTTGTTGCGGGCCTGAGATCTGGAGGGTGCGGTATCTAGGTGGCCGCGCCAGTACCCAGGGCCGCGCCTAGGGCCACAGGGCTCTCTTTAGGGCCGCGAGCTCCACGGACGTTTTCTCATGTAAGCGCTTTTCCACAGCAGCCAAACGCAACACCAATATATCGATGGCTGATCTCAAACTCGTAACACCGTTTTCGGTGTCGACTAGAAACAATGAGGAGGTTCTCGGTCTTCTTAAAAACTGGACCCGGCCCGAGCTAGCTCCTCCACAGGTTGACCAGGTTCCAGTCTTTGACAATGTGGACTACGCTACCATAATCAGTGGAAATGACCGGCGAATGCCACTTTTAAGCGCCCATACTACGTCCTCCAATGACAAACAAGAAGATTCAGACAGTGGCACTGCTGCCAAAGATGAGAATGACGATGTGGAAGAAACTCCTCCGTCGTACGTGCCACTAGCAGCGTTCCTGCCCAAGAACCGCCTAGAGCAGTTGACCACCGTGTTCTTCCCGGACTTTCCAGCCTTGAAGAAACGGTATATTTCCAAGGTATTTGAATTGCTTTTGCAGGCATGTGCGCTTCTGGGGAGCGGCTGGTTCCGCTTTTCTGTCATCTCCGAGTCCTTCAACGATACCCGTGGGGTATTCGTTCGGTTTCTGGGGACGTCATCTACGCAGTGGGCTCTTGCTGCGGCTACTGTGGTATTTCCCAGCCTTTCTGGAGTTTTTGACCACAGCTTGAGCCCTGCAAATGCAGACACGCTTGATTCTGAGTCTTTGGACCGTGCCAGGGTCTCCATCGCTGAAATCTTCAAGAACAAAAAATACTTCAGTCAGGGTTCCAGCCGCAGTGGTACTGCCGACCTTGATGAGGTTATGGACTATTATAGGACATACAAAGTGGAGCACTCGGAGCTTGTCGAGGTGCCTAAGGACATGAAGGAGGTCATTGTGCGAGATATCATCAAGTTCCGATCTAAAGTATTATCGCTCGAAAGGGAAGCACGCAGAAAAGAGCTCGAAAAGGAGAGGCGCAAGGCCAGGGCCAGGTTGACTCTGATTTTCGAAGAAATAAAAGCTTCTGCAGCGAAGGATACGTCCACACAAATGAAGGAGGATGCATCCCAAGCACCCAGTGTGGTAGCTGAAGCTCCAGTGACAGACCTTGAGCCACTGAGTGCCTTGGACAGCATGTCAGACGTCGAGTACACCGAGTATCTTGCTAAAAGAGAGAAGGAAGAGCTTGATAATGAATATGAAGCAAAACGCAAAGCTGTAGTCTCATTGGAGCAGAAGGAAAAGGCTCCATTACTAGAGCAGCTTCAAGCCGCAAAAGACTACGAGCTGTCTTTGGTTGAGAATAAACTTTTCCACATGGATGAGGTTAAAGTTTTCCTGGAATTGGATGCATCCAGTTTTCTCTCTGGCCACCCTTCCACGTTCACAGCATCTATAGATCCTTTGGCCAAACTCTACTTTACGCGACATCGCGAGTATCTTCGCTTACGAAACCAAGAAAGAACAAAAGAGGAGGCGGCCGATGATTTGGATCGGTTAGAAGAAGAGGAAAGCGGTCAACACACAGAAGAGTCTCTGATGAGTCTATTCACCAAGCATGCGTCCTCATCTAAGGATGCAAAGGCAGTGAAACCTTCACAAGTTCCAGATTTCGTCGTATCACAACTTACTCCTGAAAAGTTGGGTTTGGTTAAGGACAAAATAAGTGCATTGGTGGAGGAATATTTGGGTATAAAGGAGGACTTGTTGATAGATCTTGTTTATGATTTTTTGATGGAACATAACTTGAGTCGAAACGACGAGCTCATGGCGGAGTTGCTGGAGACTCTCGAAGAGGACTCTAAGACCGTGGTGGAACAGCTACTGGACTATTTAATGTCTCTTTGACTACATGGCATCTATATAATCATTTCAGCATGTCATTTTTATATATTGTGTACAAATAGAACAAGAGTATTGAGCTCTCTTCTTGAGTGGTGATACATAAAAAGTTCAAACATCCAGTCTCTTGTTCAATGCAGTTTTTATAGTCTTGTCTTGGTCCTTGAGCCTAGTGGGTCCATCCCAACGAGTTTTGGGCGTTGACAGGGTTCGAAATGGGGGGTCTTGTACGGCTCGAACCCGAGGTCACATGGCTAGCATTCGCACCTGACAAGTTACTTTCAGAATCTGAAAGGGGGAGTTCGATATTCTTTCTCTTCTTGAACTTTCTAAAAAGAATAACCATAAGTGCCATATATGCAATTGAACCCACCGCAGCACCTGAAGCAACACCTCCAATCACTCCTTTATTCAGTGACAGGCTGTTGGATGATTTATCAATAGAGCCATTATCTTCCGTAGCCGCGCTGCTTGACAGAGTACCTTCAGTGTTCAACCCTGTGAGCGGTATTCTTTTGTCAATCAAATTGGCCAACTGAGCATTAGTTGCATCTGGATTGCTGTACAATTTAGAACCGCTTGTTTCCACAAGTAACTGCAAAGAGCTGACCGCATCTTGAGGAAACCAAACTTCTGCCACAGTAATGACGTAGTTAATATCCTCAGCGGTGTAAGGTACAAGACTCTTTACAGAGACTTTGTCGTAGCTAGAGCTTTCCTGGAAAGGGTATGTCAAAACCGAGGGTAAATACTCGAGGATTTGTGCCGATGACAACGAATGAGCAACAACAAAAGGGTAGTTTAATTCCTCCTTGAATCCAATTGTAACTATCTGGAAATCCAGTCCAGGTGAAGAGGTTGTTGCTGGTGTGATAGCTTTGGGCAATCCTGATGTTTCAGGCGAAGCAGTATTCGTAGCTCCTTGTTCACTGGTAGTTGAGTCCGCAATTATGCTTGAAGGAACCCAGTTCTTGGTTTTGGTTGAAGTAGCAGTCACCGAAGACGGCTGCGCAACTCCTACCGCGGTTTCCGAGGAGTAGCTCAAGGAAGTTATACCTGCAGTGACAGTACTTGTTGTTCCAGTAGCTGCTCTAGTTGAAGATGTAACAATGGATACAGATGCATGAGTTTTAGAACTTGCTGCATTGGTGTCACTACTAGGTGAGACAAAACCTGAGTATGTCTCGGTAGAAGCTGGGATTGTATCTGTGATTTGTTCGCTCGATGTAGACTCGGCAGAACCAGTAGCAGAGATTGTTGTTCCTGTACTCTCACTTGACGCCGATGAGACAGCTGTATCAACTGTCACAGATGAGACTGATATCGACTCTATGCTCAAAATAGCACTTGTTGCACTAACTTCCAGTGATGTAGCCTGTTGTGAAAATGAAGTACTTGAGGTTGTTAAAGAAATAGTCGATTCAGTGGGTATGGTTGCAGCAGAAATAGTCTGACTCGAACTTGAAACCGATGAAGTTGTTAAAGAAGTCTCCGATGTTGTTTCACTTGGAGCTGAACTTTGTGTAGTCAGCCAAACAGCATCTGTGATGGAGCTTGACAAATCGGAAGTGAACAGGATGCCAGCAGAAGTACTCGAAACGACGGTGTTGGTGAAAGAAGCACTAGATGAAGTCGACACAACACTTTCTGTAGAGGTGTCTGATGTTGAAGGAGAGGTCGATGACGAGCTGCTAACCAACGTAGGAGACACAAGAGGAGTGAGAAGAGAAGAAGAAGTTAGGCTAGAAGAGCTCAAAGTATGAAGAGACGTTTCCAGATCATAGGTTGAACTTGAAGCGACCTCACTAATACTCGAGCTTAGTGGAAACAATGATCCCGTAGCAGACACCAATGTAGAACTTGAGGCAGTACTAAAAGGAGACAAAGAGGCCGTAGACGCCGAAGACGTACCTGAGCTTGAAACTGCTTCGGTTAATGAGGAGCTCGTAGACGAGGATTCAGATAGGGTACCAGCATATGGAGAAGCAGACTCTTCCGTAGACGACAGCGAGTAGGAAAGGAAAGCTGTTGAAGGGGTTGCGGTTGTCAACGAAGTGCCTGTTGATGAGCCAAGATCAGATGTGGTGGGGCTCAGGGTTTCGAAAGTGGATGTAGTGCCCGACAGCTGCGATGCAGAAGCACTTGATGTGGATTCACTGCTGGAATCTGAAGAAGTTAGAAATGAAGAAACAACACTAGCAGTAACAGTCGATTGTGAGGAGCTCAAAGTGGCAGAAGCAGACAGCGTTGTGAGTTCCAGAGATATAGCGGAAGAGCTCGAGCTTTCACTTGATTGATCAATAGTGCTCAAAGACAATGTTGAAGTGGATGAAGAAGCGGCTGCAGTGGTTGATGGTGTGACTGTTGTTATGGACGAAGTTGAGCTAGACGTTAGGGTATCAGAAGAAGAGCTCGCTGATCCAACAGCACTGGAACTACTGCTTTTAGCCGAAGTAGTTTCAGAGGTTGTTGAGGGTGTTGTATAAGAGGTGGTCGAGGTAGAACTTGAACTTGAACTGGATGCTGCGCTAGCCGTTCCAATAGTCGTTTCAGTAGGGGTAACAGTGTGAGGGTTTTCTGCGGTGGAGCTTGTAGTGTCACTCGTGGAATCACTAGCGGTGGTTTCTCCATCTTGAACAGTACTAGAGGTGGATGTTGCGGTGGCATCGGCGGCCAAGTTTGAGCTAGTAGATGATGTAGTGGTTTCCCCACCAAAAGCAGACGCTAGTGCCTCTGCGAGGTTATTTTCTGTGCTTGTAGTTGAAGATGCATCTGCTGTGTTTTGCTCAGTTCCACCCAAGTTTGCATTGGTATTCTCTGTCGTGGATTGCACGTCATCCGCATACGGCGTCTCTTGGGCCGCTGCACTGGCTGCACTGGCTGCACTGGAGGCGCTTGCAAGACTGGCCGCACTGGAGTCTGCTTGAGCAGCATCAGCCACTAGAGACCTCATAGCATCCTGGAAATCGTTACCGCCATCAGCAGCCACTGGCGCAGTCGAAGCACCTGAAGCCACTAGTGCTGCGGCCAACGCTTTAAGGACAGAAAGTCTCATGTTTTAGTTTAGGAAAGGAAAGACTGGAGTGGGAATGAAACAGCAAAACGAACGAAAAAAATTGATTGGACACAGCACTGAGTGATGTCAAACCGAATTCTTTCGATCCTTGGTGTTGAAACGAATGACTGTGGGTGTGAGCTATGGCTGAAAAGCAGCTCAACAAGTTATGAGGCTATAGGCGTATGGGCCTGGCAAATTGAATGGCGTATCGTTCTGGAGGGCTAACTGAAATGACTTTCCTCAAAGTGGGCAACCGAACACGAGAGATGACGAAATAGGACGAATGGGTATAAAAGAAGGACGTTTCGAAAACCTAAGAGTCGGTTCTTCCCTAAGAATATCGCCAAAAGAAAATGGGCTGGCGGTTGTTAAGGGGAGGCGACGAAGGAGTTTTAAGCTCAGGAAATGCGCGCCAAAAAAAAAGCTTCTTTGTGCGATCCCTTCTAAAACGGAAAGGGGGTGCTGCATGCACCTTGGCACGAAAATACCGCTCTTAAACAGTGACAGCGCGTTTGCGCGGCGAGGTACCCTGCACGTGAAAAGACTAAACACCTTGTGGAAGCTTTAAGCCCCAAGGAATTTAAGGTCTTCAACAAGAGTCTCTTGGTTTGCTTGTTACTTAATGGGCAAAGGAAACTTAGCGTCCATACTGTGTTCCTGTCTGGGCACATCACAGCTGCATGCTTGTGCTTACTCCATTATAAATAGCGGTGACCCCATGGCTGCACTCATTGAAAATTGGTATCATGCACGTTTCCGCTGCTGCTGCGATTGCCCAAAGAGTCTAGGCTTTGATTTGTTGTTTGTTTTTGATGCGTCTGTTGATGCATTTTGATGCAGGTACGACGCCAGATTTGAGAACGGACTATTTTTGGCAGAGTCCTCTTTCTAATGATGTGTTGGCCGCTCAGTAATATTCGTCTGGAATGCCATCCCATAACAGCTGATCGTGCGCACGCTTGGCATTGTGCACTGTTCACAAACACCACTACATCCACAAACTTGTCTGCAAGCAATAATTGCGGGGCCCGTGTCTTTAAACTCAATCATTGAACGAGTAACTTTGAACAGGCCACTGTGACAGACGTGTCACGTGATTGTGTCACGTGACGTGCGGGTTGTCTTCTCTCCGGATCTGGTGGTGGTTAGCTTCTGCAATGGCACGTCTACGCCAAATCGACAGGGCCATTCTCAGCGAGGTGGTCGATAATGCGCCGATGGATTCGGAGGACCAGGAGCTTCTAATTTCGCTGCTTGCGCTTCTGAACAATTCTTCTCGCACATTCTTCACCAGGGCGTTGGTATTGTCGATATTGATCGAAATCCCAATCTCCGTGCATTTAGTAAGGCGACGGGCAGCACTTTTGCTTTTGGTGAGCAATCTGCTTACAATGGTTGGGTGTCTTTACGACTTTGCTGGCCATACCAGGATGCGGGATTATCTCCGGCTGATCGGTTGCCCGGACAAGCTACGGCAATGCGTTCAGGCGTTTTTGTCCTTCAAGGGGCTTTTTATGCTTAACACGGTAGTTCTTCTACAGCTCATGTATGTGGTTCAAACCTTCCCTACGGTTGAGGTGTGGGATATTTTTCTTTTGCTTCCTGTTGTGAACTTGGTGACTGGGGCTCTAATCCGCAAGTGGCATAGCGATGTCTCGAGCGACATAGATGACCTCCACAGCCTAAAGTATAAATTTAAAACAGCTTGAGCAAGTTTGAAAGTGATCGTAGACGAAAAGTGGGTTTTTATTTCTTGTTTAGTTCAGAAGAACGCAGTTCCTAGGTGGTTCGGCATGTTCAGCTTCGTATTTATCTTAGTGCTGCTGATTCTCTTATTTCTCCTCTCTTATTATGGTGTCCGTAAAATGGGCATTCCGTAAGTGGAAGCTATTTGGAGATGTACCCGTTGTGCCTCTAAGCGTCCTTGTGAGTGGTTTTTCACGAATGTTTGTGCTATTTCGATTCGTCTGCAACCACATCTACTACATGTTTCAGCGAGTTTGATTCAGTAAAGAAGAAAGCTGTACAGGCTTGTTTACGGAGAAAAAGTTATACTCCTCCACTTGATCGCTTAGTGTCTTCTCCGTAGCGACAATAGGAACACTAGTGTCACTTATCCATGTGCCATGCCAAAGAACAATGTAGTCTGATGTTGCTTTGATCTGCCACATTTGACTCAGGTAGAATTTGTCAACTTTAGCAGCCGTATTTAGCGAGCCCGTCCGCAACCAACATCAGTCAAGACAATGGTCTTCGGCTCGGCATGATCGGACCCATCAATACCGGCGTTCAAGGTCGAAACTGTCGTGTTTGCCAACGGTTACCTTTGTGAAAGTTGGCCAAAGTGCAACAAGTTCCGGTTGATTAGAACCTTTGCGGTTAGTTAGGCTAGGCTACAGTAAAAATATGGGCTCAATTTCTATGTGTTATAACCGTTGGCCCTGGTTCTTTTCACAGAAATACGACATGGATACTTGCTACTGCCAAATGGCGAGACCGGTTTGTAGCAAGTGGAATAGAATAAAAAAAACACAGAAGGACCAAACTGACGCTTTCCCGAATTTGCTATAGAATGTTCTACTGATGATTACCATCGGCCTCAGCTTGAGAACATCTTGAGCTTTGTCTCATACTTGCCTCGCACCTCGAATACTTTTGGGATAGTACCGGCTTATTTCCCGTGTCCTTGGCTGAAGCATGGCGTTTTTTCATCCACTCTGAAGGCCGGGGTGTAATTCGCAGCACCGGGATCACCGGCTGTCTCGCCAATTTGCAACTGATCATAAAAAAATGTCTCTGCGCAACCGTCTGTTCCCCCGTATATTAGTCCTCGGTGTTGCCCTGGACATGGGCATAAATTACCGAGCAATCTACATAAACGAAGATCTAGTTCTGTTATATGCAGTCCCGCGTCGTGAAAACGTTAACCATGGTTTGTTTCTTAATATTTCATGTTTCACCTCAGCACAACAAGATGAGACAGAGGGAAGTCGCATTCCTAACAAGCATGGTGTGAGATTCTGACTAACCAAATCATCACAAATAGCCTGAGGCAGCTCACGTAGTTGAGAAATCAGTTTTTGAGCTTTCCCTGGCCGTCTGAGGCGCATGTAGTGACGTCGCACTCGATGACGCACACGCCACAACAGACGCAAATTTTTTGAGCCGACTCCGAGCGCTATCAGCTGCTTCCCCAGTAATTAGCCGGAACTTTGCGCGCGGTTGCTGGACAACGGTTGGCGCGCAAACTTCCGGCCCCGTGCTCCGAAATGAACTATCACTTCTGCATGCTTATGTTAATCATACGAGGGCCTTTTTACCTAAAATGTCTTCTCTCAATGTGCGGGAAAATGTTAAAATGAGACACGCCTTGCAACCGAATTACGGGGAATGGTGGGGAATTAGCTGTGGAGGAAATGTTGTAAAAAAAAAGAAAGAAAAAGAAAGAAAGAAAGAAAGAAAGAAAATATGCCGCAATGCGGAGAGCAACTGTGGAGTCAACAGGAGAGTGCGAAGAGGGGACATCAGTGAATTTCTCTCCGAGGGTTCCGACGTCAAAAGAGGGCAGTCTATTGTGCGAGATCCGAGGGGCCCTGGTAAATTTTCACTGAAACAAAACTGTCCTCACATCTGCCGCTGAGTACAGTGTAGCTAAATGTAGACATCTATTGTATCGACAATATCGAAGCTCTGCAGCACTACTGGAAACCGCAACAGGTTGCAAAAAGGTCTAGAACCACAACTTGAAATCAGCTTGAAACGAGACCACACGTTCTAGCAAATTCTCTCCCAGTCGCACGTGCATTACGGTGCACGGGTGTATGGCTTTGTCTCATACCCGTTTAAGCAGCATCTATCTAAGACATGCGTCATCGCGAAAATTCCTTCCCAAAATTTCAGAGCACGTTTCTAGAATGTTTGAGCTGATCAATGCTCTAGGCTGTGCCTTCAACCCTGCAGCCAAATTGTCAGAACTGTGTATCCATTGTTATATGTAGCTCATGGATTGATTTCAGTCCATTTGATCTAATCTTAATTATCGCCAATTGTGTTTTGTGTTTTGTGTTCTGTGTGCTGTGTTCTGTGTTCTGTGTTCTGTGTTCTGTTAGTGTGGCATTTCCGATTCCGGATTCTCAATTTTTCAGTTACGGTGACTGGGTCGGGGTGAGTCGCGACTTAGTAAACCCCTCCCAAGGCCGAAGCGGGAATATCGAACGAATATTGCGCGGCAGAACGTGCGGTACTGAGCAATACAGCCAGTGAGAGTGACTTCCGAGGGTACGGTGTGCATGGGCCTTGTGGCACAAGGCTTGCGTCTGCACCGGTTCTCGCACTGTTTTCTCATCTAGATCTTCTATAAATAAAACGTGACTCAGTGCAATATTACCCACGCACTATATATCTTGAGCGGCTTCCCGTTTGCAAAATTTTCGTAACAACCAGTTGTTATTATACATTAACTGATATTTTTTTAAAGTCTTCGGGCCAGCTTTATTTCGTCTTCGTGGCTTCTTAGCGTGTCGACTCCGTTTCCAACTATTGCATTCTTTTGACATAATTTTCACAGCCACACTTATAACCATGGATTCCGATGCCTTCAACAGCTTTTGCATTACTTGCGATCAGTTGTGTTCTGACAGCTCTGTCTACTGCTCTGAGCAGTGTAAGGAGAAGGACGAGAATCACCTGATGTCTATTCTACAATCCTACAACGCTGATACCATTTCACCTTTACTCACGCCCTCTTTGTACCAACCGGCTCAACAGATGCCTCAAGCCGACTCCATCGGATCTCCGTTACTACTACCTGCTCGTGTTAGTGAATCGGAACCGGAGCTTGGTGCGTTTGCCTTGAATTATCCCATGAGCCAGGCACAACCTTTGAACGCAGCCAGAACTATGTCTTTGACATCGCAAAACTACCGTTTGTGGTTGAGCGGTGTGTTGTGAGACAAGGATTACGATAAACCATAATTAACAAAAAAATATTGCATGATTTTAACGACATAAATCGGGGAGGGAAAAATAAAAAAAAATTCTTAGTTTTGATTATAGATTACATAAAAGAATGGGAAACTAACGCTCTAAAATACTGTCAGTAAAGTTCCTCGTGTAAGGAGAAGAAAATCTTGGAGTATAGTGTAGTGTCACATTGAGACAACAATGTTTCAGATTAGTTTTCAATATATCAGTTGTTGTGTTTGATGTTTTGAATTAGTATATAGGAAATGCAAATCTTTCGTTAACTTGTGTATTGTTGCTGGGCAACTAACCCGCGTGCAGAAACGGCAACCGCTGCTTACGGATGATCGGTTTAGCTGGCTGTGCCAGGTGTACGGGTGTTTTTGAAAAGTGACCGACGCGGAGCCCCAAACCTGGCAGCGGAGCGGGGACCATTACAGACATGTAGCCAGCGTGACGAAGAAATTACTCAAAGAACATTGTAGTGTAATATCTGAACATAAACAAGGAGTCAAGGACATTGCAGTCATGAACCCCTTATCACTTAGCAGCTCGCTATAATCCAGTACGCATGTTCGACATTCCGAGGTACCACCTGCTCTAATCCGGTGGTTTGTGAATGCACCCGAAAATTATATATTAAAGGGCCAACCGCACGCAGTGGTTATTTGTATTTGTTATTTTTTCGTAGTGGTAACTTACCCCACGTGATCTCCGCATTGAAGATGGCGTGTATCAGGCGATTCGTGCGCTCAACAGGGCCTGGCCTGGCCTGACTTTGGCCGCACCTTGCCCGTATACGGACTGCCGGACTTTCCGCTCAAAGCGCAACTCAGTCTACCAGTGTTGACTGAATCTTTAGTCTCGACCCTCGAGGCTCTGAGCGACACGCTCCCGGAGCCAGAAATTGCGCGAGTTCCCCTTTTTTGGTTTCTCGTTTCTGGTTCCCCCCTGCCGTTCTTCTTTCTCATCTCTCTCGGTTTATCTTCCCCTTTATCATTTCTTTTTCAATCGACCTACCGCTTTTACATTCCCTTTAGTTGCTTCGTTCAGTTCTTTCATTCCCCCTTTCCTTTTTCATACTTTTTTCCTTTCTTTGTCTCCTTTTTTATTCTGGCGAATGAACCCTCGGGTGCAACACTTCGTTGGGAGCGAAGTTGAATTCTCACTCACAATATGAACTTCGCACGCCCGCGACCAACAGTGTCAAAAAAATCTTCCTCACACCTCACGAGCTAAGTCAACAATGTTAGGTGCTTTCAGATCGTCCCTTGTGGCCTACGGTGGGTATCTCTGGAAGAGGGCCCCTCGGTTGTCTCCGCCACAGAAAAACAGGTTGAGAAAGAGAATGCAGCTTGTCGACAGAAATATCGAGGTCCTCTACAAATCGTTGAAGCCTGAGAACCAAGTCAAGACTGGTTACAAGAAAATCGACAGCCTTATGTTTGACCTACCCAAGGAGTGTGAGATGCTGCCAAGAGACAAATACACAACATTCGATAAAAAAGCAAAGGGTTACAGGAAAAGTGTGCATTTGGTACCCAAGTGGACCAAGAAGTCCTTTAGAGAAAACCCCAAGCACTTTTAAGTCTGAGAGACACTGTCCAGTTTACGATTTTAGTCATTTACTGGATCACGTTTTCCCACATTCTTTATAGGTTACAAAAGCTACATCTTTCGATGAATGCCCCGATTTGCATATTGTACATAGTTAGTCCTTATTCAACATTCCCGAGCTTTTCCCAAATGTAGTTACTGATGAAATAATCCAGGTATTTCAGGTCGACTTCCAAAACGCTGGCCAGATTTCCACCGCTGTCAAAAACCATGATTTTGTCGTTACCGGATCCGTGGTCCTCAATGTGAACCCCCAATTTTTTGAACAACGAAATCTTCATGCTGGTGGTGTTGAAATTATTGGCCACATTGGAAGCTAGCGCCTGCTTTGTCTGGTGCTCAATCTCTTCCTTACGCCGTGCCAACTTTAGTCTAGTCATACTCATCTGGTTGATAGAGCTCTCGATTTCCGTGAGCTGTTTGGCCAACGCCACCTTCTCGTTATCTAGTTCTATCGACTTGCTGCTGATCAACTCAAACACATCTTTTGCTGACCCGCTGCTTTCTGTGGGTTCACACTGAAGCACTTTGTAGGTGTCCTCCGTTGGCAGGCTAAGCACTTTGAGCTCGGCCATAACCTCCTGGAGTTGGTTCTCGAGCTCGGACACCTCGCGTTCAAGCGCCGCCACTTTCTCTCTTCTGGAACTTAGCACCCTTTCATGTGCAAGCGCTATTCTTTCTAAACTGGAGATGTCTGGTTGCGTTTCAAACCCTTCTATCGCTGAGTAAATAAGGTTATCAGGAGCCTCGTCAAGCATTGCGCGCTTTGATGCAGGTAGGCTGTGTTCGGCGCGAGTCTTCTAGGGCGAGGCCGACGTTTTCGGATCCTGAGTTGAGGGACGAGCCGCCACAAGTCGGTGTATTTCTGTCAACAAAAACACCGCTGCTGGTGTTGTTGATTCAAATCGTCGCACTCCATGTTTCTGCGGTTGGAGGAAACGCGAGCGCAGTGTGCAGTCTCGGGCCGGTCTCAAGATGGAGAACAGAAAAAACACCGCCCGCCATTGGAGACGATGGCAAAGGCGCAATACGACAACCGCAACCTCCCCACAAACCCCAACCTCCCTGTGTGGGTGTTGAGCCCGAAGGAGGAAGAAGTGGTCTTTGAAAGATGGCGCAAAAAAACGTTCGCTAGGTGCGACGAGCTCATCAAGGCGTATGTGGCGTGTTCCAACAGTTTCGAGAATCCCATTGAGGCCATGAAGCAGTGTGACACGCTCAACAAAGCGCAGCTCGAGTGCGTGGCCAAGTACCAGACGTTGGAGTATTTGGACCAAGAGAGGGACATCTTGATCGCAGACAAGAAGCTCAAGCAGAAGATCTACCGCGAGCGCTTGGCCGCTGCCCAGGCGGAGAAAGCGGACAAGGAAAAGCAGGGATAGGCACAAGCATCAGTACATAGTTTCATAAACGCTTTGCGCATGTTTCAGGCCAAAACTGAGTAGCAGCTTGATCCCTGCTTGTATCCCTGAGCCATCTCCCAGTGCACTGTAGCACGGCGGCTGTCTACGTCTGCTGCCCGTTTGTCCGTGCACGTAGACCAGCCAGCAGGGCTTGAGCTTCCGACTATTCCGACCTGATTGACGGTCGCCGCCTGCCACAAGTCATCACACCCTCGTCACCGGTGAGCGGCACGCTTTGTTGAAAGACAACCAAGCTCGAGATCCATGCACCAGGGACACCACGCATATCCACGCTGCCCCAATCATGCCTCAGGACTGCCAATCATGCCTCAGGACTGCTCCTCCTCCGTGTCAGCCTCGGCGCCTCCATTTCCGTTGTAGTTGTTTCCAAACACAACGTGGCTGGCCATAAACATCGACCCGTGCATCAAGCCTAGCTCCTGGATAGAGTTGTACTGGATGCATATATCCTTGACCAAGGAGTCGAAAGACGCCAAGTTGGAATGGAGCATGGCCACCTGCTCGTTAAGCTGGCTGAGCTGCTCTTTTCTTTTTTCTGAAAGCGACATGGCCGTTGGAACTAGTGTTGGTGTTGATGTGAAGATGTGTGGGTGTTTGAGCGGCCCCGGGAGGTACGGGTTTTTGGCCAAGATGCAGAGGAAACGACCACGACAAAATAGAAAGCACAAATGTCGAGCTGCCCAGCTGGCTGAGCTGCTCTTTTCTTTTTCTGAAAGCGACATGGCCGTGCAACTAGTTGGTGTTGATGTGAAGATGTGTGGGTGTTTTAGTGGGTTGGGAGGTACGGGTGTTTTGTCCAGTTGCAGAGGAAACGACCACGAGAGGAAGCACGCAAATGAGCTCCAGCCGTTCGAATAAGCGCGGGTCTTGCCCAAGTTCCGGGGGCCGCTTTATCCACGCGACAGCACCGGAGGGCAGGTCGAGGGTCGCTGTCCTCGGCCAAAACAGGTGGTGTGGATAAGCCTTCTACGAAATAACATGCAAGATTAAACCCGGAAAGAACTTGAAAGAAGTAAACTACAGAAAAAAGAACAACTGCGAATCGGGAATGTTTTTCTGGGCCCGTGACGTGTTTCCACAGCCAGTTCTACTCGGAAATCCACGGAATGAGGATCCATACTCATTGATCAATACGCAGATCCGCACCGCGAGAAAAAACCCATTACTATTTCACACCCACTCATCCACCAATTTCCCCAGAAACCTGCTTGCACGAGCGTGTCTCCCGCCCTCCCACTCCGTTCTGTATCTCTGGTGCCGTGCAACACTGAAAAGGCGGCCCTGGGAACAGCAAACATATCCGGACCACCGCAAAGCCGACCCCACGTACTGAAGCGATCGGCCGCTCTCAACGCAAGAGTCCCCACAAAAGTCTACACTTCACGGCCTGCCAGCTCTTTGATGGCCGCCCCGCGTGCTCTTGCTGCCAATGCTGTCTCATCCTATTCTGGCCGCAAAATTGCATGCCGCTGCCCGTGCACTGGACAGCTCAGAGACTTCTGACTTGGGCCACGCTCGCTTCTCATCGTACGCTAGCCAGGCGCCGAAATTCGCCAAGATCCAGCCGGCCATTGCCATCAAACCAAAACCATCACTGGCGCTGGCGCCTCTCAAGTCCACATTCAATCCACGCTACGACCCATCGGCCTCTGCCCACTCCTCGCTCCTTCAAGATGACCGCCTGGCCAATATCAACACCCTGCGCAAGTGGGTGCTTCCGCCACGGCCCCGACCGGGCAGAAAACCGTCTTCTGTGGCTGGTGTTCTAGACGAACCCCGCAGGTGCTTGTCACACAAAAAACACAAGCTGCTGAGATGCCTGGATGCAGACACCAGCGATGACACTGCGCTGTCCCCGCCGTTTGTTTCTTCGCCCATTGCTTCCACGTCAAAACGCACGTCCAGCGCTTCTAATATGAGCAAGGTTTCTTCCGAGGTTCTTTGCTCCGCAAGTTCGCCGGCCTCCTCTGATATCTCAGTGGCCCCCGAAAACTTCCCTCCAGAGAAATGTTCCATCAGTTCGAAAACTCCTGCGTGTGCCCTGGAGCCTTCGCTGCAAGTTGCAGAGCTTCAAAAAATCTATCTTGCTCGGCTCAAAGAGCAGGAGTTGGTGCAAAACTACATTGAAATCCTCACCAATCAGATCAAAGAGCTCAAGTTTGTGCAAAGCGGCGTGATCACTTTCGATGCACTCGATACACATTCTGCGTCGAAGCCAATTCCACCGGTCCTGCTGGCGCCAGACCAGTTGGACCACATCAACAATGTGCGTGATTTGGACTTGTTTTTGAATCACCTCACTAAGCAGTCCAATGTTATCCATAGTGTGACCAAGAAGTACTTGGGCGACTCGCTGAGAGATGGTCGACATTTACAACTGCAAATCAGGCATTTTTTGGAGTTGCGTGCTAGACACATCAAAGCAAAGGATTGCTATCCGAATGCTGCTGATAAGGGATTGGACCATGCCTCGTCCCCACTCTCTGCAAAGCCTGCCGACCTGATATCCCATCAGCCCACTGTATCGGCCACAACGGCATTCCCGCAGCCTGTCGAGGCAAAGCCAATAGCGCCGGGTATCGCACAAGCGATGACGTCGTCATCGTCGACCTCATCGTCTTCGACCTCATCGTCACAGTCCACGATGAAAAACATGGGGAAATCAACTAATGCGCATAAACCCAGCTCTTTTTTTACGCCGTCCTTCCTCCGACCGCTCAATATGAACTTGTTCGAGGAAGACAGCCTGGGAAGTGTTGATATAATCAACGAGCGAGACATGTTCTCCGATGTTGCATCGTGGGAAAAGAAAAGACCAGATTTGGCACCAGAAATCGATATTGATGGAGCATTTTCGCTGGATTTGAAAATGCAGCTGCTCAAAGGGCAGAAAAAGTTAGGCTGTGGCTTCTGCAGTGGCGAGACTCCGTGTCTCTGCTTTGATGCGGAGAGCATATGGGGTGAAAAATGAACCAGTAGACCCAGACTGCACCAGTGCTAGACTCTGTTGATGAAGTTATGATATATTTAAGTGTGATGGTAAAAAGAGCTACAAGAAATAAAGAAATCTACAAGAAATAAAGAAATCGTACAAACAAGCTCAACATAAAATGACTTATATTTTCAGTTCCAGCCTGGCCTGGAATACAAATCCAAGTAGAAGGTTGACCCCCGTCTATAGGACACCCAAGGACTTAGGCCCAAGCACATTTACCAAAAGATCATCCAAGATCCCAAAACCGCAGTAGCAGCAAGAACTGCGTAGCCTGTTCTGTAAACACCACGAAGAGTCAACTCCTTCCCAAAGTCCCAAACAATGTGTCTCACGCCATTGAAGGAGTGGTAGACAAAGGGGTACACCATGGCGGCCTTGGCCAAGAGCTTGGCAGCAAATGGCAAACTGGCAAATGCAGAAACGAGGACAGCAGAGTCAAAGGGAACACTAAGAAGCGACGTGGCCGCGTAAGTGCAAGTCAAGGCATAAAACACACCCGCCATGGCAACACCGGTGATTCTGTGGGCACCAGACATAAGGAACGTGAGCTGCTTTTGGTAGATGGTGATGTGGGGAGACACCGGACGGTGCTTTCTTTGGTTAACAAGGATTTCTTGCTCTTGGTCGTGAGACACCTTCATCGTGGGAGTGGAGGCGGCTCTAATAGAGCCGATGCCAATGGATCTCAAGGGCAATCTTGCAATAGCTATTGTTAGTACTCGTCTTCACCGCTAACTATACGTGTTTTGACATGGCCAACACAAGCACTCGGAAGAACAGATGGTAAGAGAGGAAAACCGAGATACAACAATCTTAAGGAAATGCTCTGGCTACTGCATTCTTCCTTTCTGTTTCGTTTCCTACTGGCAGTGCTCGAAAACCTCAATCAGGAGCACGGCGTTGGGGCATGAAAGCGCCGAAAGCCTGAAAGGCAGAAAAGCCAGAAAACGCAACAGGAGGTCTGGCCACGCAGGTTGTTCATGGAGGCAAGTGTACATACGTCTCAAACCAGCACGGGAAAGCATGTTGTGGAAGAGCTGTGGAGAGAAAATCGAAGGAAAGAAGGATGTTTTCCGGGGAGCGATCCGGGGAGAGCCAATGGGAGCCGTGCGAATTACTGCGACCGCCGGGTGGGAGCACAGGCTCCGGCACGTGAGCGCGCACGTGATGCGCTGTTGTGGAGCGTGGCACCGCCAGCTTACGGAGCCGCTGTCCAGCGTTGCAATTCTTCGTTTCTGTTTCACGATTGTTTCGGCTTCCGCTCGGTTTATCCCTCCGCATTTCTTTGCATGTTCGTATTTTTGCATGTTGTATTTCTTTCTTCTGACGCTGTTCTCTAAATGGCAGGCTGAACTCGCTCGCGCCAAAATGCGCTACAGGCAGCGATCGCTGCCTGGGCTTCCTGCACTACGAAGGCATGCCATGGTTTCGAGACCGTCTTCAATTAGGCGGAGGCCAAGGCTCTTCTCGTGTGGCGGCTGGAAGTTCCGGGGAGTATCGCCATTTCGAGGGTGTTCACGTCTTCTTTCCTCTTCACTTATTCGCTGCCCCGACTCGTAAATCTAGATACGCCTCAATTTGGCGGTGTACGGGTTTGGACGTTCTTTTCTTGCATACTCTATTATCTTCTCCGGACTCCACCTTCACCCTGTCGGAATCCAAGTTCTTCGCTAGGGCCTACTTGAATCCGCCTGTCACTCCTCCTCTCAAAGCAGACTCCCTAGGTGAAGCCGTTTTCTGATTTTTGAAATTCAGTAGGAAGAAGAGTCTTGTTTCTTTCTGCCTATTGTTCGTTGCGCTTCCCCCGCCACCTGCTTTGGCCTTAGCTTCTTCTGTCAGTCTCAGTTCATCCCCGAGATAAGTCCGCTGGTGGCAGTGCCTCATTTCCCTCTATTGCTCGGAGATGCTGTCGAGTTCGGCCACTGTGGTGCATGAGCCAGAAGAGGACTCCACTCATAAAACAGCTGTTAGTCTGCCTGTTGACAACAAAGGTCTGCATTTTCACCAACATGCCGAAAAGCTAGATCCAGATGCCAAGCCGCAGCCCTTGGCGGGCGCTCAGAAGCCTCTGAAAAACACTGACAAGAGCGACGAGGGCTCGAGTTCTCCCACCAACTCGCGTCCGATTACTCCTAATGATCAGGAATACGAGGCCAAGCTCGATTCTTCAGGGGATCTCCAATTCAAGAAGAAGGATTTCTCACGCTCGCGTACTCAACTGTTTCAGTCGGTTCTTTCCTCGGCGTCTTTGAAGTCGTTGAAGCAACAATACACAAGCCCCAAGCCTCCGCAGTTGCAACGCAATGCTAGTACTGTCTCTCAGAATACAGTCAAGAACTTCCAGTCTTTCATCCAGGCACCGGTCTTGCTGTCGGTGACTAACCTTCGAGTCGATGATGTGGAGATTGGTCAACGACTCCCTTTTGACCACAAAAGTGCTGGCCAGGATGGTTCTGGAAGAAAGCTGCGGAAAAGTCTGGTATTCGACCAGAACCCTTCCCGTGAGCCCGCCTCTGGGAATGGCAAACCAGAAATTGAAGACTCGGTGGATGAATACGATGAAGATGACATTTACAAGGAACAGACCACGCTCCAGCAGCAGAGACTAACTCTCAATGCACTAAAGAAGTTGTCACTTTCTCTTGCGCCGATCATCAGATCGGACGATGACGCTTCCGAGTCACTACCGCAGAAGCTCACGACTAACCCTCTTAACCTGCCCCGTCTGGAAAGCAGGGCCGATTTAAGAGACACTAAGTCTGCGAAAGACCTAAGGTCTGTAGTGAGGGCAAGCTCTAACGGCAAGTCAAAGCCCTATCAGCCAGCAGAAGTTGATCTTTCTTCTTTTTCGAGCTTAACGAGACAGAATAGACATCTCCCGGATACTGGCGGTCAATCTACGAGGGTTAATTCTGCCTTGGCTACAGGTAGTGAGCGTAGTAGCAGACTCAAAGAGTCAACGCCCCTAGGCAAGTCTCTCTCAGGGCCCGCAGCTCCTTCCACTGACATGCCCTCGCTGGAGTCCCATGCGCACGCAATACCGCAAGATGACAGCAATAATTCTTTTCGAGCGGGAGCTGAGGACCAAGCCAGCTCTGTCGCTAACGCGCTAGTGGGGCCTCCGGACAAGGACTCTCAAGGAGCTCAGGCGTCTATCAAAGTATCAAACTCTGTTCTCTCATCTATTGATGTGAATGAACCCACGAGATCCACTCTCTCTGGCCTTACTGCTGGTCAGAGCCTATCAAGTGCTACGCAACCCCAAACAAGCTCAGTTAATGGGCAATATACGCCCGGCTCCGAAAATTCCTCGAGGCCTAACAAATTTCCAACAGCAATGGGCCATGAACATCTTGCACAACAACAACGAAATATCAACAAACCCATGCAGCCTGTAAGCATCAATGTTGTGAAGAGTGTGCCAGGAGAAGATTATCGTGGAAGGAATGCAGGTGTAGTTCACGACGGAAGCCAATCCAGCGCAGGCTCAAGATCGCAAATCCAGCCTTCTGATAAAAAACTCCAGCAAATTAACGGATTAAGAAGTCCAATGTATGTGCCAGCCGTCCTTCGCAAGAATGTTGAGAATGTTCTGGAGCAAGGATCTGAACTTATCATGACCGGAGACCATTTCAGCAGCTCACCAAAGTTCAATGATCAAGCAATGCGTGAAGAAGGGTCTTCAGCTACGTCTATAAAGTCGTTGGATCTGGTATATTCGAATGAATCGGCACCAGCTGGACCCCAGAGCAAGGTCGGGCCGTTCAAATTGAGAGGGGGCCAGTATGAGTACATTCTGAAGGCGGCACCCACACGGAATCATTGGCTCAAAGATGAGTCAGTTTTTGAATGTGGAATCGGGCTGTGCCGCAAAAAGTTCAACTTTTTTGAAAGAAGACACCATTGCCGTAAGTGCGGCGGGATCTTTTGCAAGGAACACACGTCTCACAGCCTTTATATCAACCACTTGGCACAGTTCACCACTGGCGGGCGCGGTACATTATCCAGAGTGTGTGACAACTGTATCCAGGAGTACAATGAGTTTATTAAGCATGAGTTTGGCGTCTCGTGCCAAAGGCCGTCACGGGAATCGTCACCTCTGCAATACTCCTCCAACAAGATCGACTACCGCAAGGAGATTTTTGCTTCCAAAGTAAGCAACTTGCCAGTAAAAACAAGCAACTCCAATGAAGAGACCAAGGTTGCGGATCAGATGGCTGGATCTGTGCCAGCAAATTGGAGTTGGTCGTCGTTTTAGAACAGGCGATGAACAAAGGCCGTAGTGAAATTGCATTTCAGGTTATTTATAGAATTATAATTGCATTGCTTTGTCCAAAGGATCGATATAAAGAGACGACTTGTAAAATGTAAGAACCGTTCGTTAATAAGAGGTAATCTTTTTTACAAGAGGCCCAGTGCGAGTTTATCGTTTTCACGTCCGATTCTGTTATAAGGTGCAAATGCAAGTGAGCAAATTGCATGTGTAAAATAGGAATTTTGCTTTCTAACAGGCCTGAACTCTTCTTAAACAGCCCAATTGTGTTACAACCGGATCATATTTCACTGAAGCCACAGCGGCTGTGTTGCGTTCTCGGGGCACCACTGGCTATCAAAGGCTACGCAATAATGAAGAACAGAGTAAACAGGACAAGAGGTGGAAATAGCATAAAAAGACAAGAATAAAAAACCAAAAAGAGAGCAAAATGGAACCACTTCGCCAAACACGGCCGAGTTCCGGCCTCGCTACATTTCTTAGTGTTCAAGCAGAGTTTCCACAGCCACTACACTGCCTGCGCTGGGCTCGACTCCGGTCAACACGAGTCCCACCGCCGGCCGCGGTGCACCCTGCACACACGTCGCAACACCTAGCCATATTTCACCAAGCCCACTATCGCTTGGACGAACCTCTCCAATGGCTCAATTCAGGGTGCTAGGAATCAACCTCGATACGGTGAGGTTGCTCCTCCGTGTGATCATTTTCATCTCAATCGCAGGAGCAGCCATCTCATCGCGTCTCTTTTCTGTGATCCGCTTTGAATCTATCATCCACGAATTCGACCCATGGTTCAACTACAGAGCAACCCGCTACTTGGTTTCTCACTCGTTCTACGAGTTCTTGAACTGGTTTGATGACAGAACATGGTACCCATTGGGCAGAGTCACCGGCGGCACATTGTACCCGGGCTTGATGGTGACGTCTGGCATCATTTGGCACACTTTGCGTGAATGGCTCCATTTGCCGGTGGACATCCGCAATATTTGTGTATTGCTTGCCCCAGCATTTTCAGGCGTCACCGCCATCTTCACCTACTTGCTCACCAAGGAAATGAAGGACTCCAACGCGGGGTTGTTGGCGGCGATTTTTATGGGCATTGCTCCTGGCTACATCTCCCGGTCAGTGGCTGGCTCCTACGACAATGAGGCCATCGCCATCACTCTTCTCATGGCCACATTTTATCTATGGATCAAGGCAATGAAGATTGGCTCTATTTTCTACGGTACATTGACAGCATTATCTTACTTCTATATGGTGTCTGCCTGGGGTGGCTATGTGTTCATCACCAACTTGATTCCGTTGCACGTGTTTGTATTGCTTATAATGGGCCGCTACAATCCACGCTTGTACTCTGCATACACAACATGGTACGCGTTGGGAACGTTGGCCTCTATGCAAATTCCCTTTGTTGGCTTCTTGCCGATCCGTTCGAATGACCATATGGCCGCTCTTGGCGTGTTTGGTTTGCTCCAGTTGGTTGCCTTTGGATCCTACGTGCGCTCAAACGTGCCTTCCGCACAATTCAAGTCTTTTTTCGCCATATCGGTCATCCTAATCACTGTGCTAGGTGTAGCAGGTTTGTTTGGCTTAACAGCCGCAGGGTGGATCGCTCCTTGGACTGGTCGTTTCTACTCCTTGTGGGACACAAACTACGCGAAGATCCATATTCCCATCATTGCTTCCGTATCAGAGCACCAGCCGACTGCATGGCCCGCTTTTTTCTTTGATACCAATATGTTGGTTTGGTTGTTCCCCGCAGGATTGTACTTTTGTTTCCAGGAGTTGCGTGACGAGCATCTTTTTGTTATCATTTATGGTGTCTTCGGCACATATTTCGCTGGTGTTATGGTGAGATTGATGTTGACCTTAACTCCTGTCATTTGCGTATCCGCTGCCATCGCTTTATCGAAGCTTTTTGATACCTACATGAACTTTGTCGAATTGTTCCGTTCAAATTCGGAATTTGAAACCTCCAATGAGCCCACTGACAAGAAATCAAAAGCTAAGTCCCCTAAGAAAGCTTTTCCCGTGTTCCAAGTCTTGACTAAAGCAGTAGTGTTGCTATCGTTTGTATACTACCTAGTGTACTTTGTCTTGCACTGTACGTGGGTCACTTCAAATGCCTACTCATCACCCTCTGTGGTTTTATCCTCGAGAAACCCCGATGGCTCTGCTGCGATTATTGATGACTATAGAGAAGCTTACTACTGGCTAAGAATGAACACTCCAGAAGACGCCAAAGTCATGGCATGGTGGGATTATGGCTACCAAATTGGGGGTATGGCCGACCGTACCACATTGGTTGACAACAACACCTGGAATAACACTCACATTGCTACCGTGGGTAAGGCTATGGCCTCTAGAGAAGATGTGGCTTATGACATTTTAAAAAAACATGATGTCGATTATGTATTGGTCATCTTTGGTGGTGTTTTGGGTTATTCCGGTGACGATATCAACAAGTTCCTCTGGATGGTAAGAATATCGGAGGGTATCTGGCCAGATGAAATTCACGAAAGAGATTACTTCAGTGACAGAGGTGAGTATAAGATGGATCATGAAGCTTCGGAGAGAATGCAAAACTCGTTGTTGTACAAAATGTCGTACTACAGGTTCGCCGACTTGTTTGGTGGAAGAGATGGAGTAGACAGAGTCAGAAATCAAAACATACCTGCCTCAAGAAAAATCATCTTGGACACTGTTGAAGAAGCTTTCACTTCCCAAAATTGGATTGTTCGTATCTACAAGGTAAAGGACTTAGATAACCTCGGAAGGGACTTGCAAACCGCGGGCGCTTTTGAACGTGAAGACTCTGCTAAACAACAAATTAAGCGAGTGAGACTGACCAAAAAGCCCAAGCTTGATTTGAGAGAATAGAAATAAAATACTAAATAGAGATAAAAGCGAACTATTGATGGATTTGAACGATTCAAGCATTAGCCACGTGATGCAATTAATATCAATTGATGTTTTGCACTGCGCGTGACACTCTACCCCAACTTTCCCCCAAGCAATATGCATCACCACGGGAACGGTTATAAGATGCGATTTCAGCTCCGTTCCAGCTCCGTTCCCTACTAACCACCATGCCGGGTTTATTTGACATCAACGAACATCTCGTTTTTTATCGAAAATACCACTTTAATGAGACCAATGTAGCAATACATTTATGCTGTATTCCTGTGATTTTACTTTCGGCGATAAGTTTTTCCATCGGAACAATTCTCTCGGAAAAGTACCACTACCCGACCCTAGGTGTAGTGTTGGCTTGGGTTTATGGCATATATTACATATTGTTGGATTGGCAACTAGGGGTTCCTGCTTTTATTTTCCTTGCTGGTTATGCCCACACTCAGAGATTGTTCTATCAACACTTAGATGGGGTATCGTTCCTCCTGAAGTCACAATATATCAACTTGGCAATTGCAGCGCATGTCATTTGTTGGCTAGCTCAATTCTATGGACATGCGATATATGAAAGGAGGGCCCCTGCACTATTCGACAATTTGCTTCAAGCAATCGTTCTTGCCCCTTTCTTTGTCGTGTATGAAGTTGCGTTCTGGCTTGGCTATAAGCTTGATGTAAGGAGGGACATGAATAACAAAGCTGGAAAGCTCAGATTAGAGATGATTGAGAAGGAAAAAAAGAAAAGAGGCTAGTTTGTGCATATGGACCAGAACCATTCGTGTCATACAAGGTACCTGGCTCTGCTCATTGCCGGTTGCCATTGTTGTTTTGGGGGAAGAACACATCACTCCCAAACATTGATTGCTTCGTGTTTTTAGTCAATGAGGCCTGATACTTGTTGTATTTTTGTTTCACTTCCTCTTCGTATATTGATGTTCCAGTTAACTGGTTGCCAATTGCTGCCGGTTAGTATTAGCGCGAGTTAATGAAATAGCATGCCACTATACGTACTTAGCCATCCTGGCCGAACATTGTTGTCTCGTCCAAAAATCTCTAACTTCCTGGAATGCTTCCCGACTATCCTTTCCACGATACCATATAGTTCATCAGGTTTACGCAGAGTCTCTCTAGTTCCACTAACAATGAAATCAATATCGATTTTTCGGTTGAGCCATATAGGATTTCCCTTGACACCAACCAATAAATGCTCTTTCGAATGATTAAGCCAGTGTCCTGTTCTGCCAGTAACTATTGTTTTTCTCAACTGGTTGATTTTAATCCAAATCATTTCATCAGAAACTGTGTAGCCCCATTGTTCCAAAGCTTTTCTACCTATTTCAATTGACCTTCCTGTTACCCATAACATCAAAATTCCTTCATCTTGAAGCTTTGGCATTGGTAGAGATAAAAGCTCCGAATCTTTACATGTTCCATATGGCAATGACATGTGAATGTCCCAAGCAGGATCGGATATAATTGCGGCAAATTTCCCAAGAATTTCGAAGGGCAAGTATCTAACATCGCAGTTGATCCATTGAGAGGGTGTTTCTTTCCTCACTGTAGTGTCATAACATTCTCCAAGTGTAAAGTCGAGAGCTTGAGGCGGCGGCTTTCTTTCGACATTTTCCGAGCCTGAAGGCAAGGGGTTCAATGTGTAGTAATGCAAGTAACGACAACTTTTGAGTTTGTGACATGTGTCTAAATACGAACAGTTCCCAAGATACAAATCAGTATTGGACGTAACTAAAGGAAGAAAATGAATCTTACACTTTGAGCATTCAAATGTATCTTTGTTGAGCACAGATTTGTACGATGTGATAGTTTTGTGAAGCTTCGAATTGGTGGGTAGATCGTGAAAACTCAGGTTCAAGGTCCGTGAGTTTAAGCACAAGTTAGCAATGGACTGACTGTGTTCTTGTGACTCACATACTTCAAAGAAAGGCTTAACGGATGTTCGTATCTGTGCTCGTTGGATTCCAAGGGTAACAATGGCCGTTTCTTGAGCGAGTTTTGTCTTTAATCGATCCAAATCATGATCAAAACCCTCGTCACAGTCATTAGAGGCTTCATTTCTGGTTTTGGCGCTGGAGGTAAGTAGTTCGAGCAACCCTCTTGAGGAATCTGGGGTACTAGCAGAAATAGGGGCAGGATCCTCGTTTGATATTTGTTTTTGTGTTGGTGCATTATTTTTCAATGTTACTTCCAAATGTAACACATTGGAGAGCTTGATCCACTCGAGTTTTGGGATGCTACCTTCGCTGAAGAGCAAAGCTCCACCAGAAACAATGTTGAATTCTACAAGAAGCCTGAAAAATCCCAGTGAATTTCTAACGGAAACTGGGTAATTTTTTCTGGTACTAAAATCTAAAAAAAAGCCCCAAATAGCCTCTATTTGACCGTTTAGAGGATCTTCGAGCAAGGACTCTTGGTACGTGCTTATGAATTCAATTAAAGGCCCAAACCTGTCGCTTGTGATCGGGAACAGCATAGTTGACCTGGAGGTGTATTCAAAGGGAAGAAAAAATAACATCCAAAAATCTCCTCTGATATTGTCCCAGCTTTATACATTAGGAGTAATTGGCTGCAAAACTGTTTCATGCCGCAACTGCAGTACCGAGCAATACACATATTAATACTATACTGGCTCAGATTCGGCAGTGCTCACATCAGAACACCATCACATCGATTGCAATGATACAACTGTGTAGTAGATTTATTTAAAATATGCTAAGTGGCGCTTCAAAACCCGAAAGGGTTGTCTGCAGTGGCAGCCTGCAAATTAGCTCGTCTTCCAGTGGGCTGGGCTTGCAAGTCTGGTGCATTACCAAAACCATGTCCTGTAGGTTGAGCTTGCAAAGGCTGGTTACCGAAACCCTCAAATCCAGCCTGTCCAAAAGAAGCCAACGGCTGTTGTTGTCCATAAGGTTGCATATTTGTGGGCTGCTGTTGGAAGAAATTAGTAGCTTGATTGGGGATCTGCTGTCCAAAAGTCTGCTGAGGGAAGGTTTGTCCGTAGGATGAGGTTTGCTGTTGACCGGCGGATCCATTTAAGGACGTATTCTGGAACATGTTGGTCATTTGGTTCATGCCAGTGTTGAATTGATTTTGGGTCTGCGCAAAAGGTTGAGGATTTGCACCTACTGCCCCGAACGATGTCTGAGGCATCATGCCTCCCGTTATTTGGTTTCCAAACGACGTCTGAGGCATCATACTGCCTGTCATTTGGTTCCCAAACGACGTTTGGGGCATCATTCCACCAGTGGCCTGACCGCCAAATGAAGTCAGAGGAATTGCTCCACCCGTAGCTTGTCCCCCAAAAGATTGTTGTGGCATTAAACCACTAGTGGCTTGGGCACCGAAAGACGTCTGAGGCATCATGCCACCAGTCACTTGACCACCAAACGAAGTTTGAGGAAACATTCCACCAGTTTGATTCGATGGCATGAATCCGCCAGTTATCTGTTTGCCAAAAGTCGATTGAGGCACGAAGCTATTTTGCATGAGTCCACCAGTAGTTTGTGATCTGACGTTATTTCCTCCAGTATTCACAGCCTGCATAAACGTAGTGGCTGGCATTACTTGTGGTTGAGTGACCACGCCAGGCTGAAGAGGGACAAATGATGCAGTTGGTTGAGAAGTCACTTGTGAAAAGGAGGTTGGAGGTGGTGCATTTACGGTTGGACCAGTCTTTTGCGGGGCAAAAGTAGTAATTCCAGTTTGCAATGGCACAAATCCGTAAGTCGGCTGCGCAACAAGGCCACCAGTGGGCTGAATGGGCACAAATCCAGTTGGCTGTGCAGTGATAGGTATGAATCCCGTAGGTTGCACCGGAATCAACCCTCCAGTTGGAATAGGAATCAAAGTGCCTGTCCTGTTAGGTGGCATCTGCACGAAATTTGCACTGGAGCTTCCGGTTTTTTGCACAACATATTGTTGATCAGGCTGAGCGAGTGGTCCAGTTTTGATTGGTGTCAATGGTGGAGCAGAGGGTGTCACTGTCATAACCGTACCATGGATTTCTTCCTTTGCTGGTGGCTTATTCGCCTCTAACGGCTTAACATCAACAAGGTCTTGCAATGAACCAGTATACTGAGGACGAGTTGGGGCTCTCTTAGACACATTGGCATCGGAACGAGCAGCTGGTTTCACAGCCCATGCGTCTTCTTCTGTCTTAGCCTGGTCCTGGCTATCAGTAAGTGACTGTTGTTCCTTCATGGGCGAAGGCACTGGTAGAGCATTAGCAGTCACCTTCGATAACTCGGTAGTGCTGTTGTTTTTCAAGGCCCCGGTAGGCTCGATAAATAAACCACCGGATTGAGAAGGTTCGGAGGTTGGTTTCTTGCGGTCGAATTTGTTATCCAAATGCTTCATCACACGTAAAATATCACCTTCTCTCAAACCCAAGGAGCGCAAAAGGGAGGGAGTAATATCTTCGAGAATGGTCTCATCCATTTGCTCTTTACTAAAATTAATTGAATAACGTTGACAATTTCCAATATCGACACCACAAGAGAGGAAAAATTCGAACCAGTCATAGTCAGGCTCGCTTTGAGAGATGGAACCGGGGGCCTTAGAACGATCTGGCTTAGGTGGGGCCACGTCATTGATGACTGCGGTAGCTGATTTCTGAGGGGGCTTTGCGGGACTTTGTTTTGCAGTTTTTGCCTTTTCTCTCTTGGCAACCTGGCGTGCTACCTCGTCTTTATATTTCTGTAGTGAAGTGCCAGTGACCTTTTCAACATACTCTAAGTCTTCAATAGACAATTTTGTAGCAGCCACAGCAATTTTCACACCATTGGTTTTATGCAAATGGATTTTGCCTTCCATACAACCCAAAAACTCTGCTTCAACTTTGAAAGTTCCAGAACTATCAATCCAGGTTCTCACGCGGTGGAAGTTAGGCATATTCTCAACATCCTTGTGGTCCGTAGTTTCACTTCGCTTCTTCCTGTCGCTTTCTCTTATCTTATCACGGTCATCGCGTGTGCGGTAATGATGCTTGTGAGTTTTACCTGAGCCAACAACCTTGCCCTTAGACGAAGAGGCTGTGGCGCTGGACCTTTCAGATTTTCTTCGTTGCACACCGTCTGTTAACTTATCTAAATTCGTAGTAGCAACAATTTCAATATAGGAAGAAGGGATTACACCCTGGCGACCATCGGATGTGCGCTCGCAGAGCCACCATTCCTTGGACTTGCTCAGGTCCACAATGTAAACCTCATCGTCTTCCTTAACCAGCAACTCATCATGCCCTTGGGCTTTGAAGTCAAAAAGAAGCTTTCCTACACGTCTATTGGAAGCAGAAGATTTCGTCAGGGCCGCCCTTGCCACTTCCTTAAGGCCTTTGGCCTCTTCCGCTCCCTTTAAGTCACCCAATACTGAGACAATTGCCTCAGCCACATCTTTTGAGCCCGCATGTAATTCTATAGACGCATCCGGGTTCCGAAGATCGAGAAAGACGTGCTTCTTCTCATGATTGAAGTTGATCATATCTCTGATCCTCCAGTTGTTATCAAGGGTCAGCGCAGACTTCAATTTCAACTTCTTAGGATTGGTCGATTTCGGCTTGATGATGATGAGGCCGTTACCAATCGCCAACACAATCGGTCTCTTCTTACGACCATCGACCTCATCGATGTACCACCTAAAGTACTCGCCATCAAAGCCATGCTCGTCATGAGGAGTACCCACACTCTCCTCGGGCTCATAAGAGGAGGATGCTGCAGGCTTAGGCGGGGCGCTCTGTTCCCGTCCCTTACCATTTGTGTTCTGGCTTAGGTCAGCCGTTGGTCGCGAAGGCATGGGTGGGGGAGCATCTTCTTCACTGTGAGCATCGTGGAACTCCTCAACGTCACTATGGCCATCGACATCAACGTACTCTGACGGGGATTGGCGCTGTTGTGGCTGCAGCTGTACCGACGCACTGGCGGCCGGTTCTTGCTCGTGAGCCTGGGCTTCTTCTTGCGCCCGTGCTTGCGTCTGTTGCTGTGCAATTCGGTCTTTGTGAACTGGGGGAGGTGCAAAATCAGCGATTGGCCGCTGGGGAATACTGTTAACAGGCAAAGCGCCCTCCGCAGACGAGCCTGGCACAATCGTCTTGATGTAGTTTGAGGGCACAAAGCCAAACACTGTACCGTTGCCGACCAAGTACCAGTCTGGATCGTTCATGTCATAGATGTCAAAA
This sequence comes from Metschnikowia agaves, assembly GCA_963678735.1. Classification (NCBI taxonomy): domain Eukaryota; kingdom Fungi; phylum Ascomycota; class Pichiomycetes; order Serinales; family Metschnikowiaceae; genus Metschnikowia; species Metschnikowia agaves. The sequence continues at coordinate 109,249 of CAVMBV010000011.1, read as the reverse complement.
TGCTCGCCCTCCAGAAACGAAAGCTCTTCATCGGTCTGCTTAGTATAGTCATAGAGCGCTTCACACTGCAGAATAACGGGTGCGGGGCCAATGTAGTTAGAGGGGATCAAGCCGACAGGCTCCTCGACTTCTTGGCCGTCGACGGGAAGTAGTCTCTTCTTGACCGTCCACCACTCGTCGATGTCGGACTTCTGCATGAGGTACAACAAGTCGTCGACCGCGATTGTCAATTCTTCGTCTGTATTTGCCTCATAGTCATATAGCGCCTTGTAGACGCCGATGTATAGAGAAGCCATGGCTAGCGGATCTGGAGCCAAGGAGCAGCAGGTTGTTATTTGGATGTCGGGGCCGCGCCAGGAGCTTTGAGCAACGCACGCAGCTCGGCTCTTGGCTCTTGGAGTAGGCTGCTTGGGCGCGGGATGTGCGGAAGCGGGCGGCGCAGGCTGAGATCCTTGGAGCCGAGAGCTGGGCTGGAGAGGTGGAATGGCTGCAAACAGGTGCAAGAGGAAGCTCATGCTCTCACCATATTACTATTACTATTACTATTACTATTACTATTACTATTACTATTACTATTACTATTACTATTACTATTACTATTACTATTACTATTACTATTACTATTACTATTACTATTACTATTACTATTACTATTACTGTTACTATTACTATTACTATTACTACTACTAATACTACTTTTATTATTATTATTATTATTATTATTGTCATTATTATATTAACTTTGTTTCCAGCTATACGTCCTCAACCAGTTCTGGCTGCGACTGGCTACTGCCAAACAGCCCGCTTCGCGAACGGACGGCCACTGCCTTATTTTTTGCAGTCGCTGCAGAATGCTTGAAGATTAATACACATCATATCCCCACAATCTCCAACACATCTACACATTTCGCTTCAACTCCTACATTTATGAGTAGCCACATTCTCGATTCTAAAACCTGTCCGCCAATGTAAACTTACGCTTACTTTTCCCTCGTCTCCTCTACACCCTATTCACCACCACCGATTAATTGACCGGGGCTAAGGGCTCTTTGCCCTCGAGAACAGCATCGATGTTCTGCATCGCACATTTGGCGGTATAGTCGAAGTTCTCTACCGTCGAGGCACCCACATGCGGTGTCAAAATAACGTCTTGGCGACCAAAAAGGTCCGGGTGCACTTTAGGCTCACTCTCAAACACGTCTAGCCCAGCAAACACAACCTTTCCTGACTTCAACGCCTCTACCAACGCCTGCTCATCTATTACAGGACCACGGCCAATGTTAATCACCCTGAGTGGTTTCGAGAACTTAGCAAAAATGTCTGCGTTCAACAAGTGGTACGTCTCTGGTGTCTGCGGACATGCAATCACCACCAAATCAGCAAATGTACAGGTGTCTCCCAAGTCCCTGTGATATTTCACAGGGTAACCAAGGGCCTGTTCGTCTGACGATGTGAGCTGGGTACGCTTGACATAGTGGATGTGCATGCCAATCAGGCTCAAGCGCTGGCCGATGGTCTGTCCGATATTGCCAAACCCCACAATAACTGCATGGTGATCCTTGGGGTTCATGCATGCCCTGCCGGCTACGTATTCACCAAATGAGTAGCCCTTGCCATCCAGCAAGACTGCTGTTCCAGTCTCTGCGTCGAACTGTCCCGAGTCTGCCTCTTTCCGTGCTGCCACAGTATGGTTGTTCTCGGGACGCAAGGCTGGGCCGGAAATCTTGAAGTTGCGGAACCCAGCCAATGTGTTGAAAAGCACGAGGTCTGCGACTGGATCGGCTGCCCCGTCAGACGGCACATTCGTCAACACAATGCCCCTTTGCCGCATCTGGGCCCCGTTATAATTGTCGTGTCCCACAGAACAAATCGACACCACTTTCAAAGACGAAGGCATGGCCTCCACAAGCTCGTTATTGAAGCCGCCTACAAGCACAAACCCCAACCATGCGCCATATATGGCAGCAATGTCATGGAACTTGGTCTTGAAGTCCTCCACCACCTGTTCTCGTGTCGAGGGAACGGTGTAGCGAATGCAGTGGTACTTCTCCAGAAATTGCTTGTACTCAGGCAACTCTGTGTTCAAGTCTCCAATTATCAAAACCTTAGGACGGTACATACCCTAAAATAGAAGCGAAGGAGTTCGTTGTTCGGAGACTGTTCAAACGCCGGTTTGAAAAACGAGCGGGCTTGAAAAAGGACACAGGTTACGCGAGAGCATGTATAGAGGATTATAGCTTCTAGGCCAAACAATGCCAGAAACAAAGTATAGCAAACAATGGGCAAGATAGAGAAAACGGACTTTTAAAGACACAGAAAGAGCAGAAAGAGATCGTTGGGACGGGAAATGCCAAATGGCTCCCGCCTACAGCGTGGTAAAACTTTCATCGTGTATGCTTGTTGAATGTGCAAAAATTGCTTACTAGTTGCACCATTTAGTGGTGATGATGGCCTGGCTCTCCCACGTACTTGGCAGCAAACACAGACCCACATTGCCAGCATCTGCCGGGCTTGTCCTCTTCCACTTTCATCCAGTAAGACTTATGCTCCTGGGAGCCGTGGCCTCTGCAACCAACGTAACGGTATCCAATGTAGGTTGGCACCATGTATGGGTCCTTCATGGTTCCCGAACCCTCGAAAATCGGGTTTTCCATGTCGAACACATCCACACCCTCTTCTTGACCCAACATTTCAAACCTCTCCAAACCGGTGGCCTGGTCTCTGTTGGATGGAATAGTGCCTGGTTGAGCACCAGGTCCGATCAAGGACTCTTTGCCTTTGACCTCGGCCAAGGTTTCGGCAGGCTTAGCTTCAACCTTGGTGTTTGAGAGCACGATTCTGGTCACGCTCAATGTTCTGGTTTGCCTGGCAGCACGCGCAATTGTACGGGAAAGCCTGCTATGTTAGTACGGGGCTAATATTTACTTTGGGCTGGCCTCTTACATCCGTCTGGAAACGAGTGGGCTCGAGCTCCACGATTTGCCACCATGTCACGTAATTTGTTGGCTGTGATTTTTGTGGCCTGGACAGACCAAACAACACAAGGCTATGTGTGGCTCACTGGTGACACAGAACACACCTCAAGCCAGATAACCAATCAATTGAGCAGACACAAAGCCAATGGTCAGAGGCAGCGGCGCTGTAGCGGGAAACAGCAGCCAACAGGGGAGATGACTCTAGCTTCTGTCTTCACAGGCTTATCAAAGCGCAACGGCACACGTCAGAAAAGAGCCGGAAAAGCGGGGGCGTTCAGGATACGGCGCGTATCTCAGCGGAGGCGGTTGCGGGAGAGCGGGAGGGCCCAAAGAGGTCAACAAGTCGAACAAACATACATTTCTGGCGGGAAGTTAGTGGCTGGTTTGTTGTAGCGAACTTGATAGTTGAGAAAAATCATGCAATTTGAAACCGCAGTGCTCATTGGCCGCGGGCATTCTCACGTGATATAGCGCACGTGACCAGAGAGGCCTGTTCTTCCTCGTGGCCGGATGTGCTAGCTACGCCTAGAGAGTACAGAGTGGCGTTTGTACGGTGATTTCGGATCTTCTTGTGACGTGTTTGCGGCGATTACTGCGCTACGTGTGGCCAGGCTGGTGTGTATGGAAAGAGCATAGGCAGCATAGGCAAGCAGCAGAGGGACTTCAATGTGTATTTTTTTTGCATGAGAGGCGATGGAACGAAAACGAGAACGAACGAGGATTCAAGCCAAATAAGTGAACTTGAAGAAACTGCAGAATGCGCTGAGCCAATCTCTCGTCATTTTGTTGCACTATCTCACCATCGCTCATGCCACTTTGGCAGCTCAGAGCCGCACAAGCACCGCAAGCAGCAAAGCATCTCAAGCCGTGTATTTGCAAGTGGCTTCCAAACGAAGCATACTACCGCAGGGCAACAGGGTGTGTTCAGGCATCCACACCACAATTAGTCGGCCGCCTTGTATGGCCCAATACCCAGAGGTCCATAGCCAGCCACTGCATACAGCCGCGGTCGGCTGCAATTTCCGTGCCTTCGTTTACTGCCGCGCCTAGAGACCGCAGAAACTTCCCCATATTGCATCCGCTTAGGAAGGTACGGATTTCTGAGGGATGTACGGGTTCATTAAGATGTACGGGTTCGTCGGGGATGTACTGGTTTCATGACTGAGGTACGGGTTTAATAGAGAGGTAAGGTTGTTTATGGAGGTACACGTGTTTTAAGGATGTACGGGTGTTTGTAGAGAGGTACAGGTTTCTAGCCACGCCGTTTGCGTGTTCGGTCTGTATTGTGGTCAATCATCAACAGGGAGAGCCTCTACAGATACCGGGGACTGTGGCGGTGTTGTATTCTCCCGGTACTAGCTACCGATTCATGGCCGTTCACGTTCGCAAATGTGCAGTTCGATATCCTCCGATTGCAGCACGTGCCGTTCTCAGAGAAGTCCACTGGTGGCCGCAGCGGCCTCCAGAGAGGGCTCAAGCCCTGGGTATTTCGCCCACGCACTAACTGGATACATGCAGGCCGCGTTCCGGCGCTCTCTCACGCACTCAAGAAAAATAAATTTTTTCTCACCTCCTCCGATTTTTCTCTACAACGAAAAAGGTATGTTTCGATGCAAAGTCAGCACAAACTGGGCCCACGGTAATATTCGAACAATAATGACGACGTCCTCATGAATTGATATCCACCGTTTTTTTGCAGAGCCTCCCATCGCTATTGAAAGCTTCGCCGCATGCCAAAGAATTCAAGCTTCCAGATCCATATTCAGCACCACAAAATATTCAGCACCACAAACGATTACACTGATTCCAAAGCGAAAGTGAAAAGTTCTTGTTCCAGTACCATCCTCGTCCAGCTACCGCCCGGAGCCACCACCAGCTCGAACGTCGTACTAACAGTCACAGCAACATGCCAAAGAAGAGAGCTTCCAACGGTAGAAACAAGAAGGGTAGAGGTCACGTCAAGCCCGTCAGATGTTTGAACTGCGCTAGATGTGTTCCAAAGGATAAGGCCATCAAGAGAGTCACCATCAGAAACATGGTGGAGGCTGCTGCCGTCAGAGACTTGTCCGAGGCTTCTGTGTACCAAGAGTACGCTTTGCCAAAGTTGTACAACAAGTTGCACTACTGTGTTTCCTGCGCCATTCACGCCAGAATCGTGAGGGTGAGATCCAGAGTCGACAGAAGAATCAGAACCCCTCCTCAAAGAAGAAGATTCACTCAAGACAAGAAGGTCTCTCCTCAGGATGCTGCCAAGAAGGCCACCTAAATGTCCTGAAGAAGTTTGCAAATAGGCCGGCGACGGCTGTAATATAAAATAGTACATTACGCAATGTAGCAGTTTCCGTGTTTATAGGCCTGATCAACGCTCTGGCTTGCCATGAGAAGTTGATTCTACTGCGAGACCGGCTGCTGTAGCTGAAAAATCGCTAGGGAGGCCCGACACCACCAGCAAGACTCATGAGGCACACGCCCAGGCAGTTGTAAATACCCACAAAGCGTTAGGGTAAATAGTGTTTTCTCTTTCTTTCTTTCTTTCCCAACCCAGCGCACACCTTCTATCGGGAGGTACGGGTGCGTGCTTATGGTTTGCGAACGTCACCTCCCTCGATCCCCTGGTGTCTCATATCAAACCAAATTGCCAATTCTTCGTGCTAGTCAAACTCTATTCTCCTTCTAGCAACATATCCCATCCATCCGATACTCAGTTTCTCGTTTGCCCCGAAACATCCCGCGCAAACACTATCGGGTATAACGCATTGTGCTCGCACTCACCGACTCCTCTCCACCGAGAAAAAGTTTTCCCGACAGCGGTGAATCACTCTCCAAAACATAGATTATCCGCTGGTATACATAGTTTTTAGCTGAAGGCTTGAGCTGTTTGCCTTTGAGAATTTTCACGACGTCGCTGCAATCGGCTTTGCTGGCGAATTGCAATTGTCAGTGACTACATAAACGTTGAATCCGTGTCTCGATTGCAACGTCACGAAACAACCCCTAACGAACTCCCCCAGCACCAATCGGTGAACGCTGAATGACCTAACGCCTTACATCATGACAATGGATCACAAATGGAAATTCTCGCAATGCTTTGGCGATAAAGGCGACATTGAAAACATTACCGAGGCGGATATCATCTCCACCGTCGAATTCGACAGCACCGGCAAGTATTTGGCGACCGGTGACAAAGGAGGCCGAGTGGTTCTTTTTGAGCGCAATAACAGCAAAAAGTCTAACTGTGAATACAAGTTCTTCACCGAATTCCAGAGCCATGACGCCGAGTTCGATTACTTGAAGTCCTTGGAGGTCGAGGAAAAAATCAATAAGATCCAGTGGCTTAAAAGCTCTAACGACTCGTTGTATCTTTTATCGACCAACGATAAGACAATTAAGTTATGGAAAATCATGGAGAGACAAGTGAAGTTGGTGAGCGAAAACAACCTCAATGGGTCCTATCACTTACCCTCGCACCATTTCTCTGTCGGGGACTTGAAGTTTCCTAAGATGACGTTCCACGATAAATTGATATCTGCGCAGCCCAAGAAGATATACTCCAATGCCCATGCGTACCACATTAATTCCATCTCGGTGAATTCAGACCAGGAAACTTTTCTTTCGTCAGACGACTTGCGCATCAACTTGTGGAATTTGGAGATTCCCGATCAACTGTTCAACATTGTCGATATCAAGCCTGCAAATATGGAAGAATTGACTGAGGTTATCACCAGTGCTGAATTCCACCCCACTCATTGCAATTTGTTCATGTACTCTCTGTCCAAGGGCACCATCAAATTGGCCGATATGAGATCAAACTCCTTGTGTGACTCGCATGCCAAAATATACGAGGAATACTTGGACCCAGCGTCCCACAACTTCTTCACAGAGATCACTTCGTCCATTTCTGACGTCAAGTTTTCCCATGACGGACGCTACATAGTTTCGAGAGACTACATGACGGTTAAGATCTGGGATTTGGCTATGGAACTGAAGCCTCTCAAGACAATCAACGTGCACGAAAACTTGCGTGATAGATTATGTGACACTTACGAAAACGATGCTATTTTTGATAAATTCGAAGTGCAGTTCAGCGGGGATAATAGATCAGTCATGACTGGCTCGTACAACAACAATTTTATGATCTATCCAAGCGCAGTCAGTGGGAGCAGCCTGGAGAACCAATCAGGCCAGGCACAACAGCTCGATTTTAAGAATTCGCGAAAGAAGGGTGGTTTGGGCACTGGGGGCGATGAAGATGACGACGACGACGACGATGATGATGACGACTCGGATGAGGACGATGACGTCGACTCGCCCCCGGCATCGGGCAATTACCCACACTCGCCCAATTCGCACATGGGCGAAGACGATGGACAGGAGGAAATTATCTTGCAGGCGGACAAGTCAGCGTTCAAGTCAAAGAAGCTGAATCACCACGACCTGTCGCGCCGGAGAATGATGAGTGGAGTCAGCAGCGGTGACCACAGTGACTACATGGATTTCAAGAAGAGCATATTACATTTGTCATGGCACCCAAAAGAGAACAGTGTGGCCATTGCTGCCACAAACAATCTCTATATTTTTTCCACGTTGTGAAGAACTTATCCTCGCGTTTATGCCTGCTGGAAGTATGATCAATGGTTAATGACTGCGTACTTTTTATATTGTATTCTAGAAGGTAATTGGACAGTAGAAACTTGTCTCACACAGATAAGTTCACAACTTGGAGGATTTTCAGTGCCTTGGCTACGCCGTCTACAGGTTGATGTTGTGTCCAGTACGTGTATTTCTTTGACCTATGCTTGCATGTGGCTGCGGACGGCTCCAGTTACTCAATGTGTCTGTTGACATCGGAGTTCCAGAACAAAGTCTTGTCACCATCGCCCCAGAAGAACTTCTTCAGTCTGATGTTCTGGTATTCGTATTGCGTAGGCCATTCCTCGTCAGACAAGTGTCTTAAATGCTCTCTGTGGTGGACGTGGTCAAGCTCAATCTTGGCAATGGGAATGGCAGTCAAAATGACAACAGGAAGAGCCACGAAGTAGGTGATTTTCTTCCACATGGCAGTGATTCCAACCGAGTGATCCATCTTCTCTTTCTCGGCCTGCTTGAAAGCGTCGCCAGCCTTCTTGTTGTAGAGATGCTTGAAAGGGTCCTCGTTGATGTACTTGGACACGTGGCCCTCGCCGTGGCCGTGGGAGTTGAACCTTTGGAAGGTGCGCTGGGTGATTCTTCTGAACATTGTCGGTGTTGTGGATGGGAGCACAAGTTGGAGGTTTCGAAAAGCTGGAGGTCGTTTTGTTTGGCGCGCGGTGTGATTGGCCTGGACACCGGTCACGTGACGGGCTGGAGAACAGGCCATTTTGCGGCCGGCATACTGGAGCACACGAATGGGGCCAAAGCGTAAGCAAGCTCTAAACGTAAGTGCTATAAACGTAAATGCTCTAAACGTAAGTGCTATAAACGTAAGTGCTATAAACGTAAATGCTATAAACGTAAGTGCTATAAAGGTAAATGCTATATACGTAAATGCTTGCGTTGCGCTTGCACTTTCTCTTCTATGTTCTATTGATTATTCTGGTCATTGGTTCATGTGTTCCAAGGTCATTCTTCTTTCTTCCCACTTCCTATTTCTCTAAGCAATTATCACATCCGCTTGCGGCTCCGGGCGAGTCCTCGAATCGTCGTTTGCTTCCTCAGCCGTTTGCATCTTAATCGCTATGCCCAAGCCACGTACAAAATTATCAAAAGCAGTATCTTTATCCGTTGATACTTGAAAATCCTTTTTGTCGGTATTCTCTCCGGCATGGAATGCCCGATACCTATCGCCTAACAGTTTAACTTGGCTGTTGAAATCAATCTTATCCTTGAATGCAATGTAGTCATTGACATCGCGCCGAAGCAGCGGCAATTGCACCTTAAAGTGCCCATTTTCAAATAAGAGACCCTCCGTTGACTGGCCCTGTAGAAGCAACTCCATTTCACGCACATGCAATGCTGTGAAATCCTTGGACACCATGTACTCCGATACTAGCCCCTTCTCAGCCATCATGAGCTCAAAGTAATCCCTGTCGCTGAAAGTAAATATTGAAAGGCGGTCAACCTGGTCCAGCGCAGCCTTGCTATCAGAGCCCAAGTCCATTTTGCTGCCCTCAACCTTTTTTGTCCTTGTGTATTTTGCAACCGTGCGGGCGTTCGTCCAGATCCGGATACGTGGCAAATACGCCTGGGCTTTGAATTTCTGTGCCAGTGTGCCCTTCTTGCCGTACTCCGCCTGTAGAACGTCCACAAACTTGTTGGGGACATATGCCATCACACCTTCCATGGTAGTGGCACGAAGCGGCGAAACCTCCAGCAACGACAGAAAATGCTTGTTCCGACAGTTGTAGAGCTGGGCAGCTGCATTGCGTTGCAATTCCCACTTCATGTCAGGCTTTCCGTCGGTTTTCTTGCGCTGAAGCTTTGCTGGAAGCTGTTCGTCGTATCGCATGGGTGCCATGGTTGCCGAAACCGCAATTCCAGTGATGTCTATATAAAGCCCGGAATCCATATCGACGAATCGGGCATCGATATTATTTTCCCCATTTCCTGGGTCTCTGTGGCTGATCCATGTACCGCAGTCCAAAAAATACCGACCAAGTTTAACTTCTGATGAGGGATTGGAACCAAGGTCAACTATCACCGTTTGGTTGAATTTGCGTGAGATCTTGTGGAGATCAGCAATGGGCATTTGTACATCGATGTCGGAGTCCCAAGGGAACGAGAGACCATTCCAGTACCAACCAAGAAGCGTGCCATGTGCAATCCATGTGGTGATATCGTTGGCGTTGGTGAAGCGAAGCCACGCCAGAATTAAACCGTGCAACATAGGCAATTGCAAGTCTGTTCTGTACCTGATGCCTTTGAAGAACCGCCAGTCGTGATGAGAGCCGTAAGCCCAGTCACGGTCCTTTCTCACAATTGCAGCCTCATAGAAATACTTCGTAGGCAGAAGCGTGTCAAGCGAAAGCTGTAAGCTGTCCTTATAAAGCTTATCTTGGCGGCTTAGTTTCAAAGCAGCCTTTAACTTCTCCAACTCGCTTTCTGAAGAGTCGAGAAAGTCTTTATGGACAGGCGTCTTGTGATATGGGGCTATTGTGACGTTGTTCGTGTTGACACGAGCTGCCAACTTCTGGATTTCACCAACAATGTCAATTTTGCGAGTACGCTTGGCAACAGAAGTAGCTGCAGCGGAGTCAATCAACTTGACACGGTCATGGATTGCTATCTCGAGAGGTATGTGAATTGAGGAAAATGTGCCTGGCGTGGATGTCGGAACAAGAAAATGCACGGCCATTGGAGGAGGCATGAAATTGTAGAGATACGAGGGAGCCGCCAAGAGTCGCACACGCTGAGACGTTCTTTTGGGGTTTCGGAAGACATGGAACCCAATCTTGTTAGGGGCGTCTTTGATGTTTCGGAGAAGCAAGCCCATTTCCGAGTCCTTCGGCACCTTCAGGAGCTCACGGTCTATATCCGCGTCATCGATGCAAAATTTGGATGCTGCCAGTACAATATCCTTCTGTAAGTAGTTGATTTCGTCCGGACGGAGATCCAATTCGCTGCATGTGTATTTGGACCCTTTCGTAGACAAAAAGAGGTTTTCCAACGCAGATAGGTCGGTCCAGTCGGCCCAGTGGAACGAGTTCATACGTAGAGCGTCTACCGGTGTTCCGACAGCAAGTTGAGCATTAAGATCATTGAGTAGAATGCCGAGTGTCAAACGGGGGTCAAACGGAACCAAGTGGGGATTGGTTCCCTCGCCAAACAAGTAGTTCGGTAGATCGATGGAGTCCCTTCCGGAGTTTATCCGATCGACGTTGTAGGCGGCCATCCTGGCGGCATTGGTATCCTTTTCGTCCTCCTGTAGCTTGCGGAAAATAACGTTCGCCCACTTGTCAAACGAGTACGAGTCCTTCGGCTCGAACATTGTGGAGAAGCTATTGAACTCAAGGCTGATTTGCTTGAATTTGCCCGACAAAAGAGTGTTGGAGACCTCGCGATGTCGAAGAATGGAGAATGCTATTACGTTGACAAGGACAAGCAATGCCAAAATATGAAAACAACGAGATCGCCGGATCTTCATATTGATTTGTACTGGTTGGGTTGGATGACGCGGTGATGTATAGCGGTCCCGATGTAAGGAAATGTGGATAAATGCTGATGGAGAAACAAATGGTTGGAACTGGGCGTCCTTTTTTGATTCTGATGCTTTATTTTTCAGCTGGAGTTCTCGGGAAAAAATCGTACTGATTAGGACTAAAGAAAAATGGGTTCGTAGCAAAAGCCGTGAACTTGCGCTTCCACAGGTCGTCCGAGCGGAGAAGTCGAGCACCTGAATCGAAAGCTCGCTAAGCCTTGCAAGCCGTGTCCTGTGATTTGGTGCTTTCCAAACTCAGATTTCCATTCTTTCTGTAATTTTTTCCGGCCACATTGTCGCCTAAATTAGATTTACAAATGCCCCATTCAGTTCCTAATTTTGCGTTTTTTTTTTCTTGTTTGTAGTTCTCTTTTTGATGGAGCCTGGTTGAAACTTCAAATGCCGGTTTCGCAATGTGCCTGGTGATGCAATATCCATTCCTACTGGAAGGTACAAGCAGTTTTCAAACAGTAAGAAGGGCCGAATCAAAGAAGAAGCCGCAAAGGGCAACTTCCCGCTTTTGAAACGAATTTGAAACCTTCACAGAGAATGAATCGGCTCATGGCTCACACTACCTTTTGCCTCATTGAAGCAGTCTTGCGATCTCGAGCTTGACGCGAGCCAACCTTAATTCAAGATGCGTGCAGGTAATCTTCCATCAAAAGCCGATCTGGCACGAGCTGGAGTTGGAAGGGAATCCGGTGCATTCTATGGTTTCACAGCACTTTCCCCTTTCTTTCTTTCGTCCTACTTTTTGTCGCTACTACAAGTGAAGTAGAGTCGTGCCCTGATAGAGCCGCTCTCTGCTTCAGCTCGATAGGCAAACAGAATTAAGGAGAGAAAAGTGCACAGAGAAAAATACAGAGAAAAATACAGCTCTGAAACTTAGGCCCATCAGAAGCATATTCTACTTTGGTCGACACACCAATAGGTTAACTATAGTCACAGCAAGCCACAAACAGTGGGTTTGCACGTAACTTGTCAGACTGCCACTTGCACCCACCCAGTCATGAGTCTCCCGAAGAAGCATTCAAAAATGGGTCAAGATCATCGCTCCTTTTGGAACATGCCATCACAAGGACGGCTGTCCATATAAAAGGCAAACAAATTGTAGATGACCAGACCGCAAAGGATCATGGACAAGCTAAATTAATTCTCACTTTGTAGGTGCAAGGGTATCTTACTCATCAACCAAGTTGGATTCAGTGGCTCTTTAGAAGAGTCATTGTGGAACGTGACCTATAGAAATGATCCTATGAAGTACGTCGACGAAGAAAAAAAACATTCAAGAGGGCGGCGGATGCGATGGCCTTATATACTCATCTGCTCCAAGTGCGGGTAACCCTGGGGTGCTGGGTACCGCTTTACATTCTTTGGCACGTGACTACATACTTGTCTACTTGCATTGTTCAATTCAATATTACAGCCTCCAGTAATCTGTAGATACCAAACAAACGCATAAAGTCAACCATATGTCCCTTCAATTCGCTGCTCAATTCGCTGAATCTTAGCGAGCGGGGCCCCATAGAAGAGTCAAGTAGTCTCACGCGAAGACGTCCATACATTTCTTCTTCCTGGAGCATGTACAAAACCTGCTTGAGCGGCATTGCTCCGGGCAAGACCAAAGGGAGATCCATAAATGAAATACCAAATTGTTTCTGTAGCTGCGATTTTGCCTCCGCCGCGGTCTCGTAGGTAGCTTCTTGCCCATACACATCCTCAGCTATGTTTCTAAGCTCACCAGTACAGATACCAGGCGAACCGAGCAATGAAATAGGCGTTTCCCCCTGTGGTTGAGGTAAACTGCATTGTATTTGGGAGGAAGCGGTCTGAACTCCGAGGTCGTTTGCTTCTCGAGTTGTCCAAAACAGGTCGTCTGTCATGAAAGCCCGAGCGACCTTCAACTGCACGTAGCTTTCACAACACACGTCCAACAACTCACCCCCGAACTTTCCTTTGTATCGCATCTTCTCACAATCCTCAATGTAATAGCCCAAGTAATAGTAGCCAAGCCCTAGTTCATGGCACATTTGTAATTCACGAATGCCCAGAAGGGTTCCAAGAGATAGCTTGGCATGATCCGGATCCCAAATGAAATAAATTGACGAGAGTCCCGTGGGAAGGAAGTCGAGCACAGAAATTGCTATGAGCTTGTCGTCGAGGTAATAGCATTCGTGGGTTGGGCCCAATCGCGCTGCACGTCGCCTTACGTGTTTTGCTGACTGACCCTGATTTGTTTGTGGGCGCCAATTTTGCACCCAATGATTCAACACATCCCACTCGTCCTCGGTGCCTTCCTTTTCATGGTCCGGAAAAGGTGATTCACAAAGAAAACGCTTGAACTGAGCTCTGGTGATATCACCTGGCTTGTCATCGTGCACGCGAACCTGATACTTTTTGTACAAGGCAAACTTCTCCTCACTGAAGGCGCTGCTTTCATACCGTGTGTGAAATCTCAGCGACTCCTGTTCTGCCTCAATAAGCGAAGCCAACGAAAACTTCTCTCGGGTTTCTCTTCTGGTGTTTGGCATCCTTTTTGCACCATCCTCGACCGCTACACTGTTCCTTACATCGGTTTTCGGATCCGATCCTCCTGGAGCCACATTTGTTCCGTTTTTAGAGTCATTGAGAATTGCTCTTTTGAACCGGTTGACAACCTGGCGGTGCTCTTTCGAAATTTTCAATCCACTCAACTTGGTCCGTATAGTATACATCCTGCAGCAGCCTCGGAGCATGTCACCCTTGTAAATGAAGGAGCCCAGACGACGAAAACCCATATTTATAAACTCGTCGTATTGCTGACATGTCATCTGTAACGCCTCACAACCAATCGTGACATGAGTGCATTTTTGGTGTCGACAAGCCCGCGGTGGAGGACACCGTAAGGCTAAACTGCGGTCTGGTTTCCCGCCATGGCAGTAGCCACACTCCGAGCCTGTAATATAATGTGGCCGGGTGATAACAAGCGGTGTGGCCATGTTCTAGATTACCGCACGGCTAAGCAATTTGAATTGGAACCTCCTAATTATCGGACAAACTCGTCTGGAGCGTGAGGTGCGGCAGAGCCTGGCGCTGTGACAGAGTGGTGGGGAAAGAAATGTAAGCAATCAGCAAAACGTTGGAGTCTTTCTCTATTTACCAAAACGTATCAGCTCATTAAGTGCACTCTCGCCGGGACTTCCCGCTCCACTCGAATTTTGTACTACTAAAGTTACACTACTTCTAGTGGAACTTGCTTATTCTCGTGTGAAGCTCACCGGCTCTTCAACACTGGGGTAGATCGTGCGAATTAAAACCCGTACCGCACTGAAGCTCATAGTAAACTTGCATGGCACCGCCGGTTCTGTTTCTCCACTTATCAAGTCACAGCTCATTCTACTCCAGCGGCAAACGCTCTCTAGCATGAGTACATCAAGCCCCTTGAAAACATCCTTAGATGGCGCCGTGAAACAGGAGAAAACACCCCAACCGGCTGCCTCTCATGGAGACGGAGCAGTTAAGCAAGAGGATAATGTCGACCACTCTCTTCTTTCGGATCCTGAGGACTACTTGGACGAGAATGAGTCACTCGACATGAAATTAAGCAGTGGATCGCAAAAGATCTGGTTAGTGAAGTTGCCACGATACTTGGCAGACCGCTGGACAAAGAAGGAGAACTTACACGGCCAGCAGCTAGGGCAGGTAAAGATCCGCCAAACATACATTCCAGGCAGTACACGAAAGAAGCTAGAAGTGAAACTTGTGTTGGATGATCAAGAAGCTTCGCCCGAGATTCCGCACGAGTACAACCTCTCGATTCTCAACACACAAGTGCGCAATTCGTACGTATTCAGTGAAGAAAACTTGAAGCGGTTCAAGCAGGAAGTTACAGAGGTGGGAGAGATGCCCGAACAGCCCGAGCTCAAGGATTTGGACAAGAATGAGCAAGCAAAAAGAAGCACTGGGTATTTCCGTGTACAAAAGAATGGGGCCGACGACCGCAAGTATGTGCCGTTTGTCAAGACCATCCCCAAAAAGACCAGTCTCACTGGTCGGATTGTGCACGATTGCCAAGTCATACCGCTGAAGGGTGATTCCAAGTATTCCCAGATGCTTGGGCGGAGACAGGTGATCTCCCAGGAGAAAGAACGCCCGAAAGTTACATTTTTGACCGAGATTCCTGGTGTGCTTCAGTCGCAAGCTGGTCCTTCGCTATCCGGAAAGAGCACCTCGATGTTTCTCAAGTCCTCCACTACGCCTAAGAACAGGGCCGACGGTCGGGCGACTAGAATGCCCAAGGAAGAGTTGTTGGATTTGCTCTTCCGACTTTTTGAGGAGTATGAATATTGGTCCATGAAGGGCCTCAAGGAGAGAACCCGACAGCCCGAAACCTATTTAAAGGAATCTCTTGAGTCCATCGCCAATCTTATCAAGAAGGGCCCTTACACCTCCAAATATAACTTGAAGCCGGAGTACCGCAAGTTGAGAGATGCTGAGCGGGCGGCACGTCTCGGGCAAGCGGCTGAAAGAGAAGAGGAGCAAAAGGACGACGATGAAGATGATGACGAGGAGATGGAAGACATCATCTAATTTGCGTCTTGATTTTCGCATGTAAAACACAGCCATATAGAGAAAGTAATGAAACTAAAGGTATAGATAGGCCGGACTACAGATATTGGTGGGTATTAGCCCATATGTCACCAGATTTGTACATTATAGATGAGTATGTTTACACAGTCTTGATTTTCAACGAAGAAGGCAAGGATTGTTGCAACTTCTTGGCCTTGGAGGTGTCGTTGATGACTAAGGTGTATTGGTATCTGGAACCCCTGACCTTGAATTTGGTCTGCTTGAATTGTTTACCCTTAGCGTTGATCTTCTTGTTGACCTTCACCGTAGCAGACCTGATGTCAGCTCTTCTAGCCAACTCAACGAATTCCTTGATGTCCTTAATCTCTTTCTGTCGGTGTTAGAATGATGATACCTTCGGGGATAGAAACGGGGCTCTGGAGTTTTACACTGGTTTCACAATCGTTGCAAAGCTGTTCCGGTCTCGCCATAGAATGTCGGTTTTATCACTGCAATTGAAGGTACTGAATCTTCATTCGGCACACGATGGACTTTTCTGTACGAGTGTTCACAGCACTCCGCCACTGAACCCCGGAACAGTGTGCATAATCTGGTAGTGAAACAAATCAGAGACCCCGGTCACATAATATACATACAGCCATTGTGGGGAGGATATGCTTCTGGGAAGAAATGAACAAGAGAATCTTTTTTGATGGATTTTTTTGCGCGGCACACCTCCAGACACCGCGGCAGCAGCGAGAGGACCAGGGCGCAAGCCCTGCAGGTCACGTGCCATAGTGGATGCCCCGTCCTTGTGTCTTCACCGTCCTTTCAGTCGTGAACTAAAGGCACTGGCGGCCCAGGCGTCCGGATTACGTTTTGCGATGCAACATCTCGCAATAGTTGACAATCCGCTTGACGGCGATGAGCCAGCGCCGCGTCGCCTCGCTCTTCATGATATTAGAGAGGTGCCGCTTATCGTCGCCTGCGATCCTAGCGTCGGCCGCTCGAGCATGGATGCCCACGTCTCGCACACCAATAGGCCAGGCTACGTTTCCGATACTCAACTGCAAGTAGGCCTCGTTCGCACGGACCATCTGCTCGGTCTGGACGTAGTACACTATAGTCGCGAGCGACGTTAGGACGTCCGAACTCAACTTCTTGCTTCGTAGCTTATATAGGAGCTTGACAATGTCTCTTTTTGTTTCCCGAAGAAGCGACTCGGGGAAATCCTCATCGGCGTTATCGGCCCAACGACCAAGGACGTGCTTGAAGAATTTCCTTACTTGTAGCGCCAACTTGTCAAAGTTCTTCCCCACAATATCGCCGACGTCGATGAGATCCTGTACCTCGTTTTCCCGGTCGAGGTATTCTTTGTAGCGGAGATCCTTCTTTTCTTGCTTCACGTGGATCTCAAGCGTTTGTAGTTGTTCCTCCTTGGACAATGCCGCGTTGTCTGCCAGCTGGAAAATCCCTAAGTGCTTTTGAAGCTCCTCACGATCAATTGACTGTAGGAGCTTGGCTTTCTCTGCTGAAGCATCGCCCGCACCGTTGTCGTCGGGCAGTCCAGATGGAACTGGGCCACTAGACTCGTTCAGGGCCTGTGGGTGGCTCGCGGAGCTTTTCTTTGGGCCTGTGGCCCGTTCTGCCGACTTCTGCCGCTTTTGTTCGAGCTTCCTACTCAAGAGTCTCGAGAAGTCCATTGGCCCGGTACTTGAACCGCAGCTGCGCACACTATATATAGTGCGAATAGCAGAACTAGCCCAGCTTCTTGTATTCGGAGGGAATATTACTTACGTTGTCTATTTTTATGTTTCTCCGTATTCCAGATTCTGTTCTGAATCGAATGGATATGCGGCGTGGCTTTCTCTGAGGTTTGTTTATTTTTTAAACCCCTTTCACCCTCCTCTTTTTTGCACTGAACGGCCCATCTATCGGAAAAGTTGCCAACGGGTCGCACTTCCCAATCCTCCGGTGGTATAGCAACTATGAAATAGAAAATGAAAAATCGAATGAAGCACACAAAAACAAAAACAAGCAAACAAAAAGAAACAAGCAAACAAAAACAAAAGTTCAATCACATCTCGTCTCTACACTCTGTAGCAATGCCGCAAGCCATCTCCAAGCCTCCTACTCCCTTCCAGAAAAGCAAACGTCAAGTCCGAACAAACACCCGTGCCTCCGGCGTAAGCATCACAGGCTAAAAGCTCAACTCCACAAGCTCGTTAATTGCCTCACTACATTTTTGATCCAGGAACTCCGGCAGGTTTAGCAATCCGCATTCACTTCCTTGTTTTCCCACCTAATTGGCCGGTACCAATAGCTCGCATAAACAGGACCTGACATTCGCAAAGCTTCGCAAGGCTTCGCCAATCTCATTGCTGTCAAATAATACCATGAGTGAACCCGATAACGTTCCCAAACCGCAGGATCTCCGGCCGCCCACATCGTCGAGCGACGGCGAGCTTCGAGCTCAGTTTTCCACCCTGGAGAGGGCGGATCAGCTGCAAAAAACAATACAACCGCAGACCTCGCCGCTCCTCTCGCTGACGCCTCCCTCTGTCGCAAAGGCGCTTATCAAGGCGTATCCGTACTTGCTAATTGTCAACAAGTGCCTACTGGTTGCTACTTGGACCAACGACGACTATTGGGTCAATATTGTGTTGATGTGTGTGTACACGTTTGCTGTACTCTACTTCGAGACCATAGTAACCTGGCTGGGCCACTTGCTCGTGGTCCTCGTGGTGGTGGCTTACTCTCACCTCAACAACAAAATCGTCGAGGAAACGAACCTCCGGCCAACCTTGGACAACGTGGTGCAGGCACTCACGACAACGTGCATCAAGGCAGATATGCTACTCAACCCTATCACAGCTTTAGGCTTGACGCCCTATGACATCAAACGACTCTTGTTCACCACTGTGTTCTTGACCCCCCTTTACTTGATAGCCACGTTTTTGCTCATTAACCCACGTTCGGTGCTATTATCTATAGGGTTGTACCTTCTATCCTACCACCTGTCGTACATGACTGTGACCAGAAAGCTCGTATGGAAATTGAAAATCACCCGTGTTTTGTGCTTCTACTTGACAGGCTTGGACTTTTCCCACGCCCGCAATAACTCGCTCTTTGCTGCAGCGTTTGCAAAGGTACAAAAGTCTGGTTTTATTGGCAACCTTCAGGGTGCAGACTTGTCAAAGCCTGTTAGATTCACTTACGTGATTTACGAAAATCAGCGCCGCTGGTTGGGAATTGGATGGACCTCTAATTTGCTCACCTACGAACGAGCACCGTGGACTGACGAATTCTTGAACGAATCTTCTTCTATCGAGACCTTTGAGCTACCTAACGCGGATTCCAACTTTTCGCAGCTGCAGCAAGACTTCCAGCAGCACCCTGCAATCAGCAATGCTCGGTGGAGATGGGTAGATAAAACCTGGCGGTTGGATTTGACTAACGATGGCGCTATAACTCTTCCATCAGGCAAGCGATCCAAAACTACAGTTAAACCCACAAGCGATGAGGGTTTCATTTATACCGATAATGTTTGGAAAAAGCCTACCACGGACGACTCCTTCTCTAAATATACCCGTCGCCGGAGATGGATCCGTACCGCCGAATTGGTGTTTGATTCTCCGAACGCAAAGGTAAGTGAAAGTCCTAATATGCTGTACTCTAGTTCTGTTGCAAGTACTGCTCAAGACAACGTCAAACAGAGAAAAAGCTTACGATTCGCTGATAATGATGATGTTGCTCCTGTCGCAAGCGTAGGTAAGACTACTACCGAAACTGAACCAACACAGGATAACTCTTCGAAAAAAACTGAATAGTTCATACTATTTTGAGCATGAAGTATGCTGATTGCAAATATATAATTCTAATTAAATTAACAACGAGTAGTTTTCACATGGAGGATACTATCGAAGTTCCATCTTGAAACCTTGTCCTAAACACTCTGTTTGCATTTGTGAACATTCCCTCCTTCAACGACACAACTATGAACTGAGACCCCTTGAACCGTGTCTTAATCAAATGCCCTATATTTTGGGTGTGTGACAAGTCTAGAGCAGCATCCACTTCATCCAATATGTACATAGGTGCCGGTTTAAATTGAAGTAGAGCCATAATTAATGACAATGCGATTAATGAACGTTGACCCCCGGAGAGCTCCACAAGGCTCTCTTTCCATACCAGGCCTAGTTTAACCTTGACCTCCAATCCATGAGTCACATCCATCATGTTCACTGGAACGAGTTTTGCGAAAGATCCTGGAAGAAGATCGGCAAAAATGTCACCGAAGTCATCAGACACTTTTTGGTACGTTTTATTTAAAGTATCCCTCTTGTAATTATTGAGTTTTTCGATGGTGCTTTCGATTTTGGACTTATCTTTCTCAATTGTCCTCACCATATGCATCAACGAAGCCTCTTTTTTCTCGACATTATCTATCATACTCATTATGTTAGAATTCACCTTTCGTTTCATATTTTGAAATCGTTCACCCAATACCGCTGCTTGGGCTTCGTACTCTTCCAAGTTAATATTGGGATATTGTTGAATAATACCATTAGTCACATTCTCATCAGTCAACCATTCGTTTTCTTCTATTAGTTCGTCTAGCTTCATTCTCAATCCCTTAGTTGAACCATTTGCTTTTTCAAGGTCATGATTGAGTTTCTGGATCGATAATTTCGCCTGATTCAACTCTTCATTCTTCGAATGTAAAAGATTTGTCAACTCTGCTATCTCCTCGTTGAAACCCAACATTTTGGACTTTTCATCTTCTAGCTCTGCGCGAACTTCACGTAAATTAGCTTGTAACTCTTCTATTTTGGTTTCTGCACTTTGAAGGTTCTCCTTAGAGTCTATGAGAGCAGTCTCATGAACCTCAATCGATTCTTTCACTGTTTTTACCTCTATCTTTTCCTGCTCCACCTCAATTTGCAAGGTTTGGAATTTTTCACTTGTCTCCTTCAACCTCAAGTCCTCTGCTGTGATCAGTGATTTGAGGCTCTTCAATTCCTGCTCCAACTGTTTGAGTTTCGAACCTTTATCCTTGTTGAAATCTTCCATGTCACTACTTATTTGCTTGATTTGATCTTCAAGTTGAGCCGAACTTGCCTTTTGATCGGTTATCACTTTTTCGAGTTTCTTCACTTCGGCAGTATTATTTTCATGCTCTCTCAAAATAATGGAGGCAGAATTATTGTCAAGCTTTCTCTGCAATAGAGAAAGTTCATGCTTGCTCAAATTGAGCTCATTTTGTAGCGACTTAGTTTGCTTGTCCAAAATTTCAAGCTTCTCAATTTGGTGAACGACCTCAGCATGTTTCTCCAGAAGCGGTACTACCTTTGCATGTAGCATGTTATATTGTTGCATTTTGAGCAAAATGGAGGAGTTGTTTCTTCTTGATCCTCCGGACAAGTTTCCTTCCGGGTCGTAAACGTCACCATCCAACGTAATTGACCTTGCTCTGAGTTTAGGGTCAAAAGTGATTTCTTTAGCAGTATTGGGATCTGCACAAATAAATGTGGAGCCAAAGATATAAGACATCGCCTTGAGTAGTTCGTCCTCGAAGTTCACTAAGTTTATTGCGAGCTCTACTCTACCCGGGCACTTGTGTTGGGCATAGTCCACTTGATTTTGAGGAATGGACTTGGCATAAATTTTATCCAACGGAATGATTGTGACCCGGCGCTTTAACTGGCCTCTTTCAATCAACGCAGACGCGGTCGTCGAAGTATCCACAACAACATTGTATAAACGTCCACCACCACAAACTTGAAGAGCCATAGCTTTATTTTCCTCATTCTCTTTAATACTGAACAACTGCATTGCAACACCTTTCACAGACTTCGAATCAAAATTAGGATAGGGATTAGCGTAAGTGAAATCAATATTACCCACCTCCTGCTTCATTACGTTTAATTGAAAATGGTACCCATCCAATTGTTTGCGAATCATGCTCTCTTGGTCTCGTAGTTCGGCCAATGCCTTTGGATTTAGTCCGAAATCGCGGAGGTTTGCTTCTTTGGTCACAATTTCTTGTTCATATGCTTCGATATCTTCTAATAAGGCTTTGTTTTCCTCTCTCGCTTGGACAAGCCGAGGCGCATCTCTTTCGATTTTGTCCTTAAGATGGGCGACTTTCATCGACGACTGTGAAATTAGATTATGACTTTTGCTGAGATCCTCCTTGCATTGATTGAGATGAGACATATAACCGCCATCGGTATTGCCTTTTGCAGAGACGCCGGTAGACAAAATCGAGAGAAGCTCTTCTTTTTTATTGTATTCTTCCTTCATGCTTTCCACTTTGGACTTTGTGTTGTTGTAGTCTGCTTCATTCGATGCGAACAAATCCGCACGGTCGGATATTTGATTTTCTAGCAACCTGAGTTGCTCCTTCAATTGTGCAATCTTGTTAGACTCATCCTTCGCATTTTCAGCAGTCAAATCACGAGATGTACTGAGTCTGGTGATTTCATCAGAGAGTCTTGTTTCTTGAGCCTCTAATGTCTCAATACGACCACCTTTAGATAATTCAGACTCTTTCTGCTTTTTGACTTCATTAAGATCGGACGTAAGGTTCAGAATTTCATCGTTTAACCTTCCTACCTGCGCATTCAAGTTGTCCATAATGGACTCATGTTCCGAGCGCAATGTAGAGTATTGATGAAACTTCTGGGAATACTTGACATAATTATGGCTAGCAATGATGCGTGATAATTTTTCCAAGTCAGTATGGACCTTCTGAAATTCTAAAAACGTACGCTTTTCCGAGCGTAGCTTGTCCAACTTGGGCTCAATCTCTTCCCGGAGTAAATTTCTAATTTCCTCAAGTTTTGCCTCTTTCTTGGCCATCGTTTTAGTGGCTTTCTCCTTTCGGTCCTCAAAGGTTCGGGTTCCAGCAGCCTCTTCAATAAGCGACAAGATTTCCGGTGGCTTCATGTTAAGCACCTTCGTGATTTTACCTTGCATAATCAAGAAGTTCGGGTTGTTAATATTGAGTTGCACAGACTGGAACAAACTGAGAACTGTCTGTTGCTGAGCTTTATGGCCATTAACCAAATATTTGGACGTGCCTCCGAGTATTATTTGCCTGGTAACAGATATTTTCCGAGAGTTTTCGAATCCTATCGGGGACTTATCTTTTTCGGAGTTGTCAAATACAATAGTGACAGAGGCCTTAGTCACTCCGGCCTGACCTCGCTTATAGATCAAGTCTTGCAAATTAGCAGCACGCACAGTTGCCATAGAGGCGATTCCCAAAACAAAGCAGATAGCATCTAGAATGTTTGACTTGCCTGACCCATTGAGACCTGTGATGGCGTTGAACTGCGGATCCCAGCCACTGATGACGGTTCTTGTCGCGTAAGACTTAAACCCATCTATGATGAGTTCCTCCACTTTCATTGTGGGGCGAGAGGAATCAAGACGACAAGGGGGAGAGCAACGAAGATGTGTTTCCGAGGACTGGGGTAGCTCGTGATGATCCATAGGTGCGCGTAGGGTAAACAAGACGAGGCGTGCATGGAAGCGAGGTATAAGACCTAGACAACTAGGCGTAATTAAAGGAAACACAGGCTGTTTCTAGCTTTTTCAAGTATACGATAACGGCAAGTGCTATTTTTATTCTCTTTTTTTTTTTTTTTTTTTTTTTTTTCTTTTTTCTTTTTTCTTTGGGTTTCCTTTCGCTTTCTGCAAATTCTTTATTGAGATCGTCGCAACATAATCATAGTGCAATGAGGCAAATACAGACCCACGAGGAAAAAATACCCTGGTGCTTGATTCGGTGTCGCTTTAAAAGTCTTGTGTCGCTCCAAAAAGAATTAGACCAAGTGGTTTCAAAAGTAGCCAAAGCCAGCAGCGATGAGTTATATGTGGAGCGCGGACTAAGAGCGATCTGCTTTCGCCGGTGGAATGGAGTCTAGATTCAAAATCGGGCCATTCGGATCTAGCTTCCTTTCACGAGGAGAAACAACACAAGGATAGGCTGTGATAGCTTGGTAAGGTCAGGTGACGACAATCATCTGTGGAATGGTGCTGACGGCGCTGACGGATCGGAGCTCTAAGTTATACAGAATATATGGAACTTGGCTTGTCCAACCATGTTACAGAAAAGACTGGAAACAACAGGTGATGGGAGCAAAATATGGAAGAATTGGTAGAGAAACAGCTGGGGCTGATTCCCACAACGGTAGTGTTTAGAATAGAACGCAATTATTGCTTGGTTAATTCGCTTAGAGATCGAGCACCTCAGCCACTGGGTGCAAAAATCACCGGCGCAGACCGACTTGCACGTAAATCAACACCAAGCACGTTCGAGTTGGTTCAACTAGTAATGAAACACATACAAGGCTTGGCAAGCAACTCGTGCTCAAGACAAAATATTGCTTCTTTCCTTACCGAGAGTCGAAGACGGAGAGCCTCTGTGTGGTGGTTCCAGAGTTCTTAGGACGTAGTGGGATCTTGTCAAGAACAAAGCTGCCTCACTAGTGCGTATAACGTTAAATCCACTTATTCTACAGTTAACCTTTCGTTTTCATTTTTCATTTTTCATTTTTAAATCCACTTATTTTACAGTTAAGCTATTTCATTTTCATTCATTTTCTTTTTCATTCATTTTCTTTTTCATTCTTCTTTCAAATAGTCTCATACATTTTGCATCTTTTGGCGGTGTCCGATTAGCAACGCGTGCTATGATATAAGGACCCGGCCAAAGCACAGAACATGCGTACGGCTAAAATAAAACCCGACCATCGAAAAGAATAAACTGCTGAACCACCAAGATATAGCAATAAACGGGACTCCAATGCTACAGACTCACCATTCTACCCTTCCTAAACAAAGCCGTTAAGATTATCCTGCACACAAGTAACCACACCTACGAGCATTTTTATCCTGATCCTTGCAATGGGTCAAGGCCAAGCATCTTCTTCCCCGTCAAACCGCTCGCTCCCTTCACCTTCCCACTCCCGCCACAGGAATCAGGCACCATGGCTCTGATTCTACAGATGACGCCGTACGAGTACAGCGAGAAGAAGAAACCCGCCGACTACCTCCCGTCAATTCGGGCCTCGTTCAGCCAGTCCACACTCGCCGATAGCTTGCTGAAGCACAAGGTTAAGGTTGCAGTAGTGGCATTTGTATTGGCGTTTATCACGTTGGTGGAAACGATTCTTGTGTCTCGGAACTCCTTTTACGTTCCAGACTTCCGTTCCACTCCCTCGACCAAGTTCTTCGACTTGGCCAATTATGTTGGTAGCCCTGACGGCTGGCAACGAGAAGAGCGTGTATTGTTTTGCGTGCCATTGCGGGACGCCGCAGCCCACTTACCCATGTTCTTTGGCCACATGAAAAAGCTCACATATCCTCATCATTTAATCGATTTGGCCTTCTTGGTCAGCGACTCCAAGGACGACACGTTGGGCGAGCTTTTAAAGCATTTGAATGAAGTTCAAAATGATCCTAACATCGCCTTGCACTTTGGCGAAATAGAAATATTCGAAAAGGACTTTGGCCAGGCTATAGGCCAGTCATTTTCCGACAGACACGGCTTTGCAGCTCAGGGCCCCCGGCGCAAGTTGATGGCCAGAGCACGTAACTGGTTGTGGAGCGTTGCAATCAAGCCGTACCACTCCTACGTGTACTGGAGAGATGCTGATGTCGAGACTGTTCCTCCAACCATCCTAGAGGACTTGATGCACCACGATAAAGATGTGATTGTACCCAACGTGTGGCGGCCTTTGCCCGATTGGTTGGGTAACCAACAGCCCTACGATTTGAACTCGTGGCAAGAGTCGGACGGAGGCCTTCAGCTAGCAGAGAGCTTGGACGAAGATGCATGCATAGTCGAGGGATATGTCGAGTATCAAACCTGGAGACCCCACCTTGCCTACTTAAGAGACCCTTACGGAGACCCTGAAGCAGAAATGGATTTGGACGGTATCGGCGGAGTTTCTATTTTGACGAAGGCAAAAGTATTTAGGACAGGCTCCCATTTTCCAGCTTTCTCTTTCGAGAAGCACGCAGAAACCGAGGCATTTGGCAAAATGAGCAAACGCATGGGATACTCTGTTGTGGGACTCCCGCACTACGTGATCTGGCACATTTATGAGCCATCATCAGATGACTTGAAGCATATGGAATGGATGGCGTTGGAGGAGACGAGACAGGAAGAACAGGCTAAGATCATGAAGGTATATGATAAATCCTGGGACCAAGGTTTTGCTGATATGCAATCCAATTGGAAGAAAGAGAGGGAAGATGTGTTGAAGAACACCGAGATGGAAAGAAATATCTACGTTGACTGGTCTGGCGTTGATGATATAGACATTGAGAATATCGACCAGAAGAAGCTTGCTGATTTCCACCCTTGAAAGTAACTCTCCCCCACATTGGTACCTTGGACTCTGTCGCACTAAAGTACCCCAGGGATGAAAGAAAAGGACTTATGTCCCTGCTCTATCATGTTGTCTTATACTAAAACTAATTCTAGTTGTGTTCACATTTCTTGATTTACCGTTGTCGATGAGAGTCTATTTTTGTTACGTTGTACTGGATGCTATGGCCGAAAGTTTCCTGAGCAAATGATTCGACAAGCTCACCAAGAATCTCGGAGGTGAGGTACAGGTTTCCTAGGGAGGTACAGGTTTGAGCATGTCCTTTTCGAGCGCTCCCCCCTTCCTGCGCTCTTTTGGTTTCACGGATCCCAAGTGCAATTGCCTGCACGTTACCGTTTCCAATTTTACCCGATGCAGAAATCGGATCTCACTTAGGTCGCGTCCTACATGAAGTCGGGGTCCAAGCAAATGCAAGAAGCCAGGCCCATGTCCGGATTCACACGGCTCCAGCCCCTGAATCCGCTTCTCGCTTCCAAAGTCTCGGAAACTTTTCCATTTACGCTTCTTTTCCAGAGTGTTACTCGGCCTGTTCTGTCTTTCTTATTTTGCACTTCGAATTCCCCACTCGTTTCGCGCCATTTTATTTTTTCCCATGGTGCCGTCGCACTCTAATTCTCTCATCTCTCAAGCGACATAGTCTAATAAGGAAAAAATGTAAAACTCAAACGAAAAAACTGAAGAAAAAAAGAAAAGAAACAAAAACAAAGACAACACGCAAATAAGCCGTTATTCAGCACTACGTTGACATTGCCGTATTCGAAATCAGCAGTAATTGATTTTGCCAGAAGGTTTCTGCTCTGAGCACGTTGATCCCGCTTAGAAACAACAAAAACCCGACCATCCCGGCACCCAAATACTTGATTGAAACTGTGAGCACAGCGCCCAAACTCTAACTCAAATATCAGCCGTGATCCTCCCCCCGCCACTCTTTCATATTTCTTTTCTTTGGCATATATTTCGTTACAGATGTCCGAGTTGCTCCCTGCCACGTCAAATGTGCTGTCGCAGGTGTGCAAGAAATGCAACAAGGTGATCTTCGAGGGCCACGCGTACGAGCTCGGTGAAGATCGGTGGCACATCAACTGCTTCAAATGCTTCAAATGCGAGAAATCCCTTGGCTGTAACTCCAACTTCTTGGTCTTGGGCAACGGCAGTTTGGTATGTTCGAACTGCTCCTACAGCTGCAAGCAGTGCGGCAAGAAGATCGACGACTTGGCTATTCTCACCGGTGATCAAGCATATTGTTCGAACTGTTTCAAATGCCGGGTGTGCAAGCTGAAAATCGAGGACTTGCGGTACGCCCGAACATCCAAGGGATTGTTCTGCATGTCGTGTCATGAAGAGCTCATCGCCAAGAAGAAGAAACACGACTTGAAGCGCAAGCAGATGGCTCTGCTTCTGCTGCTGCTGCGGCCCTCTCCTAGCGAAGAAGTGCCCAATCCTTTGCTTGAGACCACGGCCTCGCCCCTAAACTCCGTTGCGGGCGACATTTATCTGCAACGCAGTCCGTCACTGTCATCTCTTTTGCATAAGCAGCTTCCTCCGAACCCGGGCTCGGGGGTAAATGGTTCGGGCAATGCCCTTACACTGCCTCCAAGCACACGAGGTTCTGGAGGGCCTGGCGTTGCCCTGGAGCCAGGTTCTTACTTCGTTCCTGCCGCAGCCTCGTCTACGTCGACATTTGAGTCTGCGTCTAACCAGGCCCACGGTAGCGGGCAGGCTCCCCAACTAAGTAAGCTACCCAGTCAAACCTCTGCGTACTCGGGATCACAAAACCTAACGGGCTCAGAGAAAACTCAGTCCCTGGGCCCTTCAAGCACCCCTGCGGATTCTCAGAACATCCACTCCTCCGATATCGAAGAAGTCAACGACTCAGATGATGAGCTCAACCTTCGGAAAATGCATAAGAAGTTGGAACGCCGATTCAAAAACCTGACTGAGCCAGATGGCGCAATCTTGGAACTTATTGACTCCTTCTCAGCTCCTAACACACCTTCGACTATCTACAATGATCCTGAATTGATCGCCTCGCTGTTGTCTCAACAAGATATACCTAACCTCACAAAGCACGATGCCACCAGCATTCCTTCACCCGAAGTCTCAACTCGAAGCAGGGTATTCGACCCCAGAAGGGCTGAGCATCCTTCGCCTCATAAAAACATATTTCTTCTTTCGCCCAATCAGTTCCACGACCGTGAGTTCCACAATACCCAAGGAATGCATAATAACTCTCTTGGTAGTTCGTTTACAGGAGAAGACATCCAGCGCTCTCGGTCCGCAGCTTCTTCCCCAATGGCGAAGGTTAACCGCCAGGCACGAGTGGTTGAAACCAATGATGAAGTCTCTGCTAGCGAGATACCTATCGATACAAGAGCTGCTGACGACAAGCATAATGACCTCTACTCAACACCTAAAAAATCATCCATCTCATTACAACAACCAATTTCGTCCCCTCCGCCTCGGATGGCCTTGCCTGAAGTTCCTTCGACTCCACGGACAGACAAGAGCGAAACTGTCCAGAGATTTGATTTTGGTGAACCACGCGGATTGGGCTTTGAGGGTGTGGATATGCAGAAGCCTTCTCGCTCAATGAAACCTGCCACTCCTGCTGTTACTAATTTGGAAAATATAAGTTCGGGTGATGCTGATCAAGCCGATTCCCATAGGACTCCTCCTAGTCGGAAGCAAAGCGTCAGGAGTAAAATGCTGATCAGACATAAACGGTCAATTTCTAATGGCCTGAATAGTCTCACCAACAAGTTTGGGATCTTTAAGGGCAAAGATGAGAGCCCTGCAACCAAAGGCCACTCGCGCCATGTACTGGAGGGTTCCGCAAACGGCCAAGCCTACACTACACCTCCTCTACCCTTGTCTTCTCCTATGTCACATGGATTTCTGAGGGATCCTCACGCAAGATCTACTTCGGATACCCAATTTCTTTCAAGCATGGAAAATGATATTACTAACAAAGACTTCGAAATGCGTACGATTAAGTTTGAAATATATCAGCTAGATAACCGAAGACAAAATTTGTTGGTTGAAAATATGAAGCTCTCGTCGGAGAGAAATAAATTGCTCGAGACTATAAACCTTCTTCAAAAGAAAGTTGCCACGGAAACAGAGGCCCAGGAGATGTTAACTCATGAAGTTGAATCGTTGTCGTCTCAAAGATCACAACTTATTGAAGAGAATCAACGACTAAAGGCGGAGAATGATCTGCTCAAGGAAACATCGTCGACGAAGAGTCGAGAGCTCAATAGACCTGATTCAAACAACCAACGCACAAGCCAAATTTTTGATACTTTTGGAGAGCTATATGAATCAAACAACGTTTCAGATACTTTGGTGGATGATAGCGCTGATACGCAGCGTGCCACTAGACTTAAATTCTGGCGTCGTCCAAAAGTCACAATCACTAATACACAACCGCAATCTTCTCAGGGAAGTGGTCAGGTGCAAGGATCCATTCCTCAAAGCACCAATCTGCATAAGCTAGGGCAAGCGTTCTCTTCAAACCAGCTTTCGAACCAGAGCCAAACAACGGAAGACTCCTCTGGAGCACGAAAAGCGCTAAACACATTCATCAGCAAATCCCGCTCAACAACAATACTTGACTCCTTTGTTAACGGTGTGAACAATGGCAGTACTGGATCACAGCAAAACGACGCACCACTTTTGACTACATCAATACAAAGAAGAGCCATCTACGAAAACGAGAAGGTTCCTCTCATCATCACAAAATGCTTGGAAGAAGTTGAAAAACGTGGACTAGATATGGAAGGTATTTACAGGTTGAGTGGAGGAAATTCTGCCATTGTTGCCATAGAGAACGCCTTTTCAGCCGTTCCTGCGAACGGGACACACGATAGAAAACACATGCAAAAGATTAACGAAGCATTGAGCGGAGACATTAACGCAGTGACGAGTGCATTCAAGAGATACTTGAGAAAGTTACCGGAACCATTGATTCCCTATTCCGTCTATGATAGTTTTATCAAAATCGGGCATAGGAAAGGTAGCGATCGTGAGCTCTGCAATGAGTTCACCTTGCGCGTACTCAACCGGCTTCCGCCAGCAAACAAGCACGCCATGTACTTGATTTGCAAGC
Organism: Metschnikowia agaves; assembly: GCA_963678735.1. Classification (NCBI taxonomy): domain Eukaryota; kingdom Fungi; phylum Ascomycota; class Pichiomycetes; order Serinales; family Metschnikowiaceae; genus Metschnikowia; species Metschnikowia agaves. The sequence continues at coordinate 79,039 of CAVMBV010000011.1, read as the reverse complement.
ACCTTGACCAGGTAAATCGCAACAGCAGCGTCAATCGCATGAACTTTAAAAATCTTTCTGTTGTATTTGCACCCACTCTAGCACGCGACCCATCAGGGGAAAGAGAGATGGTTGATATGGGACATCGCAACGAGGCCACAGAATTGCTCTTTTCCAACTTCTCGGTCATCTTCGCCGAGTACGCAAGGTCCTTGTAATAGCAGGCAATGTATGGAAGTTGTTTCTAGTTAAAAATACGTATTCCGCTTAATGAACATCTTTTATATTCGGATCCAGGTACATCTCGAATCGGCGAGTACCCACACGAAGAAGGTGCTCGATGACATTGAATTGCTTCTTAGGAAGCTTCTGATACTTAGCGAACTCGTTGCGTATAAAAGCATGCCAGTGAGGACGTGTTTCCGCAGGCTTGGTCCGTATGCAGCGTACACAAGCCCGGTACAACTTAAGAACGTCTCTCTGAAGTCCAGAGAGACGAGCCATGCTTAGAAAGAAAAATGGTGCAAGAGGGCACAGCAGGTGCTTGGCAGAGGCGATGTAGAGAAGAACCAACACGTGCGATAAACACGTGCACGAAACACGTGACAGAGTCTCTCCGATCTGGTCCTCTTCTACGCTGCTTTCGGAGCGGGCTTATCTATTAGGTAAATATATGCAAGTCAACACGGTTGTTCCTTAAGCACCAGTGAAGTCGGTCTCGCCTTCTCTGGCACAGGATTCCTGGGAAACACCACACGTGCACTTACCCTTGAACCGTTTGCCGCAAGCGCAGGAGTCGTCCGTGGGCGGCTGGGCATTTTCAACGGGAGCCTTTTCGCAGTTACAATGCAAAGCAGCTTGCTTTCCGCAAGAGCAAGTGGACTTTTTAGCACAAACACATTCAGCAGCAGAGCAAGCCATCGTTACACCAATTTATAATACTTTTGTATGGAGGAGAGACACTTGACGTGGAGAAATACGCAGCGGAGGCCTTGAAAATGTGTTGGCGGGCTAGCAAAATAAATAGAGGAAGGTACGATCGTATGGCTGCGATTCTTGGCTCTTTATACCAAAGAGCGAGCACGTCGCACACCAAGTTAGAGATTATGTGCGTGACGGTGCAAGCGGCTCAGCCAATGGGGGAGCGCGCAAAAGTCAGCGAACAGCTGGTGCAAGCCGCACACGAGCACTTCGATGTGGGCATGGCGTGTTTTTATAGTGGGACAGAAGAGCCTAGAAAAACGCGCGGTGTCCAGGTGTTATCTGATGTGTTTGATCTTTCTTCCTTCCCGAGACATACGTTCATATGTAGGCGTAGCGAAAATGAATTTGCAGTCGTTTAAATTTGCAGTCGTTCAAATTTGCAGTCGTTCAAATTTGCAGTCGTTTATCATCTTACAAAAATTAATTAGCTGAAGACGAAGCCAAAATCCTTCGTTTCATCGACTTAAGCCTAAGCCGTTGCATCAACCGTTGCATCAACATTACGCATTAACCTTCTCCTCGTAGGCCATCAGAGGCTTGCCCGACTCGTTGTCATCATCTCTTTCGTCGTTTAGGTCTTCCTCATAGATGGTGTCTCTGTCGGTGTCGAAGTCTGCACCTCTGTTCTCCGGACCGAGAAGGACCATGATAAACACATATCCGAACACACAGGCAATGAAAATCGTCATCACCTTGGAGTAGTCATAGGCATGCTCGCCAGTAACAGTGATAATGGGGAATCTCTCTCCAATCGTGCTTTCGATAGTCGACGAAGCGGACGAAGCCAAGTTTCCTAACTGATAAGACAAACCCACCACCAACGCTCTGTTTGCCGGAGGGGAAAGCTCCGACAAGTAGATTGGAACCACACCCCATGCTCCTTGCACACCAGCTTGCATGAAGAAAGCACCAGCATCGATGGCGGTGCTTCTCAAGTAAGCCCAAGGGTAAATCATGGCAGCTCCCAAAATCACAGCACACAATACAGTAAATCTTCTACCGATAAAGGTAGACACATGTCCACAGACTGTACCTCCAGCGATAGCGCCCAAGTTGGCCACGACATTCGTAACCGTCCGTCTGTTGAGCCCAAACTCAAGCTGTTCCTCAAGAAGTGTAGGATACAAGTCCTGGGAGCCGTGGGACATGAAGTTGAAGCCTGCCATCACCAAAACGCAGAAAATCAAAGTGATCCAGTAAGTCTTCAAAACGCGTTTAGTCTCGTCAGACAACTGGTACCACTTGAGGTCACTGTGCTTCTCTCTGCGAGCACGGGCCTCGGCCTTTTGGCGGCGGTAGCCATCAGTTTCAGGAAGCGACAATCTCCAAATGATAAAGAGTACTGGAGGACCCGCAGCAAACCAGAAAAGTGCCCTCCAACCATGAGGAGAGTTGTATGTAATTGCTCTGTTGAAAACCACAGCCACAAGATATCCGAGAGCGTAACCTTCCTGGAAGATACCGGACAAAATACCTCTGGCAGCGACGGGAGTGTCATCCAAGGACGTAGCCAAGGAAAAACCATAAACACCACCCATGGCAATGCCGAAAAGCGCACGAACACCTAAAAACTGGCTGTACGTCTTGACAAACCCGGTGGCAATCTGCAACACAACCAAGAGCGACAAGTTAATCACGTACGGCCATTTTCTACCGTAGCGGTCACCCCACCAGCCGAAGAACAACGCACCTACTGACCTCAACATGAGCACCAACGTCATGCCCCATGTGATGTCGGTGACCGTCACACCAAAACTGTCAGCCATATTCGAAGTATTCAAAGAAACGGCAAAATAGTCCACGGAGTCCCATACCCAGGCAGCAAAGCCCATGAGGAAGAAATTCCAGTTTCTCCACGTCACGTACTTCAACTCCCGGAATGGGTTGAGAATTTCGCCCCATGTATGCTGTGCCCGTTCCTCCTTAGGGGGAATAAGAGTGGAAATTCTGGTGGCAAAGTACTTTCGGATGGATTTTGAATCGAGTTTGGGTGGTTTCACAACGTGCTTGTTGTGACTCCGGATAAACTCCGAGTGGACTGAAGACGTGAGCGAACGAGACATTCTAAAGCTGAACTGTGGAGGCCAGGAAATCGAATGCCAGGTGGAGTAGAAAAACCGTGGCAAAATTCTACGGCTTCGGGGCCCTACTTATAGCTTTGCCCGCGGTGGCTTCGATGCGATGGTTTGGATGCATCTTATGCCGCCAGTCCGCCTGCTGAGTTTTTTTTACCTTTTTTCTTCCGATAGTCCTTCATCGTATTCTGATTGACCCCACCTCACTGCCGCAAGCGGCCTTGTGTGCAGGAAATCGGCGAATACTTGCACAACTCCGTTTCTATACACAGGCGTGCGGTGGGGTGTCGTTCTCGGAGAACGAGCGCTCCACCGTGCGCGAAGTTTTGACAGTGACAGTGCCAAGGACTTTGACATTTTGATAGGTGCTACGCTGAAAGCAGCGGGGATGAGAGAGAGAGAAAAATGAAAGTAACGGCCCAGTAGAGCTCGGAGCGAAGAAGGAAAGAGCAAGCCAGAAAACAAAACTGATCAGGAAAGAAAAGCACAAAAAAAGCAACCAGCCAAGCCCAGGAATATCCAGCAACTCCCCATAGCAAAAGGTGGAAAGGAGTAAGAAATAAGAGAATACCATGTAAAAAAATTGTAACATTCTGAAAGCAGACATGCAATGCGCGCTTCTAGTGAGCGACAGCACACTCTGATTTTTCCGTACAGTGCGAGATTATCCCGCTACGATAGCCCCGCTTAACCACGCATATTGAACAGTGCCGGGTTTCGAGCCAGCGAATGAGAGCCATTGTCTTCAGCCTCTGAATGCTTGATTTGTGGGGAGCTCCAAGGACCTGCGTATTCTATTTTTTGCCGTGCTCTCCGTAGCCGGCCTTGCTTGTTACTTTCTGCAAGTTCATGTATGAGTACATGGAAGGCACAGTGAACATAGACAAAGTATGGGGAAAGTACGGGGAAATACCGATGGATTACAAATGGTTATTACCCAACGGTTGCTGCAGCGGTTGCTCTAGTTGAAAAGAAAAAAAAGTGGGTTTTGAGCATGTACAGAGGGAGGGGTATTTAAGTGGAGATGTTGAAGAATTTCATAGCGGAGATGCCTGTGGAGGGACCACACTAGGCACTGGAGATGGAGAGAGTGCTCTCGTATTACGCGTGTACGAGTGTGGACAAAGCATGTACTTTGCAGGATGTAGCAGCTTGGCCTGTGGATAGTGTGGGGAAAGCACAGTAGGCTATGTAGATAGTGGTACGATAATGCGGGACAACGGAACATCACCATCGTCAATCTGGGGTCAATATCGCGCCCCGAGTTAGACTCGTAGTAGTGATCGTTCATCTAGGAGGTTGTTATTCCCTTGAGCCGTCGTTGGTGACTTTCCTTGGGTAATGTGGCATTACCTTCAGAGCTCTTTACCAATGTGTTCGCTTCGACTCACTACACAGTTTCTGAGGTAATGTTTGTCATATTCAATACTTGGCCTACGTTTGATCGTTGTTGATCTTTCCCTGCATTAATTTCCTTGCATCTAGGTTTCTGTTTTCGTTCTGTTTGGTTTCTTTGGTTTCTTTTCGTTCTCTTTTCGTTCTCTTTGGTTTCTTTGGTTTCTTTGGTTTCTTCTCGTTCTCTTCGTTCTCTTCGTTCTTATCCCACCTAAGCCATATAATCCGCAACAACAGGACGGTGGTCACTCATATAGTAGCCAAATTTGCTCTGCAACACATGATAGCCCCTCCATTTGGCCTTGGTATCGGCCCAAATATAATCAATAATGGTCGCTGCCTCTTCACCGTTGAACGAAGTATACGTTTTCGTGTACTTGTCCCCGCTATCACCTACAGTGCGGCTGTCTTGGTAGTCTGTTGCGTTCAAAATTGCATACGGCTCGTCTGTGGGCTGAGTGTTGAAGTCCCCACATAAGAACGAGGGCTCCGGCCCGTCTTCCATTTTGCGGATAATCAATTTGATCAGTTCTCTCCTGGCCACCACGCCTCTGTGGTCAAAGTGCGTGTTTAGCACTTTCACAGACTTACCATTGTACTTGCTCTGCAAAACGACCTCGGTGACGATCCTCTCCAAAGCCGCATCCCAGCCCCGGCTGGGATGGTCTGGCGTTTCGCTGAGCCAGTATGTTCTCGCAGACTTCAAAGTCCAGTCCGCCGTCTTGTACAATATCGGTGCGTACTCTCCCGCCTCCTTGCCATCCGTGCGGCCAACCCCGAAGTACTCCCAGCGAGAGTCGTTGTTTAACGTTTGCAAAATGTCCTCGAGTTGGTTATGCAACACTTCTTGCAAGCACACTACTGCATGGCTATGGTCTGTGTTGTTGATGATGCTTTGTGACACGAGCGGCCACCTGTCCTTCCAGCGCTTTTCACCTGGAACTGGGTTCTGGTTGTCGTATCGAATGTTGTGGGTGTAGAGCCGAATTCCAAGCGAAGGCCCAGTCAAGGACCGCCGCAAGAGGCCCGCCAAAAACACCAACACCATAACAAACATCACTAGCGCAGCTAAGCTGACCTTCTTCGTCTTAGATGCTCTGTGGAAATGAGAGTCATCGTCAACCAATTGGATAGCCATCTTCTAGGATTTTATGTAAAACAAGCTCGGTCTGTTCTGCCTCAAGCACAAAATATGGGCACAAGTCTCCGTGGAAACTTTGTACCGGAAACTGGTTATTGTTGCAACTTTTACAGTTGCGGCCTTTAGAACGTGTCTCGACAGTATATTAGCCGGAATATCTATCCAATGTTCTAAGGTATACTCTTGATATTCCATGCACTTCCGAGAGGTGAGGCTACTTGCGAAAAGTACGGGGTATAGGCGAATTGTGGCCCGGTAGGCGGCCCGAACCCCAGTGTGCCGGAAACATTGGGCCCGGCAATATGGGCCAAAGACACGTTTTGCTTTAGCTTCACTGGAATTTTTGTTCTTTTTGTTATTTGTGTTCATCCCATTTCATTTCAAGGCGCAGTACTCTATTCAGCTCGATGTTTGTTTGCAACTTTACCTTGCGTTCCGTATGGTGCTTTCTAATTTGATCCCGAGGACCAGCCGACAACGTAGTTGTATTCCCTGAAAGCATCGTCCTATCTTATTTCGTAGGCTAGGTGAGATTCAGCCTCAAATGATACTTATTGACGTCTAAATATTTACACTTAGTCTTCTCTTGTTTGTTAACGAATCTTTTTCGTTCTGCTTTTGCCCGTAGCCACTCCCGTACTACCTGTGATGCGTGCAATCATTTCAGCCTCCGTGGTCTTTTCATCTTCGCTGGCTTCCTTTTCGGTCAGTCTAGTGCCCGAAGAGTTTGCGGATTGAGGCACTTGTTTTTGGTTGTCCTTTGAGGTAAGGAAAATGAAAAATAACACGTTGATGGCTCCAAAAACAAACGTGAATACAACCAAGAATGAAAAACAGTAAACTGCAAACCACACCGGATGCGCCGTAATGGCCCCCAAGGGATCTATTTGGAAATGGCTCCAGAGCGAGGATGCACGGTGGAACTCGTTGAAGAAGAACTTCTTGATCGGTTCCACAAAGGCCAGATCCTCATCAACAAAGTCCTCAAACGTCTTGGGCGGCGCACGTGGCTCGTGCTTTGCCTTAGGCTTAGTGTCTTTGTAGTTTTCGTTCTCCAACTCGAGCTGAGGCAAAAAAGTCTCGTTGCCGATCTTCTCTGCCTCCTCTATTGAATGGCCCAAATATATATGGCTGAACATTACGCCTGTCTCCACAGACCACACGTCAATGCCAATGCCTGTAATTGGCCTTAGTCCATTGCTGGCCGACGCCGCATATTCTGGGTTGTTCACAAGCGGCGCCTTCCACACGCCCTTATAGTTGGGATTCTCCATCGCCGGAGGCATCCATTCGCCCTTATAGTTGGGATTGAGTTTCTTAGGAGGTTCCCACTTCCCACATCCAAATTTGCATTTGGGGTTGAGAATCATAGGAGGCTCCCAGGCACCATCCTCTTCATCGTCCCATTCAGTCGGCTTAGAAGCGTCCGGATCAGGAATCGACTCAGACTCATTGTCGTTCCAACCTTCAGGCTTTTTTACATCAGGGTCATCAATCCACATGGTGTTGTAGAGCTCATCGTAGTCTTCTGGCTTTTCAACGGAGTCATCGAAAACCAACGGCCGGTCGTCCCAGTCCTCTGGCTTTGTAGCGTTGGGATCAGGAATTTTTTGGGGTACACTCAACGGTGGGACCATTAAATTTGGCGTGTCAACCAAGTTGCCTGCCTTGGCTACGCCTCCGTTGACGCGAAGTTCCATGTCGTAGTTGGTCCGAATAATCAAGGTATACAACGTGGATAACGGCCTCATTGACGCCATAGGCGGTGTTCTTAACTTGCTGGGCTCGTCATCGCTCGACTCCTTGTGGTACAAGAAGTGCACTCTATTCTCGCTGCCGCAAATGTCGGGGCCAAACATGATCTCGTATCTTGTGGAATCGGAAAATGAGTCAGAGTCAAATTCCGATAAGAGCTTGATATACGAGCCTCCGCAGCTGATACCATCTTGGAACTTGACTTCGTACTGAAGCACCAAGTCCCGGTCTCCAAAGACGAATGGCTCAGACAAGTGTTTGGAAATTGCGTAGTATTTCGCCTCCGACTTCATCACAAGACCCTTTCTGCCTTCAGCACCAAAATACCTGTGGGCTTGTTCTATAGCCCACTGCCCGTTGTACAGCAGTCCATCGTTTCTGAGTGCTTTGGAAGGCACCCAGTCTGACAGTGCCAAATCATCGTAGACAAACTGGTCAAAAAAACTACCTTTTTCCAACTGTGCAGTGCTGTACGGCGTGAAAGTCAATGCTGACGAAAGTGGCAACGTGAGTAATGCCCAAGCAGCAGCTCGCATCTTCTGTATAGTTGTATACCTTGTTTGATGATGACGCTTTGGTGACGATTTGGAGAACTGGCGTGCGGAAAGTTCCGTCGCATTCGCACAGGCTACTCGAGGCTGGAGCTCGTTAGGCAAGAGATAACGTTGAATCTGGCGGAGAACGAGAAAGGAACCTTCGAAAAATTCAGCAGAGGGAAATGGATAATCTAGAGGGAAATAAGTATGTATGTTGTTTGGCGGCTAAGCTATAAATGTAAGTAAACCTTGTTTTCCTTGAGTGGTCTACGGCAAGTACTGACCCATTCCATCTTGTCAGACATCACACTAGTAATGCATGTATCACCAGAATAATGCATGTGCCACCAGAATAATGCATGCTTGAAATGCTGGGTGATAACATAGAATCACGATTAAAATACAATAAAGTTCGAACCCGGTATGCTGTTTGCACAAGCTCTGCGGCTCCAGCTCTGCAGCTCCAGCTCTGCAAAACACAACACCTCCAGACAAGTCTAATTGTCGTCTTCTCCAAGCACAGAAAAAATGTTCTTCGGTGCCTTATACGTGCTTGTGGCATCAGAGCGTGAGCTGACACTGTCAGCCTTAGAAGCATCGTCAAAGAACTGGCGCACGTACTCGTCCTCAGCCTCTCGCTCGGCCTTCTCCGCTTCCTCAGCTGCACTCTTCTCTTGCTGTTCAGCTAAAGCATTGCGAACGTTGATGGATTTGTTGATCTGATCCCAACCGGCACGTCTTGCACCTTGGACGTAATTGGCCCGGTCAATGCTCTGCTGGATCTTGTTCGCTAAGATGCCTTCAAGTTTGGCATTTCTCTCCGCACGGTTCTTCAATGTGCTGTTTAGCTTCTTGCTGCCCTTCTTCTTGATCTTGCCCAACTCCATCTTGCGAGCTAGTAGATTTTCGTTCTTGATTGTGGTTCTGATGATAGACTTTCTCACCTCGTTGTTCTCTTCCTTCGGAAGATCCAGTAGCGCTTTGGCCTCGCCCCCAAGATCGACTTCACCCCGCCGAGCGGCACGGCTATGTTTAGAAACTGTCTGTTAGTAAGGCCGGCACACGAGAAAACTATTCCAAATACAAACCCTTTTTCGCCATTGCTGTTGAAGGAATCGCCTGGCCCATCTCATCGACCGCACTTTTCAATGTGCCCACGTGATCGCGGCCTGGTGATGGACGTTTCTGCTCTCCGCACATCCTCCGTCCCTCTCCCACGTCTATCGGAAAGTCCTCCACCAGCTCATTTTCGCCCCACCGGAAAGTTCCTCGCCATGAAAGTCCCCCATTTGCGCCCCAGCTCCGACGCTGATATGCTTGCCGCCAGTGTTCGTGGCGATATGCCACACGCTCCGGAAACGCGGTGGTATCTATGACTTCGCAATCCACGTTGGACGTTCCTCGATTCACGTCGAACGCAACGGCCACTCCATACTAACAGGAGTGCTTGGACACGCAGAGCATACGCACGACAAATGTGTCTCTCCTGGTGAAAGGCACGTTTGCTTTTCGCTCGCTAGCGAAGCTCTTGCCATTGTGGATGACGGGCCTGTATTAGCCCGGGCCTTTGTAGATTTGATGGATATGTGCACGGAGGAGTTGGGCGTGGAATCTTGCTACATCTGTCTTCCAAAGGCCAAAAACGACGTGCTTGCCGTGGCCAACTTCCTTGTAGCGGCTTGTGGATTCCGCCTTACTCTGTGTTCCCAGCATGATGCGCTCGACTGGCTTTGCCTTTGCGCAGACCTCGCCTGAACAATGTTGGCAGCTAAATACGAATACGATAAATCAAGCATCCGCCTCTCTGTACAAGCACCTGCCGAACAGACAAACGGCCCGTCGCCAAGTGACAACAGTGGTCACGTGACCGAACCACCTCGTTCGGCGAAAACCCTATCGCACCGTGCTGCCCACGCCAAGCACCTCGGACATGTTTCGTTTTTCACAGAGATTGCAGTCTTTGGGCCGACTGCCGGCCGGCGTCTCTCTGGCTTTCAGAGCAAGCTTGAGAGCAAACTCTGCGGCGACGACTGCCGCTGCGCCCACAGCCATGCGCCCCGTCAACTTGGACCGTGAATTGCCTGACCCATTCTTGGACCAGAAGAAGAACAAGCGATACTTTATAGTCTATGCAATCGGTGTCACTGTGAGCTGTGCATTGATCTTCAACTACGAAAAGACCCGTTCGCCTATCATCAACTCGGTGATGTACTGCTTGCGGCGGTCGGAGTACGCCCAACAAGGCTTGGGGTCCAACATCGGCTTCGCTTCGTCGTGGCCATGGATTTGGGGCAAGCTCAATGCTGTACAGGGAGAAATCGACGTGGAGTATCGTGTGAAGGGCGATGCAGGTGCTGGGATGTTGAAGATGAAGGCGAACAGAGAGAGCAAGCTTGTGCCATTTGATGTGAAGCAGCTTACGTTGGTGATGGATGACGGAAGGTTGTTTGATTTGAAGACCGATCCTTCAATTGACTTTGAACTTTAGCGAATGTACATAGAATGAAACCTGAAACATATTTGTGTTGGGCTAGCTTTCTCTCTCTCTCTCTCTCTCTCTCTCACTGTACGCCTTCCTCCTTTCGTTTTCGTTTCACTTTTACTCTCTAGAAAATGTCTCTGCAAACAAGTCCTTTTATGCTTATTGGCTATGGCTGGTCTTAATGAAGCCTCGAAACTGGTGAAAAGAAGACACAAAAATCCCCAAAGTTCCAGTACGCTACTGAAATTCTCGAGTTGAATAAGCAAGTCCATGATCGATAATGAACAGAAGATCGAAACTCATTGGGTCTATAGCGAGCTTTACCCACTACGAAATTTCCGGTTCATCATCTAGGTTTCTTTTAATTTTAGTACAAACTGATCCTTCCCCTTTTTCCTTGGTCCAATTCATTCGCAAGCCCATTCCCTCCGCAGTGCGCCTCTCGAGATCTCTTAGTGTTGCGACGCCGCATACTGCGCGTGCTGGAGTTGGCCACCACAGCCACTCCACAGATTAGAAGAATAACAAATCCGCCCGGCAGAGGACGCGTTTAAATACTTTTCAAAAATGCAGCCAGTTGCATTTGTAAACATTTCCGTGAACACACCGGTTTCGGTGGCCAGCATTCGAATTGCTGTAGTACTGCGCCACGTGCAGGGAACACTACCGAAATTAACCCGGAAGGATATTCAGGCAGAAACACACCAGTAGATGTGCGGCTATGGAGCTAAAATGAACCAAGGAAAGGCCCTAACATCAGTATAGACTCCATGGGCACCAAGGCCGAATTAGGACACAAGATAATTCAAAAGAAAAAAAAAAGAAAAAAAAAGAATAAAAATAAAAATAAAAATAAAAATAAAAATAAAAATAAAAATAAAAATAAAAATAAAAATAAAAATAAAAATAAAAATAAAAATAAAAATAAAAAGAATAACAGAAAAAAATCACAAAATTAAATACGTAACAAACTGAGCCAAGCCTCGGGAAAGAAGCGATACAGGCTCAGAATTATCCGGTCTATCCACATCCGCTGGCGCTATTGCTGTTTGTTCGTCGCGGCTCCGCTGGGCATTTTTCCCGCTTCCACCTTTTTTTCCTTCCGCTTGTTTTCTCCGCAGATTCGCTAACACCAGCTTCTCTGCCCGCTAACGCCCGTATCCACAGGTGCGAACAGAAAATTCGTCGCGGGGAGAAAAACCAGAAATCAGACAAGTGCTAACCGGTGTTGGAAAGAGCAATCACACAAATATTTCACACAACATTGGAAAGCTCTATCACAGTCTTGGCGTGGCTCACTCTCTCATCTCCGAGCCTGGGCGATTCAAAGCTAGTTCTACCATAACTCCCTTCACGTTTACTGCCCCGGGGATAGAAGAGCTTCGTCTGTCAACAGAAAGCTTACACATATTGGCGTGAAACTTGGGTGCAACCCGTCAAACTAGGTTCAGCTTCTGTCTTCATCAAAGCAAAACTCTTCAACAATGGCATATAATCAGGGGTTGGCTGTCGGGCTTGCTATAGGCATTCCATGCTTCTTGATCTTGATTGGTCTGATTTTCTTATACAGGAGACACAAGCGTATCCAACGCAAGGAAGATAAGGAGGACGAGTTAGACGTCGAATTACGGGAGAACGGTCTGTTTAAAGAATTTGGTGAGGCCCTCCACCGGCCATTCCAGCCGGAAGCGACCCCTCCCAAAGCAAAGCAATCCACTGTGGAAACCGACAATACTGTCGACAAGTCTTCGTGTTCGGCGGATACGGGGTCTGTATCAAATTCGAGAGAAACGTTTTCCTCTCAGACACAGTCCTCGGAGAAAAAGAAGTCAGTTTTGGTCCCCGTGCCACCCGACTCACCACTAGCAAACCGCAATCACACAAAGTCCAATTCTGCTTACGAATTTTATGACACTTTCATTCCCATCATGCCTGCCGATGCCAGTGATCACAGGTTTTCTCAGCCTCCAAACATTACTGGGTCTGAGAGGCATAGTGTGCACAGCAACTCGAATGGCAGCCTTACTCAAGGTGACAATCTGAACAAATCACTAGACAACTTGGCCAAGCAGCTACAGAACCCCCAATTCTTCGAGAAGCTTCCGTCTCGTGCCTCAACCACATACACAAGGCCACCGCCTGGCCGAATGCTGCATGCTAGCTCATTCAACAACTCTACTTCTGATATCCCAAATTCTAATCCATACGAACATGGCGGAATTAATGATAACTTTGTTGTCGAAAGACTGTCGCCCCAGAAACATCCCTATCGTGCAAAGGTCACTGGCAACGGGATTGCTGGTGTTAAGGGTTTGGGTTTAGAGAACAATTTTGATAACAACATAAATCCCGATGCAAATTTCGGCCCGGAACAAGATGTGGTGTTCAAGTAGATGCCTATTTGACGATCTCATATACATTAACTAAAAGATAAACCAAAAGAGAGAAGAACAGAAACATGGAAGGTACGACGAGAAAAGATCAAACATGAACAAACAGAAAAAGGAGAAAAAGAGAAAGAAAAGAAAAAGAGAAAGGTTTTGCAACGTTAGGTGGGAATAGGAGTCGCATACGAGAATTCCGAGAAGCTCGAATTGTCCTTTTGGCTTTTTGAGATACACCCCGACATCTTCGATTACCTTCATATCCAGACAATCGATTTAGCTCTTAGGGTTTTAAGTTGTATCCTTCTACAATGGACAATCTTTTGTCGCACCATATACGTGGTCTGGCTCAACAACGAACTACTGCTGATAAAACTCTTCTTTAGAATATTCATATGTCATTCGCTTTGTCTCCATGGTAACCTCGTATTGTATAAACATTACCACTGTAGGGTTAACAGCTGCTTATTGGGAGTATTTGGATTGTATTCTCGTTTAGCTTTTCAATATTTCGTGATATTCCTCTATTGCCTTGATCTATGCGTAATTTCATTGTTTCTCTGATTGCGTGTTTACTTCATTGCTTATATTCTCTTTGTATCAATATGGTGAAATCCTTCGAATTTCTGTTTGTTCTTTGTTATCGCTAAGAATGCTTCGTATCAGTTGTGATATTGACGCTGCCCATGATTCTTCAGAGGATGGTCCTTCGCTCCGTATTCCTTGCTTATTTGAACATTGGATTCGATGATATTTTGATGGCATATAACATTACTATTATTAATATATAACTAGAACACATTCAGTCATTTATTATATCTCTTTAAGATTCTCTTACGAAGTCCGACTCTTTTGATACTACTTACTATCAGCTATAATCTGAGGTTGCATTTATTATCAATCTGACATTGTAAGACCGGTTATGTAGTATACATGTGTAATTGTTGGAAAAGCTTGTTGACTGGAGTTAAGTTTCATGAAGACCATTTCTTGTTCTTCCTTCCAAAATATTGTTTGCATTGGCCTGTTCTTCTATGTTGGTTTTGTTTTAGACGTATGCCCTTTCTCTCAGATATCATCTTCGTAATTTTGACTTTTGGATGTTCACTTGAATCATGTTTTTTGTTGGTAGTATTCCGTTGTATCTTCCACAAAATAATCAACGAACCATCTTTTACTGGGTGACTTCTGCAGTAGTCGGTAGTTCCTTTGTGGGGGTGTTGTACTCTTTTACTATGGCTTCAGGTTCCTCTCTATTTTGGCCATTTCGGTATTTTTCTTCTAAGTACCATGTCAAGTTTTGGAGCCACTCATCCCTGTCTCTATTGGTTCAATGACATAAGCAAGAGTTGTTAGTCATTTCAATACGCTTCTTCATTATAATTCGATGTATGTTACGAGGATCTCGCGGCCGGTAGCCTATTTTATCTTTCATACTTTTTTCTTCTCATCCAAACCACGCTGTCTTTTCCACCCAGCCAATTCTGTGACGTGGCCGCTGAACTCCTCCCCATTATATACTTCCAGCTCATGGTACTGTCTTCTGTACTGCACCGATATCTGCCCTCTATGTTCTTGCGCTCCGCGCTATTCTCCGCTTTGCTTGACTACTGAATCATCGAAAAGCCTAGAGCTGTCCGTTTTATAGCTGGGTCAAATTGAGCAATGATGCGTTTTATAGGATTCGGGCCCAATTTGAAGCATGTTTTCCAGCCAGCACAGAGAAGCTTTGTAGTGCAAAGTGCATCTATCTATAGAGCTAGCCTACGAACCCAGTCGTTAGCTCGCCCGTACGCCACGTACAAGCGATTTGGCAACTCAAACACTAACCATAATCATGTTGGTAATATCTTGAGAAATCGGTATTTCGTCTACTTTACAGGCGGATGCGTGGCGTTCTATCTATACAACTTGGAAGAGGCTCCTTTCACACATCGGCTCCGTTTTATCTGGATTCCTTTCTGGTTGGAATCTAGGATCGGTGATTACTCGTACTCCCAAATCATGCGGCAATACGGGAACCACTTGGTACCACACTCGGACCCTGCGTACGGCCAGGTCTCCAGGGTTATGAACAGACTCTTGGCCAGTGCAATTGCGGGCACGAAAGACCCTAAACAGGCGGCGCAGCTCAAGTCTCTAAAATGGAACATCAGCATCATCCGAGTCACCGACGTGAATAGTGAGCCACCCAATGCATTCATCTTGCCCAACGGTAAGATCTTTGTTTTTTCGTCGATCTTGCCCATTTGCCAAAATGAAGACGGCTTGGCCACTGTGCTAGCTCATGAGCTCTCACATCAACTCGCACACCATTCCCTGGAGCAATTGAGTAAACAACCGTTCTATGTCATATTATCAACCTTGTTGTATGCGGCGACGGGAATTTCCGGATTCACCGACTTGTTAATTGCAGGCATATTCCAGATGCCGGCGTCGAGGGAAATGGAATCTGAGGCAGACCGCATAGGGTGTGAGTTGATGGCCAGACTGTGCTTTAACGTGCACGAAGCAGTCAATTTTTGGGCCCGGATGGAAAACTATGAACAGCGCCTGAAAACATCAACGGGGCTCCTCAACGAGTTTCTTTCTACCCATCCGAACACACCCAAGCGGATCCATGACATCCGCCTGTGGATGCCTGAGTTGGAGTCAATCCGCGAGTCCTCAGACTGTCATCTGTGGAGTATTTTCCAAGATGCCCAACGGAACTTCTTTGCACGATGACTGTTTGACTCTGCGTATGTACTAGTATAGGTATCCACAATACGACATAGGTTACAATGTATTACGATGAACTTACTTCCTTTTATCTGCAGCTGTCGTGAGTAGTGTACAACGTTGATTTCTGGCTCACAGTAATCTCTCTGGTTTGGAAAACATTCGGTATGGCCATGCTTGCATGCCCATTCTATACGTCGTTACCAACTCTTCCAGTCCGGGTTGTTCTAGTAATGCCACTTGGATCGTGCCTAGGCGGTTGCGATTTCGGACATTTCTGGAGTCAAAATACGGTACTGAGAAGCATATGAAGCTCGGAAACCACTCTTCATCACGAGCATCCTCGGCCAGAACTTCTGCCTTCAGAATAACAAACGTTTCAGGCTCCTGTTCCACATGTACCACCACTTGCTTATTGGTATCCAAAAGCGATTGTGCTAGCGGGGATCTGATTGAGTCACTGTCACATTTGGTGACGTAATCTATCATTTTACGCTCTACAAGCGGAAGCACTTGGTTTTTCCACGAGTCATATTCGTTTTCTATGCCTTTCATCACGTTGCCAATGTCACTTTCATCGTAGTTGCGAACGCTGATGACATCTCCATCATTTCCGTCTTTCGGGGCTGTTTTCACTAGTTCCACCGCCGCTAGATACTGAGAATGCTGAAATTTCCGAACTCCAAAGTATGCTGCCACAACAGCAGGTGGGACCACGGTCACGAGCACATCGGGGTGGAAGTTGATCGCGCTGAGTGCCACTGATATGAGTCCTAGCGATAGCTTGGTGGTGCTTGTCACGCCATGGGCCCAGAACACCGACAACGGGGACGTGAGCGGAGTATACCTTTTGATCAGCGGGCTCGAGTAGCTGCGAGTGGCCAAGCGTACGCTTCTAACCGCGAGATCCAGTTTTCGTGCTATCATTGGGGCATCAGTAGTTAGCGAAATAGCAGAAGTGGGTTATTTTCAAATCAGAATCAAGCAATAGCGCTTGTTTTGGGGCCGGTGCAGCTGTATATGAAGCAGTAGTGGGCTGGTGGTCCATTTCTGCAGAATGCTCTGCAGGAACCACGATGCGATCACTAGACTTTGGCTGAGGTTAATTCCTAGTTTCCTCTGACTTGCAAATTAAATCGTGTATTTAGCTGTTGTCGCTACTTGTTCCACCTTCTCTTCACATTAGTGATTCAACATGGGCCGTGCCGAGATAGGAAGCGCAAAGCACCAGTCAAAACAGCTCAAAGCTTCGGGGCTTCAGAAACTCCGGTTCTACTGCCAGCTCTGCCAGAAACAGTGCCGGGATGCCAATGGGTTCAAAAACCATATCAACTCGCCATCGCATACGGGCCGCATTTCCAATTTGAGCAAGGATGGGAAGACCAAGTCGGTGATTGAGCAGTATCTGAAGCAGTTCGAGGCTGATTTTCTACGTCTTTTGCGTATCAGCCACGGAACGAAGAACATCAACGCAAACAAGTTTTACCAGGAGTATATCTTGAACGATAAGAACCACGTGCACATGAATGCTACAAGGTGGACGACATTGACTTCGTTTATCAAATACTTGGGGCAGTCGGGAAAGGTCCGTGTGGACCTCCCGGCAGATAGCGATGATGAATTCAACCTAGTGATTAGACTTGTGGACGGTGTCTCTGACCTAAAGGGAGACGACCGGGAAAAAACCCTCCAAACAGAAGAGGAACGGCTGATGCGTTTTTTAGATGCTCAAGTTGAGGCTGGAAAGCACTTCCAAGAAAACTTTGATAATCGCGAGTCTTCGTCTTCCCCTCGTACGCCAGTCATCAATACGGGACCAGTGTCCATATCTCTAAAGGGGCCTCTATCTAAGAAGCGGGCCCTTAAAAAGGCTTTTGGAAATGACAGTGATGAGGAATGATTCGATCATGTTATGGATAAATAAAAGTTACGTACTTCAAATGGATTTAATGATTAATGAATAAAGATACCACTACACGTACACATGCCAAAATGGTACAGGACAGATCGAACACCACACGTACCATGCAATTTTCATATGAAATTATACTAGACTTTTTCATAATATTCTGTTGGTCCAGTAGTTGGATCCCGGTATCAAGCTTCAAAGACGCTCATAACATAGAACGTACACATCCCGAGAATGCAATTTGTTGAGTTCAGGTGAATGAACACTGCCGTGCTGGACATTGAAGCGCACATTATCGTCGTCAAAAAAACACCAGAGTGGATCCAGAAGCATATCTCCACCCACCCCTCCTGACTTTGCCTTATTTACCAAGGCGGTATAATGTCCACTTTTCAACGTTCCGTAATGGTTAATAATTCCCGTCAAGTTGTAATATATGTCATGGTTCAGGTGGTTGAATTTCAAACGCAATGGATACACAATGTCTGTATTCAATTTGTCTGTAACATTCATCATAGAGAACCGCGAGAGATGAATAAACATAACCTGTGGTAATTTGATAAAGCTGAGCTGTTTGATGGATATTGAAGTGGCCACGCTTGGTCCAGACGAACTTGACGTTTTCTTCGAAGGTGACTTGCTACGCTTAGAGAACCTTAACAAGCCGCGTTTTGGCTGAAACACCACATCCATCGGATTGGGTTCTTTTTCTTTTTCCGAAGCCGATTTGTTGCAATTAGGGCACTTCCATGCATTCTCACCGGTAAGTACCTCGTCTTGCGTATAATAGCGCAAACAATCGGTCAAGTCGATACTTTGACTATTGCCCGCTGGAATGGGGAGCGAGAGAATGGTGAATGGGCTGTAGCTAATGGATTTATGGCCGCATTTGTTGCACACAAGTTTGCTCTGTACGTGTCCTTGAAATGTATCGTTCATAGGTGATTCTCCCTCGTGATTGACGAGTTCTTTGTACCACTTCAAGTATTCTTCTTTATCTCGCGAGTTCACAGTGATGTCCCACTTACTGAGGTAATCGATAGTGTCATCGTTTGGCTTAACAGCCATCTCCTCATGCAATTTATCTAAAAGTATCAATAAAAATTCTTGTGCATCTTGCTGCTCAAATGGGATGTTGAAGTCAGGCCGTATCGAAGAAAGCACGCGTAGAAATTTAGTCGGAGCAATGTTTGCCCCACCGTTGGCGTTGAAAGTTGAAATGAGACCCTCCATCGCATCGGTCAATGGACTGGGCCTTCTTGATTTCTTCCGGCCCAAAATAAGTCGATCAAAGGTCTCTAGACCAACCAATGTCTGTACAATCAGGTTGATGTAGCATGAGGAGCCCAAATTCTTGAGCCCACATACAGCGTACACTTTGCGGGCCCCGCTTTTAGAATGCAGATGCATTGTACCATGACCGTTACTCCCTCTATTCTGCCCCTGCTGCATCGTCGCATGAGATAGAGGTGACATTTGCAGATAACCATGTGCCGGTGGGATTGGAGGCTGTTCGGAGCGTCCGTTTGAGCCATTGAATCTTCCTATAGAGTCAAGGTTATGGTTCACATAATGTGTCGGTCTCATATTATTGTTGGTCTCGTAGTTGCTTCCGCTGTATTGAATGTAGCTCAGAGTATCGATTTTGTTCTGTCTTGCATCGTAGCGAGAACTATAGAGATCGTGGTTTGTGGCTGGTTTTCTGAGATTTATGGGCGCCATTACGGGTGCCCCAAAAGTCTCCGAGCGGAATTTTGCAGAAGTAGTGGGTGGCATAGTCGGGTTGTTGTGTGTTTGATGCTTATACTCCAATGCTGGGTCTGATGCAATGTAATTTGCCGCAACTGGAACTGGTGGAACAGGAACCGGGGGCGGTGGTACTGCGGGTCGCAGATACTTGAGGTCATTCTGTGAACGGTGTCCAGGTATATGTATATCAGAGGGGCTGACGAGAGGATAGGGTGTGGCTGTTGTCCGATGAACTTGATGGACGACTCTCGCAGGGGCATCATAATGTGCTACAGAAGCTCCCAGACCCTTGCTTCCAAACTGCTGATCGCTCTTTAACATTTTTGGAGATGGCGGTAGCAGCAGAAGGTCTGGGAACCGGGAGTTGAAGTCAAACAAATCATCGTCGGGCCCGGATGCGTGCAACGGAGACATAACAGATGTACCATTTTTGTGTGAAGAATCCGGAAGGTCCTGATTTTGCACATTCTCCACAGGCAGGTCTTCTTTGTTCTTTAAGTACTCGATGTACTCATCAAGCCACGTATATAGCAAGTTCACGTCGAAATTAAGCAAGTGTTTGGAGTCAAGGTATTCCAAAACCCATGCACGGATCGATGGGAGGTCTGCACCGAAAGCATGTTGGCCCAAGATATCATCGGAGCGGTAGAAATTGTGCAAGTTCAAATATATAATGAAGTCCTGGTGCGAGGACTCCATGAACTTGTCAAAGCCGTTGAAGTGCACCATGATGAATGTATTGACAAAATAGTTGAAGATGAGATACAGCCGCACGTAGAGCCGAAGGCCCTTTTCGGTGGATCTGTTGGCCGTCAGCTCCTCGAAAAGAGATGCACATAGGTCGATCAAGTCAAACACCGACATAGAAGATAGCAGTTTGTCGAGTTGGAGCGACCGGAACTCATGGTTAATAAGTGCCATGTATTTGTTCCGGTCTGTATCGCCCTTGGTAATTCCCACGCCAGCACCATCCGGCAGTCCTCCTGACTGGATCCTGTAATCAGTACCGGAGGTTTTAGGGAAATCCCATGTCCCCAGTGACATTGGAAGAGCAGACTGATTTGGAAGATCTGGGGAATGCGTGGCTTGTGTTGATAATGCGGTAATTGATACAGGGCAAAAGGGAATTGGGGCAAAAACACTTGGAAGGAGACTGGGCGTTTTCTGGAGAGCTTGGGGCCGTTTTCTACTTGTTCCAGCCTTTTGTGGGGGAGAAACTGTTCTTGGTAATAGATCACCTTGGCATTGAGGCACAAAGGTTGTATGGCGGACATTGATGCGAGCATTGATGCGCACTACGCTACGTTCTAATCTACCGGACAGTAATTCATAGGAAATTGAATATGAGTATAAAGTTATGGATGAATATCGCCAGGTATTGAAATGAAATGTCGTCACGGGGGAAAATAAATATAAATAAAAAGACAAGGATAGGATATGCAAATATAAACGTAAGGCTTTCACGCGTAGGCGCATTTCTTTCGCCAAATCTGCTCCGGTTCCTGCGTCTACGACGGATTGAACGGAAAAGTGCCAAACACATCAGAATCCTCTGATATTTCCAGTGGCTCCATTGGCTCCATTGGCTCCATTGGCTTGTCTCGCATGTAGAAAAAACCATGGTCATACATATGCTCCTCCTCTTCGTCGTCAACGAGCGTTTCAGGCCGAGGTGTCAAGCTATTCGACGAATAATGTAAAGGGTGATGTTGCGAAACAGGCTGCTTTATCGTAGTGAGTCCCGAGACGTTCTGCAACGCCTCCATAGCTTCAATGGCTCCCTGGTGACTAGATTTCGTAGCCAGAGTTCCCTGATATGGAGCATTTAGATAACTCATGAGCAGGTCGCGGCGAGCAGCGTCAAGCTGGTGGACACCCTCGAAAAGTTGGTTCCTGGTATTGTGCTGAGAAAGCTCTTTCTGGTGACGTTTACTAGAAGGATCGATTGAAATGTCAGCATTGCGCTTGAGGAATTCGACTACGCCATTCTCCCCCATCTGCGTCAATGGAGTCAACGACCGTGATCTAGGCTTATAATCATTCTCTTCGACTGCCTTTGCATTCGACCCAGTGGCTTCCGGGCTTTGCTGGTTTCTATGCTCATTGAGTAACTTGAAAAGGTCCGACTCTTTATTCGCGCTATCACGCTCGACGTCGTATTCTGTTGAGTTTCCTTGTTGCATTTCTCGTGGTCCTAATTCATGATGATAATGATGGTGATGATGGTGGGTGGTGGTGGCTTTACCTGCAAACTCAGGTGAGCCAGCCAGCGAAGTGAGCTTAGGGACTTGTGCCAGTGAGGGAAGGTAGTTGAAATGTTGATGTCTCTGTAATTGTGTTTCGGGCGCTGTAGAGTAAGATGATAATGGTTCAGCAGAAAAATGAGAGGTAGACCTGCCACGAAAGTCGTGTCCCACATCGTTGAATGCCAACCCAATCTCATTCCCGTAGTTTCCAGTATATCTGTTCTGAGTGGAATGTCGTCCATAGTAATGATGCTGGTGGATAGTTACTTGCAAGCCATAATGAGCTGCACACAGCACCAAATGGTTCGCAAGTTGCTCTGACCGTATATTTCCACCGTGTGTTAGAAGAATTCGAAGAGGATGATCCGTGGGCAAGCTTGTGTTTGAAGATACAGTGTACTTCCATTCGCTGGCCGCCGGGCCCCGCAGAGAAGAGTTCTCTTGTTCGCAGTCCTGTCTTCGCCAATTTTCAGCTTTAAATGTCGCCAGTTGTGCCCAAGTAGAATTGCCACCAATTGATCTGATATCCAGCTGTCTGTGTGTTGTTCCGGTGCTTGAGGCATCTGCATTTCCGTACTCTGTTGACTGCGGGTTGAAGCGAGCCTCACTTTTGGTCCCCGTGTTAGTTGATGTTTCTGAAACTACTCCCTGAGAATCTTCCACTTGCACATCAATGTCCATGAGCAGATCTGTCGCCAGCGACACATCCCCGCCCGGTTGGTTGAGGGGGTTCCCAGCACCCATGCTGGAGATTTTTTCTGATATCAGCAGACTGGCCCGGCCACGCACCACCGATGTCACTAGGTTTCTCCAGCGGTTCCGGCAAGTAAGTGCTGGCCTTCCCAGGAACTCCAGAGCAATGGTTTTCCATTTGGTGCCGTTTTTAGAAACCAACTCTATTAGGTGCAAGTCCTCCGCCTCAGACCATGGCTTGAGACGATTTCGCACATTCGGGTCGAGGACCTCAAAGTATCGTTTCGAGCATTGGTGCTCGGTCCTCCCTTCAATTTGGTTCGCCACCTGCTGCCATTGCTTCCCATATTTCTTGAACAGTTCGATCAATAACTGGTCTTCCTCGGCGGTCCATTTGCCGCGGCGAAGATTGGGATTCAACGAAGACGTCCATCGTTTGCGACAGTCCTTGGCCTTCCGCTCCCCTTTGAATGTAACTGCAACGGCCTCCCAGTCAATATACTTTGCATTCAACGTTTGGTCGGCCTCCTGTTTTGGGTACAACTGTTTGAGTCTTTCCAATAGCTGTTCGTCATCTTGCTTTAGCCAAGTTTTTCTGGAGTCCCTTCGGAATGTCTGTAGCCCAAGTGATTCTGTGATAGCTAAAGTGTCAATCAACTGGCTGCCCTTGCTGATGGGCTTTCCTGGGTACCCCATACTTCGAAGGTCTCTGCAGATAGGGCGATGACTCTGCCCAAGGCAGTCATGGAGAAACAGGACGTTGAAATGTCACGTGTGTAGCTGGTCACGTGTGCGGTGTTGTGTCTCCCACCGAGTTAGTTCGGGGCATAGCAGTGGGGCCAGAAATGGTGCCTATCAAGGGACATCTAAGAAAGCAACAAAAAATCACAGTGAACTACTCACAGCTTGGAGAGAGCCTCAAGCACGGACGAGCAAGTAACGATGTTCGCACACTTCTTTTGGCAGATAGTGTGCTTTTACAAGTTCAATCTTGCAAGCCGTTCTTTATTGCTAAAATGCTTCTAATCAAATTTTTTTTCTTTTTTTTTTTCTTTTTTTAAATTCTGTTCCCTCCGTCTATTTCTCTCTAATCTGCTTGTTTTCGATCAATCGAAGCAAATTACGTAACAACATAGCAATTGTAACCTTTCCGATGGAAGGTACATACAAACCAGCTTTTTGCTTGATTTCATCGTTGAAATTCTTAGCACTTGAAAAATTGATAACCACGGCTCCATTGGACACACATTCAGTAGGAAACTTGTAGGCGTCTGAGGGAACGCCGGTGATAATGACATCACAATGTGGAGCGATCTTTTCGAATGTGTATTCCTCTGAGTTCAAGTCCTCTACCTTGTGTCTCTTCATCAGAAGGTCAGTACCACGGGTGAATTTCTGAATATTGTGAACATCCACTGAATACACGGTGGCCCCATCGTTGGCGAGGAGCGCTGCGAGAGGCCGTCCCACGATTTCTGAACGATTCACAACCATCACCTTCCGCCCATACAATCGATTCCCATAGTGCAAATGTTTGTTATACACTCCCAAATATTCAAGGATCTTGACCATGGCCAACGGTGTGCATGGCAAGATCGACTTCTGCTCATTTGTGGGTGGGTCCAAAAAACGAACATTATGGTATAAATTGTGGTAGTACAAGAAGTTCAAGCCCTCGACATCCTTCTCCGTGGATATAAGTTGTTGGAGGTACTGATCCTGGTTATCGCCGAAGACAGGGAAATATACCATAATCCCATTGACTCCGTCGTTGTTGTTTGCATCGATTATTGCATCCTCTAACTCATTCTTATCCACGCGGAGCAATTCGTACGTGAAGCCCAAAGACTCACAAGTCTTCTCCGTCCAGTTGGCATACATCTGAGCTGCAGGGTCTTCATTCGCGAGAAAACCAACTAGCTTCGGCTTGAATGCTAAGCCTTTAACTTTGGACGTGATTTCACTGAGATATTCCTTTGCAATGGTGGAAGCCAAAATGGTCCTTCCAGCGGGTTGGGACATGTTTCTTGTACGGAAGAAACCCACAGGAGACTAAGTAACACTGCCGGGTTGAATCGGACGCGTATACACGGCACAAAGGAAAAAAGAATGTGTCAATCAAAGCAAAGCGATGGTCGGTGTATTTCACGTTTGCAAGATGCTCATCCTAATAATTAATCAGATGGAAATTATATTGCATTATTTAGTGCGGAGTGCATGAAGGCCGTTCGCAGTCAGAAAGCTGCAGTCATCGGATGCTAGCAGGTTATCTTAGGGAGGTACAAGTTCAACTAAAGCACTGATAGAAGGATTATTTCGGTTGAAGTTCTAACGTAGACGAGCACCAGCATTTTTGTACAAGCTCTGCCAAATGAACGCCTCGCTGAGCATCAATTCTATATCCTTTTCGTTCCACGTGGATGTAGGGGGATTCTGGAGAAATAATAAAATATCTTGAAAATCCTTTTCTTTCAATTCACTACTGAATTTAATAAGAAAGGCTGCACACACATAAATGTGGAAGTTATTAAAGCCTAAAGGCGTTTCACTCAAGTAGGTATCCCACATGCGCACAATGAGGTCGATCGAAAGTTCTCGCATGAGCAAACAGTTCATCCATCTAAATGAAAACTGTATGAACTGTACGCCTTCATGCTCCAAATGTTGGAGCAAAGGTAAATCTATTTTCAGAATCAAGTCCTGAAGATCATTCACCTGCTTGATGATCCCTGGCTGCTCGTGGATATAGTTATCGGTGATGTTGTCGAGGAGCCTGGAAATGCACCAATAGCTGTCAGCCTCGATGATAGCTGTCACCCGCAGAGAGAGCCTACTCGGATCAAAGTTCTCCCAAGATAACAGCTTCAACTGCGGGTCATTGTAGATTTCAGTCTCGTGGGGATCACTGTCGTTTTCATCCAATAAACCCGGAATGAAGAGTGCAGAGTCATCATCGGCACCCTCGTATTCATGTGCACGCTTTCTTTGCAACTGCCATAAATAGTTATTGAGGAAGATTTGGTAGAAAGGTGTGCAGAGGTCGTTGATTCCTTGCACATATCCGCTTGCAGGATGCCTAATAGCCCATAAGTACAATATTTTGCGTAATGACAGCTGTGTCGCCTCGTACGAATAAAGCTTGAGGTTCTGGTTGGTTCTTTTCACATCGATATTGATTTGATGGTAGAGTTGCTTTTCCTTATTCACTGAATTGTCCCTATTTTTTGAATCAGGCATGGTTGTCGATGCGGCTCCTGCTGCTTCATTCAGCAAGAACTGCGTGCTGAAATTGCTTAGTCCTTCCAAATACTCTTGTCTCTTGCGCTTGAGGATCGAGAATTGTCTGGTTTTGTTCGTTGGTAAATATCCCAAAAGCAACTGCCACGTTAGTGCTCGCAATTCTGAGGGAATGCCATTCCAAGAAAGCTTACGCAAGTCCTGAATATTCACTGCACTTCCGTCGTCCACTAGTATCTTTGTGAACTTCGAAAACCTCGACAGTAAGCGATTGAGTCTTTGTACTTCCAGCTGTGCTCGTGTATCATGGGAATCCATCAGGTTTTTGGGCCAACTTTCACCAATATAGCTTCCCAGTTGTGTTGACAGAAGCACTAAGTCCGGGTGTAGCAGATCAAGCATGTCTGATGCAGAGGGTGGCCGAGCACTAGAGTTATCACCCTTCTGAGTGGTAGGCTTATCAGGGGTGGACTTCTCTTCGAGTTGAGCATCCCAGTCATCATCCAAATCGGCATATTTGACTTTGCGTGTAGTAGACCTCAAGTTGTCACCGGAAACACTGGACACGTGTGATTGCAGGAGGAACATGGGCGATGGCAGCGGGGCATCTGACCTTGAGGTGGACCGTTGAAGAGGCAGCATATTCCTCACAGAGCTTGACGAAGATATCCGCTTTGGAGAGTGTCTGGATGGCAACGAAAAGTCGCTCAGATTGAAACCAGAACCATTCTTGGGAATGGTAGATCCGCCTTGGTCGGGGGAGTCGTAGCCATATGCCATGTTGCCATAAATGCTAGAATTAATCTTCCTGAAGTCATCTGTTTGCACTCGCTCTTGCTTTGATTGCAGCAGCGAGCCCATAAGTGAAAGGTTCTTCAAAAATGACAGCAAGTTTTTTCCCCTGCCGCCGTTCTCTCCAAAGATGAACTCGTTGTTGCTCTGGTTATAAATCTGGGACATTTCTGGCTTTTTCTTAGGCATCATGGATATTCGAGTTTCGAACTCAACAATTAATTGTGCCTTAGGAACTGTTCACCTCGGTAAATTAGATCTCTAGGCTCCGGAGCACAAACTGTGGGGCCTGTTGAGGTGCGCCGTGTTGCTCACACAAATTCGGTTATTTTGGAGGCCAAAGCTTATCAGCGTAAAGAAACTCGTATCGTAGGTACCTCTTCCACAGTCTATACTCTTCAATGCAGTGGGTCGCCAAGATAAAAAAAAGAAAAAACTAAGCTTTTCCCAGGATTATGTCGGCCTTCGCTGTCATACTAAAATGAGAGCTCACCTCTAAAGTTGATGCCACCTGCAGTCCGATCTGTTAAGAGGCTCTCTTTACGGTTTAGACTTAGGTGTAAAATTCCAAGTCTAAGACTACGGGAAAAATCTTGGATTTCATAAATACGGTTATAATATTCTGCCAAAGCTCTATACAACGGGTCTGTTTTAGTGGTAATACACGGGTCCATTGCGCACAAGTCTAATGGCCCTTGACCTCACCTTTTACCACGGTAGCGCCTGGCTTCAACTCTCTTCCGGTCAAATGCAACGTGCCATTCTGGGTAATGTTTACAATCACTTCCAACTTAGACTCCGGCTTCAAGTCCGTCAAAGCCAACTTAGCCAACAAGTCGCCCACAACATAGACCACTTCACGTTTGACCTCAGGCTCCGCATCAGAATCAGTCTCAGAGTCGTCCTCCTCCTCGGAATCTGGCTGAGCCTCGATCACGGTCTCCTTCACTGTTCTCTTACCCTCATATAATTCTACTACAACGTCCGAAGACTGGCCGTTGGTGACGTGAATAGACTTCTTGATTGGGTAGGCAGTCTCGGCAACCAATACTGGGTGGAAGTTGCCCTCGGCATCCTTGATACCGATCGGAGCCTTCAAGTGTTGAGTGTTGAGCACGTGGGGCTGGAGTGATTCCGCAATCTCTTCTTCATCAAAACTTTCCACCAAAGCAGCTTGCAAAGCAGCACCTCTGGTAGACAATTCCTCGGGTGTGGTGGCCTTGGAGTCCAAGGAGGGCGCAACTACAACAGTGTTTTCAGGAAAGAGGTATTGCACGTTTTGCGCCAACTTGACCACGTTAGCGCAGCCTCCGGCAAGCAAGACCTCATCGATATCCAAAGTTTCCAAGCCTGCCTTGGCAACAACCTTATCGACGAATGCGGCCATATCACTCAAGGGCGTTCTGGCTGTTAACTCGAACCTCAATCTGTTGAGGTTAGCAAGGAAGTCGTAGCCATCGGCCAAAGATTCAATAGAAAAGGAGGATGACAGCACGTTAGATAATGTCTTCTTGGCGACAACCGACTCGGCCTTCAACTTAGCCAAGGATCTGGCATTGTTCCTTGGGTTGGTCTTGAATTTCTTTTCGAATTCCTTGGCAAAGTGCTCTGAAAGAGCCTCGTCCAAGCGGTCACCTCCCAACTTGTGGTTATGTGCGGTGGCCAAGATCGTCATGATACCGCCTCTGACTGCCACTACAGCTGCATCAGAACGGATCCCTCCAAAGTCGGCTACCACATATATCTTGTCTTGGGAAAAGCGGTCCACACCGGTTGCGGCGGAGTATGCTGTCAAGTGTGCCAACAAAGCAGCTGACGGTTCGTTGATGGTCTGTACCACGGTCAAACCAGCATCTGCAGCACTCTTGGAAAGTGCCTCTCTCTGGTGCTCGTTAAAGTCAGTGGGAACGGCCAAAACTGCCTTGTTCACAGTCTTGCCAAGGTAGTCTTCGGCGGCGAGCTTTAACTGCCTGAAGTGTCTGGTGGAAGCTTCCTCCACGGTAACGAGCTCGACAACGTCATCCTCTCTGACGATGTTGTAACCCACTCCGCCGTTTTCCGTCTTGATAGGCGTGGCTCCGGCCTGGGACACGGACAAGTCAACGTCATCGTACTGTTTGCCGATATAGTCTCTGAAGTTGATGATGGTGTTTTTGGCGTTTCTCACCAACTGTGCTGTCGCTTGGGCACCATGGTACTCGTCAAGTCCAATATACGATAATGCTGATGGGATTGCTCTGTCGCCGTCAGGGTTGGCAATGACATCGACCTTTCCCTCCAGTGTTGCCACTGCGATGGACGAGGACGTGTTACCGAACGTGATACCAATTACGCTGGACATTGTATTATCTCTGGTGGTGATGTGGTTTTTTTTTTCTCGATGAGAGGATGGTGCGCTTTTTTTTTATCGCTACCTCGCTTTTTTTCTTCTTGCGCGCTGGCATAATGCGGCAGTATTTTGCGGCCGTTTGCAACTTACGCCGGGGCAATGCACTAGAAAACACAAAAGCACCACCAAGGGACAAGCCTTAAAAGCCACGCAGCAACCATACAGAGAAAGGAAAGGGGCTCTCATTTTTCCCAGAATTTATTCGAGACTCTCAAGGTTCAGAGTTACACCCTTTCACTCACACGTACGAAAATATGCCCAGGCGCCGCATTGTCCACTTCGACCAGAGAGGCGAGTTAGCCTTCTCCAAACAAGTCGATATATGCTTCTCGACCGAGCTCCCAGAATTTTCTCGTGTTTTGACAAGTGATCTCAATCAACTAAAGAAGCGATTATCGGCGTTAGCGCTGAAGTACCCCGTGGTGCTGCTTCCAGGCGAAGACAACTGCACCAAAGGCACCATAGCCGATATCGGATGTCGAAATGCAGTCGTCGAGTTGGTCAGCGGTATATTCACGGTGATGAAGAAGAGCGAGCCGTACTTCCGGAAGTTCGAGGGCGAGATTGCTCATTTCAAACAAGAATTGCCTGAGCTCTTCGAGGACTACAAGGCTCATCGCGAGCTTCTCAAATCGGCGTATCACCACTTTGACAATTTATCTCTGGAGTGTAAGGAGTTTGTCAACACCGAGAATTGCTTCCGTGCACGGTTTCATTACGACCAGGCATTTAAAGTGCATAGTGTATTGCTCAAGAATACAAGGGAGTGGCAGCGCACGGTCAGCGGACACATTCTGGACTTGACTCAGCTTTTCCTGCTCACGGAGTTCTCCGAAAAGCTCGTTGCATTTGTCAACCTTGTACACGAATATGTCTACGCCGTATGCCAGGAAGAAGAGCTTCTCTGTATGATAAGGCAAATACATGTTCCGGGCTTTAAGTGTGAGGGCCACCACCACAACGCCGTCAAAAAGGCTTACGCTGGCATGGTCATGTACTACGAGCGGTTGCCCTGCCCCGCAGACTTGTTGCAAAAAATCCGGCCCATTGTTAACGGGCTTGGTATCCTACATAATGTTGCTGTGGAGGCTGAAGAGGAGTTGGTGTACTACTATGAGTATGCCTTGTTTCCCATGCAGCAGAGCTTACATCGTAAAATACGAGCCAAAGAAGCATCTTTGGGTGAAGGTTCACTTATCGACTGAAGTGTTTCTCTTGGCTCCTTTCTCTTTGAATTTGATACTACCGGTATCGTGTAGTATCCTACTACTATTATGAAGATTATTGTTGATGATGTTATTTCTATCATTCTGTTTTTTGTCGTTTTTTTTTTTTTTTTTGTTCTTCACCCACCCTATTTCGTTTTCCATTTACTTTCTTCAATTACCAGCGCGCGCTATTCTTTTTTTCAGGCTCATCTCGGGCATCGCTGATAGTCAATTGCATCGCTAGCCCATTTGAGATGAGGATTTTCCTGTCCGCCGACGAAACCGGAAATATCAAAGAGGTGCTTTGTTCTCGGGGCACGGACACTTCCAAAAAAGATGGCCAGCATCCCGAGTTGGTGCAGAGTATACTCAACAAAGATGAACACACAAATGTGCGAAACCGCATAGTGGACTTCGCTGTGTTCCAAGAAAAATGGCTCGTGGCTGCCCGATTGGGTGGCATAGTCAGTGTCTATGAGTATTACGGAGGTTCCAGTACACCAGAAGACAACTACAAACTTTTGCATACTTACAAAGTTACGGTCGATGCCGAAGACAAGCCTGTCGCACTAGTAACGTTCGACGACCATGGGTTCATTATGGTTGCCTACGAGTCGTCAAGACTTTTCGCCATAGACTTTGACGAGGGCCAGTTTGGTATTGATCCATTGCTCCTTGACTTACCGCCTCGCCAAACCAAGAAACCCATCACTTTGAGTGCGTTTGTACTGAACCCATATGTGCCTGGAGTGTTTGCATACGGAGGGAAGAATAACGATCTTCAGGTAATTAAGTTGTTTGACAAAACCAAGATTTTCACTTCGAAGGATTTTCATCTGGCAAAGTCGTGGAAGTCAAGGATTCTTTTCCAGGCCGAGAACGTTGAGCCAGATCATTTGGACTTGCAAGTTCCCATTTGGATTACCAATATTTTGTTTCTCAAAGACAGTCCAAAAAAGGGCTACCGCATAATTACTTCCACCAAATACGGCCACATAAGAATATATGATACGCTGAAAGACGAGCAACCTATTGATTCATTTAAAGTCTGTGATAAGGCAATTCTATCGTTGGTATTTGCAACTGAAGCGCAGGATGAGATTATCATTTCCGACACACATACATTTGTTGCTCGGCTATCCTTGACGGCAATTGACAAGAAAGCTCATCGTGTTGTCTCCGCCTCAGCAGGGACTTTCTACAAACCAAGCTTGAAGCTTTTGGGTAAGTACTCTGAAGGTGGAAACACTGGGGCTATTCATGGGATCGACATATCGTACAGTTCGGGGCTTGTTGCGTTTGGTGGTCTAGATCGGTATTTACGAGTTTTTGAGATCGAAAGCAGGAAACTTGTCATGAAAGTGTACTTGGGAACTCAAATAAGTGCGGTCAGAATGATTGAAGAAACTGAGGGCGACGTGTTGTCAGACAAGTTAGAAGAAAAGCGAGTCGATGATGAAGAAGAATTCTGGAAAGAACTCGAAGAAGGTAAGCAACCTGACACCGAGATACCCGCCATCAAAAGACGAAAGAGAAATGTATGAGAGCTATTGGAACAAACGGTTCAGTCTCGAAATCTGCAATACATATCATATTAAAATTCAATAATGTCGTAAATTGAGAAGAGAACTGAAATGTGCGGCGTGAATTTGTGCTTTCTTGGTGTTGTTGTGACACTGCAACCAGGTTCATCTACTTGGTGAAACTCTCTGCTGGAATATGGGTGGCGTATGAGACTGACTGCCGCTGCGATGTTCTTGCCGATTGCTGGTATTGATCTCGCTCATGCACTTCCATTCGTTCATGTAAGTGCATTTCCACAAACGGACCTTGCCGTCGTCCCCAGCAGAACTTAAAATCGTGCCTGTGGCATTCCACTCCACTTTCCACACCTCTTGCCGATGGTCATCTAGCTTGGCAACTACCTCTATTTTCAAATCACCCTTTTCAGATTCGGTTGCTTTGAATATACGAATGTATCCGTCTTTACATCCTGTAGCTAGTAGATGATAGCTCCGTCCCATGGAAGGCGCCCAGCTGATCGACCGGATAAGACCGTTATGTTCCGGAAGATTGCACAATTGCACAAACTTCGGCTTGGTCCCCGAATCTTTGTCTGGTTCAACATTGTTGAATTTATCAACAGCCCGTGAATCAGCGCCTTGCTCCGCAGAGTGCGGGTCGCTAGAAGAAGGGTCCTCCGAAAGTTTGGAGGACGTATCCGATGAGCTGAATATAAAGCCCTGGTCCAACGCAATGACAGCAAACTTTTCTGTCTTGGCAAACTTCGAAGGGCACCATTCAATACAAAAGCTGCTCTGGAGACTCTTGGCCGGGAGTTGCAGTGACAAGATGGGTATCTCAGAGGTCAAACTCCACACAGTCAAGTCTGCAGGCTCCATTGACTCGTATATACGGACGATCCCATCCAGACCCACACATGCTAGCTTCAAGCCGAGGTGCGATGGGGCAAATTGTACGTCGTAGATGGGGCCGTATGACTCCACCGCCAAAGTAGCCAACTTCATCCAACGGCGACCCGAGCCTTGAAGCTCGTCGGGCAACTCCTGCCAAACTTTGACGGTGCGATCGTGCGAACACGACGCAAGCATCTTGAAGCTGGAAAACTCCGGGTGTGCCCACGAGAGCTTAACCACCAGCGAGTCGTGAGCCTTCCACAGGTCGTTTAACACCCACGTTGATGTTGTCGGGTCAAGATCAAAAACTTTTATGTGCTGGTCGGAAGAGGCCGTGGCCACATGCTTACCATAGAAGTCGTACTTGATGTCATGGATCAACTCTTCGTGGCCAGTTTGGAACGCCCTCATTTGTTAGTGAGCCACGCTTGGTCTGAGCACTAGCGTAACTTTACTCTGGAGCGTCCACCGCACCCGTTCGCGCGCGCGTCTATAGTCGGGCTCAATACCACTGTGCCTCACGTGCGCGCGGTTTGATTGAACAACTGGCAAAATCGAACCTCTCTCAAGAGGCTGCTTCCACTCATAGTCCGTTTGCTATTTCCCTCAGGCTTTGTTCATTCTCAATCATACACCATCGGCCGTGCTGCACCATGCGAGCAGTCCTACATTTGGCCATTGTGGCCGCCGCATGCTCGCTCTTGCGAGTACGCAGCCCGTTAGTCACCGCTTGTGCCTTTGGCCTCATTGGGTTCTCCATAACGTCACACTTAGTACCCCGGCTTGGTGATAGTTTCATGCGCGTGGGTCTCCAGGGTAAAGACCTCTCCAAGCCGGGCCCAGTTGCCCCAATTCCCGAGGCCATGGGAGTGGTGCCCGCAGTCACGTACATGGTGCTCTTGGTGACAATTATTCCGTTTGTATTCTTCAAATATTTGGTGTCGTTTCTGTCGATGGTGACTGACGACGACTTGTCGGAAGTATATACCACGCAGTACCGTTCAGTGGAAAACTGTGATTTATTCCCGCATAACAAGCTTGCCGAATACTTGAGTGGAGCCCTCTGCCTCATGTGCACACTTCTCCTAGGCTTTTTCGACGACTTGTTCGATATCCGCTGGAGACACAAGTTTTTCCTTCCTGCCGTTGCGTCTCTCCCGTTGCTCATTGTGTACTACGTAACGTTTAGTGTTACGTCGGTGCTAGTGCCGCTGTTTGTTGCCAACCATCTGTGGGGAGGCTTTATTTTGCGGCTCTTGATGCGCTTCTTTAACTTCGCCAACTCGGTGGTAACCTGGGTAACTCGCTTGAAGTTTAGCTCACTCTCAAACGACTACGAGTTTTTTGCTGACTCGTCGCCCAGGTTGCTAGACTTGGGAATCTTTTACTACGTGTACATGTCTGCATTGTCAATTTTTGCACCCAACTCTATCAACATTTTGGCCGGAATCAATGGTCTTGAGGTGGGTCAGTCCATTGTGTTGGGTGTGATCTTTCTTCTCAATGACTTGCTTTACCTTCTTGATCCCACCGTCTCGATGGTGGAATACGACTCACATATGCTATCGGCCATTTTTGTCATACCCTTTTTGGGCGTTTCGTTGGGTCTTTTCCAGTACAACTTCTACCCGGCACGTGTTTTTGTGGGCGATACCTACTGCTACTTCAGCGGCATGGTGTTTGCTATTGTAGGCATTTTGGGCCATTTTTCCAAGACATTGTTGATTTTCTTTTTACCCCAAGTCTTGAATTTCATCTACTCCATACCACAGCTTTTCAACCTTGTGCCTTGTCCTAGGCACAGGCTCCCTCGTTTTGATGAGAAATCAGGCTTGATGTACCCCAGTTTTGCCACCATTACACAACAGAGTTCCGTCCGTTCGGCCTTCTTGAGGACATTATCTGTGCTTAGGCTTGTGCGCGTTGAGACCAACGCCGAAGGTGAAATTGTGCAGTTCTCAAACTTGACAATCATCAACTTGGTCTTGGTATGGTTTGGTCCCATGCGTGAAGATCGGCTCTGCGTGTTCATACTCATCTGTCAGTTTGCGGTGGGCCTCTCGATGTTGGTCATTCGCCACACCCTTGGCCCCTGGCTTTTCGGGCTTGAGTTCAAGTAGGCAAAGCAAAGCAAACTAAAACAAATCAACCCGACTTAAATTATAGCAAAAGAAATTATGCAGATTTTATAGATCCCATCAATGCATATGGCCACATGGCCCTGCCGTCTCGCCCCGCTCGCATCTGCGTAGAATGTTGTGGAAAAATCCAGCGAATATAATTCATCATTTGCAAGGCTGAACTATAGAACAGCAAAGCCCAATACACCCGACTGAACGTCCCAATCAATCGGAACGCTCCAATGGCACCAAAACCGGCTTCCACGACTATGTCTGGTCACGTGACGTGTCGGTGCCGGGTTTTTTTGAGTGCGCATCTCATCTGGCAAAAAAAGTCATCTCCCATCAGATTCTTCAAGGCAACGAGACCAACACAAATCCCCTCGAAATGGATATCGCGAAGCCCATCGGCTCGTCAATCACCTCGGTGGATTTTGCGGTCCTATCGACCGATGAGATTAGGAAGTTGTCCGCGAAACAGATCACTAATCCCACTGTTTTTGACAACTTGGGCCACACAGTCAGTGGAGGACTTTATGACTTGGCTCTAGGCGCAGTACTCAGAAATCTATGTACAACGTGTGGTCTTGACGAAAAATTTTGTCCTGGCCATCGTGGCCACATTGAGTTGCCGGTGCCTGTGTACAATCCGTTGTTCTTCAATCAGATGTATATCTACTTGAGATCTTCGTGTCTCTACTGCCATCACTTCAAGCTTGACGACATGGAAGTGCATAAATTTGCGTGCAAGTTACGGTTGATCCAGTACGGCTTACTCTTGGAGGCTCAGGACTTGGACAACAAAATCGCTAAGGATGGGTGGTCTAGTGCAGAAGCGGACGACGAAGAAAAGTCTAAGGTGTCGCTTGATCTGGAAACTAAGTCTCACATCAAGGAAAGTTTAAACGAAATGGTCGATTTGGCCATTACCACTGCTATTGACGAAGGACGGACATCCAAGTCCGGGCTCGTCACAGAAATTGTGGGAGAAGAACGCAAGCATACTGTTCACCAGTTCTACGAAAGAATTCTCTCAAGGCCAAAGTGTGACAGGTGTGGAATGTACTCGCCCACGTTTAGAAAGGATGGCATTGTCAAAATATTTGAAAACGCATTGACGGAAAAACAACTCTCCAACAACCGGGTGAAGGGCTTGAGCCGCCCAGAGGTGCTCAAAAAGAACTCGTCGTCTTCTTCGGCATCTATTAAAATCAGCAGCATCTCTCTGAACACAGGTTCGAAATACATACTTTGTGCTGAGGTACGTAACATCTTGAGAAACGTATTTTCCAATGAACAAGAGGTGTTGAGGACAGTCTTTCACTCACGCCCTCTCATGACTGCACCAGTTCCCGCTGATATGTTTTTCATGCAAGCATTGGTTGTTCCTCCAAACAGGTTCCGTTTACCTTCTAAGATGGGAGAGGATATCCACGAGAACCCACAGAACGAGCTTTTGTCCAATATCTTGAAGGACGCTATTCTCATAAAAGACATGAATGACACCATCGCGGGATTCTTCAACAAGCATAAGGAGTCTGTTGCAGAGCAGAGAAGAATTGCATTCAATAGATTGATGAATGCTTTCGTTGCCATTCAAAATGATGTCAACGCCTTCATTGATTCGGACAAGAACCAAAATTCCACTGCAGGTAAGGCGCCTAACCCTGGTGTCAAACAGGCGTTGGAAAAGAAAGAAGGATTGTTCAGAAAAAACATGATGGGTAAGCGTGTGAATTATGCTGCTCGTTCTGTCATTTCACCAGACCCAAACTTGGAAACAAACGAGATTGGTGTACCACCTGTGTTCGCTGTCAAGCTTACCTACCCCGAACCTGTCACAGCTTACAACGTATCGGAATTGAGGCAAGCAGTCATTAATGGGCCCGAAAAGTGGCCAGGCGCAACACAGGTACAGAACGAAGATGGTTCTATGATTTCGCTTCTCGGTATGTCCATTGAGCAACGTAAAGCAGTGGCTAATCAGCTTTTGACGCCATCCAACGGCTCCTCTGTCGTGAATAAAAAGGTTTACAGGCATATTAAGAACAAAGATGTTGTTATTATGAACCGTCAGCCAACCTTGCATAAGGCCTCAATGATGGGGCACAAAGTGAGGGTTTTGCCTGGAGAAAAAACATTGAGGTTACATTACGCCAATACAGGTGCCTATAATGCTGATTTCGATGGTGATGAAATGAACATGCACTTCCCACAGAATGAAAATGCAAAGGCTGAGGCCCTCAACTTGGCAAACACAGACTCGCAGTACTTGACCCCTACATCTGGCTCACCCTTGAGAGGTTTGATCCAGGACCATATCAGTGCTGGTGTATGGTTAACAAATAAGGACACGTTCTTCAATAGAGAGACTTATCAGCAATTGATATATGGCTGTATCCGTCCCGAGGATGGTCACACTAATGGTGCTCCTAAAATTATCACGGTTCCACCCGCCGTGTTCAAGCCTGAATTCTTGTGGACTGGTAAACAGGTAATCACCACTATACTCTTAAACATAAAACCTCATGGTGTGCCTGGCGTCAATTTGTTTTCGAAGAATAAGGTTAAAAACGAGTATTGGGGCGCAAATTCCAATGAGAATGAGGTGTTGTTCAAGAATGGTGAACTCTTGTGTGGTATTCTTGATAAATCTCAGTATGGTGCTTCGCAGTATGGTATAATCCATTCCTTACACGAAGTTTATGGCCCTGATATTGCTGGAAAAGCACTCTCTGTATTGGGAAGACTTTTCACTAATTACACCACCATGACGGCATTTACCTGTGGTATGGACGACTTGAGGTTGACAGAGGAGGGCAACAAGTGGAGAAGCGAAATTTTGCAAAAGTCAGTTGATATTGGTAGAGTTGCGGCCTGTGAGGTGACGAACTTAGACACAAATACTTCTAATGATAACAAGGAGTTGTTGAAGCGGTTAGAAGAAATCTTGAGAGATGATAACAAGTTGGGGATTTTAGATGCCATCTCTCAGTCTAAGGTCAATGCTATTACATCTCAGGTGGTTGGCAAGTGTGTTCCTGAAGGCACCATGAAAAGGTTCCCATACAACAGCATGCAAGCTATGGCATTGTCTGGAGCCAAAGGTTCTGGTGTCAATGTTTCGCAAATCATGTGTCTTTTAGGTCAACAGGCTTTGGAAGGAAGAAGAGTTCCTGTTATGGTGAGTGGAAAGACTCTTCCCTCTTTCAAGCCGTTCGAAACTGACGCTCGTGCAGGTGGTTATATCAAGGGCAGATTCTTTTCAGGAATCAGGCCTCAAGAATACTATTTCCACTGTATGGCTGGTAGAGAAGGTTTGATCGATACTGCTGTCAAAACCTCGAGATCCGGATATTTACAGAGATGTTTGACCAAGCAGCTTGAAGGTATTCATGTCGCCTACGATAACTCAGTAAGAGACTGTGACGGTTCAATGATCCAGCTTTTGTACGGTGGTGATGCAATTGACACCACCAAGGAGTCTCATATGACACAGTTCAAGTTCTGCATCGACAACTATGAGGCTATGTTGAGCAAATATAACCCCGGTGAGTTCACAGACCACTTGGATACCCACACTGCATTGTCATACAATAAGAAGGAGCGCAAGAGCTACAAAAAGATTGAAGACCTTCCTCATTACGAGCAGAGCTCTAAGTACGACCCTGTGCTTTCAGTTTACAATCCTTCGAAGTACCTTGGATCTGTTTCGGAGAAGTTCCAGGTGAAACTTGACGAATTCATTAAGAAGAACCCAGGTATTTTCCAAAAGAATTCCGATAAAGGAGTCACTGAGAAAAAGTTCAAAGCCTTGATGCAATTGAAATATATGAGGTCTTTGATTAACCCTGGGGAGTCGGTTGGTATCATTGCCGCTCAATCTATTGGTGAACCTTCGACTCAGATGACTTTGAACACTTTCCACTTTGCTGGTCACGGTGCGGCTAATGTTACATTGGGTATTCCCAGAATGAGAGAAATCATCATGACCGCATCAGCGGCCATTAAAACGCCTCAAATGACGTTGCCTCTATTGAAGGACGTGACCAATGACATGGCAGAGTCGTTCTGTAAGTCAATTGGAAGAGTGTGCTTCAGTGAGTTTATCGACAAGGTCGTTGTGACGGAAACTACCGGTGCTGAAAAAGACACCAATTCCACTTACAGGTCGTACAACGTCAAGTTATGCTTTTACACCAAGCAGGAGTACGAGGAAGAGTACGATGTCTCGCAAGAACACTTGCAAGACACAATCTCAACCCGGTTCTTGAGCAAATTGGAAACAACAATCTCAAAGGAAATCAAGAAACAGACCAGGGCAGAGTCGCTTCCTACAGTTGGTAAGGCACTTCCAAAGGCACAGACCGATGCTGCATTGAAAACTCCGGATGCACTAGAGGGTGAGGAGGATTCCACCGTCAAGAAACTGAAGGCGAATGTTAAGCAATCTGCTTCTTATGAGGATCCTGACGATGGGGAGATCGAAAGTATGAGAAAGGGTGAGGAGACTTCCGACGAAGAAATGGCAGACTCAGACTCCGACGACTCATCGAGTGAGGAGGAATCCGACTCCTCGGAGGAAGGGGAGTCCATGGATGAAGATGGAGATCTCATTGATGATGAAGCTCAGGAAGCTATCAAACCTAAGAAGGACTTGTCTAAGGTTGCCAAGGACAGACAGGCTGAGGTTGTGTCCGCACATCATTTTATCAAGGCATACGACTTTGACGATGCAAAGGGTGAGTGGTGTGAGTTTGAGATCGAACTTTTAGGAGATGTGCAGAAGTTATTGATGGTGAATATCATCGAAGATTTGTGCCGAGACTTTGTTGTCCGTGAAGTCAAGAACATCGGTAGATGTATCAGGCCACAAACAGAGGACTCGCGGTCACTCACGACGGAGGGCGTTAACTTTGAGGCTATGTGGGAGCACGATGACTTCATTGATGTTAATGGAATCCGCTCCAACGATATCAGCGCAGTGTTGAAGACATACGGAGTAGAGGCTGCCCGTAATACCATTGTCAATGAAATTAACAATGTGTTCTCCACTTACGCTATATCGGTGTCAACACGTCATTTGGATTTGATCGCAGACATGATGACGAGAGAGGGCACGTACCTTGCTTTTAATAGACAGGGCATTGATTCCTCCACATCTGCATTCAAGAAAATGTCCTACGAGACAACGTGTCAGTTCTTGACAAAGGCAGTACTCGACGGAGACAGAGAGGACTTGCAATCTCCATCGGCAAGCATTGTTTTGGGTAAATTGAGCAATGTTGGTACGGGGTCGTTCGACGTTATGGCCAAAATCGGGTCTGCAAAAGAGTATTGAACATAGATAAATAAGTTTTTACCATACTAAATATACATAAGACCACAGTGAGATGCTAGACATTGAATGCGGCTATCAAAAACGAGGCAACGAACGACAATTTGAAGCTGGCATGGTTGAAGAACAATGACTTGAGGTCCCAGCGGCGGTCGCCAATCTTGAGCACCGAGGTCCACGGAATAGAGATGATTCCTCTGTTCTCAAGAAACTGCAAAAGAAGATACCCCGATACAGATAAAAACACAATTGCTGACGAGAGCTTGCCAATTATGATACCTAAGAAAAGCCCCGTCACAGATCCAATGCACAAGTCGCCATAATCAAGCTTTCTGAGGCTGGGTGTTGCAGCTTTGGCGTCCAAGCTCAGTGCCGAGTAGGGCTGCTGGGGTGCAGAGACCGCAATGGCATCACAAAAAACAGGTCTTCTCAAAGCTTGGGCATACTTCATGCCAACCAATACCGGCACAGCCCTGGCGGCGCTTCGGAACAAACTGGGTCTGGCAAAAGATGTGAACATTGATTGGTACAGACCAAGGTTGCCCTGCGTGCTGCCGACTATAGCAATGCTGGTGCACAGTCGGCACATTGACATGGACCACGGCAATGCATTCCAGCATGTGACTTGCATCACGTTAGTGTTGCTTATGTGCAGGCTCGCTCTTGTGGGGAATGCGTGCGCGCGTCCAGTCAACGCGGGCTGGCCAGGGCCAAGAGTGCCTGGAACGGAATCTCTATGTCGGGGTAGCGCGCCCTCCGGAGACCGCTATTTCCTGCACCCAGCGGGGTGTGTCCTGGCTCATCTCTCGTTTTCATCTTCCGGCACTTGACGTGTGCAGCCTGCGCCTGTACTTTGTAATACCAGAAGGTATAAAAAAGAACGGGTTCGTCCGTCCTGGCCCGCCTCTGTGTTGCCCTGGCCTACGATTTTGCTCGTGTGTTTTTTTTGGTCTTCTTGTCTTTTTTGCCTTTCCTTCATTTGTGGCTGGAATCACGCTCTTTGCGCTTGGATTATTTCCTCATCGTGCCTTTGCGGCATCTACTCAAAAAACTAAGAAGCAGACTGAGTTCTTTTCACCACTTTCGCAGTCGTTGAATGGAACCTCACTCAAGCATTGCAATTTCACCGCAGGCTTGATACGATTTTTGGGTTAATTACTGCCAATTTTTACTGCTGCCTTTCTTTTTGTTTCTTTTTTTTTTTTTGTTCTTTTTTTTCTACCTTCCTTTCAATAGCTGTGTGAAATGGTGACTGGTTCACTCCCACTGCTTGTCCTGTTGGCTCCATACGTACATCTTGGCAATTACACCACGTTGGAAAACCTGGCATTTCTTGATCAATACAATGTGAAGGTCATTGTAAACTGTGGGTCCACGCAGAGATTTCTTCTGTTTCTCGACTGTGCCAGCCCTGTGATCTCGTCCGACGTGATCGTGCTCAACTTAGACCCAAATACTTCCTCCAATGAAGCTCCGTATCGTGAGTTTCACAGCCGGTTCAACAAAATCTTGCAAAATTACTTGGCTTTTTTCTACAACTACAACAACGACGTGAGCTATTTCATCAACTCCAACTACCAGAACTCTAAGCTTGCGTTGGAGTCGCCTACCATGAATGGCGTGCCGTTGAAGCTGTTGTTCAACGTTAACCGGTTGTTAAAACTCATCAAAAATGTCAACTCTTCAGTTCTGTTTCTTTTCGTATCAGAACACTTTGGAGTCCAGCATCACTCTAACAGTCTCCTCTACTCGTTGGCCATTCTGTACTTGATGGACAGTTACAATTACAACTTTGAGGCCAGTTACAAGTCCCTACAGTCGTTGATCACATCGGCAGCTAGTTGGCCCAATGACCCGTACCATTTTGCTTCGCCCGAGCTCTTCAACGCGAATCACTATGAGGACGTTCTACTCATTGACAGTTTGAAGAAGTTTCATGTTGAGAATTCGTCGATCAAACAGGCTGAAACCGGCGTCATGACAAAGAATTTCAAGTTGAAGCGGTCTCTTGACTCTCTCGAAACCACACATGCAGCCAAAGCTTTAAAGAGAGTACACTAGTGTCGTATTTAGGGACGTTCGCAAATTGGTGAAGTTCGAACAATGTCAAACGTGTTTTTATTTGTATTTTTATAGTTGGCTCCGTCGCTGGGTGAGCCAAAGGTGTTTTTATACGGTGTGTTACTTAAAAAGTTCTTTACTATTACTCTTACCAACCAAGGCAGGCCAGTGTCATTTGAGCCTTTCTGGGATCGCAAGCCCCACCATGCTGGCAGTTTTCTGCACGTTTTCTCTTTGGGACATCGTCAAGCCAGGATTGTAACGCTCAAGAAGCTCATTGTAAACCCGCTGGTTGCGCAAGAACGTCACAACGTTCAGTAAGTTGTGGATATCCTCCTTTTCTTCAGCTAGAATAGTGCGAACTTTGCTCTTGTCCATTGGAGGATACTCGATTTTCCCGGACTCGAGTTTGTCCAACTCACGCTGCACTTTCTCCGTCGATTGACGAGACTTGATCAACTGTAGCTTCTCGTAAGTGAGCCTGGCTTTCGTTTTATCGAGCAGCTTTTGCCAGCGATAGTCATGCACCTTTTTGTGGGCGATTTTGAGTTCTTTCAGTAGGTCTTTCAAGAGTATTTTGATCATTTTCTATCCTCAGTGAACGGTCCAGTTGGAGGGTCAGATCCAGTGCGGTTTGCCAAAACTCGGCTCACGTGAACTCGGTACCAGAGAAAGCTAATATTACCGAGAGTTTTAGGTCATGTTATGAAAGCCAAACTACGTGACATAGTTAAGGATGACAAAAATTACTGAAGGTTGAAGGGCTGAAAGAAGCAAAAAATCCAACTGAATAGAGCCAGAAATGCAAAGGTTACCAAGGGTCTCCCGACTCCAACGGCTTCCTGCCTTTCCGAAGCAAATGTATAATTAATTGTCTTAAATCGTCTTGCACTCTTTTCAAAAAAATTAAACTAAACTAAACTAAACTAAACTAAACTAAACTAAACTAAACTAAACTAAAAAGGATATGCGATTTGTTTCCTTCTGCTTCTTTCTATACTTTGCGTTGTTATCTAATCGTTCCCTTGTGTTTTCTGGTAATCTCCGTTTTTTCCGAACTGATTTTCCCCTAAGCTGGAAGCGCGGAAGAAAGCACACTCAACTCCGCGAGTGGCTGCTTGGCCAATAATAATTGGTCTCGGCTCCGATCAGAGGTGCGAATTTTTCCATCTTCAGTACACCCTTTCACATAGACCCGTCGGAACCGATCCTCTTCTTTTTTCCCCAAACTGTCAACAAAAATATGCTCAGATTAGCTGCCAGAAATGTATGTATTCCGTATACTGTCTTCGATACATGGCTTCATCCACATCATCAATTTTAATTTAGTCTGTCTTCTCCTTGCTGCCTAATAATCCCCTTGATTGAGGATCTCTAGATCGAGCACACCAAATCTTCCGAATTTCCAATTCAAGATCAATTAAAGAACAATTCATTTGGGTAGGAAATAGGAACGGAACCTTGATGAAGCATCTCCGCGTGCGATGCACAGACGTTTCAAACAAATTGTTTCAGTTAAGCTAGTCTTTTCTCGTTTTCGGAGTTTCCTTCCCGTTATGCGGTGCTTTTTGTATCGCTTCTGGTACGACAGGTTGTACTAACATTCTAGACTCGTACTTTTGCCACCGCCGCTTCCGCCGAGTCAGTGTTGCCAAAGAAATACGGAGGTACTTACACTGTGACTTTGATTCCCGGTGATGGTATTGGTAAGGAAATCACCGACTCTGTCCAGACCATCTTCAAGGACCAGAGAGTTCCAATTGACTGGGAGGTCGTGGAAGTTTCTGGCTTGAGCGAGGACCCAAAGGGTGTATCTGAAGCTGTCAACTCTTTAAAGAGAAACAAAGTTGGTTTGAAGGGTATTTTGTACACACCAAACACCCCTCACGCCAAGTCATTGAACGTTGCATTGAGAAAGGAATTGGACATCTATGCTTCTTTGGTTTTGATCAAAAACATTCCAGGTGTGAAATCAAGATTGAGTGGAATCGACTTTGCTTTGGTCAGAGAAAACACAGAGGGTGAGTACTCTGGCTTGGAGCACCAATCTTTCCCAGGTGTCGTGGAATCGTTGAAAATCATGACTAGATTCAAGTCGGAGAGAATTGCTAAATTCGCTTTCGACTTCGCCAAGAAGAACAACAGAAAGTTGGTCACCGCTATCCACAAGGCCAACATCATGAAATTGGGTGACGGTTTGTTTAGAACCACTGTCAAGGATGTGGCTCAATCTTATCCTGGTATTGAGGTGAACGACTTGATTGTTGACAATGCTTCCATGCAAGCTGTTGCTAAGCCCGAGCAATTCGACGTTTTGGTTACTCCTAACTTGTATGGTTCTATCCTCTCCAACATCGGTGCCGCTTTGATTGGTGGCCCCGGCTTGGTTCCTGGTGCTAACTTTGGTAGAGAATATGCTGTTTTCGAGCCTGGTTGCAGACACGTGGGCTTGGATATCAAGGGTCAAAATACTGCTAACCCTACTGCAATGATCTTGTCTGCTTCCATGTTGTTGAGACACTTGGGCTTGAACGAGCACGCCGACAAAATCTCTCAGGCCACTTACGACGTCATTGCTGATGGAAAGGTCAGAACGAAGGATATTGGTGGTAGTTCTACTACAACCGAATTCACTGACGCTATCTTGGCTAAGTTGAACGGTTGAGCCCTTGCGCTATTTTTTCTACCATAAATCTTATAGATAACAACACTCTTGACAGCTTGCTTTTTTCATGAAGTAGACCTAGTAGATTTCGACTACAGTGAACCGAGTTGGGTCCGTTGGTAAGACAATATTCGAAAAAAAAAATTAATGATTTCGCCCAGGATCGAACTGGGGACCTTCTGCGTGTTAAGCAGATGCCATAACCTACTAGACTACGAAATCATGCTCTTGGATGTTGAACTGTGCGAAACAATAAGTATGTCTGCAGATAAATTCGTTTTTGTGCAGGATATCTGGAGAAGATGTGAACCATGAGAAGACCACCGTGGTCTAGTCAGCAGAAAAAAATTATGCTAGCCTAGCTTAAATGTAATGGAGGAGTTAACTGGGTGAAAAGGAAAAGAAAATCAATGCCGGTTTTCTATTTATACCTTGTGCTGGCTATTTTTTTTCAGTTTACAATTTAGTTTCAAATTTGACAAAATTTCAGTAAATTAGAAAGTATTCTTAAAAATACCAAAGAGTGTAACAAGCAAAATA
Source organism: Metschnikowia agaves (assembly GCA_963678735.1). NCBI lineage: Eukaryota > Fungi > Ascomycota > Pichiomycetes > Serinales > Metschnikowiaceae > Metschnikowia > Metschnikowia agaves. Next base: position 34,223 of record CAVMBV010000011.1, on the reverse strand, counting down.
CAATCGATTGCAGGTCAACCTGACACTTGAATTTTGGAACATAGACAGAAAGAACCTAATTTGTTTTCGTAATACATGATTCTTTCTTGATTCCTCACTGAAAGACGACGATGCTCATTTTAAGCGCATTAGGGTTCAGAACATGTGCTAAAACAATTCGTCTAAAAAAAGTTAAACGCAATACTTTGGCTTACAGAGCATGTAGCATCTCCCTGTTGGCTCGGAATAGTTTTGAAGTATCGCCCATATTTGTCAACTCCAGCAAAAAGAAGAAGGAACATCGAATTACAGTAAAGCGAAGATTTAGATTGAGAAGTTTTCAAAAAGATAAAAAAAAAAAAAAGCTTTACAACGTGTCACAAGATTACCAGTCGATTTGCTATCTACGATTGAAAGCAACTCTTTCCCCTGAACAACATCAGTATAACTCTGGCCACCGACAACAACAGACTTACTAACCTTGTGTTCCTGTGTGCGATTTATGGTGCTCGCAACACTGCAAATAAAGTACATTAGATTCATGCTGAATCAAAATATCCTCCCCGAAAATTAGAAAACACCCAAATGGGATAAATTAGGCGCAGTAAGCGACTTCCAGGAGAACCAGACACTATCTTAGCCAGCTAGATATTTTATCACCCAAAATAGGTGTAGCATGTAAAGAGCCATATTAACCTTGATGGGATCAAACTGAAATGCAGGATAGTTTATTTTAAAGTCCCCGGAGCAAGGTCTATGAGCGAAGGGACTAGACAAACGCATAAAACGTCTTCAAACCCGTCTCCAAAGCAGTTTGTCAATTACGAGTTTGCTGCAGCTCGCTAAATTTTCACGAAATCACAATTTGTATCGAATTAACAGTTTTTCATATTTTACTTGACAATACCTGTCGTAGCAGTTTTCGAGGAGAACTGCTCGCGTTACCTTTCGAGAACAGAGTCATGGGTTCCGTTGCACACAATGGTAACAGGGATATGGTCCGATGAGAAAACATTGCTACCTTAATGATTTCTATCTCATATGGGCCTCTATCTCATATATGTAAAAGAAAAATACTGACACCTTATTCCCTGCTCTTTTCTCTTTCTTTCTTTTTTTTTTCTTTTTTTTCTTAATTCTGAAAGGGTTTTTTACTTAATTAATTGAGTGAAGAGTCAGCGAAGACTTCCACACAGGAGAACGCACCTTATACTATATAAGCCTGTCCAGCGCTCCAGCGTCGCGCACGGTTTTCCTGTTGGTTTTAACGGGCTCCGTTCATTCTTTTGTTATAGGCAAAAGTCTTATTTCTAGCTTTTATTTCAAGCTCATATTTCAATACGTACCGAGTATGTGTGACGTTGTTCTAGGTTCACAGTGGGGTGATGAGGGAAAAGGTAAGTTGGTCGATATCCTCTGCGACGACATTGACGTGTGTGCCAGATGCCAAGGCGGAAACAACGCTGGACACACCATCGTGGTGGGCAAGACGAAGTACGACTTTCACATGCTTCCATCTGGTTTAGTCAACCCTAAATGCGTGAACTTGGTAGGCTCGGGAGTTGTTATCCACGTTCCCTCTTTATTCGAAGAGTTGGAAAACTTAGAGAAGAAGGGTTTACACTGCAGAGACAGGTTATTCATTTCCTCTAGAGCTCATTTGGTATTTGATTTCCACCAGAGAACTGATAAATTGAAAGAGGCTGAGCTCTCCACTACCAAGAAGTCTATTGGTACCACAGGAAAGGGTATTGGCCCTACCTATTCTACCAAAGCATCCAGGTCAGGTATCAGAGTGCACCATTTGGTGTCTGAGGAACCTGAATCTTGGGAGGAATTCAAGGTGAGATATAGGCGTCTTGTAGACTCCAGATTTAAGAGATATGGTGATTTTGACTACGACGCAGACGCTGAGTTGGCAAGATATGAGAAGTACAGGGAATCCTTACGCCCTTTTGTCGTTGATTCTGTTGAGTTCATGCACAAAGCCATAGCGGAGAAGAAAAAAGTATTGGTTGAGGGTGCAAATGCTTTGATGTTGGATTTAGACTTCGGTACTTATCCCTATGTGACGTCATCTGCCACCGGAATTGGCGGTGTGTTGACCGGCTTGGGTATTCCGCCACGTGCAATTAGAAACGTGTACGGAGTTGCCAAGGCCTACACAACTAGAGTTGGAGAAGGTCCCTTCCCTACTGAGCAGTTGAACAAGGACGGTGAGACATTACAGACCGTTGGTGCCGAGTACGGAGTTACCACTGGTAGGAAGCGTAGATGTGGTTGGTTAGATTTGGTCGTGTTGAAGTATTCAAACCTTATTAATGGTTATACTGAGTTGAATGTCACCAAGTTGGATGTTTTAGATTCCTTCAAAGAGATCAAGGTTGGTGTGGCATACAAGTACAAGGGCAAGAAGTTGACGTCGTTTCCAGAGGACTTGAACGTTTTAAGTAAAGTGGAAGTGGAATATGTCACTTTGCCAGGGTGGGAACAAGACATTTCTAAGATAACAAATTACATGGACTTACCTGAGAATGCCAAGAAGTACTTGGACTATATCGAGACGTATTTGGAAGTCCCAGTGAAGTGGGTTGGTGTTGGCCCAGCACGTGAGTCAATGTTGGTTAAACCATAATTTGTGTTATAAGTTTTTAGATTTTATTAGAATCAGCTACATTTTTGTGTTATGAGTTTCTAAATTTTATTAGAATCGGTTACATTTTTGTGTTACTTTTTATGTTAATTCTAGGTAATTTCTTATTCTGTTTCATTCTGTTCACGCTCCACGTTTCTGCCAAGCATTGACCTAGCCACGCTCCGCAATTCGCACGAGCTCAAGAATCTGAAAAATGCTACGTCGAACATAGTCTTCAATGGCAAGAACCAACAAAATAGACAACATCGAAAAAGATACCGAAACGATATCCATCAAAGACCGTTATACTTCATGTTGGCAAAGATGTCTTGGGATTATCCTCGTGGGCCTGAACATGGCTGTGAGGCTTTACTGCGCACTCTACATGATCATTTCAGATTGTGATGAAACTTTCAATTACTGGGAACCATTGAACTTGATTTTCCGGGGATTTGGGAAACAGACGTGGGAGTACTCCCCAGCATATGCCATAAGGTCGTATGCGTATCTTATTCCTTACTATAGTTTGACTTCTCCACTTCGTGACTGGGACCACTTAACTCTGGCGTCCATACCCGCGTACTACTATTTTTACTATGTCAGAATTGTCGCTTTGTGTGGATTCACGGCATTCACAGAGTACCGTCTCTACGTTTCTGTAAAAAATAATGTGAACCACTTTGTTGCTAATTGGTATCTTTTGTTCACCACATTTGCTCCAGGTATGTCGCATGCCAGTGTCGCCCTTCTTCCCTCTTCCTTTGCAATGGGATGGATAACATGGGCCACATCTTCGGCATTACATGCTTTCACGTTGAAAAATAACATGCAAATTGTGGCTCCTTCGATCCATGCTATCTTTTGCTTTTTAGTTGCAGGTTTGGTTGGATGGCCATTTGCTTTAGTATTCGGTCTTCCCTTCGGTATCTTTACATTGAGTGCCCGCTTCCAAACACCCCCTCTCGTCAAAATTGTGTTATTTTGCACTGTGATTTTTATCGCTTTGGTGGCTGCTCTCATATTTATTGATTCCTATTTCTACGACCGTACGCTTCTCTTTGTCCCCATGAATATTGTGCTTTACAATGTATTTTCTTTGGAAGGTGAGGGACCAGAGATTTTCGGAGTTGAACCCTTTTCCTACTATACCAAAAACTTGCTCCTCAATTTCAATATCGTGTTTGTTCTTGGCTACCTCGGAGCTTTTTCCAGCATGTTTATTCCACATTACAAACTCAAAACTGTTTTTGGCACATCAGTTCCTTTGTTCATATGGAGCTTTGTCTTTGGCCGTGAGCCTCATAAAGAGGAGAGGTTCTTGTATCCAATATATCCTTTAATTTGCTTGTCTGCTGCAATTTTCACATCCCACACATTCGTTGCGTTGAAGAAACTTTGCTCTTGCAGATTAATTGTCCGGTTCTGTCTGGTCCTTAGTATGACGCTCTATATCCTAATTTGTGTATTGCGAATCCTCAGCTTGGTCATTAATTATAGCGCTCCAATCACCACTGCTAAAGTTCTCCATGAAGATTCCCTTCTGCTGAAGTCTTCAGAAATTCAGCATGTATGTATCGGACGTGAATGGTACCATTTTCCTACGTCTTTTTTCCTTCCTGATAACTTCAGATTAAGTTTCACACGAAGTGGGTTCGATGGTCTCTTGCCTGGGGATTTCCCAGAGAACTCTTCTTTAAGGAATTCAACGTCTGCATATCCAAGAGGAATGAACTCCAAGAACTTATTCTCGGCCGATAAAGTGATCCCGTTCTCAGAATGTGACTATTTTATAGATAATTCGCTCGAGGTAGATGCCACAGTTGGTGAGGCGCAAATCATCTCGTCGAATGAAGGAGCTTTACAAGTTGCTCCTGGCTGGGAAGTTCGTGCATGCGATAAGATAATTAGACCGGATGGATTTCAACGAGGCATAGGCAGAGTCTTGTACATTCCAGAATTCGCCAGATCAATTATACCATACGAGGTTGAGTTAATGGACTATTGTATTCTTAGAAGAAGGTGAGGCTACTAAATAGATACACATATTAGTATATAATTGTTTCCCCTAAGGTATGCAACCTAGCAGCTTGTTCTTCCAAATCTCATCTACCGAAACTTCGGATACTTTACCTGTTCATCGTGGGTACATTAGGAACGAAATCTACAACTGGTCATCAAAGTATTCCTCAAGCGTCTTCTTTGATTTTTTGAAACCATCTTGGGCCTTGTCCATGGCATCCTCTATCAATTCAATCCAAAAATCATCATCATCTTCGGTTTTATCCTCATTCTTGAAATCATCAAAATTGTTCTTATGGCCGTAATTTTGGATCCGCTCACACTGCTCAGCAATTGCTGTCAATCCTAAAGCAGCTGCAGAACCTTTCAAATAGTGACCTAGCGAGGACAACTTGTCTAGGTCCTTCTTTTCAACATTCTCGTCGATTTCCCTGAACGTGTCTCTGAATTGATCCACAAAAGTCTGGAACAATCCTTTGGAAAATCCCTCTTCATCCTCATCCATGGCAACTAACTCAGAGAATACCGGCCAATCCACTAGTCCGCTATCTTGTAGTGTTTTGCTCTTCTTATCGTCACTCATTCAAGCTGACACGTGTGAGAGTTTTGGTGAGAAGGGGTTTCTTGCAAATGATTCTGCCTCAGAATCCGGCTCTATTAGCGAAAGAAAATTGTGGTGCTTCGTTTGACTCGATTTAGACAGAAGAACCACGCTCAAAAAAGGTTTGATTTTCCCTTGACCAAGGTCAGGTTTTTTTGTGAATTTTTCTTCCAGATGGTGCCCAAGGGTTCCAAGAAAAAAAAACACAAAGACCACAATTGCAATGCTCTCTTAGTTGATTGATGGCCTGCTTGAAGGAAAAAGAGCGTTGGCGTGGGAAAAAGACAATGCTCGTTAACAAATGGTCGGACAGCCTCAATTGTATCCGAAGGTTTTTGTCCGTTCAGCGTCCTTAACCCTCTTTGACCTAGAAGAATGATGTAACCATCACGTGCGGCCATCACCGCATGCAGACATCTGCGTCTAGGGACGATCCGAGCACGACGACTATTCTGCGCTAAGGAATCTAGATCGCTGCAAAACAAATGCGGTAAGAATGCCCAACAGGAAGATAGCGTGGAGGAATCCCCGAAAGCAACGAATAAGACGGCCTGAAGAGAATCCATACTAAATAAGATTAACTGGGCATAAATATACCCGAAATTACTTAGGACTAACTGTATATCGAGGGAAATTTCGGCATTTCTCTAATTCTCTAATTCTCTAATTCTCTAATTTCTCTAATTCTCTAATTTCTCTAATTCTCTAATTCTCTAATTTCTCTTATTTCTACTTAGTAAGTTCGAACAAATCGCCAAGCTTATCAGCAAAATATGTAGGGCATTCGTTGCTAGGCAAAGCCTCTACTATAGCCTGTGTTTCGATACCTGTGAGTACAAGCATAGTGTCTAAACCCCCGTCACGACCAAACTTGATGTCCGTGTTCAAACGGTCACCGATCATTAATCCCTTTTTGGGCGTCTCCTTCAAGCCAGGGTTATCTGCCATGATCGACTGCATCATAGATTGGTTTGGCTTGCCACAAATTGCATCGGGTTGCCTGCCACTGGCAAAAGCCACCGTCTCCACGATAGAGCCTGCACCAATAAGGAGCTTTCCTCGCATGGGAAAAGTCGAGTCGACGTTGGTGGCTACAAACGGAATGGACTTGTTGTCTTTCAAAAGATACTGCAACGTGAGAGAAAGCTTCAAATAGTTCAAGTTCATGGTCAAGCCGGCAACCACTGCACCAACATCATCATCCAATTGCAAAAACAATTCGTTTTCTGGATCAAACTCAGCCCCGTGTTCGACAAGTTTAGGGTCGGTTCCACCAACTGTGGTGTAGCCCAACTCTTGAAGCTCTGTTTCGATACCACTCTCTCCTAACACCCAGACCTTTTTGTCTTTAGGAAGCTTCAAAATCTTTTCCACATACACTGCAGACGCATACGATGACCCAAAAACCTCGCTCTTCAAAATGCCATGTACTCCGAATTTGGCAAATTTCGTCAAGTAGTCATTTCTAGCCTTTGTGGAGTTGTTGGTGACGAAGATGATGGTTTTGTTGTTCTTGCGTAGGAGGTCAAGTGTTTCCACCACAGATGGCAACAAGTGGTCTCCTAGCCAAATCACACCATCGCAATCGAATATGAAGTATTCGTACTTGTCGATGATGCTCTGGGCCTGTTCTTTAGTTGTGACTTTTTCCATATATTGCAACTTTAACCTTTGGAGGTACCCGTTGCCGTTTTTTCTGCGGCACAGGAAATGCGAATTCTCAGTATCTGCAAGCAGCAAGCTGATGAAAGAAATAAAATTATGGAGAAATCCAACACTTGAAAGCCAAGAGATAGCCTGTAGTTATAAAAATAGAACTTGGTGACAAACCAAACAAAATTGAAGTAATGTTGTTTACGAATGACGGGCGTTTTTTGTTTCTAGCAAAATGCTTCTTTATACTGGCTGCGCAGTGCGTTTATTACGCTCTACAATATTTAAACCGTATGCTATACCTCTTCTGCATATCAAATATGAATAATTGCAACTCACCATTCAGCCTTAGCTGCAAGCAAATTGCTATGTCGGGTCTTGCAAGTCACAGCAAAGAAAGCCGAGTGGAGACCGCGTAAAATTACATAGCTTTTATCTTGTGTCACACGTAACCTAACACCACCGAGACATTTTAAAAGCTGCCCAAAACTCAGACGAGAGATTACTGCCCGTCAGGATCAGGACCAGCAGTGTATCTAGGGAATCTGATCTTGGATTTGTCTTGATAGATGGGCTCTTCGAACTTGGCCCTGGTCTCTGGAGACATGGTCTCAGCAACCATGTCCTGTCTTTGCAACTCGGCAAAATACCTTCTAGCAAGATTTCTGTCTTCCTCTGCACGCAACAAAGGCTCGAGGTGAAAGCGGGCCCAACGTTTTTCTCTAGTGAGTTCCCTTTGCTCATCGACTCCCTGGTAGTATCTGTAAAAACCAAAGCCCATAAGAGCAGTGAATCCCCAGAAGTAAACAGTGCCTCTGAATCCTCTCGATGGGAGATTTCTTTTCCATTGGATAGGTTCATATCCTCCGATCGGTGGGATATCTTGCATGGTATCGATTTATTGCACCGGTGAAAACTGGAGACAGGGTTTGTGAGGTTAGTTTTCGATTCTTTTTCATTGGTCGTTTCGCACTTCCGAAAATAGAAGACTGTGCGAAACCTTTCAGGTGCGAACTGTAATAATCACACAGTGAGCTTACATTAAATTTCTCGTTAAGTCCTTCGTTCTCGTTTGTTAGCTTATATTAGTATATTTACTTAATGTCAAAGACTGGTTTCAATTTTTTGATTAAGAGCCAATCTTCTCTGGACACAGTCTCACGGAATGCTGGGTCCTTCAATGTGTCAATGGACTTTCTTGACAATAACGAGTATAAGTTATCGGTCTCATCAACATGACGTCCCCAAGTAGGCTGTGCTGAACTTGGATTTTCCAATCTCATGGCAACACCTGCTGCAGTTTGTCCTTTCTTGACAACATCAGAAGATTTATGATTGACTTCAAGAGATACAACCTTTCCTAACACAATAATATTTGGTACATTCGTAGTAGGATCTCTCCGGACCGCACAGATCGGAGTTCCTATACGAACTGATCCCTCGATGACATCAACTCCAATAATCATAGGATTACGCTTGTTGATAATTTGAATGGTCTTCAAGACACAAGGTAAAACAGCATACTCCATGAAGTCCTTCCGACGCTGTTCGAGTAACTTCTCTTGATAGGCAGTGAATGCATCAAACAAGTGATAGATGATGTCCGCGTTGAAAATTTTGATATTTTGTTCGTTTGCGTACTGTTCGGCTTCCTTATCAATCTTTACATCAAAACACAACATAACGGCTAACTCGGGTGCCTTCTCCAACATAGTTGTTGCTTTCATCACATCTCTCTTGTAGACTGGCCCCAAACCGATGGACATAACTGGAATTTTCATGTCCTTCAAGAAATCCAACAAAGCCTCCAAAGAACCCAATGTAGAAGCTTGCACAACTACACCCTTTCCTGAAGTGTCAACAGAGTCCAACAATCCAGTCAAATCATCCATCACTTCTTCCATAAGCTCTTCCTCGTCGTCATCCTCTCCAACCACAAGTAAACGGGAGCCTGCAACAGCCTTTTCCAAATCATTTGCCGCAATTTTAATACCCAAAGCAGCTTTCACTTCTTTGTGATGAACGTACTCAGACTTAATACGCAATTCACGAGATGGTGGAGGTGTGAGTAGCGCTCTGATGTTTGTGGCTATGGGTCCATTCAAACCACAGAGAACAATCCTGTCGCCCTCTTTTAATCTACCGTTAGATAACACAACATCAATGGTGTAACCAAAACCTTCCACAACTTTGACTTCCAAAATGGTAGCTTCAACTTTTGACAAGTACATCAATTGTTTGGACATCCTTTTCTGCGTGAGTTCAAGCAACAACCATAACAAATCTGGAATACCCTCACCAGTTACAGCAGAAGTTGGAACAATAGAAACGAATTTGGCCATGCTTTTGTTTTGGAAGTACAATTCGGAGTTCAATCCCTGCTCTGACAAAGCAAGTTTGATTTGCTCAAATCTGTTGAAAAACTCACTTTGAACAGACTTGGACTGTCTAGCAAAAGAATCACGGAAAGAATTGTTTGGAATCGTCTCCCAATCGTACAATCTATCGATTTTGTTCAACGCAACAATAAATGGTGCTTTTCTGTCTCTCAACAATCTGATTGATTCGAGAGTTTGTTGTTCCAAACCATGCATGATATCAATAACCAAGATAGCAATGTTACACAAGGAAGAACCACGAGATCTCAAGTTGGTGAAGGACTCATGTCCTGGAGTATCGATAATCAATAAACCAGGAACTTCGAAAGTTTGCTTTTCGTACTGTGCCATTGAAGCTGTCTTTTGCTTGATTGCATCAACAGGGAAATATGTCGCACCAATTTGTTGAGTAATTCCTCCGGCTTCTCCACCCTGAACATTTGTCTGACGAATTTTGTCCAATAACTTAGTTTTACCCGTGTCAACATGGCCCAAAATACAACATATCGGAGAACGCATTTCCTTCTCTTCTGTAGCTTTCTTCACAGCAGCATTAAGGTTTGCTTCCTGTAATGCCTTTTCTTTCTCTTCCTTCAATTTGGCGGCTTCCCTTGCTCTTGCCGCAGCCCGCTCTTCCTCTTCCTTCGCTTTTTGAGCAGCAGCAGCGGCAGCGGCAGCAGCCTCAGCCTCTTTTTTCGTCTCTTCATCTTCATTTTGACCTTCAGCAGTCTCATCATCATTTTCCTCATCATTAAATGCATTTTCCCAATCGTCAGCGACTTCTTCACCAGCTAAGTTTTCCCAATCATCTTCAACATGTTCTTCCACTTCCTCATGTTCTACCTCTTTGGGTTGAACTTTTTTCACATGTTGCTCAAAGGTCTTTGGTTTGGCTGATTTCTTTTTAGAGTAGATAATTCGCTTGGGTTTTGATTCCGCAGTTGGTTGTTCGTTGGACTTGTCGTCTTTCTTTTCTAAGGCCGCAATCGTTATATCACTGGACTGCAACAATAATTCGCGACGACGCTCTTGCAAACGCTTCTCTTCTTTTTGTTTTTTTGTGAGAAGTTTACCCTCTGCTTTCAATTTTTCTTTCTTCAATTTTTCCTTTTCTTTCTTAGCTTCTCTGGCAGCTGTTAGTTTTTCTTCAGCTTCGGCAGCAGCTCTTTCTTCATCTAAACGACGTTGTTCTTCCTCTTCTTCTAAACGACGCTGTTCCTCCTCCATTTGTTTCTTCAATTCCAACTGACGTTTCAATGCAGAAAGACCAGCAGGTGCCTTTTTGCCCTTCTTGGGGGCTGCAGTCTTCAGAAGGGTCTCGGGTTCTGGGGTTGGTTCTGCAGATTCACTGGTAGCCTTCTTTTCAGCAGAAGCTGCAGCATTCTTCTTGTTGGCCTCCTTAATCTGCTCCTTCTTAGCAGCTTGTTCAGCCTTTTTCTTAGCAGCTGCATCTTTCTTAGCAGCTTTTTCGGCCTCTTTCTTCAACTTCTCCTTTTCTTTTTTACTCAAAAGCTTTGGACCATCTTTCTTTTCCTGCTCCTCCTGTTCTTTCGCCTGCTTTTTCTTCTTGGACGATCTGATCGAGCTTAAGAAGTCATCTTGTGGTGCTTCCTCTCCATTCTCTGATTGAGTGCTTTCCGATTCCGCGGGCACACCGAAGTCCTCGGCTGGCTGTTGTTCATACATGTCATCATCCTCCCAGTCGGCTGCTTGAGCACCCTTCTTTGTTTTTTTCGCCATGTTGAATTCCAGTGGCGATGGGCTTTTCTAATTTTTTCTTTTTTCACCTGGTCCTCATTTAGCGTAGCTACGAATTTTTTGTGATTTAGCGCGCGCACGTCCACCGTGCTCCGCCAGTTGTTCGATACCATCAGATGTCGAAAAACAAAAGCAAAGAGTTGAAATTTTTAAAAAATAGAGAAATAATTAAGATCAAATCTGATTCTTTCTTTGCCATTACTTACTTTCAATTTGCTATTTTTCCAATATTGTGGTTATTTCTCTAAGCAGCTCGACCAGCAAGCTTTCACCTTCTCCTACTGTTGTCTGCCGGACTCTGCGTGGATCATGAAATTTTTGAAAATGTAGATTGACTGACTTCTCTCCAGCAACAATCAACATGACTACGGTTGAAAGAATCAAGGCCATCGAGGATGAAATGGCCAAAACGCAAAAAAACAAGGCCACCTCATTTCACTTGGGTCAGTTGAAGGCAAAATTAGCCAAGTTGAGACGAGAGCTTTTGTCCGACAGCACTTCGGGAGGAGGAGGTGGTGGTGTGGGCTTTGATGTTGCTAGAACAGGAGTTGCCACCATTGGCTTTGTTGGGTTTCCTTCTGTAGGTAAGTCCACTCTCTTGTCTAAACTCACAGGTACACACTCGGAGGCTGCGGCGTACGAGTTTACCACGTTGACCACAGTGCCCGGTGTGATTAAGTACAAGGGAGCCAAGATTCAGATGTTGGATCTTCCCGGAATTATCGAAGGTGCGAAAGATGGAAAAGGCAGAGGTAAACAGGTGATAGCTGTTGCCAGATCGGTGAACCTATTGTTCTTAGTGCTTGATGTGAATAAGCCTTTGCAACACAAGCAAATCATCGAAAAGGAGTTAGAGGGCGTTGGTATACGCATCAACAAGGAGCCTCCGAATATCGTTATTAATAAGAAGGAGCGTGGCGGTATTAACATTACCACAACCTCACCCTTAACTCATCTTGACGACGGAGAGATCAAAGCTGTGATGTCAGAGTACAAAATTAACAGCGCCAACATTGCATTCCGTTGTGACGCAACGGTAGACGACTTGATAGATGCTATTGAAGCCAAGTCTAGAAGGTACATTCCTGCAATTTATGTGTTAAACAAAATCGATTCATTTTCAATTCAAGAACTCGATCTCTTATACAAAATCCCCAATGCCATCCCGATTTCATCAGGCAATGGGTGGAATTTGGACGACTTATTGGAGATGATGTGGGACAGATTGAAGTTGGTCCGCGTCTACACGAAACCTAAAGGTAAACTTCCAGACTTCAGTGAGCCAGTTGTGTTACGTAGCGGGCGTTCGCTGGTCGAAGATTTCTGTAACTCTATCCACAAGTCACTAGTGGAAGATTTCCGGAATGCGGTTGTCTATGGTACTTCTGTCAAACACCAGCCGCAAATCGTGGGTTTGAATCACATCTTGCAAGATGAAGATGTCATCACTATCTTGAAGAAATGATGCCCTTCCTCAATTACTGTATATTAGGCTACTAGCCAAAATCAGCCTTGTACCAAAGTTACATAAAAAAGTACAAAGTTTTGAAGTGCCACATAGAACTTTAATATAAGCAGCACTGCCACAACATAAGAATCTCCAATCAACTACTCTTGTCATGAATTGTTGATTATCGTGTATCCTAATTCATCGATGGCACAACAGTACCTCAGTCATGTGACTTTTTTTCTCATTCTGGTACTGAATACCAGAATGACAAAACACTCATCAAACAGCTTTGTAGCTTAAAATTTTGTTGCCTACGTTAGTTGCGCCAAGTTGAAACCGCATAAACCCTGAAATTCTCAAAAATTACTGAAACCGGGCAAACTTGAAAACTACTATGTTGATGAATGACCAGGTTGCGTCCACCTTGAGTACTTTGGTCCAAGGCTTGATGTCGACGGAGAACTCTGTTCGCTCTTCCGCCGAAAAAGTACTTGATTCAGAATGGAGAAGCAAAGACAGAGTGGGCGCACTATTGCTTTTTCTTGCACAGAGCTCTGTCGAAGGTTCTGACGAAACATTGCAATCTTTTTCTTCTGTTCTTTTCAGACGGACTGCCATTAGATCTCCTAAAGAGATCAGCAGCATTGGAGACAGAACCATTGGAGTGGTAGACGAGCTGATCAGAAGAGAAATTAGATCTATACTTCTCAAAGGGTTTGTGTCCAATCAGTCGTCACAAGTGAGGAGAAAGATTGGAGATGCTATAGCTGAGATGGCCAAAGAAGACGCTTCTCCTCAAGGAACTTGGCCCGAGATTGTTCCAGCAATTTTACAAGCATCACAGAATGCCGACTCATCATTAAGGGAATCTGCATTTCGAATTCTCGCAGCTTCTCCTGAGATAATCGAGCAAAACATGATTAACGACGTCTTGACTGTTTTTAGCAGCGGGTTTTCCGACGACAATGATGATGTACGCATCAATGCATGTTCTGCATTTGTTTCATTCTTTAAAGAGCTTCCGAAAAATATTTGGATGTCTTTGACTCCATTGTTACCTTATCTCTTGAGTACTCTTCCACGATTCTTGGAGAGCAGACATGATGAGGCTTTGGCTAATGTTTTGCAATCTTTGATAGATCTTGTCGAACTTGCACCAAAAATGTTCCGTGAAATGTTTCCAACAATTATAGATTTCTGCTCCACGGTAGCCAAAAATTCCGAGCTAGAATCCTCTACAAGGTTGGCGGCTCTTGAGCTTTTGACAACCTTTTCCGAAGTGTCCCCTGTCATGTGCAAACAAACCCCAAGCTATACTTCGTCTATGGTTTTAATAAACCTTTCTATGTTAACTGAAGTTAGCATTGATGACGATGACGCGGCTGAATGGAATAATGAGGACAACAGCGAAGATTGTGAGGATGAACCAGAGTATGACGCCGCCCGCCAGTCTTTGGACCGAGTATCATTGAAATTGGGAGGACAGGCCCTTGCCGGGCCATTATTTCAATACTTGCCAAGTATGATCCAGTCTGTTAACTGGAGAGAATGCTTTGCTGCTTTAATGGCATTATCGTCCGCAGCGGAAGGTTGTGCTGACGTTTTAATGACAGAAATTCCTAAACTCTTAGATTTAGTTTTGCCAACCTTGGATCACTCTCACCCTAGAGTCCAATATGCCTGTTGCAACGCTCTTGGCCAGATGTCAACAGATTTCGCTGATGTGATTCAAAGAATAGCCGGGGACAGAATCTTGCCGGCACTTATCTCCAAGCTCACTAACAAGTCTGTGCCAAGGGTTCAGGCGCATGCTGCTGCTGCACTAGTTAATTTTTCTGAGGCTGCTTCGAAAGAAGTTTTGGAACCTTATCTTGATGACTTGTTAAACAACCTTTTGGGACTTCTTCAATCGCCCAAGAGATATGTTCAGGAACAAGTTTTGACTACAATTGCTATAATTGCTGATGCTGCGGAGAAAAAATTTATCAAATACCATAATACCTTACTCCCTATGCTCATTGACTTCTTGAAATCTGACTTGGGACCTGAGAATCGCTTATTAACTGCGAAATGTATCGAATGCGCAACCTTGATTGCTGTGGCTGTTGGAAAGGACAACTTTTCAAGTCACAGCCAAGAATTGATCCATATTATGGGTGAACTTCAGAAGTCGGTAGTTGACGTTGACGATCCAGTGAAACAATATTTGGACCAGGGATGGGGTAGACTATGTGGCATTATAGGTGACGAGTTTGTCACATACCTACCAACTATATTACCATCTTTAATGTCTACAGCCAAGGCTGCCCAAGATATTTCTTTACTTGAAGAAGACGAGGCTGAAGAGTTTAACAATAACGAAGAGTGGGACGTTATAAGCTTATCAGGGAAGCTCATTGCCGTTCATACCTCTGCGCTTGATGACAAAGCCTCCGCAATGGATTTGTTACGAATTTATGCAACAAAGTTGAAAGGCAGCTTTTTTCCATGGGTTAATGAAGTGGCTCAAGATATTGCATTACCAGCGCTTGACTTTTACCTCCACGATGGTGTTAGAGCTTCTGCTGCTTTGACTTTAGCTGCATTATTAAAAAGTACCATCGACGCTACTTCTAAAAACTCTGTGGAAACATTAACAATCTGGTCCCAAATCTGCTCAAAATTAGCCAACATGTTGGCCAATGACCCTGTTCCAGAGTTGCTTGTTGCGTATTACACCGCGCTAATCGAGTGTATTAGCTCATTAGATGACAACTCTCTTTCTCAGGACCAGTTACAATTAATTGCTGGTGCAATAGGTACCAATTTAACTGATATTTATGAGCGTATTAATCAGAGAGAGACAGAGAACGATGAATTCAGAGAAGAGGTTGATGATGAAGATGATGAATTCACTGATGAAGAGCTTCTTGATGAAATCAACAAGGTAATAACTGCGGTTTTCAAGAACTCTAAGACGAATTTCCTTAGCGCGTTTGACAACAATTTGTCTACTCTCACATCTAGTTTCATTGCGGATGAAAACTCAAATATCAAGCTCTGTGGACTTTGCATAATATGTGACATCCTAGAGTACTGTGGTGGCGCCTTCGACCAAACCAAACATCTCGAATTCATAATTTCTGATTGTTTGACCTCTCCTCATGCCAATATCCGCCAAGCAGCTGGATATGCTATTGGTAATGCTGCGCAGTATGGAGGATCGATGTACATGCAATTGTGTGTGAATGCCTTGCCAACTCTTTTCGAGATAGTCACCATTCCAGATGCACGGGCTGAGGAAAATCTTAGTGCTACGGAAAACTGTATTGCCGCTATTCCAAAAATATGTGAAAGCTTCAGCACATCTATACCCAATCTTGACAAGGTATTACAACAGTGGGTTGCATTGCTTCCAATTATACAGGACGATGAAGCCGCCTCGTATGCTTATGGGTTCCTTGCTGATTTAATTCTGAACGAGCACTCTGCGGTTATGCTGCAAGTTCCAAAAGTGATTGAGTCTGTTTTTCAAGCTATTGCTAACAGATCGATTTCTGGAACTACAGCAGAAAAAATTGTACCTGGCGTTCGTGCTCTTCTTGGCACATTACCTCGTGATCGAGCTGTTAGCTTGATTCAAAATTACTCTAGTTCGAGCGCAATTACGAAATATTTTGGTTAGTGACTATGATGACACGTATCAGAATTTCTTAGAGATATATGTTTCCAACGCTTTACTAGCTATTGTTTGTTTGTTTGTTTATTTTTTTTTTTTTTTTTTTTTTTTTTTACTGCCTAAGGAGTAATTTTAGTTTTGACTTTTTCTATGACTCGATCGAAAGTGAACTGGCAATTACGAATTTCTTTCCGAACGGGCCAAGCCTGAAACAACGAAAAACGTTTGAAGGAAACGGAATTATTCTAGCACAGAACATTGATCGTTAAAATTTTAGAGGTTTCATTATATTTTTTAAGATAATGTATTTTCTGGTACAACATTAGGCATGCTTAATCAACAGCTCTGAGCGAGACATGGCGAATACTCCAACATCTACCGCGCGAATTAGCCTATCCTGCATTTCCTTCCTCTGGATCAATATTCATCTTTCGCTGAACCCACTCCTTCTCACTGATAAAACACGGCATAGACACAGAAATAGGCGCTTCGACATGTCTGAACTGAGCAACTTGGAAAAATCGAGCTCACGTTCGCTGGCAGGGAGGAATTCGCCGATGAGTACTATTGAGAGCAGTGTCACGCGTTTGCTTGTGTCAACAAAACATCTCCTAGAGAGTTTGACCCAGTGGGCACGGCAGGAGGCAGATGATAAATTTGTTTCCGATGCCTATGTCAAACTCGGAAATGACTTCAGGGCAGCTGTCCGTGCTTTCACCATTGCTGGTGTTGATATCTCAGATTTGGGTGACGTACCGAGGGCCCTTCGAATTGTCCTCGAGTCTGCACTAAGTGAAGCCCCTACTCAAGAGAACTTGGACAGATTCCTACCAAATATACGGAACATCATAGTTAATCTTCTTCTGAGCTTGAAAGCAAAACAGAGTAAAGCGAAAGAGCTTGCCATATCCAATTCCATTTCAGCTCAAAACCCAGACCAAAGCATTACTTCTCCTTCTAGGCTCCAGTTGTCAGATGCCGAAAAAGAAATACGAACACCACCTAGACTGGGACCTAGAAGATCAAGATTACTTTCGGAGCAGCAGCTTAAACAACAAGCATCAGATGACGTAGGGACCAATTCGCATCAATCTTTGAGAAAGACAAATTCGTATTCAGACTCGAATGCTAATTCAAACTTGAGTCCCAACTTCCATCTAAGCCCAGGCTCTAGTGACGCTTTATCTAAGCTTCAAAAGGGAAATGTGATTCTGCGCAGAGCTTCCAAACGATTTAGCGCTTATCAATTTGCAAAACTTGCAAATCTAAATAATTCTCAAATTCCGAGGGTTTCTTCTGAGCTTATCGTCCCACTGGAGTCACCGGAGATAAACGGCCTGTCAGAATCAGAGCACTTGCCTGGCGACAAGCAGAAGGAAACTACTTCCTCATTCATATTTATGCGTATAGAAGATCTGACGAAGAAAGTAGAGGTTGAATTACCTCTATCCATGGCTTCGGTGAGGCTCCTTTTTGTCGAGAAATTTGCATACTCTCCGCGGGGGACTTCATTTCCTGATATTTATTTGCTAGATACAAGCAACAATGTCTCGTTTGAATTAGAAGAACATAAAATTGAAACAGAGGTGAAAAATGGAAGTCTAATATTTTTGAAGCTTTCTGATACGAAAGACAATGCATTGAAAACTTTGGAGACTAAAATAGAAAACATGACTCTGAAATTAGATGAAAGTCTTTCGAATATTGCATCTCAGGTACAAGAAGCCTTAGAGTCCTCAAAAATGACTGTTTCACCTATCGCTCCTGTACCAACAGAACGCCCTACGCCCGCCAAAAGCATGAATTCCTCTTTCGCTAAAGCATTAATTAATTTGCAACAGGAGGTTAAAGCAATTAAACAAATCCTGGATGTGCGAAATAAGTCAACAAAGAGTTCTGCGGAAGAGATTATGCGGGAAGTCCTTAGCCTTAAAGAGGCCTGCCTCAAAGAGAGTTCGCCCACATCCAATAGATCATTCATGGAAGAGAGCTACTCAAAACTCTCGGAAGACTCTGACTCATTACTCACTAGGGTTGACGATTTACAAGATATGATGGAAGATCTTAGAAAAGATGTTGCTCAACGAGGAGTGAGATTGGGCCCTAAGCAGTTGAAACTTACACATAATGAAATAGAAGAGGTTCGCTCGCTTTTATCAAATCTTACTGAATACATCAATGATGGCAAGCTGACTTGGAAAAAAATCTGGGAAGCTGAGCTCGACAAAGTCTGTGAAGAACAACAATTTTTCAATCTCCAGGATGATTTGACCCGTGATTTAGATGATGATATCAAAAAAATAGAGGAAACATTTGAGCTTATTGAACGTTGCAGCGTTGAGCAGGGAAAAAAATCACAAAAGAGAAACATATTCGCACCTAGAATTATGCTTCCGGAGCCAGGAGAAACAATTCATGATCTCAGGGATGCTGTTCTCAATGAAGTTGCTGCTTTGGTTCCAAATCACGAGGAGAGATTGGACGCAATCGCAAAAGCTGAAAAGCTAAGAGAAAGAGAGCGTCAGCATCCAGAATTGAATCAATTTCAAGAAGAGTTAGGTGATTTCGTCGATGAAGGAAGGTTAAAGAAATCAGGAGGTATTGAGGAACTTGAAAAAAGACGTCAGCAACAAGATCTTGAAAATTTAAAGAGCTCTATGAGACCTGTTTAATCAACATCATTATGCGAATACAAGGTGATTCATATTTGTTGTAGACATTCCGCGGCGAGATATGAGCTTCTCTACCGCTGTCCATATTTGGATGAAGAGCGTAGGCGAAAGGTCTGAACAATTATTGATAATATTGAAGCGATCTAGAATCCGATGAATAAGCTGTAACACAAACACTTCGAATTTCTCTGTTTTGTCTATAGCGCTCAGATCACTTTTAAGTTTGGCAATTGCACATTCAATAGTGGGGATGAGAATGTGTAAAACATTTGAAGACACAACCTCAAACTTCAGAGATTGTAGATCGAGAAGACAATCGGCGATTTTATGCGTAAACCTCCAAGAGAGATAACTTAAGGTTGCTTCAAATGACTTCAGAATTTTGCTGGTGAGCTTAATATAACTATTTTCGGGTCTTTCAATATCCAAGGTACCAAGATCTATGACCAAGCCGAGAAATTGAACCTTCGAGTTGGTTGGTGATTCAGCTGATGTCCACTTCATCTTTTCACCATTGACATATGCACCATATTTTTGAGCTTCGCTTGAAGTAACGAGCTGTAAAACACTTTTGCAAGTATCTTTTTTTGTGGATATGAACAAGAAATCATCCGCAAGCCTGAATAAACTTCCAATTTGATCCTTTGGTAATTTGGGTTCAATCAAATCATTGATGAGAAAGTCATATACTATTTCTGACAAGGAGCCCAGTAGAGGTAATCCTTGAAACACGCCTTCAGTTCTTTGGTAGATCTTTCTGCCAAGGTCTGGAATCTCGATTGAGGAATCAAGAACTTGGCTCCTAACTAAATCAGCTATGTCACTTTTTGTGAACTTGCACAGTCGACGATCGTCACCCAAAACCACTGCCTCATTTCCATGACATGGGTTGTAACTAAACACGTCAATAAATTGTACATCTTCAGAGCTTACCACCAAGCTTTTCATTCTTCTGTTTTGCCGAGCAGAGTTACTAACGTAGTAAGTCTTAACAATATACTCTTCGGAACTTGAATCCATAGAAAACAACCTCTCTATACAAGATAAAATCATTGATTGATTTAAATTGTCGAAGCAATGCTTCATATCGAAGATCACTGCATGCAATTGGGGCAATTTTCCCCCAAATTTCGTATTGAGCTCGGCTTTAAAGCGGGCGACTTTCTCGAAAACATCGTTCACAGAGAAGCAGTGCGATTCAAATGCCAAAGAATGGAGGAAATACTTTCGTAGTTGATATCTAAGAATTTCTCTGACTGGGCGAATCACATTATAATTGAAATAGTTGTATGCTCTGCGCAGTTGCTGCTTAGTTTGTGGATCTGAAGGCCTATTGCCATGGCGACTCTTCAATGGTATACACAAGGGACGAAAGTCTGCTTTCTTGGGGAGTAAGCGCAAAACACCATAATTGAATTCAGACTCGTTTGAGATTGATTCAGCGTTGATACTACAAGCTAAATGTTTGTCAACATATGATTCCAACCAAGGCCGTGTCAAATTTTCCCAATTTTTTTGGTCAAAGAATAGGTTACTTGCCGCAGAAGCAGTGCTAAGATCAAAATTCTCTGTCACATACCAAAATGAAGCGGTTAATTTGGTCAAATATTTAGCGAAGAACCAAGCAACAAATCCGCTTAACATTTGTCGTCTCAGTTGGTAGTCCTGCTGAGATGTGATGGTAGGAGTTTTGCCCAACCACTCAATGGAAGTGAGTTTCAAAGACCCAACAAGCCGATTTAAGTCCAAACTTGTGTTGCGAGGAGTTTTGAGTGTGCTAACAATGCAGTTTGTTATTTGGGCTCTATTGGAAGAACACCCAAACATAGACGAAGGGAATGTTCGCCAAATAACAATGAGAATAAACTTGAGAACCTGCTTGAAAGAAGTCGCGTTATCAAAAACTTTAGTTGTTAATGGCTTTCTAGACACCACATTATTCCAAATAGAACGATATCGTAAGCCAACTTCGTTTTTCTGGGCAATCTCCAACTGTTTCTTTAATTTGCGGAAGCGTCTGGGTAGCTGCCGCAGCGACTTGTTCAAATTGTATATTTGGCAAATCATGCTTGCTGAGTCTTCGAGGTCTAGCTGCCTGTGAGATGCGTTTTTCTGCTTCCGGTAATACATAGTCATTTTCCTCAACGCTACTCGTGTGCCCGGCAAATTGGTGGGCTGCCAGCTTTGCATACGCAACGAAATGGTAGAGCCATCATGAAGTGATAAACTTAGAGCTTCGAGTACTAAAGTAGCAAATACTCGGCGTCCAACACGCAGACATAGCTTTTCCCACAACGTGCTCTTCAAGTAGTTACTGCGAAGGTCTATATTTCGAAGTCCCTTAGGAACGGTCGATGTGAAAGTCCTCAGGTCTAACTGATGTACCAAGTATTCCACAAACTCCAGGTATGCGAGCTCGTCGTATTCTAGTTGGAATAATATTTGAGGACGAGTAGGTAGTGCCACTATAACTGTTTGCTTTAGAAACTGTTCATATTGGCTGTGGTTCAGGTCAAGATCGCATTTCTGTAAGAGAATGGATTCAGATAATTGTGGAAAGCGGGAAACCAAATACTCAAGCAAAGAGTACTGAGTGCCTGTCATACCAACTGATCTTTCAATGCAATTGAAACAGTTCAAATTAAATATAATCTCCTTAGGCTGACATCGAAGAAGTGAAGCAGCATACACGCGTAATCTGTTTATTGCGCTTGACGTGTGTCTTCTTGCGCGAAAAGATGCGATGGCTATCACCAACGGAATGAAATAAGAAGATGGGGAAATTGCAAATTCCGCCAAATGTTGACTTGACCACAGCTGCTATTGGAGGATGCTTAAAGCAGATCAGAAGGTCTAACACCAACATGGATCCAGGATATCAGCCTGCTACTGTGGAAGTATGGGTGTGTCGAATATCTCCACAGCGCACCAAAGATATACTCCGAGTTATAGAAAATGACATCAAGCCAATGGAGACAACTGATCTCGTACATGTGAAGCGATTTAGAAAAGTTTTTCAAGATGGCAATACCTATTTATTAACTATCTTATGTACTGTGGATGTATTAGATAAGGAAACATTGCTTGAACTTCTCCGGACGCTGTTCGCAACAGATTTTAAGGACGCAGACATTTCAACTATCCATATTCCAAATGAGGTTCCGCCCACGAAAGAATTGTCCATAGAATGGAGCAACAAGTATTGGCCTCTTTCCTGGAAGGGAAATCCGAACCATCAGGACCTTGTTACCGCAGAGTTCGACATTGAGGAAGAAACATCGCTAATCCAGAAGTTGCTCGAGTACGCTCGTCAGAGCCCATTTCTACAAGTAGCTACAATGATAGCTGAAAAAAACCCTGAAAGTGGTAAAATCAAAGTGTTGCATTTGTCGTGGGACTCGCGGCAACAGCATCTACTACATCACAGCACCATGAATGCAATTGCTGAAGTGGCCAGCGCAGAATTGAAAAGAAGGGAAACAGCGCTGCCGCATGATACGGCCTCTACTAAATATTTGTGCCATAATTTACTTGTCTATACAACCCATGAACCTTGCGTCATGTGCGCCATGGCATTAGTGCATTCTAGGATAGGCAGGCTCGTTTATATTTGGAGCCACCCCCGTGGTGCAATTGATTCCAGTCTCTATATTGGAGACAGAAGAGATTTGAATTGGACCTTTGACATCTGGCGATGGATTGGTCCTGTGTCACAAACCGTGCCTCAATTGGACAAGGATGTCGATCCTTGAGCCGTATCTAGAAGATTGATACATTTGGACAATTTCTGGTCCAACTTTGACTCAATATCCTCCAAGTCACCTCCCAAACTATAGAAGGAAGCTATTCTTTGTGTGCTGTGCTCCAATATTTTTAGATGCTCATCAATGTGTTGTTGAATCATAGAGTTATGTGTTTCACTCGTGCTAAGCGCCTCGGCTAACTTGCCAATCAATTCTTTTAACGAATGTAGACCGGTTTCGGGATCCCGATACCTCTTGCTGTCGTCTTGAAGCTTGTCGGGCAAATCAGTTTGCACCTGTTGGACGATAGCTCTGTGTTGTTGTACGATCAAATCGTACAAGCACAGCGAAGTATCTTGAGGATGCAGACCTGTAAACTCAGTGATGAAACGCTCACGTGAACATAGATTTTCAAAATCAGTCTCTGCAAAGAAGTTCTTCAAAATCTCTTCGCTGCTCGTTTGACGCAGTGTATTAGCCATGTTTCTTCCATGAATGCCATTCGCACTATAGTAAATACATTAGAAACAACATTGGTAGGAGACGAACAAAGCGCGCAAGAGTGTATATCAAATCGTTCTTTTTTTTTTCTCAACTGAACAGTCTTGTTTAGAAAGTGTTCAAAACATGTCTTTGTCATATCAGAACCAGTGGCTCTACCCACAGGCATTGAGTACTGGACTCACACCCCGGTTGAGTAAAGACCCTGATTGTGCTCTCATAATCACGAATGTGCCCCAGGAGAGATCAGCTAAAAGGAACGCTCAGCAGATAAACTACGCTGAGTTTGACCTTGCAAATGATGATCTTGATTACGAAGAAGAAACCCCATCCAGCAATCCCCTTGCTACCGCAAATACACACAACCAATCTGCTGCGCAGAAACGGTTGTTGAAACCAGCCAGACTAATCCGTGGCGATGATGTTTTGGATGTCGATACTACTCCCGAGGTTGCTAGCAGGGCCCTGCTGGATGTCTTGATTCCCATCAAATTGAACATCGAATACAATGGCGGTACCTCCAAGCTTGTAGACTTTTTCATGTGGAATATTGGCGAGTCTCTTGTGACCCCTGAAAGTTTTGCAACTCTTCTTTGCATGGAGTTAGAGCTTCCGCATTCGCTTCATCTGGAGATAGTGGAATCCATCAACAAACAGATTGAGGAATATAGCTACGTGGCTACATTGCAATTGCCTGCAAACACCGAGTACCATGTAATAGTGGACTTGTCTGTGAATTTGGACAAGAAATTGTACGAGGACAAATTCGAGTGGGATCTCAAGCAAACCGAGATATCACCCGAAGATTTTGCAGAAATTGTGGTTGCGGACATGGGTCTTAGCTTAGAGTTTAAGCCTGCTATTGCTCATAGCTTGCACGAATTGACTGCGAGACTAAAAAAGGAAATTGCCGATGGTACATACAACCATGAGCTTCACAAGTACCAACAGCAGGCCGGCCTTATTTTCGAAAAGAACATTCGGATCAGGACGGATAGCAGCATCCATAATGGTAATGCGGTGTGGGAGCCTTTCATTGAGATTTTAAGTCCTTGGGAGATCGAGAAAAGAGAAATCGAACGCGAGCGTAATTCTAGAAGGCTCAAGAGAGAAAACATGAGGCGCGAGGTGGACGACTATAATGGGTTCAAGAGGCGTGCAACCGCAAGAAGAAGAGTGGATGAATTAGACTGGAGAATGTAGAAAATACTTTGAGTAAATATAAATATGTCCTGAAAATACCACTTGCTTCCGCTCTAGTTCCTTTGTAACAAAGTGCAGGAAACTTGTTTATAAGTTCTGGGTTAGTGAGAAGCTACTGGGTACTTCTTTTAATGATCACGACATGGTGAACGAAAATGAGTCTGTTGAGTCCCGTCGCAATGGATTTCTGAGTGTTTCAGAGGAGACGATACAAGATCCCATTACAGCCTTTGTTGAGAATAGCGGAGAGGAAAACATAGACAGGGGTTCCGCAGAAGAGACCACTCCGAATTTGGAGAACTCCGGTCCTGAGCTTAGCAATAAAAAGATAAACTTGCAGAGATTCACGATATATAATTCTTCTACAACCATGTATGTTGTGGGGAGTAACGCAAAAGAAAGTTTATTTCGAATTATTGAAATCTCTCCAGAAAAAGATTCCAATTCGGAGCTCACAATAATCGAAGATAAAAGCTATTTTTACACAAGAAAGGATATGGTGGAGTTGCTTGCTGGACTTAATGAGTCTATTGAAGGGGGAATTCACAAAATTGCCCGAGCGTACGGTCTTCTTGGCTTTATCAAATTCACGAAAGGCTTCTATCTTTCTGTCGTGACCAAGTGTAGTCAAGTTGCAATATTGGGCGGTCATTTTATCTATCATGTCGATGAAACCAAATTGATACCATTAGACTTTGATTACAGGCGACCATCAAAATACAGTGATGAAGATAAGCTCTTGTCTATTTTTAAATACCTCGATTTGGGAAAAACATTTTATTTCAGCTATACTTATGATATCACCAACTCATTACAAACCAATTTCTTACTGCAGAAGAGAGATGCGTTCAAAGTATTCGATTCTACACAAGATAATCGTGCAACAACTCACACAGAGCCCAATGAGAGATTTATGTGGAATAATTTGCTTCTACAACCTGTGTTGAATCAACCCGAGGTGACAACCTATGAGTGGTTTCAGCCAATTATTCATGGATTTGTTGATCAGGCCAACGTATCGATATACGGTCGCAAGGTGTATATAACAATCATTGCAAGACGCTCTCATCATTTTGCCGGTGCGAGATTCCTAAAGCGAGGAGTAAATGATGGAGGCAATGTTGCCAACGAAGTTGAAACAGAACAGATCGTGTCTGATATGCTCACCACTTCCTTTCATGATCTGAAATATGGCTTCTACGGCAATCCACGCTACACGAGTTTCATACAACATCGCGGGTCGATTCCGTTGTACTGGACTCAGGACTTGAACCGTCTTCCCAAACCTCCAATCGAGATTAACTTGTCAGACCCCTTCTATCAAAGCTCTGCCTTGCATTTCAATAATTTATTCCAGAGGTATGGGCTGCCAATAATCATTTTGAACTTGATTAAAACAAAAGAAAAGCAACCGAGAGAGCTGAAACTTAACAACCACTTTGAAAATTGTATCAAATATTTAAACCAGTTTTTACCTGATAAAGATCGACTCCAATATCACTCATTCGACATGTCAAAATTTTCAAGGAAAAGCTTAGATGTCATCTCTCCTATTCAGAATATTGCAAAGAACGCTATTGCCCAAACCGGATACTTTCATAATGGTAAAGACTTCCCCTCTACAAAAGTACAGCAGGGTATTGTGAGAACAAATTGCATTGACTGCCTCGATCGTACAAATGCAGCCCAGTTTATTATTTGCAAAGAAGCCCTTTCTCATCAGCTTCAAGGATTGGGCCTCATATCTTCTTCTACAGATTTGGATTACGACTCTGACCTCATTAATATACTTACAGAAATGTTCCATGACCATGGAGATACAATTGCTATCCAATATGGAGGTTCAAATCTTGTTAATACTATGGATTCCTACAGAAGGATCAATCAATGGTCTTCGCATACCCGAGATATGCTTAATAGTATAAAACGGATTTACTCTAACTCTTTCATGGATCTGATAAGGCAAGAAGCAATTAATCTCTTTTTGGGTAATTACATTTATGATCCTGCAAAATTACGGTTATGGGAATTGCAAAACGACTACCATCTCCACAACAATCACTTGGATCGTGTTTTCCAAGATAAGCCCAGTTATATGCACTGGTACAACGAAAAGCTTTTCAAACATACTGAAGCACTGGAAATCAAAGATGTATTTCCGATGGATATAAAGAGATTAGAGACAGTTGCAGACAGCTCTGATAATTGGTTTAACGAGTGTTATGGACAGCGAAAATTTGAATCATTTATTGAGTTGTTCCAGTACAATATGAACTCTAACGTTAGATATTTTCCGTCCGATATGAACTCTACTTCGAAAAATTTTGATTACAGTCCGTTTGAAAGCAGAAAGCCTTTGTTCAAAAAGAAACTAGAGAATATGCCTGATAGTGGCACACCTGGTTCACATCTGCAAGTAGAAGAGCGGAGCTTGACAGAAACTAAGTTAGCATCCAACTCAGGAAAATGGAGAGGGACTTCTTTATCATCAGAAGGCGTTTGCACCACGGAGAAGGATCATGATCATCATGAATACAGATCTATTCGGACAAAGAACATGGATGTTAAGGACTATGCAGATACCCACTCAAAGTTGACTAAATTATCTCATAACTTTGCTTCCCAAGGACCGCCTAGCCATATATTCCCTACACACCTTGATGAAGAGCTGGGAGTATCCATAGCAGATTCTCAGATCTATCAAAGATACCTTGAGTACCCTTACACTCCAATAGATTTGAAATTTCAAGAAATTTCACAGTTGCGGACACTGGAGGCAGATTCAGACTTGTACGAAAAGCTCACGAAAGAGATCCAAGTAAGCGGTATATTTACTGTATCTCGATCAGTTAATACTTCTGATTTGGAATTATACATGCAGCATGCTGGCGATCTATTGCTCTAAGCTTAGGCTTTACAAACTGTTGTACGACCTTATAATATACATAGTCATTAGTTGCAATGAGCTGTTGGTCATCGCAATACATGCACACATTCTTCACTCTAGAAATTGAAACACAAGGTAAAGTCATCAATTTCCTGAATTGAATGACACCTTGTTTTATAGCTCTCCTAGTATGGGAAGTCGCCATTTGAGTCCCTCTTTATCGTATGTGCACTCGGTAACATCAGCGCGAGAGGGATCGAATTCTCCAAATCGATTGACGAATTGTTCACGCTGATACTTAGTATTAAACTTGTAATACCGTTGGTTGAAAGTATTCTTAAAAAAGAAATCGGCATATGCTAGTAGCTGCTGATCAGAATTAGTAAATTTCATGTCATTATCGAGCTCATAGTCTACAGCATAGTCGGACTCAATATCATATGGGTCCCCTGACCCATAAATTGCTGATTTCTCGTAACTATCATGATCTCCATTCTGAACATGGTTTAAAGCTTTGTACAAATTTTTGAGCGGAAGATTTATGAAGAATTTGTAGTTCGTATCCTGGCACGAGTAAAAGAGCAAATCGTAATCATTGAATATCATTGAAGGTTGCGAAATGTCGATGAAATAAATGCTGAAGCCTGACTTGAGGAAAAGACCGATTTCCTCCATAGTGATCTGGGTTTTATACAACTGTTGATGATGATGTGAAGAAGATAATCCCTCTGCAGATTTCGGAAGGGGCGGGATTTCAAACTCTGCGATCCGAAGAAAGCAAAACTTCTTGCGAGGCAAAATATCTTTGATATTTGTTGGAGGGTAGTAAGTGTAAGACACGTCGTTCCCAAGGTGGTCTTGGTACTTAACTTCGAACTTAGTGGTTCCTAGTCCACTACCATGCTTGACCACTAATCCAAGGTTGAGGTTGTACTTTCCGGGAGCTAGCCAAATGGATTTGCAATAAGACAAAAGATAGGTTCTGTTTATCTCCACATAATGATTGTAAATATAATTCGTGGGCTCGTCAATCTTGTAGTCGGAGTACTCGGCAAACAATCGCTTGTTTTTGAAGATTGAGTACACATATCTCCACGAATCTTTGATATACTGCGCTGAGATAAGATCCTGTTCATTTGCATTTTTGTAGGAGCTGACAACATCCTTCAACCCTAGTCTCGAGCAAATGACCTCTCTGGAAGCTTCTCGGAAACTGTCCAACGATTTTATGTACGTTCTCAACCAGGGGTACACTTTAGCAATGATGGAAATGACGTCGTCTCCAAAAGTCTTCAAAAGTTTGTCATAAAAGAGATCATTGTGCAATAAGTAGAAGTGCGAATTGATATATTTCAATGAGCTATTTGGACATAACCTGAGAAGCCAGACCTGGATCTCGACCGGCAAAGCATCCAACATCGTACGGTGTTGAAAAACTCAAGTCGAATCTTATCGTGCGGCACCTTCAGTGCGAGGGTCATGTGTAGAAGATTGCTCGTATTGGCATGGCATGTTAAGAGGCATTGCGATCTTGGAATTCAGTGCACCTCGAAAACATCGAATGGCATTAGCGAAGAGCGGATAAACGATTTATACAGAAAAGTAAATGTTCAAAGGTAAAAACTTGAGAGTTGCTCCGGACTTTTTTTTCTTCTTCTTAATTTTGCAAAATCGTTAGAAACCCAATCGTTGGTTCATTCATGCGTGACTTGAAGTTTCTAGCTATATTGTGAACTAAACAAGAAATAAATTCTGACCGCTCTTGATGGTCCCTTCACCTAAAAAACACAGTACAAAACGCTTCAAAATTACCTGCTGTTGAGTCCTCAGATCATTTATTTCAACTCTTGAATCTATAAATTTGCAATTATCCTCCAACCGGAGTGGAAAACAATGCGTGTCCTACTTCAATATAGGATGAGCTGCCATATCCTTCACTTTATGGTCAAACATCGAACATTTTATCGGCATGTCCAAGGAATAAAATGGGTTTTTCATAACATAGTCACAGTAGTAAAGATAAAATTCTTTGTATGCCCCACTTACAGCAATGAATTGCTTTTTGGAAGGACTTGGGGCAGTATCTTGCAGTGTTATGATGCTTGATTTAGCGGGTGTTGTGACAATAATGAACTTCAAACCTGTGCAAGTTTGAAATACATAAAGACTAAATAGCTCAGTGTCCACATGTTGGAGACCCAGGCTATTTGTATTGGGAGATCTGGCTTTACCACTTGTTATTATAGAGCTATTCACTGAGTTTGTATCCTCGTTGGAAATATGGGAACCGTGTGAACGTAGCTTCGTTGCAATGGCATGGACACCATGCAAGGTACCAGCTAGGACTAAATAATCGTTTGCAGAAAGCTTCGCCAAACCAGGATTTATATCATTTTGGTATATTAGCCCTCCAGCCTTGTTGAGTATTAGCAAACTGTAAATTTTCATGGGTCTTCGTAAGAACGGTGGAAGTAAGTGTTATGTTTCTTTTTCTCCCTCTCAGGAGTCTTGAAGAAAGACAGGAAACGCGCAACACTGAACGGAAAAAAAAAAAGTAGCTTCCCCACCAGGAGTCGAACCTGGAATCTTCTGGTTCCAACAGAAGTGGTTACTTTCGTAGCCAGACGCCTTGACCATTGGGCCATGAGGAACGAAGCTATAGGTTTCTTTATAAATTTTATTTGTGTGGGTTCCTCATTCGAGCTTCAGATCTGAAGAGTGGTAAAAGTATTGTATCGAAGCTGAGATGCTTGTTCGATTTTATTTCACTGTCCTCAATGAGTCTGGAAGTTTTTTTAATTCTATAAACTGTTAAACACAACATCAAATTAGATACCGAGAAAACCCTTGGCTTCTGAACGGTTGGCATTGGAAAAAGAAAACGATAACAAGACCAGATTTGCCTTAGCTTGAGAAGAGCATTTTGGATGTATAGTACTGTTATAAGGTTTTCGTTATAAGGTTTTCATCTAATTTCCTTCAATTCTCCACATGGCAAGTTCCATACGTTAAGAGTAAGAGAACAGTTAATTGCACACTAATGAAACGTACGCGTAAATTCTTTTTTGTAGTGGTAAGCTCGGTGCAGTAGTCATGTGATTGAGAGAATTCTCTTTTTTCTCTTTTTTGATTGTTCCATATCTCGTGAAGTGGCCGTAACAGGGTAGCACTGAGTATGCGCTCTACCTTAAGAACTGGGTGTGTCTTACAGAAATGGACAAAGCGGTAATCACCAGTGCACATAGAGTCCAGAGGTGGAATTCAAGAAGGAAATTATTTGACGAACCCATCCGACTAGATAAAAACTAAATAATTGCCGAATGTTCCTAGCATCTACAACATCTTTTTATTCTTCAGTAGCATTTGGTTAGGCGAGCACGACAATACATCATATAATACGGTGGTGTTGCTTGCCACCATTTCAAATCCTCAAAACTTCGTTTATGTTTGTTTTGCGAAAGTTTTTGATTTTTTTCCCTCGTCCTCCCATCTATGTAATTGCCCTGTTTTCATCCTGTTATATTTGTCCTACATCTCATTGCGCAGAACCGACCCTCGCTAACGGCGTAAGCAAAACCCGAGGCACAAGTCGTGCAGCCTACACTCTTGCAGTCAATTAGGTTTAACCAAAACTAAAAGTACAATAAAACCGACAAAATTAACGTACGCGTATCTTGAGGTGCTGAGATGCGTACGTGGAACTTTTGCTTACTTTATGCCCCGTCCCAAGTAGTGGGCGAGTCTCGGTTTGAATCCGAGAGCAACCAGTTTGAGGACGAGACGTATTTCTCCATGGATGCAAGACCAATGTGCTCAAGAGTTACGTGCATGTCTTCACGCGCACCGTCGCTACCTTAAACTCAGCAACACTCCCATTTTTAGCTCATTAAACAAACTACACCGGTGATGTTAGTGAGTGCTTACCTCGGGTTACCGATCCTTTTTCCTTGATTTGTAGAGCAATTTCATGGTGTTGGTTATCAATAATCCGTTGCACACTTTTATTTCCTCTCGGAGTTGCTTCTCACTCGGAGTTTTTCTCAATTCTCCAATACTCTCTACCGAAATATGTATCGATAGCTGCACTCTAATTGGTGGCCTCCTATTGAAACTTGTTCGGAAAGGCTCGCACATATAGATGACATTACATGATGAAAAAATTGCCCCTTAGCTT
Source organism: Metschnikowia agaves (assembly GCA_963678735.1). Taxonomy (NCBI): domain Eukaryota; kingdom Fungi; phylum Ascomycota; class Pichiomycetes; order Serinales; family Metschnikowiaceae; genus Metschnikowia; species Metschnikowia agaves. Next base: position 2,912 of record CAVMBV010000011.1, on the reverse strand, counting down.
CGGCTTGTAAAACCTTAAAATTTCCAATGCTAGCCAAAGGGGAAAATCAGTTCAAAAGCGCGAGGCTAGTAGTGCAAATCCAACCCTGCACTACTCTTCAGGGACAAATCGCTACAAAAAGCTAAACAGAAATGATATCTACAGACATCAATGTACGATTAAAATATCTCCATTATCATTTTCTGACGCATCCTGGAGACAAAGGCTCGTGTGTATTGAGCATCTCACGACCACGTTCTACTGTTGTACTTCAGTCCCCGGGTTAAGAAAAGTTTATTGGTCTTTAGTGCACTGTATAAACATTTACGACGTGCATCCAGCCTTACAACCCCACTCGGCTACCCCATATTTCGCACCGTTTACTAATGAGCTCGATGTCGGATTCTTCATGACTAAGATTACGCGGGGCAACATCTCGGAAACTGGCCCGAGTATGTTCTAGAGCACGCGCGATAACTCAATTCACGTCTATTCCTGGCTTCCAATGGCTCTCTTCCCCACATTGATTAATTGGCACTCGGGTACTGATAGACATGCGGAGATTAAGAAAGGATCCAAAAGCGCCCGATCATCAACACATATATAAACACGCTTCTTCTGCTAACGTGCGCGAGTTCAAACTGAAATTCTCCAAAATCCAATTATTACATCATGTCCTCAGATCCTAAAGCTGACAATAAGCCTAAGATTCGTGCGTTATCCAACTTGACTGACTCGTACTCTGGAGTCGCCCACAGGTTAGGCGACTACGCCAAAGAAGTGAAGGAGTTTGTTCTTGGCAACACGAAAGTTTCACACACAGTTTCTAAGGAGGAGTTTCCCATTCTCCCACCAGATATCTCTAGAGAAACTTTCAACGATGCAATTGAAGAGTTGGCCTCGAAGTTGGGTAGAGAGAATGTGAAGATCAATGACAGTCCTGTTTTGGAGGATGGATGGTATCTTGAACATCCAAATACTCATGATTCATTCCATTTAATGGATGGTGACTACTTTGTGTCATCCGCTGCTGTCTACCCAGGATCTGTTGAAGACGTGCAGGTCATTGTCAAGTGGGCAAACAAGTGGCTGATCCCGTTGTATTCCATCTCCTTAGGTAGAAACTTTGGGTATGGTGGTGCTGCTCCAAGACTTCGTGGTTCGGTTGTTGTTGATTTGGGTCTGAGAATGAACAAGATTTTGGATTTGGACAACAAGAGTTACACCTGTCTCGTAGAGCCAGGTGTGACTTATTTCCGTTTATACGAGGAGATCCAAAAGAATGGATACGATATGTGGATTGACCCTCCTGACATTGGCGGAGGTTCCGTTTTGGGTAATGCGTTGGAGAGAGGTGTCGGCTACACCCCATATGGAGACCATTGGGGCTTCCATTGTGGTCTCGAGGTTGTCTTGGCCAATGGAGAAATTTATCGGACAGGAATGGGTGCGATGTCCAATTCCAACGCATGGCAGGCATTTCCCTATGGATTTGGACCTTACTTAGATGGCCTCTTTTCTCAAAGTAATTTTGGTATTGTCACGAAGATGGGCTTCAATCTTTTGCCTGATCCAAAGGGATACAGTTCTCACGCCATTACCTTTGATAGAGAAGAAGATTTTGGGGCTATTGTTGAGGTTATCAGAGAGATTCGTGTACGTCATATATCTGGTAACGTTGGACAGCTCAACAGTGCTAAATGTGAGCTTACCTTTAGACATACCCGAGATGAGCTTGGTGTTAAAGGTGATGTGATGACTAATGAGGAAGTCTACGAGGCGTCGAAAAAACACCTTAGACATGGTCCTTATTCTTGGATTTTCTACCTTTCTTTGTATGGTCCAGACGAAGTACGGGCAATTTCGTGGAAAACCATCCAAGATATGATGAAAGGTATACCTAGAACCCATTTCTATACTGAAAAGGATTTCGAGGGTGGAAAACCAGATAATTTCCACATACATCATGACTCCTCCAGAGGAATTCCTCAGTTCATTGGTGCTCGTCAAGCATGTTGGTACCCTAATGGATCTCATAGTGACTTTACTCCAATCTCACCCATTTCCGCCAAGGATGCTGGACAGTTGCTTGATCTCGTCTATAGAATGCAAGAGAAGTATCAACTTGACTCCTTCCCTAACTTTGTTGTTGGCGTCAGAGAGTTGCATATGATCGACTTTGTCATGTTTGATAAGAAAGATCCTGATATGCGTAGGAGAGCCCAGAGGATGTTAAGAGAGTTGATCAAAGAAGGCAAGAAACTCGGCTATGGTGAATACAGAACTCATTTGGCATTGCAAGATCAAGTCATGAACACATACGACTTTAATAACAACATGCACAGAAGACTCTGTGAGTTGCTCAAAGATGCCATTGACCCCAACGGAATTTTGTCTCCAGGAAAGTCTGGTGTCTGGCCCAGGAGATTACGTGGAAAGGGTTGGGAGTTGAATGAAACAGGTGATATTTACAATTCTTATAAAATTTAATACGTCAAGTTTTACAAATTTGGGAAATATTACTTCATTAGGTTCCTCATTTGGTCTTTAATTTATTACTCAATCTATTAAAACTTGAGCTTACCCATCTTAAAATACATTTGTAAATTCACCTGTGACACCAATATGAATGGTCAATAATCGCATGGGTTCTTGAAAGACTTTCTTTCTTGAATTTCCACCTCAGGGCTCTATGAACACTATCTAGTGATTACCGCTTTGTTCATTTCTGTAACATACTCCCACATCTTGATAAACCTGAAACACAAGGGAGTGGGTTCTTACGGTACAGTGCATACTCAGTACTACTCTATATACGGATCACGTCTCTCAAAAGCAATCTAGCGATACAAACTGCACCATCTCACGAGAGAATTATCACAAAAAGGCGTAACCATCAAGAAATTTGAAAAGGTAGCAAACCACTGCAGCCT